>JAAALK010000288.1:48923741-49392103 GCA_019279435.1 Zizania palustris
ACTTTTTTTAGCTTAATGATATATGGGAAAAGTCTCAATAAATTCTACCCATTTAGCATGTCGTTTATTCAGATTTGCTTGACTACGTATATGCTTCAATGCTTCATGATCCGAATGAATAATAAACTCTTTAGGCAAAAGATAATGTTGCCAAGTTTCAAGCACACGCACTAAGGCATATAATTCCTTATCGTAGGTAGAATAATTCAACTGTGGACCATGTAATTTCTCACTAAAATAGGCCACAGGTTACCTCCTTGTACCAGCACAACTCCTAATCCAAAACCACTAGCATCACATTCTAACTCAAAAGGCTTACTGAAGTCGGGTAGCTGAAGTAGAGGTGCATGTGTAAGGCGATCTTTGAGTGTGGCAAAAGCTTGTTCTTGTGCTAGTTTCCAAGTAAAAGTAATTCCCTTCTTGGTCAACTCATTCAAAGGACCGGCTATGGTGCTGAAATCTTTCACAAAACGCCGGTTAGAAACCTGCAAGACCAAAAAACTATGTACTGCAAGGTTAGTTTTAGTTGCAAGCATGACACGTCCTTTCAGATTAATAACTTGTGATGAAGAAGGAGAAGCAACTTTATCTTTTGTTGCCTCGAAAGTGTTTTAGCTACTTGTTGATTTTCAGAAGGTTGTTTGCTCTTTTGTGCATCCTTAGCATGTTTTTCTTGTTCAAATTTCACAATTTCAGCAGGAGTCATAGGAAGCAATGTAACTTTCTTTCCTTTATACATAAATGTGTACTTATTGCTCCTACCATGGTGTGTATCATTAGTATCATACTGCCAAGGTCTACCAAGTAATAGAGAACATGTTTGCATTGGTACTATATCAAAATCAGCAACTCCAACGTATGTACCAATGGAAATTTGATGTGAGCAGTTGTGTTACCTTGACCTTACCGCTATTGTTGAACCATTGCACGTGGTAAGGGTGTGGATGCGCACGTGTGGGAAGTTGAAGCTTAGTTACCATGTCGTGGCTCACCAAATTGTTGCAACTACCGCTATCTATGATGACATGTACACGGCGGTCATTGACGACGAAGAAGGTCTGAAACAGATTGTTCCATTGTGCCCGGTCGTCCTGGTCCATGTGAGTGCTCAAAACACGTTGTACAATAAGTGCTTCGGTACCGTTGTTATCTGCCATGTTAGTGAAAAGAGAAACAACAAAAAATAATCCCTATGGAAAGCAACTAGGTGGGGGGGTGGGTGTGTGGTGGAAGCAATCCGTCAAGCGCCTTACCCATGCTTGCAAGTGTTCTTACCACGCGGCAGTGAGGTCACCGGCCTACAGGTGATGAACCAAGTGGAGGGTGGTGTGCAATTGCAAGAAATGAACCTGTCCTGACTAAGAGAAAGGTGTAGCTTGCAAGGCAAAGTGAGTAGCAAGGATTAGCGATAGTAATAACAGTTAAACCAAGTTCAATAAGTGTTCCCTAGTACTCGTCAAAGTTGCTGGCCTTAGTGCTTCCAAGGTGAAAATTCAAGCAATAGAGGAAACTATGTGCCCAAAACTCAAGTGGAGGCAATAATAGGCCAAAATTCAGTTCTCTGCCGCTGCCACTGATCGGACAAGGGATCAGACAAGGGTATGTGCCAATTTTCTCTGCCGCTGATCGGACAAGGGATCGGACAAGAGATCGGACAAGGGTATGTGCCAATTTTTTTTCTCTTTTTTTTTCACTCTATTTTTTTTGAACAAGGATGACAAGAGATGCAACCAAAAAAATTGGCAGCTGCAACTGAGGTGGGATGCGGTTCACAGAAATTAATCAAGTTCGCTAAACGGCGAGCAAAAACTTTGACCAATTTTTTTCTTTATCTTCCTGATTTTTTTTGGCGATTCTGATGAAGGCTAACAGGCGAACCTATTAGGGTACCCCCCAAATTTCAGATTTTTCTGCCAAACGAGCGAAAAGTTATGCCTGTTTAACCGAAGGGGGTCACAAAGACTCGATGTGGAAAACGAATAGGGTTGTGGGGGGGGGGTTTCGGGTGGGGAATTTTTTTTTGGGACACAAGACCATCTACTACTCAAACGACACAAAGGATGACTAAACCAGCAACAAGACTCGACCAAGAATACGAACTCAACAAAGTTAAAACTGAAATTAAATCGCAAGGCACAAAGGGGTTCTCGGTGGGGATTTTTTTGTGAGGGTTTTCTAGACTCTAGGTAAAAATAAAAGCAGATCGAGATTACCTAACGGGAAATCTGTGCTCTGATACCAACTAATGGGGATTGGTCCCGATCTTCCGCTAGGTAAGGATAACTTGGATTGGTGGAGAATCTACACCACTCTCTCCGTTGGTTATCAACCACGCAGGGCGCGATTGACCTCGCCACGAAGGCTAATTCCTGCAAGCGAACCCAAGAACACAAGCAAGAACAGGAAGAACACAGATAGATTGCCAAATCACAGATAAACTATGATGAGGAGAGGTTTCACAAACGCCGATGCAGTAGCCAATTGGTCCGGTGCAGGGGCGGGATCTAAACACACAAGTGTAGATGCAAACAAAGCAAAACCTAACCCTAAAGGCGGCTGGCGTGAGTATATAAGGCATGGGCAGCCTGTAGAAGACGTACAGACTCCTGTAGAAGACGAACAGACTCATACTATGGGCCAACACGGCATCCAACTTAGTACAAGGTCCAACTCGGCCCAATTCTGTCATGCAGGACTGTTTCAAACACACAGGACGACTCGAGACTCCAACTGAGGCAAAACCAACGGCAAACGATCCGTCTTCTCCTCAGCTTTCCAAAAAGTCAAGAACGCGCCAATCGGACTTCGTATGAGGAAGTTACACCCATTTTGGTGCATGGTGGTTGATGTAGTCCGAACCAGCGATTTCTTGACTTCAAATCATCCGTGTGACTCCGTCTTCAACTCCAACTCTCCCATTCCATCTCCCATGTTCCTAAGAAACAAGATATCACTAGTATTCAGTAGCATCCCATCCAAACAAATATTAACATAGTTGCTAAGGAAAGAATTAACCTCATGGTTCAAGCGACGGGCACGGGCGCATGTGATTGGTCCCTGTAATTTAATTGTAGGTTGATGGTGCATGTGAGTATCATGTTGGTGCGTGTGTGTATCATGTGAAGTGATGTCCTCATCAGTTCCCCACCACGCTTGTTGGCGTAGAGGGTACCATTGACGTAGACATAGTACTCGTGCCCGCTACTGATGTAGTTGTACTTGGCGTAATCATCCCCGGCAAAGTCGCCAAAAAGTTTGTTGACGCAGAAATGCGCCCCCGCACTTTGGCCGGTTCGACGTACAAAAGTATCGCAATGACACCGACGCCGCGTTCCGACTACCCTAGATAGTTACAATGGATTTGTAGTCGCCAGACAATTAGATGAATAATTAATATTTTAATCCAATTGGGCGAAAAGTGTTAGTAATAATGTAAACAGGAATAAAATAGCCAAATACCTAGAATCGGCCAATTCGGAGGCCGATTCAGAGTTACAGCGATTTTGACCCGATGGTCCCAAAACAGCTCCGGCCTTAAACCCGGTCAGACCGGAGGTATAACCTCGGTCGGAACAGAGGCGCGAAGGGGCTTCGGGCGGTGTCTCGAAGGCACCTGTGAAGGGGTGGCTACAGCGGTCTGACCGGTGCAGTATCTTCGGTCAGACCGGCCGTATAACTCTGGTCAAACCGTGTGGAGGGGTTCGTCGGGTGGCCTTCGGTGTACAGTGTATCGGCGCGCGTAGGCTCCGGTGCGGGACTTCGGCGCACGCGCTTCGGCAAAGGGCTTCGGTGCAGTGCGGAGATGCTTGGTCAGACCGGCCTAGTACCACTGGTCAGACTGATGGTACCAGATCCAATATTTCAGATGAAATCCAATCACCTGCACACTTCACAGGGGAGTTTGTGAAGACAAGTACTCTGCAAAACAACAAGGAAAACAAAACCAATTCGGTCTCGGGACCGAATCACTAGTAAAAGCTGATAAAAACATTAAAAAACCGGTATGGGGGTGAAATGGAAGGTTTTCAGATCAAACCTAAAAGAGCTCGCGGTAACGTGGTGAAGTACGGTCAATTTACTTATCAAATTTACAAAGTTCTAATGCTAGGGTATAAGTAATGCATGGGCAAAAAAGTAGTACGATTCAAAAGTAAGGCATTATGATTATCTAAGTGTAGATGCCATGAATCGGCCTTGCTCCTTGGTATTTATAGGGGGTGGACTAGTTTATCTGGCACCCATTTGGCCGATTTGACTAGGCCTACTTGGCCGGTTGGACCGGCCTACTATGGCCGATCAGACCAGACTGCTATGGCTGGTTAGACCGGCCATTGCCAGATCTGTCATATTTTCGGTCAAATGTAACGTCTTCTGGTATTTTGCGTATTTTGACCATTAGTGACATTTTTGGGTGTAAAGAGTACCCCTTTGGGTAAAGAGGCTCCTGGATTCTTCATTACGCTGAACCCTTGGCAGAGGCTTTCATTGTAGAAGGCTCTGAATACAACTGAGCCTTGATGCTTTTAGAACCTTTGGACACCAAAGCTTCTGACTTCGTTTCTTCTGATTGTGTTGATGATGAGGTTTTACTAATCTCCAGAGGATGAAATATTTTCCGCCAATAGTGGGCCTTGGTAATACTATGCCCTTCGCACTGCCGCATGGTCACCATGGACCACAAGTACTCCTCCTTGCGTATGCATTTTCACTCATATGTAATTGTGATGTGCAACAGCTCCGAACTAGTTCAACATTCCCCTTCCGGAGATAACATTATAAGCATAATGGGCATCGACGACATCAAAAATCACTTCCTCCGATCTAGCCAGGTGCCCCTCTCCGAAGGTGACCTCGAGGCCTACTTGGCTAAGGGCATCGAGATGAGGCCCAGTGAAGCCCTGAAGCGGACGACCTATTGGACATAAATGCTTCCGCGCGATGCACAATTGATCGAAGGCCTAGACGAAGATAATGTCCATGGAGCTTCCACCATCAACCAACACTCACCCGACCTCTGTTCCTGCAATGTCAGCTATAATAACAAGAGGGTCCGCATGGGGAATTTAATTCCCACTACATGAGCTGCGGAGAAGGATATGGGCACATGAGACGACTCAGGCATTTTAGAAGTCGACGAGGAGGTCCCAATATGCTCTACTTCGCGTACATATTCCCTCCACTGATGCTTCGATATGCCTCTCAGGGTCCCTCATCCGGAGATGGGCAGGACTACCTGTTTGCCGCGGTCTTGGTTGTCCTCTTGCTTCAGAGGTGGTAGAACACTGGCCACCGAAGGTTTTCTTGGGGCTTTGAAGCTGTCCACACATCCGACAGCCTGCACCGGCTATAGACGTGTCACGGGAGGGGCTTGGTTAGTAGTGCCTCGACTAGCACTCCTCCCGAGATACTCGCTGCGCAGAGCTAATATGGAATTGCATGCGTCGGTAGCATGGCTTCGATTCTCGCCATACACATAGTAGAACAAGGCCTGGCCTCGGCCAGCCTGCTTCCTTGGTGGCCTTGAGCCACTGACCTTGTTTCCCTGAGCCCGCGGCTATTTAGGAGGCAATTTCAAAGTAGAAGGGGCAATATTTAGAACCTCAGAGCAAGGATGCTTTCATCCTCTTTTTTCAATCATGTTGATTAGTGGCGAAGGAGAACACTTTTGGTGGATTTGAAGTCTTCAGTTCAAGTTTGAATTCTTGGAGGACGGTTGATGAAGACAAAGCAGTCCTTCGAAGCCATCCTTCTTCGAGCTTGGCATATTGCTCGAGGAAGGCCATTAGTTGGGCTATCGAAGAAATATGCTTCCAGTGAAGCTTGTCGAGGAGGCACACATTCGTGACACCATTGTGCGCTGCATCAACAACAGATGTTGTAGATAGTCCCTTTATTTGAGACTTCGTATGAGCGAAGCGCTTGAAGAATTGACGTAGAGTTTCTCCGGGCTGCTGCTTCACCTGAAAAAGATTCCCTGTAGATATCGGGGGCACAAAAGTCCCTTGAAAATTGGTCACGAATTTTTTCTTCTGTTGCTCCCAAGACTTAATTTATTATGCTGGTTTTAAAGACCAGAACCAACAAAGAGCCACTACTTCGAGCACAAGGGGGAAACACATGGCGATCATGTCTCGAACCCCTCTGCTAGCTTCAATTACAAGAGCGTAAGAGCGGGAGAATTCTCTGGGGTCTTCCTCTCCACAGTACTTGCACAACATTGAAGTCCTGAACTTGGGGTCGAAGTGCACCTTTTGAATGTCTTGGTGTAGTGGAGACTCATCATCGAAGGAAGCATTCTCGGTGCTTCGTTGGACCTCAGAATCTTCGGGATAGTAAATAGGGTTATCATCTTGAGGCACCTCTAGGATGATGGGGCTAGCCTGAGGGCAAATCCAATCGACAGCTTCCTGCCTCCATCTTTCTACCTCGGCATGAAGCTTAGCCATCTAGGCCGCCATGTCATCTAGATGGCCTTAATTTCGTCCGGAGGGGCCCTCCGGTCTTGAGAATTGACGAAGTTAGTTTGGAGAACAGACAAAGCCGCTAGAGGGCCTCCGTCGGTTCAGAGCACGGGTGAAGCCACAAAAGGGGTTCCGTATGCTCAAGGATGAGTGTTTAATTTGGGAGTTTCAGGCGGAGGGACAACAGAGGGTCCTCGTACCTCGGTGGTATTCGAAGATCCCAAATTAGAGGTCCAAGAAGACATTCGGAGGTGACTAGTGCCTATGATTCGTTTAGAGGCATGGCTCTAAGAAAGGATTGGTAGAGAATGAAGTTTTTGTACTAGGTTCCCCACGAACGGAACCAACTGTTGGCGCAAAAGATTACGCTAATAGGTTTAGTGAATTCGAAAGACTGACAAATGAAATGTTTGCTTATGAAGATTATTCCAAGCATCTGAGATGGATAATAGCTTGAGATAGTTCGAAGTGTGTATGAAATATCTGAGTATTCGATACCCCTTATAGAGCTATTGACAAAAAAATGTGCCCCCACACATGGGTCAGTTCGACGATCCAAAAGTGTGCGGATACTTTGGAAGAAGACTAAGTGTAACACAACACTGATGTCGCGTTCCAACTACCCTTAACAGTGGCAAGTGGGTGGAGTCGCCAAGTAATCAGATCACACAGAAATAATCCAACTAGCTGAAAAGAAATATATAAATAAAATAAACCAGTGAGCTGAACGGAGCTTGACTAGTTCAAAGTGTACCATGCGAAGGGGTCACCGAAGAGGGCCTTTGACGTCTGATGCGAAGGGTTCGCCAAAGGTAGCCTTCGGCGTTCAGAATAATCTGGCCGATGACAGGCTCTGAACGAATCTATGACGCGAAATCACCTCCGAACGACTAGGTTCGGTGCGAAGTCTCTGACACGACAAAATACTCCAACGCAATGTGCTGGCACAACTTTGTCCGATGCGGAGTACTGGCGTGATGAAGCCTGGTGCGAAGCAGCTTCGGTATGCGGGACTTGACCAGACTGACAATAGCATGACGGATCTAGCACCGGTAGTCGAAGCAGGGGTCTACCGAATGGTGTTCTAACAGCCTCCGAAACTAGTCTCTTGGCTCCAGACACCTTTGGCAAAGGGGCTCCGAGCATGAAAACCTGCAACAGAAGAGAGATCAAGTGCCAATTCGACCTGGAGACTGAATCTGCTAAGTGATGTAGTAGGGAAATGAAGGTAGCAATCTGTTACGTAGATTAACGGATACTTCAAAGGAGAAGTAACAAGGCGATAGCAATCTGTTACGTAGATTAACAGATACTTCACGATTGAAGTAACAAGGCTTACCACTGTTTCGATGTGGCCGGCGAAGGGCTTCCAAGCAAACCCACGAAGGCTGTACAGAAAATAAAGGTACGGTTCAAAGCTAGGGCTTTGTGGTTGAATTATGTTGGGGGGGTTAATGAACCGGTATCACCCCTATATTTATAGGGGCTAGTCTTCTTATATCCAAATCTAATTTGGTGGGATTCGACCTAATCAAATTTAGGGATAAAAACACCTAGAATCAGTATCAAACTCTATCTCCGAAGCTGGCCCGAACTAGGCCTACCGAGGCTTGCTTCCTCGGGCTGAAGCTTCGGTGAGGCAAGCCTCCGATGGGCCTTTAGGCCGAAGCTAGCATGCTGCTAACAGGCCTCTGAAGCCCAGTGTTTGATGGGCCTTCAGAACTATTGGGCTTCAGCCTGTACCAGGACGTGTGTATTTTCGGCCCAAATTACCAAAATTGATATTTTGAAAATCTTGACAATTAATGCCATTTTTTGCTATCAACACATGCCCCCTGCCTTTTAGTGAACTAAGTGAACTAAGTGAACTAAAAGCATAACAGGCAAAGGACAATACCTTCCATATCTGCCTTTTGACACTTTAAAACGCTTTGCCACTCACTTGGGAAGTATTTTTTAAAATACCGCTGAGATTCTAACACGTATGTGTTGACACAAAAATGTGCCCCCGCACTTGGGTCAGTTCGACAATCCAAAAGTGTGCGGATACATAGGGACAAGCCCAAGCATAAGACAACACTGACGTCACGTTCTGACTACCCTTAACAGTGGCAAGGAGGTGGAGTCGCCAGGAAATCAGAACACACAATAATAATCAAAAGTTAGCCGAAGCCTAGATGATTCGAAGTATACTGCGTGTAGGGTATCGCCGAAGGGTACCTTCGGCATCTGATGCGAAGGGTCGCGCTGAAGGGTACCTTCAGCGTTCGGACTAATCTGGCCGATCGCAGACTCTAAACAGATCTATACGGGAAATCACCTCTAAACAGCACGGTTCGGCGCGAAGTCTCTGACATGACAAAATATCTCCAACGCAACGCACTAGAGTGACTTCATCTAGCGTGAGGTACAAGCATAGCAAAGCCTGTCTTTACGAAGCCTACTGCAGAGCGTGCTGGCACGTGGGACCTAGCCAAACTGACAACAGTGTGACGGTCTAGCACGGGTAATCGAAGCAGCGTTCCTGCCGAGGGTTGTTCTGGCAACCTCCGAAACCAGTCTCCTGGCTCCTGACACCTCTGTTGAAGTAGCTCCGAGCGTGAAAACCTGCAACAGAACAGAGATCAAGTGCCAATTTGGCCTAGGGACCGAATCTGTTAAGTGTTGCAATAGAGGAGCGAAGTAGCAATCTGTTACGTTGATTAACAGACACTTCACAACCGAAGTAACAAGTTGATAGCAATCTATTACATAGATTAATGGGTACTTCATAGGCTAAGTAAAAAGGCTTACCACTGTTCCAAAGTGGCCGGCAGAGGGCTTCCAGGCAAACCCACGAACATTGCAGAAAGGTAAATAAAAGTTATGGTACAGTTTAAAGCTAGGGCTTTGTGATTGATTTGTGTTTGGGGGGTTAATGAACGAGGCTCACCCCTATATTTATAGGGGCTAGTCTTCTAATGTCTAAGATTAATCTGTTAAGATTCGACCTAATCACATATAGGGATAAAATTAGCCAGAATTAAACTCAAACTCTATCTCTGGAAATCAGCCCGAAGTGGGCCTTAGGCAGGGCCAGCCGAAGCCTGCTCCTCGGGCCGAAGCTTCGGCGAGGCAGGCCTCTGAAGGTCTTTGGGCCAAAGCTAGCAGGCCTGCTAGAAAGGCTTCTGAATCCCATAGCTCAATGGGCCTTCATCCTTGTAGGGCTTCGACCCGATCAAGGACATGTGTATTTTTGGACCAAATTACCAAAATTAATATTTTGACACTCTTTACCATTTAATGCTATTTTTGTTATCAACACATGCCCCCCTACCTTTTAGTGAACTAAGTGACCTAAAAGCATAACGGGCTAAGGACGATACCTTCCATATCGACCTCTCGAGACTTTGAAGCGATTTTACCACTTACCAAATATGGGGCTCTTAGTGCCTAAGGGCAAAATCGTCTTCCAAACCAAGTCATCAACATGAAACTATTTTGGTTTGACTTTCTTATTGTATGCTCTAACTACTCTACTCTTGTCTATATCTATAGCTTCTAAAGCCCTCAGCCTCTTATCGGTCACTTCTTCTAAATTGTCCTTCAAAAGAGTTTCATATTAATCGACCGATAAGCCATCTTGATATAGAACTCTTAAAGAGCCAAGATCCACTTCTATAGGTAGAACGACCTCTTGTCCATATACTAGCTCATATGGACTAACTCTGGTAGCACCGTGCTTTGCAACTCTACAAGCCCATATCGCCTCGGAAAGCACTTCATGCCATCTCTTAGGGAACTCTTCATTTTTCCTCTTAATGAGCTTAATCATAGTTTTATTACTAGACTCGGCCTAACCATTGGCCTGAGCATAATATGGTGAAGAGTTTATCAACTTAATACCATAAAATTCGGCAAAGTCTCTCACTTCTTTAGAAACAAATGAAGTACCCTAGTCTGTAGTGAGAGTTTGGGGAATACCGAATCTATGTATAATATGCTTCAAGATAAAATCAGTTACTTCATTGTGAGTCATATTCTTGAGAGGTATGACTTCGGTCCATTTAGTCATGTAATTCGTTGCCATCAATATGAACCGATGCCCTTTTGGAGAAGGAGGATAAATCTGGCCAATGAAGTCTAAACCCCAACATCGGAATGGCCATAGCTTGATAATAGGGTTAAGTGATGAAGCAGGAGCTAGCCGAATATTACTAAACTTCTAGCACGCTTCACACCCTCTATATTATCTAAAACAATCCTCACTCATAGTCGGCCAGTAAAAACTTGCTCTTTTGAGCATCCAACTCATTTTCTCGGCCGATTGATGAGTGCCACAAAGCCCTTCACGGACTTCTCCCATAGCTACTTTGGACTGTTCATCGTCTAAACAATTTAAGAGTACTCCATCAATAGTTCGGTGATATAACACATCATCTAGAAATACGAATTTAAAAGCGTGTCGCCGAACTTTCCGATCAACCCTTTGATTGGGATTTCTTAAATACTAGATGATTGGAATTCTCCAATCATCCTCATGAACACCCTGGGGGTTTGCCAACTCCTTTCCAAGAGTGAGGTCTAACTTGCTAACTTCGTTGTTCCCCCAGGCCTTTCCCATTTCTACCGAATGCTGTTTGGATCGGTTGTGTGGAGACGATCAGACTGAGGCCCCCTGCTAGAGGGGTCCGGTTCCTAAAGACCTCTCCTGTCCAGCGTGCTTTGTGATAGGGGCTCTGGCATGCAAGGCCCTTCGGCGGATCGAGTGTTCCAGCACGAGGGCTCTAACATGTGACACCCTCCATTGGCCGGAGGGGTCCGACCCATATGGTTCGACAGACCTTGCACCTGCCTAAGGCTTCTAGCTGATAGCCAGATGCTTGATTAGCCAAATCATTTGCAATTGAATTGTCTTCTCTCAACACATGAGAAATTTGAAGTTGTCAAAAGTAGCAACTATGTCTAAACATTTATCCAATTAACTATTTAGCAAGACATTAAAACATCGAGCACTCTTAGCTACTTGCTGTACTACTAACAAAGAATCACCATGTGCATGAACATGTTTAACACCCATGGATTCTAGTAATTCAAGTCCTAGTAATAAAGCATCATATTCAGCTTGATTATTAGTAGAGGGAAATTCTAAACGGGCCGAGGTTTCAAAGTGCATCCCACTAGGTCATATGAGAACCACCCCAATACCGTGGCCATTCTTGCAAGGTGAACCATCAAAATAAAGTTTCCATGGTACTACCTCAATTAGAGCAATATCGTCACCCCAATATACGTCCACGTAGTGATCAACTATAAATTTAGCAACAATTTGGCATTTCATAACTCTTAGAGGTTCATAGGCCAAATCATACTCAATCAAAGCGTAAGACCACTTTCCAATTCTTCCACTTAGAATCAGATTTTGCAACATGTATTTTATAACATCGGTTTGGCAAGCGACAATACATGTAGTAGGGAGAAGTTAGTGACGTAATTTGGTACATGCGTAATAAAGTGATAAACATAAACGCTCCACAAATGTTCCACAATGCATGTACTCTCTTCCCTCCACCTCCTGGGTTAGCACGGCCCCTTTCACACTATCTTCGGTGGCGATATACAGCCGAAACAAAATTCTTGCTTTTGGTGCTCTTACCATGGGTGGTGACGATAAGCACTCTTTAATCTTTTCAAAGGCGCTTTGCTGACTTACCCCCAAGTGAATTTGACTTCATTCTTTAGCTAGAGTATAGGGACAAAGTCATCAATCTTGCTAGACAAGTTAGATATAAAGTGACGCAAATAATTCATCTTACCTTGCAACTTTTGCAGATCTTTCTTGCATGTCGGCGCTACAAAGTTTCTAATCTTCTCAAGCCTCTCAGGATCAATTTATATACATTTTTCATGAATCATGAATCCTAATAACTTGCCTGCCGACATGCCAAAAGCACATTTGATGGGTTCATTTTCAAACCATACTGTCGCATTCTATGAAAAGCAACATTCAAATCGGCTAAGTTGTTTTCCACAACGTCCGATTTGACTACAACGTCATCTATGTATACTTCTAACATAACTCCTAACAAGTCATGAAAGATAAAGTTCATAGCACGTTGATATGAGGCGCCATCCTTCTTTAATCCAAAAGTCATAACGACCCACTCAAACAAACCAACAAAACCTGGGCATCGAAAAGCTATCTAATAGACGTCCTCTTCGGCCATAAAAATTTGATTATAACCAGCGTTGCCATCAAGAAAACTTAGGACCTTGTGTCCTGAAGCATCGTTGATTAGCATGTCGGCTATGGGCATCGGATACTAATCCTTTTGAGTGGCCTTGTTCCGATCCCTAAAATCAATACAAACTCGTATCTTGCCTCTCCCCTTGTTCTCTACAGGCACAATGTTAGCAACCCATTCAGCATACCTGCATGGCCTAATAAACTCAGCCTTGAGTAATCGCTCTACCTCATCTTTAACTCGGTCATAGACGGCCGAATTAAAGTGACGCGAAGGGTATTTATAAGGCGTAAATCTGGGTTTAATAGGTAGTCGATGCTCCATGAGCTCGTGGCTTAATCCGGGCATCTCGCTATAATCCCATTCAAAACAATCGACGTATGACCGAAGAAACTTTATTACTTCCGCCTTTTTATCAGCCTGTAAATGTTGGTTTACAAAAGTCGGCCCTGGGATGCTACCATCGCCTATGTCGACTTCTTCTAAAGGGTCGGCCGACGCAAAACCTTCTCCTAATTTTTCTACTTCGCAAAAGTCTTTAACAGACCAATATTACTCTACAGAAGACTTTAGCCAATCTAGATTACTTTTGCTAGTCGTAACTACTAATTTAGAAAGAGGCATGCTACACCAGCCGACTTTACAAACACTGGGATGAAACGTCCTCCGGACACGCTAACGAAGTCGTAATCTGAAAGATCCCAACTAATAAATATTCTACTTTATTTTGGATGGCATCAATGGACGCATCGGCCAATGCCACTGGGCCGAAGTGTCCGCTGGTAGACCTCCACGTCATCACCGTCCCACTGTATTAGGCATTGGTGCAAATTAGAAGGAATGCAACAGTTTGCATGAGTCCAGTCACACCCGAGCAGCACGCTGTAGTTATCTTGCACGTCAACGATGAAGAATGTTGTCGACAACGTCTTGTTGCCTACTGTTAACTCCATGGACAGTATGCCTTTGGCCTCGGAACTCGTGCCATTGAAGTCATTGAGCATTAGGTTAGTTTTCTTCAAGTCCTCCTCATCCCTGCCAAGTTTCTTCAATAGCGAGTAAGGCATTAGGTTAACAGTAGTGCCACCGTCGACAAGCATCCTAGAGATCGGCTTACCATCAATGTGACCATGACATAGAGAGGCTTTAGGTGGCGAGCCGTAACCTCGGTTTCTCAAAAATGGTGTTGCGCGGGACGAGGTTAACCCGAGTGACCTCGGCCTCGTCTTGTGGTAGGGTGAACTCAGTGGGCAGCATGATGACGTTGATATCCATTGCCTGAGGTGCGAGCCCCTCAGAGACGGGTGAGTAGTCATCGTCGAGCGTGTCATCGTCATCGTCGCTTGAACTAGGAGCCGAGTTGTTTATCTCAACCGGCTTGATCCTCCATACTAGTGTTGTAGCTGGCCGGGGGAGAATCTCCTCAAAAATGGTGTCTCATTCCTCCTCGGCCTTTCTCTCGCGCATCTCCTGTGCTCGTAGGCATTGTAGGCATCTTTTCTGTGCGCGTGGCCGCAGGGATCAGCCAGGCACAAGGGTGCCGCCCGCGGTGGAGAAAATAGTAGCAACGCCGTGGAAAAATTTCGTCGGGGAAAGAAATTTTGTGGCGACGAAAACTAAAAGCTGGACTGTAGATTGATCTGAGGGAAAAGAAAACAGTCATCTATCCCAGGGGGATAGGGGCCTATTTATAGGCGATTCTTAATACATGAAAAGACTAATTAACCCCTAGGGTAAATTAACACAGACTCTAAAATAAATTCCAAAAATTACTAAAATATTCTTAGAAAAATCTCCTGACTCAAATAAAAATATTCTAAACTTAAAAACTAAATATTAATATCCTAAAAAAAATAATCATAGGTTGTAAGTTTTGCGCCGAAACTAATAAAGCATCCACCATCTCCGCAACGGGTACCCGGATTGGGCCGACCGGATCCCGCAGCTTCCTCAGCCCGGCAATCGCTCGCCACCCGTGTACCTGAGTCAAACCTAGTCAACGGACCAGTGGATCATCTGCCGCTCCTAGCCCATGTACCTGGATTGGGCCACCCCGACTCCGCAGCTCCTTTGCCCGGCCATCGCTCGCTGCACATGTACCTGAGTCACACGCGCCTCAGACTCGGCAGGTCTTCCTTTCTCTTCCTTTGACTTCTGTTGACAATCACTCATCACATCTGCAGTATCAAACCCATGTTCTTCAACATGGTTTATCAATCTTCCCCTTGATGAGTTCATTGTCAACACCCTCTTCAGTTCATCTTCAGAACCTGCAAAACATGTGGAAACAGTAAAACAAAGACAAAAGAAAATACAAGAAAGTAAATAAAAGTTTAACCCTAATGACCAAAAGCCAAACACAAGCAAGAAAATGGTCATTATGGTTAACCAAAAATAAAGACTCAAAAATAAATGCAAATCTCAGAATTACCAACAAGGAACTCCCCCTGAAATAAATCCCAGAGAAAGCTAAAAAATGTTCCATAAACTACAAAATTTCTCCCCCTTGTTGACAATTGGACTCATCAAGTGAGACTAAATGCAGTTCCCCCTCAAAATATGCCATGAATGCATATGGGGTGCACGTGGAGTGTAAAAAGCATGCTTCTTAGATATGATTAACTGCAATTACAACATCTAACAGGTATAGCAAAAGATATATTATCTATGATACATGACATGAGGTATAGCAAAAGAGAGTCATTAGCACGCATTTTTCAATTTCTGCAAACAAAAGAATCACCACATTTTCTAGTTGACAAGCAAAGTAAAGCATGAGATGCAAAAGCTAACTGATATCTACCAAGATAAGCATTGTCCAAATCAAAGTGCTTTATCAAACTTGTCATCTTTTTAAATTTCTCAGACTTTTTTTTATTATTATTTTTTTCATTTATGCCAGGGGTTATTTGCATATCAAACCTTATGCTAACCGACCAAATCAAGCCTAGGCCAGAACTGGACCATGAAAAGCTTAAGACAGTGGTCTTGGCATACATTACACTATCCTAGTTCATACCAAATTGCTATGGTAAGCAGTCCAGAACAATGCAATGTGACAAAGCAAACCCACCTGGATCTTTTCTGATAATCATAAAAATGCATATTTTTTTCATTTTTCTGAATTTTTGTCATTTTTATAGCACATTTTTCATATTTAAAACATATAAATGTCCAAGTTGCATATCTGCATCTAAGTAAGGATCTAGCTACAAGGCATGTAAAAGATAGCGATAGCATTCAGCCTACACATGCTAGTTACCAGAAGCAATGGTGATCATTTTTCAATTTTAAAGCATAAAAGCCATGCATATGACAAAAATCAGATATATCATGTGAACTGAAACAGAACATGATCAACGACAGGTAATCAAAAAACATATACTAGCTAGAGAAAGTAAAGCAGATTAATCATATAACAGAAGCAAACTCAAAATGTGATTGATGATTATGCATGATATGAACGCACACAAAAGGACTCAATAAAAAATAAAGAAAAAAGAAAAAAACTGACTCAAAATATCCTAAAAAGAATACAATGCCAGGTTTAGCGAAAGTGCTAAACCAGTGTCGAGCCATCTGCTCATATGTAGGGAAGCAAAAAGAATCATATGAGTCTGGACCAAAACTTGGATCAAAACGCGGTCCTCTGTTCTACCTAAAATCACGGTAACGAGGTCCAACACTATATCCATAACGATCTGGAGCTCTGCCGGAACGGAAACCACCCTCCGGAGCACGATCATAAAAACCGTCTCCTCTACCACCACCTACACGACGTTGCCTGGCCTCTAGCCTCTCTCTACATCGAGGAACTCTCTGTCTACCACCCTGCTGGTAGAACTGCTCCTGCCCATCTCGAGCTCTCTCTGCTCGCTCAACCCGGTTCCTCCTGAAGCAAAACTTCTCAAGATGTCCGTCTCTCTGACAAAACTCACAGTGATAAGTAGGCTTCTTGGGATGTTGTTGTGGCTAAGGATTCTTAGGCTTGGTGGTGTTGGGTGTAGCATCTTTGGTGTGAGAGGGTCCAGATAAAGAATCAAGAGAAGTGTGGAGAGTTTTAGGCTTTGGAACCCAGATCTTCTTCTTAGGTGGAGCTTTAGATTGTTCTTGGAACACTCCATCCTTGTGCTGACTATCCTTAAAGGACTAAGTGGAGTGAGTCTTGGGATATCTCTGTTCGGGAGTCATCTTACTCCACTCCACTACTCGGCTAATGGCACTCTCAAAATCAGCCTTGGTATAGGTGTAACCTACCCCAAACCCATCATGTCTCTTGAACTACTGGATCATCATGCCGAGCTGTGGCTCTCTGGCACTAATCCAACTCAGGATCTGATGGAGGTAAAAGTTCTCGTTCTGAACATCAGCTAGCTCCTCTCTCAAAGAAGCTAACACCTCCACCTGAGACAAGTAGATCTCACACTCTTTATCAACTTCTACAGACTTCTCAGCTTTTAGCTTGATCAACTCCATTCTAATGGACAAGCAGTTCTCACAAACCATGGGTGGAACTGACAAGGTCTCAAGCTCTAGCTTAGTCTCCTCCAACTCACCTCTCACTCCAGCTAACTCGCTCAACTGCTCATCACTCTTGGCTCTCAGCTCAGCTATTCTAGCTAAATGGGATGGGAAGTCTACACAAGGTGCGACGACAGTGGCATGAGCATCTTTTAGCTCCTGCTGAGAACTTTCAAGCTCAGTGGTCAAAGCGTCTCTCTCATCTACTCTCTCTGTGTACCTGGACTTAAGAGTCATTAGGTCACACAACAACACCTCACAGTTAGGGCACTCACTACTATCACCCAAGCAAGGGGAAGAAGACAGACTCTCAATCTTGCCATTTGCCATGGCAAGCTCACTCTCAAGCTCATCTATCCTCTTCTTAGCCCCTATAAGTAGTTTCTCCCGATACTTCAACTCCTGATGGTTCTGTTCTAGTAAATTAACAACTTCTTGTTCATAGGAAGATGCCTTCTCATCGTCGTCGTCATCAGAGTCATCGGAGGAGTCCTTCTCTTTCTTCTCCCCAAGAGCCATTGAGCAGAAGATCTTGTGGGATCTTCGGTTGTGACGTGAGCGACTCTTCGGCTTGTCCACGAAGGTCATGAAACAGAGGCCCGTCGGATTGTCCATGTCCTTCCCCTTCCTGATCATGATATCTTCATCACTTGAACTTGAAGACGAGGTGGAAGACGCGGATCTCTTGGAGTATCTTTTCTCCATCTCGGCGAAGAAGGTCTTGTCTCTCTTCTTGTTCTCACGCTTGTAATCCTTTAGAGCCTTTCGAAAAAATCTTGTCTTGGGCTTGCCCTTTGTGGAGTTGTCATACTTGCTGGAGTTGTAGGAGTTGCCACCGGTGCCCTTCTTGTAATTCTTCTGCTTGGGGCAGTTGGCGATGAAATGACCTAGGTCACCACACTCAAAGCATCTGGATTTTGTGCCGTGTCTCTTAAACATTCGCTTATCATAGACACGTCGCATCTGGTTGTTAAACAAGCACAAATCATCATCTCCTAGAGTATCAAGTTGTTCCTCGGATATAGACATCAAGGAAAAAGCAGTACAACTCATGGCATTAGGATCAGCAGATGGTGTCGCAAGTGCTAGAGTCTTGGAGCCAGAATCAGTGAGATTTGATCTCAACTAAATATCGACATCTGAGGCCTTGAGCTTACTAAAAAGCTCTACGACGGTCAGGGTATCATAAGACGCGCTCTCAACAATAGAAGAAACCTTGATCTCCCAGATCTTAGGGTCCAAGGTATGGAGTACCTTAAGCGCTTGTTCATGATCCGAGACCAGCTGATCACGCTCGGCCTTGTTAATGCGAAGCTTGTTAATGATCGATTGAAAATATCCAAACAAAGCCTCAACAGTCTCACCCCGCTTCTGTGAGAAATTTTCATACTCATGCCGGTAGGTCTAGTAGATTCTAGCCTTGTCCTGAGCTTTACCCTCATAGTGTGCCTGGAGGGTAGCCTAGATCTCTCGGGCAATGGTGAGATGGCTAACACGCTCAAACTCACTAGGACCTAGACCAGAAAATAAAATGTTCACAACTTTACTATTATTTTGATGATGTGTAACTACATCTGCAGCAGTATCCGCAACAATAGTCCTTATGGTGAAAGTAGGATGAACACAAATCTCCCATATGTCTGAGCTCTGGCTCATAAGGTATGCTCGCATGCGATTCTTCCAATAAGTGTAGCCAAAAGCTTCTAGGGACGAGATTTTACCAGAAGACGTCATGGTCACTACCTAGGTTTAGAATCGGATAAGATATTAGAAAACCCTTACCTCGCTCTGATACCACTTGTAGGACCGAAAGTAGCGACCAGAGGGGGGTGAATGGGCCCCTAAAAATTCCTTGCTAAACTATATTTTAATCCCAACACCCAAATAAACTAAACCAGACAAATAATATTTGCAAAGAAAATTTCAGGAATTAAAGTTGTCTAGTCTGAAAATGACCGGTGTCCTAATTAAAATGATATTAAAAATAATCTAAATAAAAATACTGCAGTAAATAAAAATACCTAGATAAAACTCGAGATATTAATATTTCAGTCTAGAAATAAAATACTAATTAAATGAATAAAAACATGAATCATTAAAAATTAACTCAAAATTAAACCGAAAATATTGCAGGTAAAAACTAGAATAAAAATATAACTGCGACTAATAACTTTTTCTTTTCTTTTGATATGAGTAGATTATACAGATAAAAATAATACGAGATAACTAATAAAAATTTAACAGATTAAAATAACAACGAAATTTCGAATTAGATTTTCAGCTAATTAATAAATGATTATCTCTAAAACTCATCTACCAAGAAAATAGGAAACTAACTTGCATTGAAGAATAATATATTTTTTTGGAAGGACGCGCCGAACACCGCTTCATTGGACGGGCGCATCGCTATGCCATGTTCGCCGGTGACGCATGCGACGCACGACCAACATCGTGGCAACCACTGTAGTTGTGCCGCCCGTGCAAAGGAAAAGCCATGGATTAGCTTGCCTGCGCCGACTGCTCCGCTTGCTATCTTGAAAAACGTGAGCACAAAGCAACACAATAAAAGCACAGGCGTTGCTTTTTCCCTGCCGTAGCTAGCTATGGCTAGATCTCTGTAGTTGCACGCCGAGGCCCACTTGGAGAAAAAAGCCTTGATGTCACTGCTTTTGCTGGCTTTTTCTTGTGCAGGGACTGTGCTCAACTGCGTGCTATGCTAGAGATGCCACGCGTGGCCGCAGGGATCAGCCTGGCACAAGGGTGCCGCCCGCGGTGGAGAAAATAGTAGCAACGCCATGGAAAAATTTCGCTAGGGAATGAAATTTTGTGGCGATGAAAACTAAAATCTAGACTGTAGATTGATCTGAGGGAAAAGAAAACAGTCATCTAACCCCAGGGGGATAGGGGCCTATTTATAGGAGACTCCTAATACATGAAAAGACTAATTTACCCTTAGGGTAAATTAACACCGACTCTAAAATAAATTCCAAAAATTACTAAAATATTCTTAGAAAAATCTACTGACTCAAATAAAAATATTCTAAACTTAAAAACTAAATATTAATATCCTAAAACAAAATAATCATAGGTTGTCAGTTTTGCGCCGAAACTGACAAAGCGTCCACCGTGTTCGCACCGGGTACCCGGATTGGGCCGATCCGATCCCGCAGCTTCCTCAGCCCGGCAATCGCTCACCGCCCGTGTACCTTAGTCAAACCCAGTCAACAGACCAGTGGATCACCTACCGCTCCTAGCCCATGTACCCGGATCGGGCCAGTCCGACTCCACGGCTCCTCTGCCCGGCTGTCGCTTGCTGCCCGTGTACCTGAGTCACATGCACCTCAGACGCGGCAGGTCTTCCTTTCTCTTCCTTTGACTTCCGTTGACAATCACTCATCACATCTAGAGTATCAAACCCATGTTCTTCAACATGGTTTCTCAGTATGTTTGGCCATTGTGGGCCAAAGCCTCCCACCGGAGGGTTCGTCTAGAGCGGAGCTGGGTTCCGCCATTGGCGTCCAAACTCGTTCTACCCAGGGTTCGGCCACTAGGGCCCGAATCAACTATACGGAGGGTTCTACCATTGGGGTCCGAACCCACCGTAGGGAGTGTTCGGCCACTGTGGCTCGAAGTCACCATGCGGGGGATACGTCCACTACAGTCTGAAGCCACCCTCCGACTGTTTTGGCCCCCTCGGTTGACTTAGCCTTTTTGTGTGGGGCCTGTCTTCTTAGCCCTCCTTTGGTGTTTGTTCAACACCACCTGATATGTTACCGTTGGCCTCTTCCGAGCCCTAGCCGAAGGAGATGTGTTGACATTCTGTTTCCACACTCCTACCTCAGGGTTCTTAGGTACGAGTGTGCATGTACGTGATTCTCCAATAACGACCGCTTTCCCTTTAGTTGACTCGGCCTGCTCTAGCCGAATCAACACTTTAATTTCATCGAAGTCGATGGTTTTCACGGGAAATGGGGCTTTGTCCATCTCCATATTTTGACTGGGGTCTATTTTCAATCGTCCTTCCTCTATGGCCGATTGAACCTATCGACGAAAAACATTGCAGTCGTTAGTGTAATGCGAATGCGAATCATGCCACTTATAGTATGGATGTTTCATTAGCTCGTCGGCATATGGAATGACTTGGACTTTAGGCAACCTGAGAAGTTGGTTCTTCAAGAGGAAATCAAACGAGTATTTGACTTTGCTAGGCTGATTATTTCTAGGAGACGATCGTAACTCAAAGTAAGTAACGGGTTTGCTCTTAGAATTCCAAACCCATTCGGTCGTGTAAAGGTCAACTGAATCTTCTTTCTCCTCTGACTCTTCCTCATTGGAGTGCTCCATCACGTGGACTTCAGCCCTTGGCTTGTTAAACATCTTAATAAACTTTTATCCTTGGCTCGGCCTTCCTGGACCAGAGCATGTTGTAAGACTTGGCTAACTTCTAAGAAGTGTTGGTTGTCTAGTCTCTCTTTAATCTCAAAACACAACCCACCGAAAGCTAGATCCTCCAAATCCATTTCCGAAATATTAAGAATAAAACAACGGTTTATGGTATTTTGAAAGCGCTTGATTTAATCAGAGACGCCCTCCCTAGATTTCTATCTGACCGATGTCAAGTGTGAAAGCCTAAGCTCTGTTTCACATGTGTAAAAGTAGTCGTGGAATTTTTGATCTAATTCAGCCCACATTTGGATGGAGATCAGCGGGAGTACCGAAAACCAAGTGAAAGTGGTGCCAGATAGTGAGAGAGAAAATAGTCTATGGTTTAAAGCGTCCGACCCATTAACCTCTCCAAACTGTGCTAAAAATTTAATGATGTGCTCTAGTGTGGTTTTGTTACCCTCACCGTCGAACCTGGTGAATTCAATGACTCTATAGCCACGATGGTAAGGTATCGTGTTGAAATGGTCGGGGTACGACTTCCGGTAAACCCTAGATCGAGCCCTAGGGACGAAACCGGTGCACTCCCTAAACAGTGCATGGATCCGTTCCTCAATGTCATCCTAGCCTACTGCCTGCGCGTGTCTCACAATGAGGGTGTGACACGTGGTGGTATGTCGGCGTGTCGGTCATGGGGTTCTTCCTCATGTGCTAACTAGGGATGTATGACGTGTTCGGGCCTACTCGCTTGTGCATGTGGCACGGGTAGCGTGAGAAAAACTGGCACCGGTGTAGGTAGAGGCGGCGCATGGTAGGCGATGCTAGTCTGGCCGCAAGCCTAGTGACTGTTCTCGATCATGGATATCGAGGGCGAAGACACAATGGCTCTGCCGGTACTACCATTAGTTTTGCTGTGAATGTGATTAATCGGATGTATGCTAGCAATCGGAGTTGGAGGTATGGCCTCAGTAAAGCCGAACATTCTAAGAGTCACCTCTACTTGGGAGCTAACTGCCGAATCTAAACGGTTGGTCTACCGATGTGGCTATCTTCTGCTCAATATCTAAAGAAGATAAACGAGGCGATATTGGTGTTACTTGAGTCCAAGTGAGGTCGGGGACATTGACGTCGTGCTTGATGAAGCCCACGCGCATCTTCACGTAGCTTCCGAGCATGAGGTCTTGGAGTCCCTTCATCTTTGGCTCAATCTCTACTCGGTCTTCTACGGGAATATCTTCAAGGGTAGGCGTCATGATGTTGCGGTTGTTGATTTTCATGCCACCCATGTAATCCATTAGCGATGTAGACATAGTAGTCGTTGTAGATGTACCGGTGGCTGATGTAGATGTACCCATCATGTTGGCATAGCCCTCTCGAGCGGAGTCGCCAAAAAGTGTGTTGACACGAAAACATGCCCCCGCACTTGGGTCAGTTCGACAATCCAAAAGTGATACTTCTGGACAAGCCCAAGCGTAACACAACACCGACGTCGCGTTCTGACTACCCTTAATAGTGGCAAGGGGGTGGAGTAGCTAGGTAATCAGATGACACAAAAATAATCCAATTAGCCGAAAATAAATATATTAAGTAAAACAAATTAGCAAGCTGACGAAGACTAGCTGATTCGAAGTATACTGCCTGCAGGGTATTGCCGAAGGTTACCCTCACCATCTGATGCAAAGGGTCTCCCTGAAGGGTACCTTCGGCGTTCGGACTAATCTGACCGAAGGCCGACTCCGAACAGATCTCGACGCGAAATCACCTCCAAACAGTGGTGTTTGGCGCGAAGTTTCTGACACGACAAAATATCTCCAATGCATCGCACTAGCGTTACTTCGTGTGGCGCGGGGTACAAGTGTGGCGAAGCCTATCTTGACGAAGCCTGCTACAGAGCATGCTGTCACGCGGGACCTGGTCAAACGAACAACGTCGTGACGGTCCAGAACGGGTAATTGAAGCAGTGTTCCTGCCGAGGGGTGTTCTGGCATCCTCCGAAACCAGTCTCCTGGCTCCGGACACCTCTAGCGAAGTGGCTCCGAGCATGAAAACCTGCAACAGAACAGAGATCAAGTGCTAATTCGGACTAAGGACCGAATTTGTTAAGTGTTGCAATAGAGGAACAAAGGTAGCATTTTGTTACGTAGAATAACGGATAGTTCACATGCATAGTAACAAGGTGATAGCAATCTGTTACATAGATTAATGGGTCCTTCACAGGTGAAGTAACAAGGCTTACCATTGTTCTAAAGTGGGGGGGGGGGTTAATGAACCGGCCTCACCCCTATATTTACAGGGGCTATTCTTCTAATATCTAAGATTAATTTATTAAGATTCGACCTAATCACACGTAGGGATAAAATTAGCCAGAATCAGACTTAAACTCTTAAAAAGTGATAACGCACATCAATGTGTTTGGTCCTAGAATGTTGTAATGGTTGTTTGCTAAGACAATTACACTTGTGTTGTCGCAAAACAATGGAACTCTTGTAAAATCCAACCCAAAGTCCCACAAAGTAGAAACCATCCACAAAATATGTGTGCGATAGCTAGCGGCAGCTACATATTCAGCCTCGGTTGTAGACTGTGCAACGCTAGACCATTTGCGAGAAGACAAACACACAAGAGACGAACCCAGAAAATGAATACCATACTCTTGCAATCAATACGGTATCCAGCAAAGTCAGCGTCAAAAAAACCTCTCAAGCATATTGAAGATGATGCAGAATACCAAATGCCAAATTCAAGAGTGTGCTTGAGGTACCTTAGAATGCGCTTGACAGCTTGACGATGTGAAGCCCTGGGAGAATCCTGATAACGAGCGCACAGACACAGAGCAAAGTGTATATCCGGCCTTGTAGCCGTCAAGTAAAGAAGGGAGCCGATCATGTTGCGAAACTTCTTATGGTCTACTTCTTCTCCATCTTCATCTGGATCAAGTGCAACATAAGTACCCATTTTGGTAGAAAGTGGTTTTGCATCTGACATGTCAGAGCATTTTAGCAGGTCTTTAGTGTATTTCGTATGATGGACAAATTTTCCTTGTTTGCTTTGCTTAATTTGCAAACAAAGGAAGAAGGTCAACTCGCCCATCATCGATATCTCGAATTCCCTGCTCATGGATTCAGCAAACTCAGCCACAAGAGTATGAGATGAACCACCAAATATTATGTCATCAACATAATATGAACGAGTAAGAAATCTTTGCCATGCATGAGAGTGAACAAGGTCTTGTCAACTGAGCCCATTTTGTACCCGTGCTCAATCATGAAGGTCCTAAGGCGGTCGTGCCAAGCCCTCAGAGCTTGCTTGAGCCCATACAAGGCTTTGTGAAGTTTAAAGACTCTATTGGGGTACTTGGGATTTTCAAAGCTAGGAGGCTGCTTGACATACATGTCATCTCCTATGAAACCATTTAGGAAAGCGCTTTTTACATCCATTTGAAAGAGTTTAAAGCCACGAGATGAAGCAAAAGTAAGCAAGATCCTAATGGCATCAAGTCGAGCTACAGGAGCAAAATTTTCTCCAAAATCAACCCCCTCAACTTTAGTATACAATTGAGCCACAAGCCTAGCCTTTTTTCTCACTATAGCCCTATCCTCCCCCTGTTTGTTTTTGAAAATCCATTTTGTTCCAATGATATGAATCTAGGGGGTGGATCAACAAGAATCCAAACCTGATTTCTATCAAAAATTTTAAGTTCCTCATGCATGGCATTGATCCAACTCGCATTAGACAAAGCATGACTAACATCCAATGGTTCAAAATTTGCAACAAAAGCAGAATCAACAAAATGAGCATGAGATCGGGTTACTCATTCAGTTAGCTCGTCGATGATCTGTTCAGCAGGATGCATTCTTAGGATACGAAGCTGTGCTTCTCTCTGTGATAGAATCTCCCCCTCAACTCTTGCTGAAGTTTCCTCCAAGCTTCCATAAGAAGACTATTAAGGTCCATTTGTTGAAGTAGATGACGCTTCTGGAGATGGCGTAGAGGGAGGTAGTGGTACAACATCAAGATCTTCACCATCTGATGGTTCTTCTTCCTCAAAAAGAGTTTCACTCATATCGTGCTCACTTGTAAGATCAAAGTTAGAACTAACACATGGAGAAGTCTCATCAAAAGACACGTCACAAGATTCAACTATAGTGTTAGATTCAAGATTGAAAACACGATAAGAGTGACCATGCAAAGAGTAGCCCAAAAAGATCCCATCAGATGCGCGTGATTCAAATTTGTCCAAATTACCTCACTTTAGGATGAAGCATCGGCATCCAAACACTCTTAAGTGAGTGACCTTTGGCTTCCTCCCACAACGAAGTTCATGAGAAGTCACATTCAACAAAGAGCGCAAAAAGATTCTGTTGGAGATGTAGCATGCTGTACTCATGACTTCAGCCCAAAATTTTCTAGGAGTCCCATGCTCGTTGAGCATCGTCCTAGCCATCTCCACAAGTGTGCGATTTTTCATCTCAACAACACCATTTTGTTGAGAGACTCTAGGTGTAGAAAACTGATGTTCAATTCAATGTTGAAGGCAAAATTCTGCAAAACAACTATTTTGGAACTCGGTGTCGTTAATGCTTCGAATAGCTTTCATTGCACCGGGGAGTTCATTGAATAGCCTCAATGATAAGATCCAAAAGTGTATGAAAACTTCATCCTTGCTCACAAGAAAGAAAACCCAAGAGTAACGAGAGTTGTCATAAACAACAACAAGAAGAACGTATCACTTTCCGCCTAATGAGCTAACCCAGGATGGACCAACAGTATCCATGTGAAGAAGCTCAACGGGTCGCTCAGTCATTACCATGTTTATGGGGGAATGCGATGCGGCAACCATTTTTCCAAGACGACATGGAGCACAAATCAGGTTCTTCTCAAATTTAAGCTTGGGCAATCCTCTAATGAGTCCTAGGGCACTCAATCTCGCAAGAAGATCAAAGCTCATGAGCCCTAGTCTCCTATGCCACATCAAAATCTCAGATGAAGGTTCAGCTAAAAGGCAATGAGAAGATCCAAATGACTCAGAGAAATCATCTCTAAAAACTCTCCCTACTCTCATGATTTTGCAAATGAAAGCACCAGAAGAATCAAGCACATGAGAGGCATCATGACCAAAGTGAACCTCAAATACCTCATGAAGCAATTGAGAGATAGAAAGTAAATTGTACCCTAAGTCCTCAACCAAAGCAACATTAGTGAGAGAGAAATTTTCATTAATTTTGATCATACATTGGCCTTTCACTCTACTTTGCGATTGTTTCCAAATGTGATGTGTTCTTGTTGCTTGGCAGAGGTGAAGCTGGAGAACCATGATGACTTTTCGGTCATGTAGCGCAAATAGACGGAATGAATAATACACTTGTCCTCTAGCCTTCCATGCCTCCCCTAAGTAGAGACGGAAGATCTCGAGTACTCAGTGTTGGGTTTAGAAATAAAGTGCCTAGGTATCCAGCACTGAACTACTCCAGAGTTAGGTAAAGTAAGAAATTGTGTAGGATGAGAGTCATACTGAACACGAGGTCTTCTTGCAAAGTGTTGAGGTCTCCTAAACTCATTTGGACCAAAATGTCTACGTGGTTTATCATCATACGAAGCATGATATAAACCACGATGGGCATAGTCACTCATATAAGTATGTGGAGCCTCATAATTAGAATAAGTATGATAGCCATAATCATGAAAATCAAATGAAGAATAATCATGAAAGTTTAAAGCATGAGCATGACGTTCATCTTTCATACGTCGATAACAAAAACCAATCAAGTGACCTACACAATCACAATACGAGCATTGAAAAACTTTCTTGAGTGTAGGTTCATAGGTTTCTGGTGCAAACCTCACAATTTTTCTAGGTTTTTGCTTGGAGTATTTCTTGGGTGGTGGAATGATTATCTTTTTAGGTTGGGTAGGATTTTCGGCATTCTGAGGTGTCTAACTGGGCTCTCTCTTTCTCAAGGGTAGTAGGTAGAGAGAACATAGTTTTGCTTGGGGTATTTCATGAAGTTCTCTCATAACCTAACCCAAGAGCTAACCCTGCCCTGTTAGCTCACATTTTTGTTTTATCCAAAAGCAAATCCATTTTTCCCTTCCCGTCAGTGCATTTGTCTACCATAGAAAGAAGATAATCATTCTCACACTTGAGTTTTTCGACTTGCTCTCTAGCGAAGTTGAGTTGGTCCTTCAGGATGATGAAGGTGGAACATGACGGCTGCACATCCTTAGAACACTCAGAATCATCCAATCTAGCCTTAAGCTCATCAACATGCTTATCTCTCAGATTAATGCTTTCAACAAGTAAAGAACAATTCAAGCATTCATTGATGACACAAGGACTAGAATCCACCTCCAAAAGTTGCTTCTGAACATTTTCAAGTTTTTCAACATTTTGAGCATGAATCAGACGCAACTGAGTAAGTTCATTCATAACAACAAGACATGACTCACATTCAGCAATTTCAAACTTAGACTTAAAAATAGCAAGCTCAGTAAAAGTGATTCAATTTTGAGTTTTAGTTCCTTTCGTTCTTTAGCACCAAGTTTGAGCAGTCTATCTTGTGAAATAATTGCATCATGTAATTCATCGTTTTGAACAAGTAATTGATCATCAGACAGACTAACCTTAGAGGAGGCTAGCTCATCGCTGATGTGCTTGTCATTGGCCATGAAGCAAAGGCCGTTGAAGTCCTTCGTCTTTTCCTTCTTTTCTTCAGTCTTGCATGATTCTTCCTCATCAGAGCCTGGCTCTTCACTCGAGGTGTTGTCGATGTCGCTATGTGCAGCGACGAATGCTCTAGATACTCTTTTTGCCACTTTTCCTCTCTTGCCTTCGAAGAAGGGTTTTTTTTGTCTCTTTTCTGATGTTTGTGTTCATGTTCATTCTTTGCTTTCAGTTTTGGGCAATTTGCTTTAATATGATTGAGATCACCACACTCAAAACACCATTGAGAGCCTCCTCTTCTTTGATCTCTTCTATCATTGTAGAATCTAGTGAACTTTTTGACTATAAGAGCAACTCCTCATTGTCCAATGTGTCCACTTGTTCTTTTGTGATAGAGACCAAAGAACACAAGAAAAAACCTCCAGAAAAAACACAAACTCCAAACAAGTTACCTCCAGATGAGGTGCCACTGCTAGAACTAAAAACTAGTGCCATTAATTGTGGCAAAGAGTTCCCAATTCTAGAACGAGATGCCTTGGCGATCTCGGTGGACTTAAGCTTACCGAAAAGTTCATCGCAAGTCAATGTGTCAAAGCTCATGGACTCTTCAATGCTTGAGATCTTTATATCCCATATGCTACGATCAAGAGCATAGAGAAGTTTGATCGCCCTGTCATAATCCGAGTAAGCTAACGTCCTAGTGGAGCACAAATTACTAACGATTCCATCAAAACGTGCAAACATGGCATCTACAGATTCGCTGGGCCATGCATAAACATTTGGTATTCTTGGTTATAACTGCTTTCCCTCCTGGCCTTAATCTGCGAAGTGCCCTCATGAAATGTTTTCAAAGTAGTCCAGATCTCACGCGTAGTTCTAAGGTGCTGGACCCTATCGAATTCATTGCAACTCAGACTGATGAACAGTATGTTTCTAGCTTTGTGTTGGGGGAGATAATCCCTGGAGTCAGCGGGGTGGGCCCCCCAGCCGGAGGGCCCAGGCTTGATGACGGAGGCCACCGTCCGGAGGAGCGTGGCCGGAGGTCATCGTCCGGAGGTCACCTCCCGGAGGAGCATGGCCGGAGGTCACCGTCCGGAGAAGCGTGGCCGGAGGTCACCGTCCGGAGAAGCGTGGCCGGAGGCCACCGTCCGGAGGAGCGTGGCCGGAGGCCACCGTCCGGAGGAGCGTGGCCGGAGGTCGCCTTCCGGAGGAGCGAAGTCGGGGGTCGCCCGTCAGCGTAGGACACAGAAGCCCGCCTTCCGGAGGCTGAAGGTCCAGGGCTCTCGGCAGGCCCGGCGAGACGAGCCCAAAGAGAGTCTTGGCGGGAAAAGGACCAGGCGGTCGTACGAAAGGACAGGATCGCGATCTTCTGAGCCGTGTCGGGCGGCGCAGGAAGCATCCGACACGGCCGATACGCTGTCAGAGTCGAATCTTCTTGTCTGTACTATGTACCTCTTTGTCTGTACTACCGGTCAGGGTCGGTCGGGTGGCCGTTGGCAGCCCGGAGGCGCTTAGTCCTCTGGGCGGGGCGCCCTATAAATACCCCCCACTACAGTTGTAACGGACAGGCAGTCCTAAGCATTGAATACACTACTCTTGTTTTCCACCAAAACCTGTTGGTTCGATCCGTCGTCCCAACAGTTGGCGCCGTCCGTGGGGATCCTAGTCCGAAAAGCTAGTGTCCTCTACACCTATCCACCCAAAGCATGTCGAGCCGGAAGGGAGCGAGCACGGCCCCCCTGCGCAGGTCGACCCGAACCGCTGGGGGCGAGCCCGCCCCGACCGCCGACCCCAATCCTTCAGCTCCCATCACCACCACCGTCGGAGCGGCGCCCCCAGCGGGCTCCACCCAGTTGCAAGAAGAGACGCCCGGAGCTCAAGGCACCGACGGCCTGCCCGAGCCGACCTCCGCCAACCTGGCCGGGTCGCCGGGCGGGCCGCCGGAGCAGCATCTCCCAGGTGGACCCCCGGTAGTAGTGTCCCTTCAGACGGACTACGTCCGCTCGCGGGACCCCGACACAACTTCCGGGGGAAGCGGGAGCCAGGCTGATGCCCTGGCTGCCGAGAACGCCAGGCTAAAGGCGGAGTTGGCTCTGTGGCGTCAGGAAGCATCGCTCCGGCCCCCGGCCCCCCCGGCAGCCTTCCGCGCCGCGAGAGCTGTGGTCACGGACCTGAGCGACGACGAGAACCCCCTGGAGGAGGAGAACGCATCATACGACGAGGACTCTCCCCTGCACCCGGACCTCCAGAGGGTACGCTTCAGCTCGAGCTTCCGTGCCGCTAAGCTCCCCAAATACTCCGGGGACTCCGACCCCGGCGAGTTCTCTCGCTCCTACGCTCTGGCAATAGAAGCGTCCGGGGGGAGCCGGGACGCCATGGCCAAATGCTTCCCTCTGGCACTCGAAGGGATCGCCCTTCGGTGGTTCTGGTCTCTCCGGCCAGGGACCATCCACTCATGGGAGCAGCTGAAAAAGAAGTTCGTCAACAACTTCCAGGGGACCTTCGTGGCCCCCATGTCCACCGGAAGCCTTTTTCAAGTGAAGCAACAAACCGGAGAGACACTGCGGCAGTACTCCCAGCGCTTTGCGCACACCAAAGCTCAGATCAAGGGGCTTTCCGCTTCTTCAGTCATCGACGCGGCCCGGGAAGGCGTCACCCACCCAGGTCTCCTCGACAAACTCCACCGGAAGCCCATCTCTTCGGTGGCGCAGCTCATGACGTACTTCGAAGAGTACACTCGGTCCGAAGAGGGCCAGATACGCCGACAGGCGATGGTAGTCCCTGTCCGGGCTCCGAACGCCCGAGCGTACGAAGCGCCTCCGGAGCCCAGCCGGGGCCCACGTCGCGCCCCTGACTTCCGGCGCCCGGAGCCCGCTCGCCCGGACCTCGTTCGTCAAGATTCTCGGCGGAACCGGAAGCATTTTCGGGGGGAAGTCCTTAACATCACCCCTCAAGCGCCCGCCAAGCACCTGCACACGCCCGGCGGAAGTCGCCAGGCCGGGCCCAAGCCTCCACCACGAGCACCTGCCAGGGGAACCTTTTACTGCAGCGTCCATGGCGAGAACCGGAGCCACGACACCGACTCCTGCCGCACCATCCTCGCTCTTCGCAGCGACTACCTCGAGCGCCAGTCCGGTCGCGGTTCCTCCGACCGGGGGCATTCCGCCCCTCGGCCGGACCAGGTCCAAATAGTCGGGCGTCAGGAAGAGCCGGAGGCCGTGACCCCGGCCGAGGGATTCGGTGGGGTCCCGGCCCTCACACTCGAAGCCGGTCCGGATCGTGGCAAGCGCGTGGTCCTTCCCATATCCGGAGGAGGAGCCCTCGGAGCGCTGTCCAAGCGGCAGCGTCGGGATTACGTTCGGGAAGTTGGGCACATCGGCACGTCCAGCCCTTCAATCCTCCCGGAGTGGTCCCACGTCCCCATCAGCTTCACCGCCGAAGATGCCGCCGGCGTCAAGTTTCCTCATGCCGACCCACTCGTCATTTCGGCAGACATTGCCGGAGCCGAGGTGCGTCGCATTTTAGTCGACGGAGGAAGTTCCGCTGACATCATCTTCGTGCAGGCCTTCGACCAACTGTGCTTGTCCCGCAAGCACCTGCTGCCAGCCTCGCGGCCACTCCAAGGCTTCTCAGGCCCTCCGCTCGACGCCTGGGCCAGGTCTTATTGGAAGTGGCGTTCGGCACCGCGCCCCTCCAACGTTGGGAGGAAATCCTGTTCGACGTCGTCAACGCTCCATACGCCTACAACGCTATCTTCGGCCGGGGGATGCTCAACCGTTTCGGCGCCATCGCCCACCACAACTACCTCTGCCTCAAGATGCCGACTCCCGGAGGGGTGTTGTCCGTGCTGGGCGACCAAGCTGCAGCCCGCCGGGTCGAGTACGGCCATGCGGCGCCACTAGAACCACGGCAGGTCCACAGTGTCCGTGAAGGCGCCGAAGACACCAACCTCCCACTGAAGGCCAGCCCTGCGCAGAAGGGGCGCCCCGTCAAGCCCCTCCCAGAAGGCGAAGTCATCACCAAGACCCTGACTTGCGGGGGAAAAGAGTACTCGATCAAGTTCGGAGGGGGTTTGGAGCCAGAATTATCAGCACAGCTCGAGGCCATCGTCTGCAGCAACCTCGACATCTTCGCATGGTCCGACGACGACATTCCTGACGTCGATCGGACTATCATTGAGCATTCCCTGGCAGTTGATCCGAAGGCACGACCAATCCGCCAGGGGCTTCGGAGGCTGTCCGCTGAGCGGGCTGAGCTCGCCAAGGCCGAGACCGACAAGCTGCTCCGCGCCGGGGTCATCAGGGAAGTGAGTCACACCGACTGGTTGTCCAACCCTGTGTTTGTCCAGAAGAAAACATCTGGCAAATGGCGCATGTGTATCGACTTTACTTCTTTGAATAAAGCTTGCCCCCGTGATCCCTACCCGCTGCCTCGTATTGATCAGCTAGTAGATTCCACAGCCAGAGCCGAGCTCCTCAGCTTCCTCGACGCATATTCCGGTTATCATCAGATCTGGCTCAAGCCTGAAGACCAAGTGAAGACCAGCTTCGTCACCCCGGCCGGAGTGTTCTGCTACCTCCGGATGCCCTTCGGCCTCCGTAACGCCTTAGCAACCTTTTCAAGGTTAATCTCAAAGGCCCTCGGTCATCAGCTCGGGCGGAACGTGGAGGCTTACATGGACGACATCGTCATCAAGACTGCCTCCGCAAGTCAGCACGGGTCCGACATAGCCGAAACCTTTGACAGCCTCCGGCGGTGTGGGATCCGGCTTAACCCTGACAAATGCGTCTTCGGGGCACGCGCTGGGAAGCTGCTCGGGTACCTCGTCTCCAGCCGAGGCATCGAAGCAAGTCCAACGCAAGTTCAAGCATTGCAGAACATGGCACCACCTCAGAACCTGCGGCAGGCACAGAAGTTGGCCGGACGATTGGCCGCCCTAGGGCGTTTTCTCGCCAAATCAGCCGAGCGAAGTTTGCCCATCTTCAAGGTGCTTCGAGGCTCCAAGCATTTCGAATGGACCCCCGAGTGCCAGGATTGTTTCCAGCAAATCAAGGATTATCTCTCCGGCCTCGTGGCCCTCGCCACACCGCGGGCCGGCAGTCCCTTGCTGGTTTATCTTGCCGCCTCTGGCACCGCCGCAAGCGCGGCCTTGGTTCAGGAGGAAGAATGCGGTGGGAAGCTAGTTCAGCGGCCCGTCTACTTCGTCTCCGAGGATCTCGCCGACGCCAAGGCCAGATACTCCGAGCTAGAGAAGGTGGCTTATGCCCTCGTCATGGCCTCCCGAAAGCTCCGGCACTACTTCTTGGCCCACGACGTCATCATTCCAACAGCCTATCCGTTGGGTGACATGTTCAGAAACAAAGACGCCACTGGTCGCATCGGGAAGTGGGCGGTAGAGCTGGCCCCGTTCGGAATCTCCTTCGTTGCCCGGACGGCCATTAAATCCCAGATTCTCGCTGACTTCGTCGCGGAGTGGACGTGGGCCCGAGAGCCCACGAGCGCCAGCACGGGCGAAGAGATTTGGACCATTTTTACGGATGGCGCTTACCAGGCCTCCGGGGCTGGAGCCGGAGCAGTCATCATTTCCCCTTCGGGTCAGCAGGCCCTGTACTCCGCTCGGCTAAGCTTCAAGGCCACTAACAACGTCGCAGAGTACGAAGGTGTCCTCTTGGGACTTCGCAAGGCGCTCGCTTTGGGCGCCGCGCGCGTGCTCGTGAAGACCGATTCCCAAGTGGTCGCCGGACACATCGACAAGTCCTTTCGAGCGAAGCACCCGGACCTCGCTTCCTACCTCGACTCCATCCGCAAGTTCGAAGCCTCCTTCAAGGGCATCTCCGTCCAGAACATCCCGCGAAGCGACAACGCCCAAGCGGATGCCCTCGCTAAGGCCGGGGCCGGCGCCCAGGCCTTGCCGCCAGGGGCTTTCTTCGAGGAACTCGCCCAGCCTTCGGTAATTCATCGAAGCGAGGCGATCGACCCCGCCGCCCCGGAGGAGAGCGAACAGTCGCCGCACCCGGCCCCAGTACTCTGTACGTCAAGCGTCGATTGGCGCGAGCCCATCCTCCGCGCGCTCGCCGGTGGCGATGAAGTCCATCCCAGTCCGGAGCAGGTTCGCCTGCAGCTCCGCGCGAGGTCATTCGAGGTCATCAATGGAATCTTATACAAGTCCGGAGTATGTTCCCCGCTGCTCCGCTGCGTCGCGCAGTCCGACGGTGTCGCCATGCTTCGGGAGATACATGAAGGGCTGTGCGGCAGTCACTTAGCGCCGCGGGCCCTCGCAGGCAAAGCTCTCCGGCAAGGCGTGTACTGGCCCACCATCATCGCTGACGCCGAAGAACTCGTCCGCGCCTGCCAAGGTTGCCAGTGGATGGGCCGACGCAGTCACCGCCCCCCAGCAAGATTACTACCTATCCCTCCTGTGTGGCCCTTGGCCCGCTGGGGCATGGACCTCGTCGGCCCGCTCCCCAGAGCGAAAGGAAGCCTACGCTTCGTCGTCGTCGCAGTCGAGTACTTCTCCAAGTGGGTCGAAGCAGAGCCTCTCACCACCATCACATCCCGAAGTGTCCAGAAGTTTTTCTGGCAGCATATCGTGTGCCGGTTCGGAGTACCCAAGCAGCTCACATTGGACAACGGAACGCAGTTTGATGCCGGCAGCTTCCGGGCATTCTGTGACGAGCTGGGAGTTCAGCTTTGCTTTGCGGCCGTGCGGCACCCCCAGTCTAACGGAGCAGTGGAGCGAGCCAACGGGCACATTCTGTCCGGCCTTCATAAGCGTATTGTCGGGTTGGCCCGAGGCACGTGGCCCGACGAGCTACCTAAGGTCTTATGGTCCATCCGGACGACCGTTTCCCGGCAACGGGCTTCACCCCGTTCCGCCTTATGTTCGGCGACGAAGCGATGACGCCAACAGAGCTCCGCGCCGGTTCACTGCGCGTCGTAGCACCCGAAGTTGAAGATGAGCGCGCCGTCTCCCTTGACCTAGCGGAAGAAACGCGGCTGCGCGCCGTCGCCAACCTGTCCCACTATCAGAAGGAGACCAAGGGGTGGTATGACACCAAGGTTAAGCGCAATGAGTTCCAACCAGGGCATCTCGTCCTCCGCGCAGTGGTCGCTCCCCCCAAGTTGGGCAACAAATGGGACGGACCGTACATCGTTACGAAGTCCGGACGGCCGGGGTCCTACCGTCTCGCTACACTAGAAGGCGAAGAGCTGAAGCATTCGTGGCACGCTGGGGACCTGAAGCGCTACTTTCCGTAACACTACCAATGTACTTTATTCGCGGCTATCGCCGCCTGGTTGTATCCCCCATCTGAGAAATAAAATTTTCAGCCAACTATTGCGACCGACACAACTCGCGACGCACCCTCGCATTCGGGCTCCGAGCTCCGGCTCGACGCGCCCTCATATTCGGGTTCCGAGCTATGCCTCGACGCACCCCCACATTCGTTCGGGTTCCGAGCTATGCCTCGACGCACCCTCGCATTCGGGCTCCGAGCTCCGGCTCGACGCGCCCTCATATTCGGGTTCCGAGCTATGCCTCGACGCACCCTCGCATTCGGGCTCCGAGCTCCGGCTCGACGCGCCCTCATATTCGGGTTCCGAGCTATGCCTCGACGCACCCCCACATTCGTTCGGGTTCCGAGCTATGCCTCGACGCACCCTCGCATTCGGGCTCCGAGCTCCGGCTCGACGCGCCCTCATATTCGGGTTCCGAGCTATGCCTCGACGCACCCCCACATTCGTTCGGGTTCCGAGCTATGCCTCGACGCACCCCCACATTCGGGCTCCGAGCTCCGGCTCGACGCGCCCTCATATTCGGGTTCCGAGCTATGCCTCGACGCACCCCCACATTCGTTCGGGTTCCGAGCTATGCCTCGACGCACCCCCACATTCGGGCTCCGAGCTCCGGCTCGACGCGCCCTCATATTCGGGTTCCGAGCTATGCCTCGACGCACCCCCACATCCGGGTTCCGAGCTATGCCTCGACGCACCCTCACATTCGGGTTCCGAGCTATGCCTCGACGCACCCTCATATTCGGGTTCCGAGCTACGCCTCGACGCACCCTCACACTCGGGTTCCGAGCTCCGGCTCGACGCGCCCTCATATTCGGGTCCCGAGCCACGCCCTCGACGCGCACCGTCCGCTCTCCCTCTCCTAAGCTACTTAGCGCCCAGCTAGTAAACCAGCTACCCGCCAAGCGGGGGGGGGGGGAGGAAGAGGGAGAGAAAGCGAGGCGCAAGCTGCAACAAGCCCATAAGCATACAATGTTCATTACAGGAGGAAGTTAAGAAAAGTTCTCGTCCAGGCCAAGAAGGAACCGCGGGCCCCTTCGGGTACACGGACCAGAAGTCGTGCTCGCCCCCCGACCGGACCTTTCCTTCCTCTTCCTGCGCTCCTCTTCCTTCTTTTGGGCGCGGAAAGTTCTCTGGTCCTCCTGGAGCTGAGCCCAGCTGCGTAGGCCGCCCCCCTCCGGGGGCGCTCCCCCTAAGTCAGCCTCCGTATCGGACCAGTCAACCGGTTCGGAGGACGAGGACGGCGAGCGAGCCCCCCTCTCTTCGTCCTTCACATGCTTCAGAACCCCCTGAAGGACGTCGGAGTCCACACGTCCGTCACTGCCGCGGGGAAGAACGAAGCGCGCGGGCCGGTTCGCCCGCACAGCTTCGAGGATGGCCCAACGATGCCGAAGGGCGTCGTCCGGTTCAAGTACCTCGACATCATGATCGCGACCGCAAACACCCTGAGTAAGTCCCGAAAAAGTAGTCTTTATTAATATAACTAAGTTCCCTAAGCTATTACAGGATAAGGCTAAGACCAACGCCTAGAGCTACACCTGCGGGTCCGGCAAACGAGCCGAGGCTGAAGGGTTCGAAGGGGCTGGAGGGTCGCGCGCACGGAGTGCTTCCTCCAGCCAAGCCTGGATCGCCGCAGGGCCTTCGGTTTGCCAGGTCGCCTTGAGCGCCCTCCAAGCTTGGGTCAGGGCGAAGCTTGGCGTCCGAAGGTGGTCCCCCGTGAAGGCGACCGGGTGCGGGCTTGAAGGCGAAGGAAGCGGAAGCCCGGACGCCTCGAGGTGCCGGAGGATTCCGTACGCTGCCACCCGAGCGGACACCTCGCCGTACTGATCCATGGCAAGCTGTATCTGCCGGACGGCAGATCGAACGAACTTCACTCGGCGGACCAGGGGCTCCCGGGCGATGTCGAACGTGCCGCAGCCAGTGCCGTAGCGCGCCAACATCTTCCGCAAGGATTCGGCGGCCTCGGCCGCCGTCTTCCCGGCTTCGGCAAGCTCCTCGGCGGCCTTCCCGTTCCGCGAGTTGAGGCCGGCCTCGACCTCCTCCAGATGAGTCACCCGGGCTCCGAGGGCTTCAACCTTGCGTTCCGCTTCCGAAGCCCGAGCTTGGAGCCGGGAAACCTCCTCTTCGAGCTGGTCCGCCTCCGAGGCCCGGGCCCGGAGTACCTCCGCCTCAGCGGCTCTGGTTCGGAGGGCGCCGACCTCCGCTTCCAGCTCGTCGGCACGGGCGGCCCTGGCCCGGAGTCCCTCCAGCTCCGCGACGCGGGCCCTGAGCGAGTCCGCCTCCGCTGCTTGGGCCTCCAGCGCCGCCACCTTCGACGCCTGGGATCGAAGGGCCTCGACCTCCAACGAGCGCTCGCGGGCCAACCTCTCCGCGGCCGCCACCCGGGACGCGAGCCCTGCGGCATACGCCTCGTGATGCTCGCGCTCGAGGAGCAGAGCGGACATTTGCCCCTGCGCCAGCGCCACCACCTGCGTGCGGAAAAATGGTCAGAAGAGCCGCGACGAGGGCATCAAGGATGTCCAAAGAAAGTACCTGGCCCGCGGCCGTCTCGATGGCCCTTCCGAGGTCCAAGCTGTCCGATCGCCCGAGCTCGCCTATCACCAGGGCGTCGCGCAGCCGCAGGTAGTAGTCATGGATGGGAGCCACTCTCGAGGCGAAGTCCTCTCCGACCGACAGGAAAGGGCGCAGAAGCGGCACGGAGCCGCGCGCGGTTCGTAGGTCGGTGGGAGGCCGATGCCGGACTTCGGCGCCCCCGACAGGCTCCTGAGGAACCCTCTCGGCGCTCCGGTACTCCGCCTCGTCCTGCGGATTCAAGCCCCCCTTCGCGGTGACAGGGGCTCCGGACCTCGCGTCCGGGGCATCTGCCGGGTGACGGTCGACTGGCTCCATGCTTCCGGCCGAAATACCTGCGCGAGCAACGGAAGTTAAATACAGGGAAGCTCCTTGCGCACGGAGAGGCGTGACGAAGTTACCGTACCCGCGTCCGCAGTGTCGTCGACGCGGTTCGGAGGCTGAAAGTGGCCCGACGGGCTCGGGCGGAAGAAAAGGTTGTCGATGGAGTTCGGCGGAGAACCCGCTACCGCCGCGGCCAATTCCGCCTCCTTGTCGGCGCTCCTTTCAACGCCGGCGAGTGGGTCAGCTAGGCCCCCGCGGCCCAAGCTGTCCGTAGCCCCGCTCTCGACGGAGCCCGCGGAGCCGCCCGCCGAAACGGGTATCGGGGAGGAGGCGGTCCCCGGGCGGGGCGTCCCTCCGGCGATGCGCGACTCTTGGTTGGCGTCCGGCATGGGCTCCGTTGGGCCCGGGTGAAGGAGAGCATCCTCGCGCCCCTCGGTGCTCGGCGGGATCGATGGAGCCGGAGCCGGAACCTCCGGGAGATCTCCCGACTCCGACTGGACTCCCTCGCTGGAGCCCCCTCCCTCCGAACGAGAAGCCGAGGAAGGTCCCGGCGACGCGCGCTTCGGCCCCTTCACGATCCTCTTCTTCTTCGAACGGCTCGGAGAAGAGCAGGCGTCCGCATCGACCGCTTTCCTCTTCGAGACGTCCCGGAGGATCTCGCCCTCCGGTAGAGGTGGGGGCGTGAGCTCGAGCGCCCCCCATACTCTGTTGGAGCGTTCCCAGGAGCCCACCAGCTCCAACCGGCGGGCCCGCTCGGCCGCGGTGGGGACCCCCAGGATCCTTTCCGCCAAGCGAGCAATCTCTTCGGGTGTCCGAGCGACGAGCGACCCTGCACCTCTTCGTCAGGACCGGGGTATCCCTCAAGCACGCAAAAACAAGACTGAAGGCGAAAGGAAGCTGAGACTTACCAAGTTGGCGAGAGAGCTCCGTCGGCACCGACGCGTCCCGGCTGCTCCGGAGCAAGGCGGGCCACTCCTCCTTCAGCGGGGGGATCTCGAGGGCCACGAACTCCTCCGCCAAGTCTCGCATGCTCATCCGGCGGGCGACGATTTGGAGAAGTTGTACCCTCGACGAGATGGCCCCGGAGTTGACTTCGACCCGCGCCTCTCTCCGGAACCAAATGTGGCGCGGTATTCCGGCCAAGCCGGAGGTGAGCCCTACGCGAACGTAGAACCACCGGTTCACCCACTTCGAGTACCACCTTTCGTTGGTGGCCTTCGCCGGGAAGGAGTCCGCGTACCTCCTCCAGAGCTGGAAGTTGATGCTCCCGAAGGCCAGCACCCGGCCGTCCTTTTTCTTCGGTTGGCAGAGGGCTTCGTGCATCTCAGCGAAGACCTCCGCCCTCCCTTCGCAGCCTTCAGCGCGCATGGCCCACTCGAAGATGGCGAGGCGGGCCACGGCGTTGGGGGACAGCTGCGGGAGCTCCAGATGGAACGCCTCCAGGACCCCAGCCAGAAGCTCCGAGGCAGGGAACCCCAGGCCCGCGTCGAAGAAGGCTTCGAAGACGACGACCTCGCCTTCCCGCGGCCGCGGGGCCGTCTCCCGCCCCGGCCATCTCGCCGGCGTCTCTGGGCCGAGGCGGTTCCTGGTCGCCTGTTCGATCGAAGCTTCAGTGCAGGCAGACGCCCCGAGCTCCAGCGTCTGTTCTCGGAATCGCTCGGAAGCGAGGCGGAGCTCGCGCGCGCCGCGCACCTCTGGCGTGTCGGTCGCCGCCGCCGCCGCCGCGGCCGTCATCTGGCGCTGCAAGAAGCGCGGGTCCATCGCCATTACGGGAACCGGCTTCCTCGACATTCTTGGAGAGAAGATGGAAGGAGCGTAGGGCTCAGAGGGCGAGTGGGCAGTGGACTAAGCGGTCGCGGTTGGCGTGTGAGGGTGAAAGAAGAAGAAGTCGTGAAGGGCAAGGCTATATATATATCTTCCGGAAAGGCTGGCGGTTCGACTCCCGTTTCGGTTAACGTATGAACGCGGCGGTTTACGCGGCGCCGCATTCAAAACTGGGTGGCGCATCGGGGCGCGGGGGCGATCTCTCGGCGATCCGCCTCTTCGGTGCCGCCGGCACGCGCATTAACTGCTCCCGGCGGCGCTCGCCCGGCCTCTCGGGGTTAGAGCCCCCGCAGTCAAGATGCGCCAGTCTCCGGTCAGCTCGGTCAACCCCCTCCTCGGTGCCTCGGAGGTGGGCGGAAGCCCGAGGCAGGGTCTAATTCCCCGGTCTCTCGACTCCCCGTCTCATTGCGCTCCAGCGCCCTGGCAGATGCGGCGCCCTAAAGCGAGGTACGCACTCTTGCGAATTGGCGGGATTATCTTGTGCGCTTCCACCCCCTCCTATTGCAGGACTACGAGCGGGAAGAAGCGAGGGGCTACTGTTGGGGGAGATAATCCCTGGAGTCAGCGGGGTGGGCCCCCCAGCCGGAGGGCCCAGGCTTGATGACGGAGGCCACCGTCCGGAGGAGCGTGGCCGGAGGTCATCGTCCGGAGGTCACCTCCCGGAGGAGCATGGCCGGAGGTCACCGTCCGGAGAAGCGTGGCCAGAGGTCACCGTCCGGAGAAGCGTGGCCGGAGGCCACTGTCCGGAGGAGCGTGGCCGGAGGCCACCGTCCGGAGGAGCGTGGCCGGAGGTCGCCTTCCGGAGGAGCGAAGTCGGGGGTCGCCCGTCAGCGTAGGACACAGAAGCCCGCCTTCCGGAGGCTGAAGGTCCAGGGCTCTCGGCAGGCCCAGCGAGACGAGCCCAAAGAGAGTCTTGGCGGGAAAAGGACCAGGCGGTCGTACGAAAGGACAGGATCGCGATCTTCTGAGCCGTGTCGGGCGGCGCAGGAAGCATCCGACACGGCCGATACGCTGTCAGAGTCGAATCTTCTTGTCTGTACTATGTACCTCTTTGTCTGTACTACCGGTCAGGGTCGGTCGGGTGGCCGTTGGCAGCCCGGAGGCGCTTAGTCCTCTCGGCGGGGCGCCCTATAAATACCCCCCACTACAGTTGTAACGGACAGGCAGTCCTAAGCATTGAATACACTACTCTTGTTTTCCACCAAAACCTGTTGGTTCGATCCGTCGTCCCAACACTTTGCTATTACAATCGTACTGTAACTTCTCAGTCTCTAAAGTGCAAGTTGCAGGGATCACATATTGCGAATCAACAATGTCCCAAATAGCACTTCCTTGGCTTAGTAAATAAGCCCCCATGCACACCTTCCAATAAGCATAGTCTCGACCATCGAACATCGGGATCTTAGAGTTCTTGTCCATGTCGCCACAAGAATCACAAACCGGTTAAGGTCAACTAGTGATCTAATCGGCTCTTATACCAATTGTGGGATCGGAATGGCGATTAGAGGGGGTGAATAGACGCCTCTACATTTATTGTGAACTAAATTGATGGTCAATTTCAGGACACTAAAAAACTCTTTCAAGAACCAAGAAGTAAAGAAAATGTTCAATGAGATAAAAATTTGAGGTTCACTGGACTTTCATTGTAGCTAATCCGAAAATAGATCAAATAGATCAATTCAGCATTCTAGCAATTTTCAAATGAGACTTTGTGCAAATTCCTAAAATTAGATACCTAAGCAAAGAAATTAAAAACTTAATTCAGTTCATCTGTTCTTGCAAGACCAAACAAGAATGTATGACTGAGAATAGCACAATTTTGATGATGAACAGTCAGAGAACAGAAGATTTTTGAACATCACTTAATCAGACGAAACACAAAAATTTCAGTAACTACAATCTTCAGTACTGAATTTTTCAGAAGTATTAGGGTTTAGCAATTTCAACCACAATACAGAACTGCTGTTTACAGAAAATGAGATCAAGACAACTTCTGATACTAACTGGATGATGTACAGTTCCAAGCAGTTCAATTCAGAACACACATTTAAGCTATACATAGACTTTTGTTCAGAACACTATTCAATGTAATGAACACAACTTGAGATTTCAGACTTAACAACTTTCAAACAGGACAGATGTAATGATGATCATTCTGAGAAAACATGTGATAGTTTAAATCAACAATTCTAAACTCAAAATAGTGAACTGACTCAAATTATAGTTTCAGAAAACTTGAACTGAAAGTTAATGAAACTTTTGGTTTGGCAATTTCAGTTCTAACACAATCTGAAAACTGCTGAATGATGAACAGGGAATTCACAGATACAGATTCAAATAAATTCAGACCACTCACTTCAATCTAGATTCATCAACAGACATGATCAGTTCAGAAGTTATATAAGAATGTAATTGAAACAGATTCTTTTGGCTTCTATTTGATTACTCACATAATTTTTCAGAACATCCACTAGTACAGTACTCATATTGTAGAATATTCAGAATAATCTTGCTGAACTGAAAAATGAGCACAGCAGCAAAATATTGAAGAATAGTTTTAAATCCTAGAAATCCTACTTCAATTCAGAGCACATACTGAAGAGTTCACAGATTTAGTCAAGTTTGAAAAATAGCTGAACACATGAAATCTTCACTGCAAAACTGAATCCTTTTCCGATAAGAAACAATGCATGCTCATATTTTCAGACAGAAAAGGTGATAGCAGATTGTATCAGGTATTTTCATTTGCTGTGAAGTAACTTAGAAAATTTGCAGAACACACAGCAAATTTTAATGCAAATGATGATGTACTGTTGAAGCTTTAGAGTTGTAACATTTAGTATCTCAAAACTTCAATCAGTAGATCAGAATGATAATTTAGGACAATCTGAAAGAATAAGTGCAGAACCAACTCAAAGATCTAACAACATTTAGTGGATAGGTTGAAACACTCTGCAAAGCTTCATATGAAACTGAATCAACCAAATCTCAGACTGGGTTACCTTTTTTCAGCCAAAACAGAATAATAAAAAAGGAAGTATTTTTAGTTCTTTTAATATATAACTAGAAAATTTACTCAATCACAAGCCACTACTTTCTCAGAAGAATTCATCACTCACACCACCAATCATCCACATACCAACTTGGTTATACTCAAGACAAGATCAAGTGAATTCTGCTAAAGTTTTAGAAAATTACATGATGAAGAACAACAATTCTTTCTTGACTTCTGAAAAATGTTCTTGATGAGATTCTTCTCCTCCATAGGTGATTCCTTGTCTTATAGCTTGAAGATGAATCTCTTGATCAAACACACAAAACTAGTAAAGAAATTTTGCAAGATCAGATCAAGAAGAACAGCAACACAATTCATAGAGAGGACAAACAGACTTGGTGGCGCAACAGAGTTCAGAGCTTCAGGACGATGAATAGTATTTTTTAAACACAACAGTGATCGCAGGTAGAAAGATCTGAAGATGAACAACAAAATCACAAAATTGATATGCAGGAGTAGAAATTTCAGAAGAAAAAATTCACAAGCAATCAGCACAAAACAAGAAGATTTCTGGTTCTGTTTCTCAAAAAGGCAGCCAAACCCCTTGGCTATGAGGCCCATTTTATAGCCATACCCTAGAAGGCAGATTTACATAAAAGACCCTCAACTCCTTAGTTTAACACAACAAGACAAGAGATATTTTCAGAGTTGTAAAGTCTGAAAATTACTCCTATTAAACTCTACTAACTTTTATTACACAAAGACTCTACCCTTTTAATAACTTTTCAGAGTTGGGAAATCCTGAAAAATATTAAAAGTTTCCACATTACTCTAAATTACTCAAAACAAAAAGACTTCTAATTATTGAATTTAAAACATTTAGAGATGCGATGGTTTTCAGCAAAAACAGACAAAGCCTCCCCGATCATCGACGATCGTCATCAGTGCACGAACTTCACTGCTAGCAAGTCTCTACCGCTCTCGATCCCTTGAGCCGCCTTGTCACTTGAACTGGCTTCCCTTTCACTAACTCAACCGACACTTCGTCTTGATCAACCTCCATCTCATGTCATGCTTGATCTCCATGCGTACATATTAGTTCACACTCAACTTCGACTGACACCCTCAACCATCTGCCATTAGACTCCCCGTCTAACCCTGATCCCTTGCCATCATCAGTTGACGAGTATCTCAATCCTGCACACACGAGACAAACACAGACACACACACACACACATATAAAAACAACCACGCATAAACCTCCTGACAAACCCTGTCAATCACTGATCATAACCTTGAACCATAGTGATGATCCTCACTAGGTTCCTCAATCACTAACCGAGTAGATTAGATCATTGGCACCGGCGATAGAGGAGATTGCTACAAGCATGCTTCATGGCTGGAGTCGAGGCTGCAAGGGTGGGTTCAACTGTTGAGGCAGCGGTGAGGAGAGGTGGAGGTGCACAGCTACGACATCGTGAGAAGGGAAGGGATTGGGCTGAAGTGTGGGGCGTGGAGTTGTGCAACGCAGCGCAGGGATTATCTACCTTCTGTTGCCTACTATGTTGAGAAAGTGTTGATAGCATAGTGGTGCGGGGTGCTGTGGTTGGGATGTGCGGATTGAGGTTCGAGCCTTGCTGCCCCAACCAATTTTTTTCATTTTTGTTGTTATGTACTTTTTAAAATTTTTAGCACTTTTTTATTGATGTTTCCAACGGCTACATATTGCAACCAAATATCAAATTTTCACAACCTATTTATATCACGGCGATAACCACAACCACTTGCGACAAAATTATTTGTGGTGGTAACATCATCTTTTTATTGCCATGAATTTCATGGGAATCACAATGCAAATATTATCGTGGCAACAATTGTTGAGAAATACTTGAGGCGCATCAGGGATTATCAACCTTCTGTTGTCCATTATGTTGAGAAAGTGTTGATAGCGTAGTGGTGCGGGGTGCTCTATTTCGGACGTGCAGTTTGAGGTTCAAGCCTTGCTGCCGACAGACGGTTTGAGGTTCAAGCCTAGCTGCCCCAACTAATTTTTTCATTTCTGTTGTTATGTACTTTTTAAAATCTTCAGCACTTTTTTATTGATGTTTCCAACATCTACATATTTCAACCAAATATCAAATTTTCACAACCATGTTTATATCATGGCAATAACCACCACCACTCGCGACCAAATTATATGTGGTGGCAACATCATCTATTTATTGCCACGATTTTAATTGGAATCACAATGCAAATATAATCATGGAAACATTGTCCACTTGTTGATAGCAAAAAATGGCATTAGTGATTAAGATTGTCAAAATATAAATTTTGGTAATTTGGGCTGAAAATACACATGTCCCGGGTCTGGCCGAAGCCCTACAGGGCCAAAGGACCATTGGGCTATGGGCTCCGGAAGCTTTCAGCCAGCCCACAACATTCGGCTAGGAGGCCTTCGGAGGCCCACTCCACCGAAGCTTCATCCCGAGGAGCAGGCTTCGGTGGGCCTGGCCGAAGGACCACTTTGGGCAGAGATAGAGTTGGATCCATTTTTGGCTAAGTGTTTATCCCTACACATGATTCAGCTGAGTTATAGAAGATTAGATTTAGAGATTAGAAGTCTAGCCCTATAAATACAGGAGCGAAGCCAGTTCAGAGCCCCCGACAAAATCAACCACAAAGCATAGCTTTGAATCGCATTTACTTTATCTTTACATTTCTGTACTCTTCGTGGGTTTGCTTGGAAGCCCTCCGATGGCCACGTCGGAACAGTGGTAATCCTTGTTACTTCGCTTGTGAAGTATCTGTTAATCTATGTAATAGATTGCTATTGTCTTGTTACTTTGCCTGTGAAGTATCCGTTAATCTACGTAATAGATTGCTATCGCCTTGTTACTTCGCCTCTGAAGTATCCGCTAATCTGCGTAACAGATTGTTGCCTTCGCTCCTAGTACAACACTTAGCAGAATTTGGTCCTTAGGTCGAATTGGTACTTCGAATCTACTCTGTTGCAGGTTTCCACGTTCGAAGCTACTTCGTCGGAGGTGTCTGGAGCTGAGAGATTTGTTTCGAAGGTCGCCAGAACACCCTTTAGTAAGACTGTTGCTTCGACTGCATGCCAACACACTTCGTCACGACAGGATTTGCCACGCTCATACTCTTCTCTGGATGAAGTCACACTCATGCGTTGCATTTGAGTCATTATTCTATATCTCACCGTATCAGAGACGTTGCACCGAACCCCGCTATTAGGAGGTGATTGTCGCGTCCAGATCTGTTCGGAGTTCATATTCTTCTAGGTCGGTCCGAACGCCGAAGGTACCCTTCGGCGGGATATTTCACATTAGACGCCAAAGGTACACTTCGGCGACCCCCTTCACACCATACTTCGAATCAGTCAGGCTTCGCTCGGTTTGCTGATTTATTCTATTTAATATATTTCTTTCGGCTAATTGGATTATTTTGTGTGATCTAATTGCCTAGCGACTCCACCCCTCCTTACCACAGCTAAGGGTAGTCGGAACACGATGTCGGTGCTATGTTACGCTTAGGCTGGTCCCTAAGTATCCCCACACTTTTGGATCGTCGAAATGACCCAATTGTGCGAGCACGTTTTCGTGTCAACAGACTTTTTGGCGACTCCGCCGGGGAGAAGCTACGCCAACATGACGGGTACGTCTACATCGGCCACTGGTACATCTACAACGACTACTATATCTACACCGCCGATAGACACCATAGGAGGCGCGGATATCGACAACCGCAACATCCTAACACCCACTCTTGAAGATATTCCCGTAGAAGACCGAGTAGAGATCGTGGCAAAGTTGAAGGCGCTCTAAGACATGATGCTTGGGGGCTACGTCAAGACACGCGCGGGCTTCATCTAGGTGACTCCCGTATCGCCTCGTTTATCTTCTTTATAGATGGAGCAAAAAATAGCTGCATCAGTAGATCAGGCCTGTTATCGCTTCGCTAGCCAACCATTTAGATTTGGCAGTTAGCTCCCAAGTAGAGGAGACTCTTAGAAGGTTCGGCTTTGCTGAGGCCGTACCACCAGTCTCTATTGCTAGTGTACATCCGGTAAATCATGTGTACAACAGAACTGATGGTAGCACTGGCAAGACCGTTACATCTCCGGCCTCAACACCCATGACCGAGACTAGTCATTATGCTTACAACCAAGTTAACACCGCGTACCACGCACCACCACCACTTGTGCTGGTACCATCCCTGCCCGCGCTACCCGCGCCACATGCACAGGCACCTGGGCTTGAGTATGTCGTACAGCTAGCACGTAGGGAAGAGGCCCATGGCCGACACACCGATATCCCGCCGTGTGTCGCACCCCCACACGAGAGACGTGCGCAGGCAGTAGGCCAAGATGACCTAGAGGAGTGAATCCACACACTATTTAGGGAATGCGCTGGCTTCGTGCCTAGGGGCCGGGTTAGGCTTTACCGTAAGCCATACCCCGATCATTTTGATATAATACCCTACCCCCACGGCTATAGAATCCCTGAATTCACTAAGTTCGACGGCGAGGGTAGCAAAACCACACTAGAGCATGTTAGTCAATTTTTAGCACAGTGTGGAGAAGCTAGCGGGACAGACGCTCTAAAAATTATACTATTTTCTCTCTCGCTATCCGGCACCGCTTTCACTTGGTTTTCGGCGCTCTCGCCGAACTCCGTTCAGATGTGGGATGAATTGGAACAAAAATTCCATGACTACTTTTACACGGGTGAGACATAATTTAGGCTTTCACACTTGACATCGGTTAGGCAGAATTCTAATGAGAACGTCTCTGAGTACTTCAAGCGTTTTAGGGACACTAGAAATCGATGTTTCAGCCTTAGTATTTCAGAAAGGGATTTGGCAGAACTAGCTTTTAATGGGTTGCGTTCTGAGATTAAAGAAAGATTAGACAACCAGAACTTTTTAGAGGTTAGCCAAGTCTTGCAGCAGGCTCTGGTCCAGGAAGGCCCAACCAAAGATAAAAAGTTTATTAAGACGTTTAACAACCCTAGGGCTGAAATCCACATCATGGAACACTGTGATGAGGAGGAGTCATAAGAGGAGTATTTGGCCATTATGTACGCGGCCGAATGTGTTTGGAACGCTAAGAGTAAACCCATCACGTGCTCCGAGTTATGGCCGTCTCCCACAAAGAATCGGCCTATTGAGTTCAAGTACTCACTTGACATAACTAGGTGTGATAAAATATTTGATTTTCTCTTAAAGATTCAGCTTCTCAGGTTGTCTAAAGGCCAAGTCATTCCATCTACCGATGAGTTGAAGAAACATCCATACTGTAAGTGGCATGACTCGCATTCACATAATTCTAACGATAGCAACATTTTTCGATGGCAGGTTCAATCGGCCATAGAAGAAGGACGATTGAAAATAGAACACAATCCAAAGATGAAGCTGGACAAAGATCCTTTCCCCGTAAACGCCGTCGACCTCGGCGAGAAGAATGTGTTGATTCGGTGGGAACAGGCTGAGTCGATTAGAGGGAAGGCGATAATTGTTGGTGAACCACGCACGTGCACACTCATACCAAATAAACCCAAGGACGGAGTGTGGAAACAAAACATTAGCATCTCTTCAGCTAAGGCTTGCAAGAAGCCGAAGGTAACATACAAGATGTTGTTGAACAAGCATCAAAAAAAGCCAAGGAAGCAGGCCCCCAGCTAAAAAACTAAGTTAGCCGAAGGGCCCAAGGCGTCCAGAGGGTGGCTACGGACCGCAGTGGCTAAGCCCTCCCCGTGATGGCTTTAGACCACCATGGCCAAACCCTCCACATGGCGACCACAGGCCACAGTGGCCTAACGCTCTGTATAGTGGCTTCAGACCTCAGTGGCTGAACCCCTCGTATAGTAACTTCGGACCCCAGTGAGCGAACCCCATGCAGAGTGAGTTCAGCCCCCCATGGCCGGACCCCACACCACGCTAGACGGACCCTTTGACAGGAGGCTTCGGCCCGCACTGGTTGAACGTACCTCCGACCTAGCAGGACTCCTCACTGATATGGTCCGAGAAACCGTCGACTCTACCGATCTCCCCTTCGGGTAACAGGTTCGACTCATAGTGGGCGAGGCCACTAGAGCCACTGATGCCTCCACCATACAACTGAGCGGGGACTCCATGGGCTCCACATGTATCACAGCCAGAGTGCCCTCCGCAACTTAACGCTATGCCTTGTTTTCCTTCGGAGTATTATGAATGGCACGGACAAAGAGGTGCAGTGGAGGGAGGCATCATCCACAGGCTGTCCGTAGTACCTTCGAGCCAGCAGAGCGAAGTAGAAGAATACATGCGCGAAGAGGCCGAGGACAGGGAGTCCGAAGCTATCATAGTAAGAGTAGGGTCTCAGGAAGTCCCAATCCCAACGGCCTTATAGTCGAAGTCTGACGGAGGTAAGTCCCCGGCTTCGGCCGAAGCCCGTGCTCGAGCCTGGTCTGATCGGCCGAACGAGGATGGTCCGATTGCCGGAGCCCACAACGAAGGATCCTCTTAATACAGAGTGCGCGAGGCCAAGGTAAGCAGTACCACTTTGGCTAGAGTTGACAGGAACGAAGCATTGGCACCTGGCACCAACCCACAACCATCTTGGGCACCTCCAAGCATGTCCAAATCACAAAAGAGGCATCTACAATGACTACGGGCACTAGAGATGCGCAAGAAGAAGGCCGAGGATGAGCGCGATGCTATCTTTGAAGAAATCCATCAACGACCAACGACAAGACAAGTATGGAGGACGAAGCCGGTTGAGATAACCAACCCAGCTCCTAGCCCGAGCGATGATGACGATGACATGCTTGACGATGACTACTCACCTATCTCTAAGGGGCCCGCACCCTAGGCAATGGACATCAACGTCGTCACGCTGCCCGCTGAGTTCGCTCTACCACAGGACGAGGCCGAGGTCGCTCAGTTGAACCTCGGCCCGCACAACGCTATTTTTGAGAAGCCTAAGGACTCGGCTCGTCCTCTGAAGCCTCTCTACGTCAGAGGTCACATTGATAGAAAGCCGATTTCTCGGATGCTTCTTGACGGCAGCGCCACTGTTAACCTAATGCCCTACTCGCTGTTGAAGAAACTTGGCAGGAACGAGGATGATCTGAAGAATAATAACTTGATGCTCAACGATTTCAACGGCGAGAGTTCCGAGGCCAAGGACATGCTCTCCATGGCATTAACAGTGGCAACAAGACGTTGCAAACAACAATTTTCATCGTCAATATACAAGGTAACTACAACATGCTGCTTGGGCGCGACTGGATTCACGCGAATTGCTACATTCCTTCTACTCTGCACCAGGGCCTAATTCAGTTGGACGACGATGAAGTAGAAGTCATTCCCACACACACTTCAGTCCAAGTAGCATTGGCCGATGTGTTAGTTGACGACATTCACAACAAGGTAGAGTGTCTGTCAGGTAGAGATCTTTCGGATTACGATTTTGTTAGCATGTCCAGAGGATGTTTTGTACCAGTGTATGTAAAGCCGGTTGGTGTAGCTTGGTTGTTTTTGTATTAGTAGTCATGTCTAGCAAGAGTAATCTGGTTTGGCTAAAGTCTCGTGTAGAGTAGTATCTGTTGGGGGAAAATATCTTATCTTCGGGGTTATTGCCAAAGCAGCATAAAGACAGCCAACCAGTTCGAAGATTGTCCGAAGATCGTCTTCGAAGATGCTCAGAACCCTGTTCGAAGCCCGAAGACAGGCACAAGTTCGAAGTATATCTTCGAACTAAAGCCCTTCAAGATCTTTTCTGCCAGCTAAGATGGAAGACTTATCTTCTTTCTTATTAGATTAGTCTTTTACCATTTTAGCCCTATTAAGGAAACCGAATAGTTTCCTTAATGTCGGTTGTAATAGAGGGGTAAATAGGTCTTTTCCTTAATGATTGGGCCTATAAATACCCCCCATTTCACCCTGTAATAGGCACCGAATACAAGTGATTCAATACACACTTTCGAACTATTCTAAGCTATTATCCTTTCGGAGGCTTAGAACAGTTTGCTTCACAAACACTTCGTTTGTTAGTTTCTTTTCTACAGAAACCTGTTAGCGTAATCTTTTACGCCAACAGTTGGCGCCGTCCGTGGGGAACCTAGTTCGAAAAACTTCGTTCTCTACCAACTTCTTACATCATGCCTCCTAAGCGGAGCGCACCTCGCAATCCCACTCGGAGGTCCTCTCGAATCTCCGGAGAGATACCCTTCGACACAGTTGAAGTCGGAGGGTCTTCGACTATCCCTCCACCTCAAACTCCGCAAGGGGCTTCTATTCCTCGAGGATATGAAGCCTCTCCGCCAACCCCTTCCATACTCCGACCGCCCGGAGTCACTCCGCCACCCTCCATCCCGATTCGAACTGATCATACCAGTTCTCAAGACCCGGAAGGTCCTTCCGGAGGAGATGAAGATAGCCTTGGAGATATGGCCACTCAAATGGCCAACCTTCAAGCCGAGATAGCAAGGTGGCGGCAAGAAGCTGCGAACAGGCTTCGCTCTCAGGCCACCCCAGCTATCCCCGAAGGGCCCGAAGACGACGATCTTGGTTATCCCGAAGCCCCGGAGAACGCCTCTTACGACAATGAATCTCCGTTGCATCCTGAGCTGCAGAAGGTTCGCTTTGATCCAAAGTTCAAAACTTCTAAGCTCTGCAAGTATGCCGGAGACGAAGATCCCAGTGAGTTCGCGCGTTCTTATGCCCTAGCGATTGAGGCTAGCGGCGGGGACAGAGAGACTATGGCGAAGTGCTTCCCGTTAGCTCTTCAAGGAGTGGCGTTGAGATGGTTCTGGTCTTTAAAGCCAGGATCAATCAATTCGTGGTCACAGTTGAAGAGGAAGTTTATAAGTAATTTTCAGGGCACCTTCGTGCCCCCCATGTCAACAGGAAGCCTTTTCCAAGTGAAACAGCTCCCCGGAGAAACATTAAGGCAGTACTTCAAGCGCTTCGCTCACACGAAGTCGCAAATTCGGGGGCTGTCCACATCCTCAGTGGTTGATGCGGCTCGGGAAGGCGTCAGTCATAAAGGCCTTCTGGATAAATTGCATCGGAAGAGCATCACCACGGTATCACAACTGATGTCATACTTCGAGGAGTATGCGAAGTCAGAAGAGGGGGGTCATTTCGCAGCACCGAACCGGACATTGAAGAAGAAAGACAAGCTTCGTTAGATTTGTCAAAAGAAATAAGACTTCGGGCTGTAGCTAATTTATCAAAGTATCATCAGCAGACGAAGACTTGGTATGACCCGAAGGTTAAGCTTAGCAAGTTAAGACCGGGTCATCTTGTTCTGCGAAGCATTATAGCACCAGGGAAGTTAGGCAATAAATGGGAAGGTCCATATCTAATTGTCGGCTCCGGGCGCCCTGGTTCATTCAAATTAGCTAATTTAGAAGGTGAAGAGTTAGCACATACTTGGCATGCGGAGCACTTAAAGCGATACTTCGCATAAGGGCTCCTTGTAATTCGTTTGTAATCACCTCTAAATTAATAAAGCATACACCCTGATAGGGGCCTTCCCCTTGTAGACTCCCAGCTTCCCGAGCGGACGCGCTGGAACCGTGGGGTCGACCGAGAGGGAAGTGTCATTAAGCTGGGCTGTATTTCCGGACTTCGTACCCATAAAGTCGAAGCCTCCGGTGTGGTGGCTGAAATCCATCCGGAGCCCAAGTCACGGCTTGTAGGCATCCGTAAAAGAGCCAATACCACATTCTATGGAGTCCAAGCCATTGGCTGGTAGACTTCCGTAAAAAGAGCCGAAGGTGGCCAAAATCTGCGGAGTCCAAGCTGCAGCTTGCAGACATCCGTAAAAAGAGCCGAAGGTGGCCAAATTCTGCGAAGTCCAAGCCATTGGCTGGTAGACTTCTGCAAAAATAGCCGAAGGTGGCTACATTTATACGGAGTCCAAGCCATTGGCTGGTAGACATCCGTAAAAAGAGCCGAAGGTGGCCAAATTCTGCGAAGTACAAGCCATTGGCTGGTAGACTTCTGCACAAATAGCCGAAGGTGGCTAAAGCAAAACAGCATTCGAGCCATGAGCTTCGAATGTCTGTTCATATAAGTCCAAAGCGACAAATTTCTTAAGACACTAAAGTGTCCTGAAAGTTATCTCAATTGATTTCTTTCATAAAACAAAGGTACTAAGCTACCATTCTTCCGACTGCAAAAAGTCGAAGACATTTCACAAGATTTCAAAAGATCTTTAAATGGCAGAGGGGCTCCGAACCCCCAAAAAAAATTGTACTCCGAAGTTTTTTCTTTGCGCATAACCATCTTTGAATACAGTTCGAAGTTGCTTATACTCAAAGAGGGGCTAGTAAATATGGAGACAATTTTAAATCGGCATTCATTATTGAAATAAATGTATTTACAGATTACATTATGAAAAATTGGTATCTATACCAAGAAGGAATCGGAGACCTCTTCGGTCCCGAGAGCTAGGGGTGGAACGACTAGTTCCAACATCGGAAGTTCTAAGAACTTTACGTTTAACTCTCTTCCTCCCCTTCAAAGCTCTAAAATCCTTCTGCTCTTGTTGAAGCTCGGCCCAAGTTCGAATCCGCTCGGGGCTTCTTTCCCAGCTTCTAAGATCTTCAGATTTTTTATTTTGGGCTTCACCTTCGTCTTCGGACCAATTAGTGTCTTCAGAAGACGAGGTGTTTGCGTCAATCTTTTTATCTTCCTCTTTAATATAAGACAATACGTCTTTGATTACTTCGGGCGCAATAACGCCGGAGTCATCTCGAGGAATAAGAAATCGAGGACGCTTATAACTCTTTAGAAGTTCGAAGGTGTTCCACAATGAACGAAGTTCGTTGTTAAGCTCTAACACTTCGATATCTTCCATAAGAGGCAAAGCCTAAAAATTTAAACAAGCAAGACTTTCATTGATAAATGTTTACAAGCATGAGTTTTACATAATCAAAAAATCCTAAAATATTCCTAAACCTGCGGGTTCGAAGGAGGTTGACTGCTCGAAGCTTGGCTCCGAACTTGCTTCTGGCGTTGGCCTTCATCAATCCAAGCCTTGATCGCAGAACGACCTTCGGCTCTCCACGAAGTTTGGAAGGCTCGCCAAGCAGCAGCTACACCTTCGGAAGGAGTCAAAAGTCTCGCGTCGTCGAAGATGATGGAGCCCTCTGCGCTCGGAGTAATTGTTCGGCCCAAATCCTCATAGTAACGAAGTAATCCAAGGGCAGACACTTGTCCGGAGAGTTCTCCATAACGCATGCCTGCCGTCTTCATTTGCTTCGCTGCTCCTTGGATCCTCTTTAACCGGCGCAGCAGAGTCACATTGTCATCCGAAGGTAGTGATCCAGTAGTACCGAAGTACTCCAAGACACCTAGCATCTGCTCGATGACCTCCGAAGCCACCTTCTCAGACTTAAGCCTTTCCTCAATAAGCGCATCCTTGGCCGAAGTCGTTTCTGCTAAAACTCCGGAGATTCTAGCATTCTCCGTAGTCAAAGCATTCTTTTGAGTCCAGAGTTGGCCAGCCTCTTCTTGTAGTCTTACAAGTTCGGACCCCATAGCAGCATCCTCCGTCCGCAGTCTTTCAACTTCTGCTCGAAGCACAATTCTTTCTACTTCGAGCTCTTTCTTCGCAGCCTCCAAGCTTTGCCTAGCCCTTCGCTCTGCTAGTATTACATTATCCATCTGAGCTACTCGACCTTCGGAGAAGTTAAAATTTCTTTGAAGAGCTTCGTTCTCTTCCCGAAGTTGAGCAATTTCATTTTCGCTCGATAAAGCCGCAGCGCGGGCTAAGACTGCTTGCTAAGAAAAAAGAAAAACTGAAATAAGAAATTATTCATATATAATTTGCTATTCGGTTCGAAGATGCTTTATACCTGATAAGCTGCTCTTTCTACAGCAAGGTTAAGCTCCGAGCCCTTCGCTCTGCTTAAAAGGGCTACCAGTTCTGTTTCCCCGACTTTGCGACTGGCTTGACCCAAAGGTTTAACCAAAGTCCCAAGTCCGGTTTTCTCCTCCAAAAAAGGAGTTATGAGAGGAAGCATTACTGAAGCCTTCTGATCAGCTCTGCTTAGCGAAGGTCCGGAGAGTTCTTCCGAGGCCCTTGGAACTTCTGAAGATGGCCCCCCCTCAGTTGATTCACTTTCATCTGTTGACTCAGATGAAGTCGATCCTTGAGTAGGAGGAGGCTCTATGTGCCTTTTACCTCTTCCAGGTCCTTGTTGAGTAACCTCCGGGCGTGGCTCCGAAGTTGTCGAAGGCCTTTGAATTGTATCTTCGTGAGGTACTTCGACAACAGGATGCTCTGCAAAAACAAAAATATTATACATTGTAAAATTTTGCAGAAAATGATAAGAATTATGCAAAATTTACCCTCGACATTCTCCGGAAGATCGAGCACTGGACTGATCGGAGGGTCAAAAGTAAAGTCATCATCTGACTCCGCAGTTAGATTTTCCACTGACGGAGCACCTCCGGGAGCAGTCCTTTCCTCCACAACCGAAGTTGTCGGAACCTCAACTTCATCTACACCCATAGGGGCTTCGATTTGTTCCTCCTGGGTATCCGGAGCTCTTACTTCTTCGATGTTGGCTTGGGGCTCCGGAATACCTGCAGTATCTTCAGTATGAATATTTCGTTGAGCTGCATCTTCGTCAATCAATTTCACTAATAATGTACCTTCATCCTCTTTAGAACCAGAAATTGAGGTTCCTGAGCTTGAAGGCACGGGATCCGAAGGTGCAGGATCTGAAGGTGCGAGGTTCTTCGGGTTCCGAGCCACCTTCTTCACCGGAGTTTTCGCTGAACTTGAAGTTCCAGCTTCGGCTTTTCTTTTCTGAGGCCCTTTCTCCAAAGGCGCCCAATCCATCAGAGGGGGAGGAGTGAGTTTCAGCATTCCCCATACTCTGTTAAATCTCTCCCAACTCCCAACTAGTTTAATTCGCCACTCTTTCTCAGCCGGAGTTGGAGCACCTAGAATCTTCTCCGAAGCCCTTACAATTTGCTCTGAAGTAATAGGGGCTGAAGAAGCTAAAAAATAATTCGAGTTAGTCCTTCTTCGAAGTAAATATGTACAATACATGTTGGTTTCGAAGTTACCTGCAGGGCTCGAAGTATAATTGATCTTGCGAAGACCGCTTTCCGAGTCATCCTCGAAGACGATAGGCCAGTTGGCCATCAGCGGAGGAATTTGCAGTCCGAGGAATTCTTCGGCTAAGTCCCGCATGCTTAACCTTCGGCTGATTTTCTGAAGCAAGTTGAGACGAGCTTCGAGCTGGCCTTCATCAGGTTGCACTAAGGCTTCTTTCCGGAATTGGATTTCTTTTAGGGGCCCAGCCAGAGGACTGCTCGCTCCAACTTCAGCATAAAACCACCTCAGGACCCAATCGGTGTACCATCTAGCATTGATGGCCTTAGCAGGGAATTGTAGGACATATTCGTCTCGAAGTCTAAAATTAATGCTTCCGAAGGCAACCACCACTTTCTCACCTCCGGAGCCTACGAAGGTCTTCGGCTGACAAGTTGCTCTATGAAGTGCAGCGAAGATTTCAGCCCTCCCCTCACAACCTTCGGCTCTCAGCGCCCACTCGAAGATGGCTAATCTAGCTACAGCATTCGGAGATAGCTGGGGGAGGGTTACATGGAACAGGTCAAGCACTTCGGCCAAGAAATCCACAGCAGGGAGACCCAAGCCTGCTTCGAAAAAAGCTTCGAATACTACAACTTCTCCGGGTCTTGGTGATGGAATCGATTCTTTGCCCGGCTTCCGAATCATAACTCCATTACTAATCTTTCCCCCTGCTGTGATTGCCAAAGACTCTCTCTTGCAGGTAGAAGGCCCCAACTCAAAGGACTGATCCAAATATTTGGTCGATGGAGGGCACAGACCTTGCTCATCGGCGATTTGGGGATTTCTCCCCCCTGCTGCCATGGATGTTGCCACCTGCATCGAGGGTGCCGCCGCCAATGCTGCCGCTGCTGCCGCTGCGGCCGCCTGTTGTCGAGCCAAGGCCGAAGGAGGCGCAGATCCCTTGGTTTTCGCCATCACGATCGCTGGATTGTTCTGAGGAAATGGAGGCTAGGGCTCAAGAAATCAAAGGCTAGGGCTCAAGAACTCAAGGGGCTCAAAAAGCTTTTGACTGTGAGAAAGCAGTGAAAAGGTAATCGGGTAAGTTTTAAGCCCTTTATTTATAGCCTAAATGTCTCGTTTGTTACCGTTTGGGTTCTGCCCTTTCGCATTCTCGCCCGTTATTTTCCTCCGAAAATAACGGATCGTTTAACTTCCGTTAGAAGAAACAGGTTAACGACTATTTTTTCTAAGTCTGGAAAGTCTTCAGTCTTTCTAAAAGATACTTCTAAGTTACTTCGAATGTAACTCCTTCGAATACCAATCCGAAACGTATATCTCCACATAGTTCGGAGATGATATAAATCTGTTAACCCCTACGCATGATTACTTTTCTTGCGTATACTGCTCTCCTAAACGTTACAGGTCGAACGGAGAAGCGTATTCGAGGGGCTACTGTTGGGGGAAAATATCTTATCTTCGGGGTTATTGCCAAAGCAACATAAAGACAGCCAACCAGTTCGAAGATTGTCCGAAGATCGTCTTCGAAGATGCTCAGAACCCTGTTCGAAGCCCGAAGACAGGCACAAGTTCGAAGTATATCTTCGAACTAAAGCCCTTCAAGATCTTTTCTGCCAGCTAAGATGGAAGACTTATCTTCTTTCTTATTAGATTAGTCTTTTACCATTTTAGCCCTATTAAGGAAACCGAATAGTTTCCTTAATGTCGGTTGTAATAGAGGGGTAAATAGGTCTTTTCCTTAATGATTGGGCCTATAAATACCCCCCATTTCACCCTGTAATAGGGACCGAATACAAGTGATTCAATACACACTTTCGAACTATTCTAAGCTATTATCCTTTCGGAGGCTTAGAACAGTTTGCTTCACAAACACTTCGTTTGTTAGTTTCTTTTCTACAGAAACCTGTTAGCGTAATCTTTTACGCCAACAGTATCGGTCTACTAAAGATGGTATTGCCAAGGCCATCGAGGACTTTAGCGAAGTGGAGAAATTAGGACAAGGTTTTGCATCGGCCGATCCCTTAGAACAAGTTGACATAGGTGATAGCAGCATCCTGAGAACAACTTTTGTAAACCAACATTTACAGCCTAATGAAAAGGCCAAAGTAATAAAGTTGCTTTGGTCGTATGTCAATTGTTTCGCATGGGAGTATAGTGAGATGGCGGGACTAAGTCGTGAGCTTGTGGAGCATCGGCTACCTATCAAGTCCGGATTTAGGCCTTATAAACTGCTCAAAGCTGAATTTATTAGGCCATGCAGGTACATAGAATGGGTCACTAACATTGTGCCTGTAGAGAAGAAAGGGAGTGGCGAGATACGAGTATGTATTGATTTAAGGGATCTGAATAAGGCCACTCCGAAGGACAAATATCCGATGCCGATAGCCGACATGCTAATCAACGATGCTTCCGAACACAAGGTACTAAGTTTTCTTAATGGCAATGCTGGTTATAATCAAATCTTTATGGCTGAAGAGGATGTCTACAAGATAGCCTTTCGATGCCCTGGTTTTGTTGGTTTATTCGAGTGGGTCGTTATGACTTTTGGTTTGAAGAATGCTGGCACCACATATCAGTGGGCTATGAACTTAAACTTTCATGACTTGCTAGGAGTTATGTTAGAAGTTTACATTGATGATGTTCTAGTCAAATCGGACGCTATGGAAAACCATTTAGCCGATTTGAATGTTGTTTTTGATAGGATGCGATAGTATGGCTTAAAAATAAACCCACTCAAATGTTCTTTCAGCATGTCAGCGGGTAAGTTCTTAGGTTTCATGATTCATGAAAGAGGCATAGAGATTGATCCTAAGAGGCTTGAGAAAATTAGAAACGTTAAGGCGCCAACATGCAAGAAAGATGTGCAAAAGTTGCTAGGCAAGATGAATTATTTGTGCCGCTTTATATCTAACTTGTCTGGCAAGATTGATGCATTTGTCCCCATACTCCGGCTAAAGAACGAGGACGAGTTCACTTGGGGGGCAAGCCAGCAAAGCGCCTTTGAGAAAATCAAGGAGTGCTTGTCATCGCCGCCCGTGGTGAGATCACCCAAAGACGAGATTCCGTTTCGGTTGTACATCACTACTGAAGATAGTGTGATCGGGGCCGTGCTAACCCAAGAGGTAGAAGGAAAAGAGTACATCATCATGTTCTTGAGCCGCTGCCCTGCTAGATGCCGAGACCCAGTATGCATTTGTGGAATGTTTGTGTTTATCACTTTACTACACATGTACCAAGTCTCCCCACTATCTTCTCACTTCTACATGTGTTGTCGTTTGCCAAACCGATGTTATAAAACACATGTTGCAAAATCTGATTCTAAGTGGTAGAATCAGAAAGTGGGCTTACGCTTTGATTGAATATGATTTGGCTTATGAACCCCTAATAGCTATGAAAGGCCAGATGGTAGCCAACTTTATAGTTGATCACCACATAGATGTTAGATGGAGCCACAATGTTGCTTTGATTGAGGTAATGTCGTGGAAACTTTACTTTGATGGTTCAGCTTGCAAAAATGTCCAAGGTATTGGAGTGGTTATCATATCACCTAGCGGAGCGCACATTGAAACCTCGGCTCGTTTAGAATTTCCCTCTACCAAAAACCAATCTGAATACGAGGCTTTACTGCTAGGGCTTGAATTGTTAGAATCCATAGGTGTTACACATGTTCATGCGCATGGTGATTCCCTGTTAGTAGTGCAACAAGTTGCTAAGAGTGCTCAATGTTTTAATGGCTTGCTAAACAGCTACTTGGATAAGTGCTTGGACATACTCGCTACTTTTGATGACTTCAAGATTTCTCATATGTCAAGAGGGGCCAATTCAGTTGCAAATGATTTAGCTCAGCAAGCATCTCGTTAGAAAGTCAGGAGAGGAAAATTTTCTGTATGGTAGAAGCCCATGTTTGGTCTCACTACCGAAGCCAGTGACTTCAGACTAGCGCACCCTCTAGGTCGGACCCCTCCGGCTGCCGGAGACTACCGCGCGCCGAGGTCCCGGGGCACCCTGAAATTAGTAGCCTGGAGAACTCCAATCGTCCAGTATTTGAGAGACCCAAGCCAAAGGGTTGATCAAAAAATTCAGCGGCAAGCGTTTAAATTTGTACCGTTGAACCATTGACCGAGTACTGTTAAAGTGTCTAGACCATGAACAATCCCAGGTGGCTACGGGAGAAGTCCATGAAATACTTTTTGGCACTCATCAGTCATCCTAGAAAATGAGTTGGATGCTCAAAAGAGCGGGTTTCTATTGGCCGACTATGACTGAGGATTGTTTTAAGTATTATAGAGGGTGTGAAGCATGTCAGAAGTTTGGCAATATTCAATTAGCTCCTGCTTCATTCTAAGGTTGGGGTTTAGACTTCATTGGCCAAATTCACCCTCCTTCCTCGAAGGGGCATCATTTCGTGTTGATGGTGACAGATTACTTCACCAAGTGGACCGAGGTTGTACCTCTCAAGAACATGACTCACACAAAGGTACTTGACATTATCTTGAAACACATTATACATAGATTCGGTATTCCTCAAACTCTAAGTACAGATCAAGGTAGTTCATTTGTCTCTAAAGAAGTGAGGGACTTTGCCGAATATTATGGTATTAAGTTGATAAACTCTTCGCCCTACTATGCTCAGGCCAATGGTCAAGCCAAGTCTAGTAATAAAACCGTGAATAAGCTCATTAAGAAGAAAATTTAAGAATTCCCTAAAAGGTGGCATGAAGTGTTCTCGGAGGCACTATGGGCCTGTAGGATTGCAAAGCACGATGCTACCAAAGTTAGTCCATATGAGTTGGGGTACGGACAAGAAGCTGATCTAGTTGTAGAAGTAGATCTTGGCTCTCTAATAGTGTTAAAGCAAGATGGCTTATCGATCGACGAGTATGAAACACTTTTGAAAGACAATCTAGAAGAAGTGACTGATAAGAGATTGAGGGCTTTAGAAGACATATAAATAGACAAGAGGAGAGTAGCTAAAGCCTACAATAAGAAGGTTAAACCAAAATCATTTCAAGTAGGTGACTTGGTTTGGAAGACGATTTTACCCGTAGGCACTAAGAGTCCCAAGTTTGGTAAATGGTCACCTAGTTGGGAAGGCCCTTTCAAAATAGCCGAAATCACTCCTGGCAATGCATATGTGTTAGAATCTCTACAGGAGAGTGGTTTCGAAGAGATTTGAATGGTAGATACTTGAAAAGGTATTTCCCAAGTGTGTGTCAAACAACTTAAAAGATGTCGAAAGACCGATATGGAAGGTATCATCTTTAGCTCATTTTGCTTTTAGTTCACTAAAAGGCAGGGGGCATGTGTTGATAGCAAAATGGCATTAGTGATTAAGATTGTCAAAATATCAATTTTGGTAATTTGGGCCAAAAATACACATGTCCCGAGTCAGGCCGAAGACCTATAGGGCCAAAGGACCATTGGGCTACAGGCTCCAGAAGCTTTTAGCCAGCTCACAGCCTTCGGCCAGGAGGCCTTTGGAGGCCCACTCCATCGAAGCTTCGACCCGAGGAGCAGGCTTCAGCGGGCCTGGCGGAAGGCCCGCTTCGGGCAGAGATAGAGTTGGATCCATTTTTGGCTAAGTGTTTATCCCTATGTGTGATTCAGCTGAGTTATAGCAGATTAGATTTAGAGATTAGAAGTCTAGCCCCTATAAATACAGGAGCGAAGCCGGTTCAGATCCCCCTAACAAAATCAAACACAAAGCCTAGCTTTGAATGGCATTTACTTTATCTTTACTTTTCTGTACTCTTCGTGGGTTTGCCTGGAAGCCCTCCAACGGCCACTTCGGAACAGTGGTAATCCTTGTTACTTCACTTGTGAAGTTCCGTTAATCTACGTAATAGATTGCTATCGCCTTGTTACTTCGCCTGTGAAGTATCCGTTAAGCTACGTAATAAATTGCTATCGCCTTGTTACTTCGCCTGTGAAGTATCCGCTAATCTGCGTAACAGATTGTTGCATCTCTCCTAGTTCAAGACTTTGTAGAATTCGGTCCTTAGGCCGAATTGGTACTTCGAATCTACTCTGTTGAAGGTTTCCACATTCAGAGCTACTTCATCGGAGGTGTCCAGAGCTGAGAGATTGGTTTCGGAGGTCACCAGAACACCCTTCGGCGAGACTGCTGCTTTGACCTCACGCCAACATACTTTGTCACGACAGGCTTCGCCACGCTCGTACTCTGCTCCAGACGAAGTCACGCTCGCGCGTTGCGTTTGAGTCATTGTTCTATATCTCACTTCATCAGAGACTTCGCACCGAACCCGCTGTTTGGAGGGGATTGTCGTGTCCAGATCTGTTTGGAGTTCATCTTCAGCTAGGTCGGTCCGAACGCCGAAGGTACCCTTCAGTAGGATATTTCACATCAGACACTGAAGGTACTCTTCGGCGACACTCTTCGCACCATACTTTGAATCAGTCAAGCTTCGCTCGGTTTGCTGTTTTATTCTGTTTAATATATTTCTTTTGGCTAAATGGATTATTTTGTGTGATCTGCTTTCCTCGCGACTCCACCCCCCCTTACCATGGCTAAGGGTAGTCGGAACGCGACATCGGTGCTGTGTTATGCTTAGGTTTGTCCCTAAGTATCCGCACACTTTTGGATCGTCGAACTGACCCACATGCGGGGGCACGTTTTCGTATCAACACAACTGTTGCAACGTAAACTGAGAACGGTGGTAATAACACTTACATATTTCTACCAAATATCAAATTTTCACAACCTATTTATATCATGGCAATAACCACAACAACTTGTGACCAAATTATATGTGGTGGCAACATCATCTTTTTACTGCCACGATTTTCATGGGAATCACAATGCAAATATAATCGTGGCAACAATTGTTGAGAAATACATGAGGCGCATCAGGGATTATCAACCTTCTGTTGCCCATTATGTTGAGAAAGTGATGATAGCATAGTGGTGTGGGGTGCTCTGTTTGGGACGTGCGGTTTGAGGTTCGAGCCTTGCTGCCGACAGGTGGTTTGAGATTCGATCCTTGCTGCCCCCAACCAATTTTTTCATTTTTGTTGTTATGTACTGTTTAAATTTTTCAGCACTTTTTTATTGATGTTTCCAATGTCTACATATTGCAACCAAATATCAAATTTTCACAACCTGTTTATATCATGGCATAACCACAACCACTTGCGACCAAATTATATGTGGTGGCAACATCATCTTTTTCTTGCCATGATTTTAATGGGAATCACAATGCAAATATAATCATGGCAACATTGTCCACTATTGCAACAAACACTGAGAACGGTGGTAATAACACTTGCATATTGCAACCAAATATCAAATTTTCATAACCTATTTATATCATGGCGATAACCACAACCACATGCGACCAAATTATATGTGGTGGCAACATCATCTTTTTATTGCCACAATTTTCATAGGAATCACAATGCAAATATAATCATGGCAACATTGTCCACTATTGCAACTAAAACAGAGATATGTGGCAAGAACACCTACATATTGCAACCACATAGCAAATTTTCACAACCTATTTATATCATGGCGATAACCACAACCACTTGCGACCAAATTATATGTGGTGGAAACATCATATTTTTATTGCCATGATTTTAATGGTAATCACAATGCAAATATAATCATGGCAACATTGTCCACTATTGCATCTAAAACCAAGAAATGTGGCAATAACACCTACGTATTGCAACCAAATTGGTGTGGTTGCCGGGGGAACTGCGGCTTAAGGGTGTAAATCTAGTAATGACTTTGCTACTTCGAGGACATTGGACTTTCTGTTTTGCCGGAGCCCGAAGTAGCCACCGCTATCTTTGGCGGTGACCAACTATTGACCCCTTCGCCTGACGTGGTCGCAGCTTGGGAAGCTTTTTAGCCATCCTGGAGAGCTGAAGGCTGGTCAGCTGTCAAGGTGTGGATCGATGAAGGCCATCATCAAAAGCAATCGCTGATGCTACCTTCGACCAGCAAGCCTCCTTCGGACCCAAAGGTCTAGTTCTCTTTATGGTTCCATTATGTAAAAACTCATGATTCTATCTTTCTTTTGAATAAAAAAGACTTATTTGGAAATGTTTTTAGGATTTCCAGTACTTGTCATTGTCCCAGTTTAGTACCGGGTTCAGTGTACTTTGGCTTATGAATGACGGGTTCAAGTACCCATATTTATTAGAAGTGTAACCACATGAATTCAAACTGCATATGTTATGAAACAATAGTCAATATAAGACATGATTAATTTTATCTTTGTATTGACAAAGTATAAAGTACTTACAGTCACCAGAGTATCATGTGTGTGATGTCGATTCGCTTCAGACGGAACATCCGATGGAAGTGGTCGAAAAATAGTGCAAGAGTAAACTCTGGGCAGTTGAATATTTCTTTGGAACCTTCACTTCTATGTGTGTAACACCTAACGCAGACGCTTTGAGGTACCAGTCATGAAATGATCCCATCTGCCAAGGCATACTCTTAAGTACTCGTTGGGGTAATAATGTGTTGGCTTAAAAGATTACGCTAACAGGTTTCTTTAGAATAGAAACTAACAAACGAAGTGTTTGCGAAGCAAACTGTTCTAAGCCTCCGAAAGAATAATAACTTAGAATAGTTCGAAAGTGTGTATTGAATAACTTGTATTCGGTCCGTATTACAGGGTAAAATGTGGGGTATTTATAGGCCCAAACATTAAGGAAAAGACCTCTTTACCCCTCTATTACAACCGACATAGTGGAAACTATTCGGTACCCTTAATAGGGCTAAAATGGTAAAAGACTAATCTAATGAGAAAGAAGATAAGTCTTCCATCTTAGCTGGCAAAAAAGATCTTAGAAGAGTCCATGTTCGAAGATATACTCCGAACTAAGGTCTGTCTTCATACTTCGAACTTGACTCAACGCATCTTTGAAGATGGAGTTTGGAAACTTTTGAATCAATTGCTTGTCTTTGTTCTGCTACTGCAATAACCCTGAGGATGGAATATTTTCCCCCAACAGTAGCCCCTCGAATACGCTTCTCTGCTAAATCTGTAATGTTAGGAGAGCAGTATACGCAAGAAAAATAATCATGCGTAGGGGTTAGCAGATTCAAACCATCTCCGAACTATGTGGAAATGTAAGCTTCGAATCAGTTTCTAGTAAAATTACATTCGAAGTAACTTAGAACTAACCCAGGAAGCCCGAAAACTTTTTTAGACTTAGAAGAAATAGCCGTTGGCCTCTTTCTTCTAACGGAAGTTACGCGGTGCGTTAATTTCGGAGAAAAGTAACGGGCAAGAATGCGAAACGGCATGGTTAAACGGTAAAAAATATAGTCTGGGCTATAAATAGAAGGCCTAGACTTTTCCAGAGTACCTTTCCACCGCTTCCTTGCAAACAAAATCCCCTTTGAGCTTTAGCCTCCAATCTTCTTCTCCAGCAATCTGTAAGTTTCAATGGCGAAAACCAAAGGTTCTGGACCTTCTGCCTTGGCCCGACAGCAGGCTGCTGCTGCAGCGGCGGCGGCGGCGTTAGCGATAGTAGCTCCAACACCCGTAGCGGTAACCATGGCGGTGGGAGGAAGGAATCTCCCAAATGTTGGCGATAAAGGCCTTTTAACGGCATCGGCGAAGTATGTGGACCAGTCTTATCAACTGGGACCATCAACCTGCAGTAGGGAATCGCTTGCTGCGGCAGTAGAAGGCAGAATCAGTTCGGGGATGATGATTCGCAAACCTGGAAAAGAGATCATTCCTTTGCCAAGGCCCGGAGAGGTGGTTGTCTTCGAAGCCTTCTTCGAAGCCGGATTAGGCCTTCCTGCAATAGACTTCTTGGCCGATGTACTAGATCTGTTCCATGTCACTCTCCCCCAGCTTTCTCCGAATGCAGTAGCTCGACTCGCCATCTTCGAATGGGCGTTGCGAGCTCAAGGTTGCGAAGGAAGGGCAGAAATCTTTGCTGTGCTACACAGAGCTTCAGGCCAGCCGAAGACCTTCGTAGGCTCCGGAGGTGAAAAAATGCTAGTGGCCTTCGGAAGTATTAACTTCAGGCTTCGGGATGAATACGCCCTTCGATTTCTAGCTAAGGCCATCAATGCAAGGTGGTACACCGACTGGATCTTAAAATGGTTTTATGCTGAAGTTGGAGCAAGCAGCCGCCTAGCTGGACCCCTTCAAGATATCAACTTCCGAAAGGAAGCTCTTGTGCATCCGGATCTGGGCCAGCTCGAAGCTCGCCTCAGCTTGTTGCAGAAAATTAGTCACCGCCTGAGTATGCGAGACTTAGCCGAAGAATTCCTCGGGTTTCAAATTTCTCCTTTGATGGCCAACTGGCCTATCATCTTCGAAGAGGATTCGGAAGGCGGTCTCCGAAAAATTTCTTCAACTTCGAGCCCTGCAGGTAACTCCGAAAACAACATGTATTATGCATATTCATTCGAAGGAATAAATAACTTAACTTGTTTTTTTAGCTTCTTCAGCCCCTATGACTTCAGAGCAGATTGTGAGAGCTTCGGAGAAAATTCTAGGCGCCCCAACTCCAACCGAAAAATAATGGAGAGTTAAACTGGTCGGAAGTTGGGAGTGATTCAACCGAGTATGGGGGCTGCTTGAATTGAATCCGCCCCCTTTGGTGGATTGGGTGCCTTCGGAGAAAGGGCCCAAGAAGAGGAAAGCTGAAGCCGGAGCTTCAAGCTCTGCCAAGACTCCGATCAAGAAAGTGGCTAAGAAGCCTAAAAAGCCTGCACCTTTTAGCCCGAGAACTTCAGTCTCCGATTCTCAGGAGGATGAAGGTAAATTATTGGAAAGGTTGATTGATGAAGATGCAGCTCAAACAGATGCTCATATCGAAGATGCTGCAGGTGTGCCGGAGTCTCAAGTTAACCATGAACAAGTGAGGACTCCGGCTCCTCAAGAGGATTTACCTCAAGGGGGAGACCAAGGCGAAGCCCCTATGACTGAAAGTGGAGTCGAAGATACTATGACTTCGGTTCCGGATGAAGCAACGACTGTTCAAGGAGATGCTCCGGCAGTCGAAGTTTTGACGCTGGATTCGGACGAAGAAGATCTCGCCTTCGATCCTCCAAGTAGTCCAATGCTCGTTCGCCGCCAAAATGTCGAAGGTAAACTTCGCATAACTCTCTTGTTCTTTTCTGCAAGATTATACAATGTATAATACCTTTGCTTTTGAAGAGCCCTCTTCTGTGGAAGAAGTCCATCTCGAAGATCCAACTCAAGGGCCTTCGACGACTTCGGAGCCAACCCTGGAAGCCACTCAAATGGGACCAGGGAAAGGCAAAGGGAAGATGGACCCCCTCCCCGCTCCAAGCTCAGAATCAACTCCGTCTGAGTCAACAGACGAGAATCAATCTACTGAGGGGGGCCATTCTACTGAGGCTCCGAAGACCACAGCTCAACACTCTGAACCATCGACAAGCGAAGATGACCAGCAAGCCTCAAAAATGCTCCCTCTTTTAGCTCCTTTCTTGGAGCAAAGAACTGGGCTTTGGACCCTGCTCAAGCCTTTGGGCCGAGCTAGTCGCGAAGTCGGGGAGACGGAGCTAGTGGCTATCTTGAGCGAGGCGGAAAGTTCGGAGCTTAACGTTGCGATGGAACGTGCAGCCTACCAGGTACGGAATACCTGTGAAACAACATCAAATTTATACACAAATAATTTCTTACCTTGGTTTTTTCTTTTCTCAGCAAGCAGTCTTGGCCCGAGCTGCAACTATATCAAGTGAACGTGAAATCGCTCGCCTTCGAGAGCAAAACGAGACTCTTCAGCGAAACTTTACTTTCTCCGAAGCCAGTGTGGTTCAAATGGACAATATGGTTTCATCAAAGCGCAGGGCCAGACAAGGCTTGGAGGCTGCAAACAAGGAGCTCGAAGCAGAGAGAATCGTGCTTCGAGCAGAAATTAAAAGGATGCGGTCAGAGCATGCTACTGCGGGGACCGAGCTTGTTAGGCTCCGAGAGGAAGCTAGCCAACTATTAACTCAGAATAATTCTTTGGCTACGGAGGCTGCTAGACTCTCCGGAGTACTAGAAGAAGTAACTTCGGCGAAGGATGCACTGATTGAAGATAAGCTGAAGTCTGAGAAGGTAGCTGCGGAGGTCATGGAGCAAATGTTAGGCGTTCTGGAGTACTTCGGTACTACTGGAATGCTTCCTTCAGATGACAACATCTCTCTGTTGCGCCGGTTGAAAAGGATCCAAGGGGCAGCGAAGCAAATGAAGACAGCGGGCATTCGTTAAGGAGAACTCTCCGGACAAGTGGCTGCCGTTGGACTACTTCGTTACTATGAAGATCTGGGTCGATCGATAGCTCCGAGCGCAGAAGAGGGCCCAATTACCTTCGACGACGACCAGCTTCTCACTCCTTCCGAAGGTGTGGCCGCTGCCTGGCAAACCTTCCAAGCTTCATGGAGAGCCGAAGGTCGCACTGCGATCAAGGCCTGGATTGATGAAGGACAGCGCCAGAAGCAAGCTCGGAACCAAGCTTCGAGCAGCCAGCCTCCTCCGAACCCGCAGGTTTAGAAGTACCTTAGGATTTTTGACTTTGTAAAGCCTTATGCTAATGTACATTTATCAATGAAAATTTGTTTATCATGTTTTTAGGCTTTGCCTCATATGGAAGATGTCGAAGTGTTAGACATTAACGACGAACTTCGCTCATTATGGGCCACCTTCGAAATCTTAAAACTTCATAAACGCCCTCGATTTCTAGTTCCTCGAGATGACTCCGGGGCAATTGCATCCGAAGTAATCAAAGATATATTATCTTATATTAAAGAGGAAGAAAAAGAGGTTAACGTGGAAACTTCATCTTCCGAAGATGCTATATGGTCTGAAGACAAAAATGAAGCTCGAAGTAACCAACCTGAAGAACTTGGAAGCTGGGAAAGGAGCCCTGAACGGCTTCGAACTTGGGCCGAGCTTCAGCAAGAACAAAAAGACTTTAGAGCTTCGAAGGGAGGCCGGAGGGTTAAACGCAAAGTTGTAAGAACCCCCGGTAGCGGAACTAGTCGTTCCAACCCTAGCTCTAGAGATCGAAGAGGTCTTCGATTCCTTCTTGGTATAGATACCAATTTCTCATGATGTAATTGTAATCATATTCATTCAAATAATAGATATCGATTTAAAATTGTCTCCCTATTTACTAGCCCCTCTTTGGGTGTAAGCAACTTCGAACTGTATTCAAAGATGGTTAGGCACAAAGAAAAACTTTGGAGTACAATTTTGGGGATTCAGAGCCCCTCTGCAACTTAAAGATCTTTTAAAATCTTATAAAATGTCTTCGATTATTTGCAGTTCGAAGAATGGCAACTTAGTACCTTCTGTTTTTTGAAAGAAATCACTTCAGATAACTTTGTGGACACTTCGGTGTCCTAAACAGTTAGTCACTTTGGACATTCTTAACAGTCATTTGAAGCTCATGGCTTGAACTCTGTTTTGTTTTGTTTTGGCCACCTTCGGCTCTTTTTGCGAATTCTGTCAAACCAATGGTTCAAAATTCAGAATGGTCTCTTTGGACTCTTTTTACGGATGCCTACAAGCCAATGGCTTGGACTCCGCATGATTTGGTCGCCTTCGACTCTTTTTACGGATGTCTTCCAGCCGATGGCTTGGACTCCGTATGATGTGGTTTTGGGCTCTTTTACGGATGTCTTCAAGCCGGTGGCTTGGACTCCGGATTATGTCAGCCCCCACGTCGGAAAATATGATTCAGCTTCATGACACTTCCCTCTCGGTCAACCACGCAGTTCCAGTGCGTCCACTCGGAAGCTGGAAGTTTATGAGGGGAAGGCATTATAAGGACCATATGCTTTATAAATTCAAAGGATGATTACAAATAATTTACAAGGAGCCCCTATGCGAAGTATCGCTTTAGGTGCTCCGCATGCCAAGTATGTGCTAACTCTTCACCTTCTAAATTAGCAAGTTTAAAAGAGCCAGGACGACCTGAACGAACAATTAAATATGGACCTTCCCATTTATTTCCCAATTTGCCTGGCGCTATGATGCTTCGTAGAATGAGATGGCCCGGTCTAAGTTCATTGATCTTAACCTTCGGGTCAAACCAAGTCTTCATCTGCTGATGATATTTTGATAAATTAGCCACAGCTCGAAGTCTTGTCTCCTCTGTTAAATCTAACGAAGCTTGTCTTTCTCCTTCAATCTCCGGTTCAGTACTTCGAAGTGATCCTCCTTTAAGCTCTGTTGGAGTCATAGCTTCATCTCCGAATAGCAATCTGAATGGAGTAAACCCTGTGGACCTTGTTTGCGTAGTCTGAATGGACCACAAAATCTTTGGGAGTTCTTCGGTCCATAGTCCTTTTGCCAATCCTATTATTCTTCAATTTAGCCCTGATAGAATATTTCCATTGGCTCTTTCTACAGCTCCATTAGATTGAGGATGCCTTACTGCAGCAAAGCATAACTGGATGCCTAGATCTTCGCAGAATTTCCTAAAAGGTTCTGCATCGAACTGTGTTCCATTATCAACTGTGAGTTCTCTAGCCACTCCGAACCGGCAAATGATACTTTTCCAAAAGAATTTCTGTACATTGTTCGAAGTGATAGCTGTTAAGGGTTCTACTTCTACCCACTTAGAAAAATATTCGATAGCTACCACTGTGAACTTTAAATTTCCCTTAGCTACTGGAAAGGGGCCAATTAAATCCATACCCCATCTGGCCATGGGCCATACTGGAGCAATGACTTGAAGAACTGTTGGTGGGTGATGACTCCGTTGACCCATCCACTGACATCCTTGGCATGTGCGAACCAAGCTCTCCGCATCAGCTGTTATTGTAGGCCAATAAAGCCTCTGGCGAAGTGTTTTTCCTGCCAAAGCTCGAGGGGCCAAATGGCTACCGCAAAGTCCTTCATGGATTTCTCGAAGTATTTCTTGACCTTTTGCTTGAGATATACATCGGAGTAGAGGGGAACATACTCCGGCCTTGTATAAAATACCGTTGATTATTTGATAATTTCTGGCTCTTAGTTTCAATCTTGAAAGCTGTGGCTCTTCAGGCAAATTTGTCCTTCCTTGTAAAAATTCCTTTATTGAATTTCTCCAATCTGTACTTGGAATGCAAAGTATCTCTGCGAAGGGAATTTGTGGTACCGAAGGTGTACTGAGCTCTTCATAAAAAGCTTCTTCGGGTACATCCATAGCTCCGGCAGCAACTTTTGCTAAAATGTCCGCTTGCATGTTTTCTGCTCTTGGTATACTCCGAATAGAAATACCTTTGAATTGTGCTTCGATCTTGCGGATTTCTTCTAAGTATTTTGCATGCTGCGGATGCCGAACTTGAAAACTTTTATCTACGTGCCCTGCTACTATTTGAGAATCTGTCTTTATAACAACTTTTGTAGCCCCTAGAGCACGTGCTTTTCGGAGTCCTAGTAAAATTCCTTCATACTCCACTATATTATTGGTAGACTTAAAGTTGAGTCTTGCGGAGTACATTGCTCTTTGGCCCGAAGGTGAAATTAAAACTGCTCCAACTCCTGCTCCGGATGCTTGAAAAGCTCCATCAGAATAAACAGTCCAAATTCCTTCGCTTGACTTCTCCGAAGTCCACGTTGCAGGTGGGGTCCATTCTGCTACGAAGTCTGCCAAGACTTACGATTTGATTGTTGTCCTTGCTAGAAAAGATATGCCGAATGGTGCTAGCTCAACTGCCCACTTTCCAATTCTTCCAGTGGAATCTTTACTTCGGAGCATATCTCCCAAAGGATACGAAGTTGGTACAATGACATTATGAGCCAAAAAATAATGCCTTAGCTTTCTCGAAGCCATTATCAGAGCATAAATGAACTTCTCAAGCTCGGAATACCTTGTTTTTGCTCCTGATAATGCTTCGGACACAAAATAAACTGGATTTTGTACCAACTTCCCACTGCAATCCAATTCTCTAACAAGGACTTTGCTGACAGCAGAGCCTGTAGCTGCAAGGTATAGAAGTAGGGTTTCGTCCGCAGTAGGCACCGTGAGTGTGGCAAGATTGCTGAGATACTCTTTAATATCTTCGAAGCTTTTCTGACACTCCGGTGTCCATGCAAAATCTTCGGACCATTTCAATGCTTTAAATATGGGCAAGCTTCTCTCCGCAGACCTTGCGAAAAACCTGCTAAGTGCTGCTAGACGACCAGTCAGCTTTTGCACTTGCTTCAAATTTTCCGGAGGAGCCATCTTTTGTAGCACAGTTATTTGAGTAGGGCTAGCTTCAATTCCTCTGCTTGAAACTAAATACCCTAACAACTTTCCAGCCTTAGCTCCGAAAATACATTTTTCGGGGTTAAGACGGATCCCACATGCCCGAAGGCTATTAAAAGTTTCTGCTAAGTCTAGGTTATGTTGGTGCTGTAAAGCACTCTTTATTACAATATCATCCATGTAGGCATCCACATTGCGACCTAATTGATGACCTAGAGCCTTAGAAACTAACCTCGAAAAAGTAGCCTCGGCATTTCTCAAAACAAAAGGCATTCTTACATAACAAAAGACTCCGAAGGGAGTTACGAAGCTTGTCTTGATCTCATCTTCCTGTTTCAACCATATTTGATGATAACCGGAATACGCGTCAAGGAAACGCAATAACTCCGAGCCTGCAGTGGAGTCGACCAGTTGATCAATTCGGGGCATGGGGTAGGGGTCACGAGGCCATGCTTTATTCAAAGATATGAAATCAATGCACATGCGCCACTTCCCAGAGGGTTTCTTCCTGACGAAGACTGGATTGGCTAACCATTCTGTGGGAGCCACTTCTCTCATAATTCCAGCCTTCAACAACTTTTCAACTTCGTCCTTGGCAAGATCAGCTCTTTCTGCAGACATTTTTCGGAGACCTTGCCGAACAGGCCGAGCCTTCGGGTTTACAAGTAAACTATGCTCGATAATATCCCGACTGACTCCGGTGATGTCTTCGTCAGACCGAGCGAAGACATCTAAGTTTTCCTCAACTACTTTTTCCAAGGAGATGGCAACTTCTGGAGATAAATCTTTACCAAATTGAAATGCATATTCTTTACCATCTTTAACAATAATCTTCGTTGCTATCTCTCCTTCAGGACATGGTCTTGGGAAGGATTTCTTCGAAGATTCGGAAGGGTCTGAAAAATTTTCTTGATTGTTTTGTACATTATTTACTTGTCTTGGATCAAGAGGAGGGCCATGTCCATACTTCGCTCTTCTGGCGATAGCTTGATCCCCGAAGATAGTAAGTACTCCTGCTTGAGTGGGCATCTTCATGCACAAGTAATTGTGATGCGCCACAGCTCCAAACTGATTTAACATGCCTCTTCCGAAGATGACATTGTAAGCATACGGAGCATCCACAACATCGAAGACCACTTCCTCTGTCCTGGCTAGCAATCCTTCTCCGAAGGTGACTTCCACGCCAATTTGGCCAAGTGCATCAAGCGGAGGTCCTGCGAAGCCTTGTAAGGGACGAGCCGCTGGGAAGAAGGTGCTTTCTATAGATGTACAATTGATCGAAGGCTTGAACAAAAATAATGTCTGCCGAACTGCCTCCGTCAATTAACACTCTTCGAACCTCAGTTCCCGCAATGTCAGCAGTGATAACAAGTGGGTCTGCATGCGGAAATTTAATGCCAGCTGCATCCTCTACAGAAAAAGATATTGGCACATGGGACCACTCCGGCATAGCAGCTGCAGATGACGAAGTTCCAATATGCCCCACTTCTCTGACATACTCTCTTCTCTGTCTTTTAGACATGCTTCCGAGAGTACCTCCTCCGGAAATGGGGAGAACTATTCTTTTTCCCCGGTCTTGCCCTTCTTTTTGTTTCGGAGGTGGCATAACATTGGCCACTCGAGGGCGTCTTGCAGCTTCAGTGTTTTCTATCCGCGCCACAGCCTGAACAGGCTCCGGGCGCACTTCAGCTGGAACTCGGTCAGTAGTACCTCGACCCAAAGTTCTTTCTAGATATTCTCCTCTCATAGCAAGTATAGCCTTGCAAGTATCAGTTGCATGGCTTCGGTTTTCACCATGAATGCAGCAGAAAAGGGTTTGGCCTTTGCCAGCCGGTTTCCCTGGCGGCCTCCAGCCGCTGGACTTGTTTCCCGAAGGTTGTGGAGCTCTTTGAATAAACTTTTGCGGGGTTCAATGTTCAGGACTTCCGAACGAGGATGCTTTTGCCCCCTTCTCCTATCATGCTGAACTTCGAAGGCTGGTTCTTGCGGCTGTGCCGAAGTTTTTACTTCCACCTTGACTTCCTGCAGTATGGATGGAGTAGCAGCAGTTCTTCGAAGCCAACCTTTTTCCGACCTCACATACTCTTCGAAATAGGCCATCAATTGAGAAACCGAAGATATGCTTTTCCGATGGAGTTTATCAAGTAGCCCTGGATGGGTGACTCCCTCTCGAGCAGCATCCACTACTGAAGATGTAGACAACCCTCGTATTTGCGACTTCGTATGAGCGAAGCGCTTGAAGTATTGTCTCAATGTCTCTTGAGGGAGCTGCTTCACCTGGAAAAGACTTCCCGTCGACATTGGAGGTACGAAGGTACCTTGGAAGTTGCTTATGAACTTCTTCTTTAACTGCCCCCATGTACTGATTGATCCTGGTTTTAAAGACCAGAACCATCGCAATGCAACTCCTTGAAGAGCTAAGGGGAAGCATTTCGCCATGGTATCCCGAACTCCTCCACTAGCTTCAATTGCTAGGGCATTAGAACGGACAAACTCCCCAGGATCTTCATCTCCGGCATACTTGCAAAGCTTTGAAGTCTTAAACTTTGGATCGAAGCGAACTTTTTGTAGCTCAGGATGCAGCGGAGATTCATCATCGAATGAGGCATTCTCCGGGGCTTCTGGATAGATGGGTTCGTCGTCTTCAGGCACTTCGGGAATAACCGGGTTGGCTTGAGAGTGAAGCCTATTTGCAGCTTCTTGTCGCCATCTCCCTACTTCCTCTTGGAGACTGTCCATCTGCACAGCCATATCACCAAGTCTATCTTCATCTCCTCCGAAAGGACCTTCCGGGTCTCGAGAGCTGTGATGATCGGTTCAAAGTGGAAACTAAGGTGGAGGAGGAACTCCACCGGGCCGAAGTATGGATGGAGTTGGCGGAGGATCTTCGTGTACTTGGGGAAGGGATGTTTCTTCCGGGGTTTGAGGTGGAGGAAACGACGAAGGTCCTCCGATCTCAACTGTGTCTGAAAATAATAGTCCGGAGGTCCGAGGAGACCTTCGAATAGGGTTACCAGAGGCGCTCCGCTTCGGAGGCATGGTGCAAAGAGTTGGTAGAGAACGAAGTTTTTCGGACTAGGTTCCCCACGGACGGCGCCAACTGTTGGCGTAAAAGATTACGCTAACAGGTTTCTGTAGAATAGAAACTAACAAACGAAGTGTTTGCGAAGCAAACTGTTCTAAGCCTCCGAAAGAATAATAACTTAGAATAGTTCGAAAGTGTGTATTGAATAACTTGTATTCGGTCCGTATTACAGGGTAAAATGGGGGGTATTTATAGGCCCAAACATTAAGGAAAAGACCTCTTTACCCCTCTATTACAACCGACATAGTGGAAACTATTCGGTACCCTTAATAGGGCTAAAATGGTAAAAGACTAATCTAATGAGAAAGAAGATAAGTCTTCCATCTTAGCTGGCAAAAAAGATCTTAGAAGAGTCCATGTTCGAAGATATACTCCGAACTAAGGTCTGTCTTCATACTTCGAACTTGACTCAACGCATCTCCGAAGATGGAGTTTGCAAACTTTTGAATCAATTGCTTGTCTTTGTTCTGCTACTGCAATAACCCTGACGATGGAATATTTTCCCCCAACATAATGGTTTGCCTGGTTCATATTCAATATAATCCTATTCTCCGTAGGTCCATTTATCAACAGAAAGTGAGGCCGCCTGCTTTTGTAAAGGAGCCTTTCTGGGAGCCTCTACGGGCGAAGAACGTGTTTGCCCGACAGTACTAAAAAATTTAAGCATTTCAGATTTAGGTGTAGAACACTGCCCAACATGAACAATTGTATTGCGGATTGCTGGCTTTGGGCGTGCATCGTGTTTTTCAGGCTCGGCCACTTGCACTTGAGGCTCAGCCGGAACTGGCACTGGAATTTGATCTGGCTCTGACACTTTTATGTTGGGCTCATTAGTGGGCTCAAGCACTGGCACTGGCTCTGTCACTTGAGGATCAGGCTCAGTCACTTTCGATTCTATCACTTCTACCACTTTATTGAGCGCTGGCTCTTCCTCTGCCTCTTCCTCTATCTCACGCTCATCAATAGGTGATAAAGATCCTATATTTTGCACATCCTGATATGAAAGATATGTGGGGGATTGTGATGAGACAATAGGCAATTTACTCTGAGAACTTGTCTGCAGTAATTTGATATCTCGGCTCGCCCATAGGACAAAATTATTTAGAGCATCGCCGATTGTCTCAATCCCCTTATCAGGCATTGGAAGATCCAAGGGGTCATTAATAAATCTGTCATTGGTGATCTCATTAACTTGAACCATGGTATAGTCAGCAGGAATAGGCCGATTGTGAAATAAATCCCCAGGCATTGCAATGCCTCGTGCAACCTCTTGAGAATGCCCTTTGAGCCCTATCGGTACATGCAGGCTGCATGGTGTGTCCTCTTTAATATAATTTACAGGAAATTTGTCTTGTACTGAGCCAACACTGCTTGGTACATCGAGTCGTACCTCTGGCACAATTATTTATCCCGCTGCAGCCTGCATTATGTTTGGATTCTCGTTAATAAATTCAAAAAAGTGTCGCTCCCACTCTGCACGGCGCTCTGCGGCGTCGTCTATGCGTGCTTGACGCTTCTTGTATGTGGCACCCTCCTGTTTCATGAAAGTATTTTTCCAGGGTGCTATAGAAGAGACACCTCGGGTGCGCCCTCGATGTTCCTCATTTCCGAGAGCAGATGTAAGCTGGTCATTACATCACTCGGGCTTGAACTTTCCGGTCTTCTCCAACTCAGCAATTTCTTGTGCTTTCTGGAATACTTCACTAGTCCGTGAGTCGGAGAGCATATATTGGCCCTCGGGTGTTTTTTTAGCTCGACCTAGGATCCATCTGTTAGTGCGCTGATCAGCACCTGAAAACTGTTCAGGTAACCCAGCCGCACGGTCCTCCTCCTCGTTTCTACTCCACTCATCCTCCTTGGCCTTATATCCACCTGGCCCAAGTTTATGTGGGAACTTATTCTTCTTATTATGTTTGTTGAACATGGTGCTCTCTTGTTTGGCTTCTTCCGAGCAATGCTGCATTTTGAATTCGTTCCATTCATTTGGCGTTATAAAGTCGTAGTCGTTGAGTGGCGACTCATCTTTCTGAAGGTATTGTGTGTTCAGTTTAGTCCTAAATGTACGGAGAGCCTTCTCGATAGTCTTCAATGTGGTAGCTTTAGCGTCTTCTAAGCGGTCTTCCGGCAATTTATAATGCGCTTTTATATGCTGCCACAATTCGTTCTTTGTAGCTTTAGGGACAATCTTCCAATTTTTCCAAACTATCTTACATCGCTCCCTGGCGAGACATCCACAGTGGTTACGCCACTTCGCTGTGATTTCTTTTGGCTTCTTTGGAGCCCCATGAACATGAACTTCTTCAACCTCATAAATAGTTGTATGCAGCTTGTTCTTCTCCCGTTTCCCTCTCCTCTTCGCATTTGCAAAGGATATTGTGGCAGTGGGCTCAACATCTGTTCGCTCAGCTTACTCAATAGCTGGGACAATAGTTGTCCTTTTCTCGACTTGGAATAATCGACGCTTGCTTCCTCGCTTTGGACGATCCTACAATGATAGACAATGTGAACTTCAGGAATGTAATCCTCGGTTAGAAGCTGCTCTGACTTGTTACTAACGTAATAATTACCTCCGCTTGAGCTTCATGAATGTAATCCTCATCGGTGTCTTCTCTCGTTCTCTTCTTCCTAGGCTCCATTGGATGTTCATTCTCCGGAGAGTGGTACGAAGATTCGTTATCGGAGGATCCTTCAGATGAAACCTCTTTATTTGTTTTTGCGGGAGACTCGTGGATGAGCTCCTCGATGGAACGTCCTTCTTCCACCATAGATAAGTTATTCATAGTTAAGAGGCTAATGTATCAGAATTTTTGTTATGCAAAAAAGGTCTGATGTCATATTAATCCTAAAGTTAGGATATTGTGTTGTTCTCTCTCTAGTGTTGTTGAGGCCTCAACATATTTTGTGTTGTTTTTCAAAATGTTCATGGCTGCCATGGAACCATGTGCACATCCATTCCCTGTCAGCAACACGAGAAAGAAGAAGCTGTTGATGGGAATGGATGTGTCACATGGTTTGATGACATACATGAGATAACTCAATAACAATTTGCATCATAGGCCTCTAAAAGGATTTGTGGAATCTAATGTTGGCCTTCAGCCGGATGAACTTGAGGATTAGTATAGTAGCCTTAGAAGTAATAACAGTAGTAAATTGATCACAGTGTTGTTGAGGCCTCAGCATATTTTGTGTTGTTTTTCAAAATGTTCATGGCTGCCATGGAACCATGAGCACATCCATTCCCTGTCAGCAACACGAGAAAGAAGAATCTGTTGACAGGAATGGATGTGTCCCATGGCTTGATGACATACATGAGATAACTCAATAACAATTTGCATCATAGGCCTCTAAAAGGAATTGCAGAATATAATGTTGGCCTTCAGCCGAATGAATTTGAGGATTAGTATAGTAGCCTTAGAAGTAATAACAGTAGTAAACTGATCACAATGTTGTTTATGCCTCAGCATATTTTGTGTTGTTTTTCAAATATGTTCATGGCTGCCATGGAACCGTGAGCACATCCATTCCCTGTCAACAACACGAGAAAGAAGAAGTTGTTGACAGGAATGGATGTGTCTCACGGCTTGATGACATACATGAGATAACTCAATTACTATTTGCATCATAGGCCTCTAAAAGGAATTGCAGAATCTAATGTTGGCCTTCAGTCGGATGAACTTGAGGATTAGTATAGTAGCCTTAGAAGTAATAACAGTAGTAAACTGATCACAATGTTGTTTAGGCCTCAGCATATTTTGTGTTGTTTTTCAAATATGTTCATGGCTGCCATGGAACCGTGAGCACATCCATTCCCTGTCAGCAACACGAGAAAGAAGAAGTTGTTGAATGGAATGGATGTGTCTCACGGCTTGATGACTTACATGAGATAACTCAATTACTATTTGCATCATAGGCCTCTAAAAGGAATTGCAGAATCTAATGTTGGTCTTCAGCCGGATGAACTTGAGGATTAGTATATAGTAGCCTTAGAAATAATAGCAGTAGTAAACAGATCACAGTGTTGTTGAGGCCTCAGCATATTTTGTTGCCATGGAACATTAGAGGGAAAAACAACACAAAATATGTTGAGGTCTCAACAACACTAGAGAGAGAGAACAACACAATCTCCTAACTTGAGAATTAATATAGTGGCTTCAGAAGTAATAGCTGACTACTATAGCCAAGAAGAGTTTTCATACATTTCCCACCTTTGACACTGTTATCAGTTTACTACTGCTATTACTTCTGAGGCTACAGTAGTAAACTGATCACAGTGTCAAAGGTGGGAAATGTATGAAAACTCTTCTTGGCTACAGTAGTCAGCTATTACTTCTGAAGCTACTATATTAATCCTCAAGTTAGGAGATTGTGTTGTTCTCTCTCTCTTGTGTTGTTGTGGCCTCAGCATATTTGTGTTGTTTTTCAAATATGTTCATGGCTGCCATGGAACCGTGAGCACATCCATTCCCTGTCAACAACACGAGAAAGAAGAAGTTGTTGACAGGAATGGATGTGTCTCACGGCTTGATGACATACATGAGATAACTCAATTACTATTTGCATCATAGGCCTCTAAAAGGAATTGCAGAATCTAATGTTGGCCTTCAGTCGGATGAACTTGAGGATTAGTATAGTAGCCTTAGAAGTAATAACAGTAGTAAACTGATCACAATGTTGTTTAGGCCTCAGCATATTTTGTGTTGTTTTTCAAATATGTTCATGGCTGCCATGGAACCGTGAGCACATCCATTCCCTGTCAGCAACACGAGAAAGAAGAAGTTGTTGAATGGAATGGATGTGTCTCACGGCTTGATGACTTACATGAGATAACTCAATTACTATTTGCATCATAGGCCTCTAAAAGGAATTGCAGAATCTAATGTTGGTCTTCAGCCGGATGAACTTGAGGATTAGTATATAGTAGCCTTAGAAATAATAGCAGTAGTAAACAGATCACAGTGTTGTTGAGGCCTCAGCATATTTTGTTGCCATGGAACATTAGAGGGAAAAACAACACAAAATATGTTGAGGTCTCAACAACACTAGAGAGAGAGAACAACACAATCTCCTAACTTGAGAATTAATATAGTGGCTTCAGAAGTAATAGCTGACTACTATAGCCAAGAAGAGTTTTCATACATTTCCCACCTTTGACACTGTTATCAGTTTACTACTGCTATTACTTCTGAGGCTACAGTAGTAAACTGATCACAGTGTCAAAGGTGGGAAATGTATGAAAACTCTTCTTGGCTACAGTAGTCAGCTATTACTTCTGAAGCTACTATATTAATCCTCAAGTTAGGAGATTGTGTTGTTCTCTCTCTCTTGTGTTGTTGTGGCCTCAGCATATTTTGTGTTGTTTTTCAAATATGTTCATGGCAGCCATGGAACCATGAGCATATGCATTCCCTGTCAGCAACACGAGAAAGAAGAAGTTGTTGATAGGAATGGATGTGTCGCACGGCTTGATGACATACATGAGATAACTCAATTACTATTTGCATCATAGGCCTCTAAAAGTTGTTCTAAAAAAGTGGTAATGTGGTATGCAATATTTCTCATGGCATAACTTAGATATAGAAGACTTCACTCAAGAACTAGAGGGGGGTGAATAGGTGCCTCGACAAAATTCTTTCGAATTAGATGGCCCTTTCAAAACACCCAACGCTCCTCCAAACTTAGTCACAGATTTAGCTCCAATGAGTCAAATTAAAGACTATATCACAAACTTGCTATTTAATCTTTATGTCTGATCAAGAAATCAGAATTTAAACAAATTTAATTATCTAAACACCTTACAATGAATTCAAGGGTAAATTTCTGAATCAAAATAGAACACATTAAACCAAAATAGAAAAAATAAAATAAAGACAGGCCTAAACTGCATTCCACAATCAACATTTTCTATTTTTATTTGTTCACCACCGTCGCCCATACTTCACACCGCTGCCCGTCGACTGCCCGCCTTCTCCCCTCTTTAGATCTCACCGGTCACCTACACTTTCCCCTCTCTAGATCCCGTCGGTCGCCAAACTCTCCCCTCTTCAGATCTAGCCGACCGCCTCCCTTCTCCCCTCTGCAAATCCTGCTGTCCAGTCGCCCGCCCTCTCATCGCCTGAACCATCGCTGGGAAGAACAACAACTCTGGTTCAATTCTGTTGGGGAAAATATTCCATCTTCAGGATTATCGCAGTAACAACACAAAGACAAGAATTCAAGTCAAGAGATTCTGACATATACCTTAGAATACATGTTGAAGGCAGTTCGAAGTATGAAGACGGACCCTGGTTCGGAGTATATCTTCGAACATGGACTCTTCTGAGATCTTCTTTGCTAGCTAAGATGGAAGACTTATCTTCTTTCTCATTAGATTAGTCTTTTACCATTTTAGCCCTATTAAGGGTACCGAATAGTTTCCACTATGTCGGTTGTAATAGAGGGGTAAAAATGTCTTTTCCTTAATGTTTGGGCCTATAAATACCCCCGTTTTACCCTGTAATACAGACCGAATACAAGTTATTCAATACACACTTCCGAACTATTTCTAGATATTATCCTTTCGGAGGCTTGAAATAGTTTGCTTCGCAAACACTTCGTTTGTTAGTTTCTATTCTTCAGAAACCTGTTAGCGTAATCTTTTACGCCAACAGTTGGTGCCGTCCGTGGGGAACTTAGTCCAAGAAACTTCGTTCTCTACCAAGTTTTCAAACCATGCCTCCTAAGCGGAGTACAGCTGGTAATCCTACTCGGAGGTCTCCTCGGACCTCCTGAGCTAGATCCTAAGATACAGTTGAGATCGGAGGACCTTCGACTTTTCCTCCACCTCAAACTCCGGAAGGAACATCCCTTCCCCGAGTATACGGAGTTCCTCCGCCCACTCCATCTATACTTCGACCCGACGGAGTTCCTCTTCCACCTCAAGTTCCACTCCAAACCGATCCCTACAGCTCTCGAGACCCGGAAGATCCTTCTGGAGGAGATGAAGATAGACTTGGTGATATGGCTGCACAAATGGCCAGTCTCGAAGCCGAAGTAGCAAGATGGCGGCAAGAAGCTGCAAATAGGCTTCACTCTCAAGCCATCCTAGTTATTCCCGAAGTGCCTGAAGACGAAGAACCTATCTATCCAGAAGCCCCGGAGAACGCCTCCTTCGATACTGAGTCTCCGCTGCATCCTGAGCTGCAAAAAGTTCGCTTCGATCCGAAGTTTAAGACTTCGAAGCTCTGCAAGTATGCCGGAGACGAAGATCCTAGGGAATTTGTTCGATCTTATGCTTTGGCGATTGAAGCCAGTGGAGGAGTGCGGGATACTATGGCAAAATGTTTTCCCCTGGCTCTTCAAGGAGTAGCTTTGCGATGGTTCTGGTCTTTAAAACCAGGATCAATCGGTTATGGGGGCAGCTAAAGAAGAAGTTCGTGAGTAATTTCCAGGGCACCTTCGTGCCTCCAATGTCAACGGGAAGTCTTTTCCAGGTGAAGGAGCTCCCTAGAGAAACCTTAAGTCAATACTTCAAGCGCTTCGCTCATACGAAGTCGCAAATTCGAGGGTTGTCTACATCTTCGGTAGTTGACGCAGCTCGAGAGGGAGTCATTCATCCAGGCCTACTTGATAAACTACACCGGAAAAGCATATCTTCGGTTTCTCAGTTGATGTCCTATTTTGAAGAGTATGCAAGGTCAGAAGAAGGTTGGCTTCGGAGAACTACAGCTACTCCGTCCATACTGTAGGAAGTAAAATTGGAAGTGAAAACTTCAGCACAGCCGCAAGGACCTGCCTTCGAAGCTCAGCATGATAGGAGAAGGGGGCAAAAGAATCCTCGTTCAGAAGTTCTGAACATTGCACCCCCGCAAAAGTTTGCCCAGAGAGCTCCGCAACCTTCAGGAAACAAAACCAACAGTTGGAGGCCTCTAGGGAAGTCAGCTGGAAAATGCCAAACTTTCTTTTGTTGTATCCATGGTGAAAACCGAAGTCACGCAACTGATGCGTGCAAAGCTATACTTACTCTGAGAGGAGAGTATTTAGAGAGAACTTCGAGTCGAGGCACTACTGACCGAGTTCAAACTGAAGTGCGTCTAGAGCCCGTCCAGGCTGTGGCGTGAATTGAGAACTTCGATCCAGCAAGGCACCCTCCGGTGGTCAATATTATGCCACCTCCGAAGAAGGAAGAAGGGCAAGATCGAGGAAAAAGAGTAGTCCTCCCAATCTCCGGAGGAGGGACTCTCGGAAGCATGTCAAAAAGGCAGAGAAGAGAGTATGTCATAGAAGTGGGGCATATTGGAACTTCCTCGTCTGCAGCTGCTATGCCGGAATTGTCCCATGTACCAATATCTTTTTCTGCGGAGGATGCAACTGGCATTAAATTTCCACATGCAGACCCACTTGTCATTACTGCCGACATTGCAGGAACCGAGGTTCGAAGAGTGTTAATTGATGGAGGGAGTTCAGCAGACATTATTTTTGTTTAAACCTTCGATCAATTATGCATCTCAAGAAAGCACCTTCTTCCAGCAGCTCGTCCTTTGTATGGTTTCGCAGGACCTCCGCTTGATGCCCTTGGCCAAATTGGCCTGGAGGTTACCTTCGGAGAAGGGCTGTTAGCCAGGACAGAAGAAGTAATCTTCGATGTTGTGGATGCTCCATATGCATATAATGTCATCTTTGGAAGAGGCAAGTTAAATCAGTTTGGAGTTGTGGCGCACCACAATTACTTGTGCATGAAGCTGCCCACACAAGCGGGAGTGCTCACTATCTTTGGAGATCAAGCCACCGCCCGAAGAGCGGAGTATGGTCATGGCCCCCCTCTTGATCCAATACAAGTAAATAGTGTGCAAGATAATCAAGAAATTTTTTCTGCTCCTAGCGAATCTTCGAAGAAGTCCTTCCCAAGACCAAGTCCTGAAGGAGAGATTGCAACGAAGATTATTGTTAAAGATGGCAAAGAATATTCATTCCAATTTGGTAAAGATTTGCCTCCAGAAGTTGCCACCTCCTTGGAGAAAGTAATCGAGGAGAATTTAGATGTCTTTGCTTGGTCTAATGAAGACATCACCGGAGTTAGTCGGGATATTATTGAACACAGTTTACTTGTAAACCCGAAGGCCCGGCCTGTTCGGCAAGGACGTCGGAAAATGTCTGTAGAAAGAGCTGCTCTTGCCAAAGATGAAGTTGAAAAGTTATTGAAGGCTGGGATTATTAGAGAAGTGGCTCACACAAAATGGTTAGCCAACCCAGTCTTCGTCGGGAAGAAATCTTCCGGGAAGTGGAGTGCTGGGGGAAAAATATCTCATCTTCGGGATTATTGCCGCAACCGCGTAAAAGCAGATAGTGGATTCAAAGGTTTCCAGACGTCCCACTTCGAAGATACCCTGAGTCAGGCTCGAAGTACGAAGATAGGCATTGGTTCGGAGTACATCTTAGAACTAAGGCTTTTCGAGATTTTTATTGCGAGCTAAGATGGAAGATTTATCTTTTATATTATTAGATTAGTCTTTTACCATTTTAGCCCTATCAAGGGTACCGAATAGTTTCCACTATGTCGTTTGTAATAGAGGGGTAAATAGGTCTTTTCCTTAATATTTGGGCCTATAAATACCCCCCATTTCACCCTGTAATGAGGACGGAATACCAATTATTCAATACACACATTCGAACCATTCTGGGTTATTATCCTTTCGGAGGCTTAGAACAGTTCACTTCGCAAACACTCCGTTTGTTAGTTTCTAATCTACAGAAACCTGTTAGCGTAATCTTTTACGCCAACATGGAGCATGTGCATTGATTTCACATCATTGAATAAAGCATGCCCTCGTGACCCCTACCCCATGCCCCGAATTGATCAATTGGTCAACTCCACTTCAGGTTTGGAGTTATTAAGCTTCATTGATTCATACTCCGGCTACCATCAAATATGGTTGAAGCGCGAAGATGAAATCAAAACAAGCTTCGTAACTCCTTCAGGAGTCTTCTGTTATGTAAGAATGCCCTTTTGCTTGAGAAATGCCGGGTCTACTTTTTCGAGGTTAGTTGCTAAGACTCTAGGTCATCAATTAGGTCGCAATGTAGAGGCCTACATGGATGATATTGTAATAAAGAGTGCTTTAAAGCACCAACATAGCCTAGACTTAGCAGAAACATTTAATAGCCTTCTGGCATGTGGGATCCGTCTTAACCCCGAAAAGTGTATCTGTGGAGCAAAGGCTGGAAAGTTGTTAGGGTATTTAGTTTCAAGTAGAGGAATTGAAGCTAGCCCTACCCAGATAACTGCATTGCAGAAGATGGCTCCTCTAGAGAATTTAAAGCAAGTGCAAAAGCTGACTGGTCGTCTGGCAGCACTTAGCAAGTTTTTAGCAAGGTCTGTAGAGAGAAGTTTGCCCATCTTTAAAGCTTTGAAAGGGTCCGAAGATTTTGCATGGACACCGGAGTGTCAGAAAAGCTTCGAAGATATTAAAGAGTATCTCAGTAATCTTGCTACACTCACAGTGCCTACTGCGGACGAAACCCTACTCCTTTACCTTGCAGCTACAGGTTCTGCTGTTAGTGCAGTCCTTGTCAGAGAAATGGATGTCAATGGAAAGTTGTTACAAAATCCAGTTTATTTTGTATCCGAAGCATTGTCAGGAGCAAAGACAAGATATTCTGAGCTTGAAAAGTTCACTTATGCTCTGATAATGGCTTCGAGGAAACTGAGACATTATTTTTTGCCTCATAATGTAATCATACCAACATCGTATCCTTTAGGAGATATGCTCTGAAGTAAAGACTCCACTGGAAGAATTGGAATGTGGGCAGTCGAACTAGCACCCTTCGGCATATCCTTTGTGGCAAGGACAGCAATCAAATCACAAGTCCTGGCAGACTTCGTAGCAGAATGGACTCCCCTTGCAACATGGATTCCGGAGAAGTCAAGCGAAGGAATCTGGACTATTTATTCTGATGGGGCTTTCCAAGCATCTGGAGCAGGTGTTGGAGCAGTTTTAATTTCACCTTCAGGGCAAAGAGCAATGTACTCCGCGAGACTCAACTTTAAGTCTACCAATAATATAGCGGAGTATGAAGGCATTTTACTAGGACTCCGAAAAGCGTGTGCTCTAGGGGCTACAAGAGTTGTTATAAAAATAGATTCTCAAATAGTAGCAGGGCATGTGGATAAAAGTTTTCAAGTTCGGCATCCATAGCTTGCAAAGTACTTAGAAGAAATCCGTAAGGTTGAAGCACAATTCAAGGGTATTTCCATTCGGAGTATTCCAAGAGCAGGAAATATGCAAGCGGACATCTTAGCAAAAGCTGCTGTCGGAGCTATGGATGTACCAGAAGAAGCTTTTTATGAAGAGCTCAGTACACCTTTGGTGCCACAGATTCCCTCTGCGGAGATTCTATGCATTCCAATTATAGATTGGAGAAATTCAATCATGGAACTTTTGCAAGGAGGAGCAAATTTGTCTGAAGAGCCACAATTTTCAAGATTAAAACTCAGAGCAAGAAATTATCAAATAATCAACGGTATTTTATACAAGGCCGGAGTATGTTCCCCTCTACTCCGATGTATATCTCAATCCGATGGTCAAGATATTCTTCCGGAAATTCATGAAGGGCTTTGCGGTAGCCATCTGGCCCCCCGAGCTTTGGCAGGAAAAACACTTCGCCAGGGGCTTTATTGGCCTACAATAGTAGCAAATGCAGAGAATTTAGTCCGCACGTGCCAAGGATGTCAGTGGATGGGACGACGGAGCCATCGTCCACCAACAGCTCTTCAAGTCATTGCTCCGGTATGGCCCATGGCCAGATGGGGTATGGATTTGATTGGTCCCTTTCCGGTGGCTAAGGGAAATTTAAAGTTCACAGTGGTAGCTATTGAATATTTTTCTAAATGGGTAGAAGCAGAACCCTTAACAGATATCACTTCGAACAATGTACAGAAATTCTTTTGGAAAAGTATCATTTGCCGGTTCGGAGTGCCTAGACAACTCACAGTCGATAATGGAACACAGTTCGATGCAGAACCTTTAAGGAAGTTTTGCGAAGATCTAGGCATCCAGTTATGTTTTGCTGCAGTGAGACATCCTCAGTCTAATGGAGCTGTAGAAAGAGCCAATGGAAATATTCTATCAGGGCTAAATCGAAGGATAGTAGGATTGGCAAAAGGACTGTGGACCGAAGAACTCCCGAAGATTTTGTGGTCCATTCGGACTACGCAAACAAGGTCCACAGGTTTCACTCCATTCAAACTACTATTCGGGGATGAAGCTATTACTCCAACGGAGCTCAAAGGAGGATCACTTCGCAGCACCGAACCGGAGATTGAAGGAGAAAAACAAGCTTCGCTGGATTTAACAGAAGAGACAAGACTTCGAGCTGTAGCCAATTTGATGAAGTATCAACAGCAGACGAAGACTTGGTTTGACCCGAAGGTCAAGATCAATGAGCTTGGACTGGGTCATCTCGTTTTATGAAGCATCATAGCACCAGGAAAATTAGGAAATAAATGGGAAGGTCCATACCTAATTGTTCTTTCAGGACGTCCTGGCTCTTTTAAACTAGCTAATTTAGAAGGTGAAGAGTTAGCACATACTTGGCATGTGGAGCACCTAAAGAGATACTTCGCATAGGGGCTCCTTGTAAATCATTTGTAAACATCTTCTAAATTAATAAAGCATATGGTTCAGATAGTGCCTACCCCCCATAAACTCCCAGCTTTCGAGTGGACGCACTGGAACCGTGGGGTTGACCGAGAGGGAAGTGTCATTAATTTGAATTATATTTTCGGACTTCGAACCATTGGTTCGAAGTTTTTGACGTGGGGCTGACATAATCCGGAGTCCAAGCCACTGGCTTGTAGGCATCCGTAAAAGAGCCCAAAACCACATCATAGGGAGTCCAAGCCACTAGCTTGTAGGCATCCGTAAAAAGAGTCCAAAGATACACTGCATGCGGAGTCCAAGCCACTAGCTTGTAGGCATCCGTAAAAAGAGTCCAAAGATACCACTGCAAATTCCAAACCATTGGTTTGACAGAATTCGCAAAAAGAGCCGAAGGAGGCCAAAACAGAACAGAGTTTGAGCTATGAGCTTCGAATGTCTGTTAGAAAGTCCAAAGTGACTAATTGTTCAAGACACCAAAGTGTCTGGAAAGTTATCCGCACTGATTTCTTTCAAAAGCATGAGGTACTAAGCTACCAATCTTCAGACTTCGAATAGTCGAAGACATTTTATAAGATTTTAATCAATCTTTAAATCAAAGAGGGGCTCCGAACCCCCAAAATTGTACTCCTAAGTTTTTTCTTTGCGCCTAACCATCTTTGAATATAGTTCGAAGTTGCTTACGCCCAAAGAGGGGCTAGTAAACAAGGAGACAATTTTAAATCGATATTTATTATTCGAACAATATAATTACATTATGAAAAATCGGTATCTATACCGAGAAGGAATCGAAGACCCCTTCGGTCTCTAGAGCTAAGGTCGGAACGACTAGTTCTAGAGCTGGGAGTTCTAACAACTTTACGTTTAACTCTTTTGCCTCCCTTTGAAGCTCTAAAGTCCTTTTGCTCTTGTTGAAGCTCTGCCCAAGTTCGAAGTCGTTCGGGGCTCCGTTCCCAGCTTCTGAGTTCTTCAGGCTTGCTCCCTTGAGTTTCATCTTCATCTTCATCTTCGGACCATACAACATTTTCGGAAGATGGAGTATCCGAGTTGACTTCTTTTTCTTCCTCTTTAATATAAGATAATATATCTTTGCTTACTTCGGATGCAATCGCTCTAGAGCTATCTCAAGGAACTAGAAATTGAGGGCGCTTGTGAGGTTTTAAGATATCGAAGGTAGCCCATAATAAGCGAAGTTCGTTGTTAACATCTAACACTTCGACATCTTCCATATGAGGCAAAGCCTAAAACATGATAAGCAAATTTTCATTCATAAATGTACAAAACATTGATTCTTTACATAGTGAAGATCCTAAAATATTTCTAAACCTGCGGGTCTGGCGGAGGCTGACTGCTCGAAGCTTGAGACTAAGCTTGCTTCTGGCGTTGCCCTTCGTCAATCCAAGCCTTGATCGCAGAGCGACCTTCGGCTCTCCATGAAGTTTGAAAGGCTTGCCAGGCTGCGGCCACACCTTCGGAAGGAGTAAGAAGTTGGTCATCATCAAAGGCAATGGGACCCCCCTCTGCGCTCGGAGTTATGGATTGGCCCAAATCTTCGTAGTAACGAAGAATGCCGATAGCAGCCACTTGACTGGAGATTTCTCCATATCGAATGCCTGTTGTCTTCATCTACTTCGCTGCTCCTTGAATTCTCTTTAGCCGGCACAGTAGGGAGACATTGTCATCTGAAGGAAGCATCCCAGTAGTACCGAAGTACTCCAGAACACTTAGCAGTTCATTCAGGACCTCCGCAGCTACCTTCTCTGATTTCAACTTATCTTCGTTCAAAGCATCCTTTACCGAGGTCAATTCTCTTACCACCCCAGAAAGTCTAGCCGCCTCTGTAGCTAAGGAATTCTTTTGATTAAGCAACTGGCTAGCTTCTTTGGCAGTTTTAGCCTTTTCCTCTTGGAGCTTGACAAGTTTAGCTCCCGCAGCAGCATGTTCTGCCCGCATCTTTTCAATCTCCGCTCGAAGCACAATTTGTCCTGCTTCGAGCTCTTTTTTCGCAGCTTCCAAACTCTTTCTAGCCCTGCGCTCCGTTGAAACCATGTTGTTCAACTGAGAAACTCGACCTTCGGAGATATTAAGATTCCTTTGACGAGTTGCATTTTCCTCTCGAAGGCGAATGTTTCTGCGTTCATTTGACATGTTCGCAGCTCGGGCCAAGACTATTTGCTGCGAAAAGATAAAACCAAGGTGATAAATTATTTATATATAAAACTAATGTTGTTCTGCAGATACTTCGTACCTGGTATGCTGCATGCTCCATAGCAGCATTAAGCTCCGAACTCTCTGCTTCGCTTAAAATAGCCACTAGGTCTGTCTCTCCGACTTCGCGGCTAGCTCGGTCTAAAGGCTCGAGCAAAGTTTGAAGCCCAGATCTTCGCTCCAAGAAAGGAGCTAGGAGATGGACCATCCTCAAGGTTTGTTGGTCATCTTCATTCGGCGAAGGTCCGGAGTGTTGAGCTGTAGTTTCTGGAGCCTTGGTAGTCTGGTCCCCCTCAGAAGATTGGCTCTCGTCTGTTGACTCAGACGGAGTTGATCCTGAGCTTGGAGCAGGGAGAGGGTCCATCTTTCCTTTGCCTTTTCTAGGCCCCATTTGAGCAGGTTCTGGATTCGGCTCTGAAGCCGTCGAAGGTCCAAGATTTGCATCTCCGGGACGGACTTCTTCCACGGAAGTGGGTTCTGCAAAAGCAAAGGTATTATACATTGTATAATTTTGCAAAAAAGAACAAAAGAATTATGCGAAGGTTACCTTCGACATTTTTGCGACGAGTAAGCATTGGACTGCTTGGCGGGTCGAAGGCTACTCCGAAGTCTTCATCGGAGTCGACGATTAAAACTTTGACTGTTGGAGCATCTTCTCGAACAGTCATTGTTGCTTCATCTGGAATCGAAGCTGCAGTAACTTCGACTCCGCTTTCATCCACAGGGGCTTCGTCCTGAGGTAAAATTTCTTGAGCGGCCAGAGTTCTTACTTGCTCAAGGTTGATCTTAGACTCCGGCACGCTCACAGTATCTTCGACATTTGTTTCTGCTTGTTCTGCATCTTTGTCGATTAGGTCGGTCAACATCCTGCCTTCATCCTCTAATGATTCATAAGCTGAAGCTCTAGGGCTCGAAGGTACAGGAACTCTTGGCTTTCGAGCCACCTTTTTAACCAGAGTTTTGGCGGAGCTCGAAGTTCCGACTTCAGCTTTTCTCTTTGAGGGCCCTTTCTCCGAAGGCACCCAGTCCAAAAGAGGTGGTGGAGCAAGTTCGAGTAGCCCCCATACTCGGTTGGATCGCTCCCAATTTCCAACCAATTTCTTTCTCCACTCTTTTTCTGTCAGAGTTGGGACGCCCAGAATCTTCTCCGAAGCTCGTACAATTTGCTCCGAAGTAATAGGGGCTGAAGAAGCTGGAAAATGAGTTAAGTTAATTATTACTTCAAATAAATATACATGACATATATTGTTTTCGAAGTTACCTGCAGGGATTGAGTTTGAAGAAATTTTACGGAGACCACCCTCTTATCTTCTTCGAAAGTAATCGGCCAGTTGGCCATCAAAGGAGGGATTTGAAGCCCTATGAATTCTTCAGATAAGTCTCGCATGCTCAAGCGACGACTAATTTTCTGAAGCAAGCTCCGGCGAGCTTTGAGTTGGCCCAGATCCGGGTGCACTAAGGCTTCCTTTCGGAAGTGGATTTCTTGCAAAGGCCCGGCTAGACGACTGCTTGCTCCAACTTCGGCATAAAACCATCTCAAGATCCAATCAGTATACCATCTGGCATTGATGGCCTTGGCAGGAAATCGGAGGGCGTATTCTTCCCAAAGTCTAAAATTGATACTTTTGAAGGTTACTACTATCTTTTCACCTCCGGGGCCTACGAAGGTCTTTGGTTGGCAAGATGCCCTGTGTAGCGCTGCGAAGATCTCCGCCCTCCCTTTGCAACCTTCGGCTCGCAACGCCCATTCGAAGATAGCAAGGCGAGCTACTGCATTCGGAGAGAGTTGGGGGAGAGTGACATGGAACAAATCTAGTACCTCCGCTAAGAAGTCGACCGCCGGAAGCCCTAAACCAACTTCGAAGAAGGCTTCGAAAACGACCACTTCTTCGGGTCTCGGTGACGGAATAATTTCCTTCCCAGGTTTGCGAATCATAACCCCGGAACTGATCGTACCTTGTACCGCGGTCGCCAGTGATTCTCTTTTGCAGGTTGAAGGCCCGAGTTGATATGATTGATCCAAGTACTTTGTCGACGCCGGGAAGAGATCTTGATGGCCAACATTTTGGGGATTTCCCCTGCCGCCGCCATGGTTGTCGCTGCGGGTGTCGGAGCTATCGTTGCCATTGACGTAGCTGCTGCTGCAGCAGCAGCCTGCTACCAGTCTAGAGTTGAAGCCGCTCCCGGACCCTTGAAGCTGGTTTTCGCCATTAGATCTTGTGGATTGCTTTGAGGGGAGAATGGAGGCTAGGGCTCGAATAAGGTTTGTTTGCAAGAAAGCGGTGGAAAGGTACTCAGGAAAGGTCTAGACCCTCTATTTATAGCCCAGACTCTAAATTTTTTACCGTTTGTCCATGCCGTTTCGCATTCTTGCCTGTTACTCTGTTCCGGAATTAACGCATTGCGTAACTTCCGTCAGAAGGAAAAAGTTAACGGCTATTTTTTCCATGTCTAAAAAGACTTTTTGATTTCCCGAGTTAATTCTAAAATACTTCGAATGCAATTCACTTAGAAAATATTTTGAAGTTCATATCTCCATGCGTTTCGGAGATGCATTAAGTCTGCTAATCCTTGTACATGGAAATGTTTCCTTCCATATACTGCTTCCTTAATATCACAGATTTAACGGAGAAGCGTATTCGAGGGGCTACTGTTGGGGGATATCATTCCATCTTCAGGATTATCGCAGTAACAAGACAAAGACAAGAAATCAAGTCAAGAGATTCTGACATATACCTTTGAATACATGTTGAAGGCAGTTCGAAGTATGAATAAGGACCTTGGTTCGGAGTATATCTTCGAACATGGACTCTTCTGAGATCTTCTTTGCCAGCTAAGATGGAAGACTTATCTTCTTTCTCATTAGATTAGTCTTTTACCATTTTAGCCCTATTAAGGGTACCGAATAGTTTCCACTATGTCGGTTGTAATAGAGGCGTAAAAAGGTCTTTTCCTTAATGTTTGGGCCTATAAATACCCCCCGTTTTACCCTGTAATACGGACCGAATACAAGTTATTCAATACACACTTCCGAACTATTTCTAGCTATTATTCTTTCGGAGGCTTGAAATAGTTTGCTTCGCAAACACTTCGTTTGTTAGTTTCTATTCTTCAGAAACCTGTTAGTGTAATCTTTTACGCCAACAAATTCTTCCCCACATTTTCGCAGCTACAGTTCTACTGTTTGTTTCTTTCCGAAATGTGTTGATATGTGTTGATGTTATTTGTTTTGTAGCTAAAACCGAAGCAGTAGTCCAAGGTATTGATCAATGCTAACAACATGAAATTATCCTATTGAAAAGTGATTTCCTTTGAAATGGGGACAGGTGATGTCAACTTTGTGTTATTTCCCATGGTAAACAAATTGTAGTGTCATGCAAAGTACTTGTGTAATTATCCAGTTGAAAAACCTAAAAAAATGATATATTTTCTGAAGTGTCAATCAAATTGGTTTCATAATTATTGTCATTGACCTCTAAATGAAAATGAAATTGTCCTGTAAGGAAATAAAACATATTGTATCATTCTACCATTTCAAAAGTGTAAATTGCTGAACTTTGATAATTCACTGGTAACATGTATTAAATTTGATACGGACTGTATTCACTGATAATTTGTATCAAATTATAGTGTCTTTATAATTGGCAATCGGAGGTGACTGTATTTCATCCTATTAAACCAACCAAACAAGAACATGTACCATCCCATACCATTTTATGCAGTAACCAAACAAAATCATGTATCATCCGATACAAACAAACAAACGCCCTACTTGTACCATCTTATTCAGCACCACCCCATTCAAGTGAACCATCCCATACATATTCAACTTCATACAAGCAATAAAAAACTACCTAAGAGAACATGCATGTTCGTCTGAATCAGGGCATTTATTTTAGAGAAAATTGGAAAAGGGGAAGTTTTTAGCAACCTGAACGGGGACGGCGACGTGCGCTCGCGGACGGGAACGGCGGCGCGGGGTCCGGGGACAGCGACGTGGGCTCTGGCGGAGTTCGGGGCGACGACGGCGACGGGTTCCGAGGGTGGCGGCGCGGGTGAGGAGCCATGCTGAATAGCGTGGGCCTCATGGCTCCAGAAGTGATGAGTCATTGTCAACGATAGTCAACAAGGACTGAAGAAGAGGAGAGATCTGCTGTTTCATGGGCCGCGTGTGACTCAGGTACACGGGCAGCGAGCGACTGTCGGGCAGAGGAGGCTGCGAAGTCGGGCTGGCCCAATCCGGGTGCATGGGCCAGAAGCAGTAGAAGACCCACTGGGCTGTTGACCAGGACTGACTCAGGTACACGGGCGGTGAGCGATTGCCGGGCTGAGAGAGCTGCGGAGTCGGGCCGGCCCAATCCGGGTACCTGGTGCAAAGCTGGTGGAGGCTTTGTCAGTTTCGGCGTAAAACTGACAACCGTTGATTCTGTATCCGACTATCCAGAAGAGTAGCTTCAGGATATGTCATCTGTTACTCTAGGCCCACAGTCAGTCAGTTGTGTCTGTAAAAATTCCTAAGGGCAGTAGAGTCTTTTCCTTTATTTTTGAGTCTGTAAAAACCCTAAGGGGCTGGTAGAATATTCCTAGTGTTGGGCTGCCTATAAATAGCACCCCAATCCCTAGGGTTTGGACTACCCTTTTTGCTGAAATTGAATACTACTCTATTGGGTCATTTTGCCTCTCACGTTTTCTCTCTCCTCTCCTGTTCCTTGCTTGCGCCGCCAGGGAGTTCTCCCTCTGTGTTTCTTGCCTTGTTTTTAATGCTGCAGTAAATGCTCTACTTCTTTGTATGCTGCATCTGCAAGGTTTTTTAATGGCTCGTTTTCTCCTTCAATGCAAGTTTCCCTGTGATTTTTGAGCCTTTGTAGGCTTCGGCGGGTGTGAAGAAGCTTCTGTTCTTCACATACAGAGTACTAGTTCTTGCGTTTTACAAGTAGTACTTCACTGCAGCTACAGTACTTCTGCGCCAGCTTTTTACTTTTACTGCTCCACTTTTCGATCGGGTTGATAGGACTAAAATCGCTTTTCTGACTGTCTCTGCGAAGTCATCCTTCACTGTTCGAAGCCCCTCAGCTCCGTGAGGCAGGCTTCGATCCGACCATACTCGAAGGCTTCGTTTCAATCTTCGATCTTTGTTTTGTATTCTGTGCTGCTAAGCTTCGAAGCATTTTTCTGATCGACAGCATTACATACTTCGAACAATAGCGCGAAGGGGCTTCGGCCCTATCTGTTCGAAGTCCATACTTCGACACGTTTCAAGGTTGGGTTCGAAGCTTGTGGCTCCGCTAGGCCTCGCACTGATTTCTGTGTAGCGTGTCACCCTTCGCCTCTCTTTTCGGAGCTTTCTCTTTTCGAAGGTAGAGCATTGGCTTCGGACTTGCTTTTCTGTCGCGTGACAGGCTTCGCTTTTTTGTTCGAAGGTTGTGCTTCGAATCTCTCGGTTCAAAGTTGTGTTCGAAGTTTTGTCTTCGAAGTGCTCACTCCGAAGCAGGCTCCGACTTTGTCACTTTGCTCCGAAGCACTTGGTTCGAAGCAGTGTTCGAAGTCTTGTCTTCGAAGTGCTTACTTCGAACCAAGCTTCGGCACTGTTTTTACTTCGCTCCGAAGTTCAATTCGCTTCTTTCCTCTTCGAACTAGGCTAGACAACGATACCTTCGGCGTTTCTGACAGACTCCGTCACCATCCTCCGAAGCAGACCTCGACGTGCGAAGGGGGCTTCGCCAAGTCCCGAACAGGAGACAACTTTGGACAGTAACTTCTCTTTTCATCTCATACATTCATAGATCATTTCACTGAGAAGTTTAGGCCTGTTTCAACTTGTTCATCTGCCTAGTTGCACTTCTTTAGATCTACACTGTTTATAATCAATTGCTTCTAGGGTAGAAACCTTTAGACTTAGGCCTTCTGTTTATTTTCTGCTGCGTAGTATTTTGAGGTGCGTTGGGTATTGGGAACAGGCCATTGATTCGAAAGAATTTTAAGGCGCCCATTCACCCCCCCTCTGGTCGCTACTTTCGGTCCTACAAGTGGTATCAGAGCAAGGTTAGGGTTTTTCCATACCTTAACCGGTTCTAAGCCCCAGTAGTGACTATGACGTCTCCTGGCAAGGTCCCGTCCTTGGAAGCCTATGGCTATAATTATTGGAAGACTCGCATGCGAGCCTATCTCATGAGCCAGGGTTCGGACATATGGGACATTTGCGTTCACAGCACATTTGTCATTCTGCCAGTTACTGAGCAAGGTACTGCTGGTATCATTGCTCAGCATCTGAGCAACAGTAAGGCTGTGAACATTTTATTTTCTGGTTTAGGTCCCACTGAATTTGAGCGAGTGAGTCATCTCTCCACTGCGAGAGAGATCTGGGCTACCCTCAAGGCACACCATGAGGGAACAGCACAGGTCAAGGCTCGGCTCTATCAGACCTACCGGCGTGAATATGAGAATTTCACACAAAAGCCGGGTGAATCTGTTGAAGCCTTGTTTGGTCGCTTTCAGTCGATCATTAACAAGCTTCGGGACAACAAGGCTGAGGGTGCTCAGTTAGTCTCAGATCATGAGCAGGCGCTCAAGGTTCTTCATACCTTGGACCCAAAGATCTGGGAGATCAAGGTATCATCTATCGTTGAGAGTACTTCATACGATACCTTGACCATTTCTGAGTTATTTAGCAAGCTAAAGGCCACTGAGGTAGATATCCAGTTGAGATCAAATCTCACTGGCTCTGGATCAAAATCCCTGGCCCTTGCTACACCTTCTGTTGATCCCTCTGCTGTGAGCTGTGCTGGGTTCTCTTTGATGTCTATCACTGAGGACCAGCTTGAGTTGTTGGGAGATGATGATTTGTGTCTCTTTAACAACCGGGTGCGTCGTGTCTATGATAAAAGAATGTTCAAAAGACACGGCACAAAATCCGGATGCTTTGAATGTGGTGATCCAGGACACTTCATCGCCGACTGCCCCAAGCGCAGTGGATACAAGAAGGGCACCGGCAGCAGCTTCCACGACTCCGGCAAGCACGAGAGCCCCTCCTTCATCAAGGGCAAGCCGAAGACTCAGTTCTTCAAGAAGGCCCTGAAGGACTACCGGCGAGAGAACAAGAAGCGCGACAAGGCCTTCTTCGCCGAGATGGAGAAGAGCTACTCCAAGAGATCCACGTCTTCTTCCTCTTCATCGAGCTCAAGCGATGAGGAGATCGCCATCAAGAAGGGGAAGGACAAGGATGATCCGGCGGGCCTCTGCTTCATGGCCTTCGGAGACAAGCCGAAGAGCCGCTCACACCAGCGCCGAAGATCCCGCAAGAGCTTCTGCTCCATGGCTCTTGGGGATAGAGAAGAAAAGAGCTCCTCCGACGACTCCGACGACGACGATAGCAAGGTATCATCTTATGAGCGCGAAATTGTAGATTTACTTGAGAGCAATCGTCAGGAGTTGAAGTATCGGGAGAAACTGCTTAGGGGGGCTAAGAAAAGGATAGACGAGTTAGAAAGTGAGCTTGCCGTGGCCAACGGTAGAATAGAAAGTCTATCTTCTTCCCTTGCTTGGGTGATAGCAGTGAGTGCCCTAAGTGTGAGGTGCTTCTGTGTGACCTGTCGACTTTGAAGTCCAGGTATACAGAAAGGGTTGATGAGAGGGACGCTTTGGCCACTGAGCTTGAAAGCGCTCAGCAGGAGCTGAAAGATGCTCAAGCCACTGTCGTCGCACCCTGTGTTGATTGCCCATCGCATCTAGCTGCCTTAGCTAAGCTGAAATCCAAGGGCGATGAGCATTTGGGTGATTTAGAGAGGTTGAGAGCTGAGCTTGCCCAGACTAGGCTAGAGCTTGAGACACTGACAGTTCCACCCACTGTTTGTGAGAACTGCCTGTCTCTTAGAATGGAATTAATTAAGCTTAAAGCCGAGAAGTCTGTCCAAGTAGAGAGTGAGTGTGAGACCTGCTTGTCTCAGGTGGAGGTTCTAGCTTCCTTGAGAGAGGAGCTAGCTGATTCTCAGAATGAGAACTTTTACCTCCGGTCTATCCTGAGTTGGATCAGTGCCAGAGAGCCACAGCTCGGCATGATGATCCAGCAGTTCAAGAGGAAGGATGGGTTTGGAGTAGGTTACACCTACACCAAGGCTGACTTTGAGAGTGCCCTCAGCCGGGCAGTGGAGTGGAGTAAAATGACTCCAGAGCAGAGGTATCCCAAGACTCACTCCACTGAGACCTCCCAGGCTTGTCAGCCCAAGGATGGAGTGATCCATGAAACTCCCAAAGCTCCACCCAAGAAGCCTATCTGGGTTCCTAAGCCCAAACACCTCCACTCTTCTCTAGATCTCTTCCTGGACCCTCTCAGCCCAAGAAGACCACACCAAACACTACCAAGCCCAGAACCCCAAGCCTCAACCACATCCAAGAAGCCTACCTATCATTGTGAGTATTGTCAGAGAGACGGCATCTTGCGGAGTTTTGCTTCAGGAGGAAGCGGGTTGAGAGAGCAGAGAAGGCTCATAGTGATCAGGAGCAGTTCTACCAGCAGGGTGGTAGACTGCGTGTTCCTCGGCGCGGGGAGAGGCTGGAGGCCAGGCCGCGTCGTGTAGGTGGTGGTAGAGGAGACGGTTTTCGTGCCCGTGCTCCAGTTGGTGGTGTTCGTTCCGGCAGAGTTCCAGACCGAGTTGGCTACGGTTCTGGACCTCGTGGCCGTAGGGTTAGGAAGAACCATGGACCGCGCTTTGAGCCGCGTTTTGGTCCAAACTCTTTTGATGGTTTTCGCTTTCCATCTTTTGAGCAGATGGCTCGACACTGGTTTAGCTCTTTTGCTAAACCTGGTGCCGACCATTTGCTCCCACTTACAGACATTGATTGTGCAGGACCGGGGACTGGAGGATGTTGGATCATGGACTCAGGATGCTCTCGCCACATGACGGGACATCGCAGATGGTTCTCCAGTCTCGCTCCCCCGAGCTCCAAAGAGTACATCACATTCGGGAACAGCGGTCAAGGGAAAGTAAGTGGCATAGGCTCAATCAGCATCTCAGACCATTTTTCTTTAAAGAATGTTGCTTTGGTTAAATATCTGAACTTTAATTTAATCTCTGTGTCGCAACTTCTTGAGGATGGTTTGGAAGTGCGTTTTAAGAAGGGCAATTCTTCTGTGGTTGACTCTAGAGGGTCTTGGTTTGTCAGATTTTACCCTTCGGTAAAGTTTTTCGAATTGACTTCTCTAGTTCTTTTGGCCCTTCTCGTTGTTTGATTGCTGGATCTTCTTCTGAGCTCTGGAAGTGGCATAGGAGGTTAGGTCATTTGAGTTTTGATCTGCTAGTCAGGTTAGCTCTATGGACCTCATCCGAGGATTGCCCAAGCTTAAGATGGAGAGGGATCTAGTTTTCATCCCTGTCGTCATGGAAAAATGGTTGCCGCTTCTCACTCACCTGTGACTCAGGTGATGACTTCGTATCCAGGCGAGCTTTTACATTTGGACACTGTAGGTCCAGCTCGGGTACGCTCAGTCGGTGGGAAGTGGTATGCTCTTGTAATTGTTGACGACTTTTCTCGTTTCTCGTGGGTTTTCTTTTTGGAGTCTAAGGATGAAACTTTTTCAATTTGTCCATGACCTGATTTTGAAGCTGAAGAATGAGAACAATGGCCGGATGCGAGCAATTCGCTCCGACAACGGCTCTGAGTTCAAGAACTCTCAGTTCGTCAGCTTCTGTGGTGATCAGGGTCTGGACCATCAGTTTTCTTCTCCTTACACTCCCCCACAGAACGGCGTTGTGGAACGAAAGAACCGCACGCTAGTTGAGATGGCCAGGACGATGCTCGATGAGCACAGGACTCCTAGGCGTTTTTGGGCTGAAGCCATGAACACGGCTTGCTATCTGGCCAACCGCATTTTTCCTAGAGCTTACATTGGTAAGACATCATATGAGTTGCGGTTTGGCAGACAGCCCAAGGTGAGCCACTTGCGAGCATTTGGCTGCAAGTGCTTTGTGCTCAGAAGGGAGGGCATTTGGACAAATTTGAGTCTCGTTGCTGGGATGGTATTTTTCTTGGTTATGCATTGCATTCTCGAGGCTTCCGTGTTTGGAATCTCGAATCCCAGCTACTTGTCGAGACGTGTGAGGTTTCTTTTGATGAGTCCCTTGCCTTCGTTGACTCCTTCTTTTGAGCTTTCTGGTGATGATGAGCTCGGAGAGTCCATCTTCGAGGAAGATGAGGATACTCCAGCTGCTGTTGAGGGCAGGCCTTCTGCATCCCCCGCAGAGCCCACACCTTCTGTGACTTCGACTGATGATGAGGGCGGACCTCTGATCACTTCTTCCACTTCGATCGAGCCTCCTCAGTCGAGTTCAGAGGTGCCAGCTGCTGACTCCGGTGAGGTGACTTCAGATCACCAGGGAACCCGAGCAAGTTCAGCGTGACCATCCCTCAGAGCTCATCATTGGTGATTTGACTGAGAGAACTTTGCGTTCTTCTGCCTCTCTGTTGTGTTTGCTGAATCTGCATTTGTTGCATCTTTTGAGCCCAGAGACATTTCTCATGCTCTTTCTGATTCTAATTGGATTAATGCTATGCAAGAAGAGCTTGAAAATTTTGTCCGCAATCGGGTTTGGACATTGGTTGAGCCGCCATCAGGATGCAACCCCATAGGCACCAAGTGGGTATTTAAGAACAAACAAGGTGAAGATGGGGTTGTGGTGCGCAACAAGGCTCGACTAGTTGCTCAGGGTTATTGCCAGAAGGAAGGTATTGATTTTGAAGAAACCTTCGCTCCTGTTGCCCGTCTTGAGTCCATTCGTATTCTACTAGCTTTTGCCGTTTCGAAAGGTTTTAAGCTTTTTCAAATGGACGTTAAGAGTGCTTTTCTGAACGGGTACATAGAAGAGGAGGTTTATGTTAGGAAACCCCCGGTTTTGAGAACCCTAAGTTTCCTCGACATGTTTTTAAATTGCACAAAGCTTTATACGGGTTGAAGCAAGCCCCCAGGGCTTGGTATGACCGGTTGAAGCAATTTTTTGTTGGGGAAGGCTTTGTGATGGGTTCTGTGGACAAAACTCTTTTCTTGCTCAGGGATGCTTCAGATTTCTTAGTTTGCTCAGAGTTATGTGGACGATATATTTTTGGCGGTACTACTGATTCTCTCGTGTCCAAGTTTTCTGAGCAGATGCACAGCGAGTTTGAGATGAGCCTCATGGGTGAGCTTAAGTATTTTCTAGGGCTCCAGATCAAGCAGACCAAGGACGGCACCTTCATCCACCAAGGTAAGTATACTCGTGACATGCTTAAGAAATTTGACTTTGGTGGTGAATTGAAGCCGCAGATGACCCCGATGGGCACTTCTGGGGGTCTGGACAAGGATGAGAGCGGTGTCAAGGTCAATGAAAGGGAGTTTCGAGGGATGATCGGTTCGCTGTTGTACTTAACGGCAACAAGACCGGACATACAGTTCGCCGTAGGTCTGTGCGCACGTTTTCAGTTTTCACCACGCGCGTCTCATCGGCAAGCTGTCAAGCGTATTTTAGGTATCTTACCTATGCGCCTGATCTTGGTCTTTATTATTCAGCATCATCATCACTTGATTTATCTGGCTTTTCGGACGCCGACTTTGGTGGGTGCCGTTTGGATCGCAAGTCGACTTCTGGTACTTGCCAGTTTCTTGGTTCTTTCCCTTGTATCTTGGTCTTCTCGAAAGCAATCTGGAGTTGCTCTTTCGACCACAGAGGCTGAGTACGTAGCTGCTGCTAGCTGCTGCTCACAGTTGGTTTGGATGATTTCCACTCTACGAGACTTTGGGTTGTTCTTTCCTACCAGGGTTCCATTGTTTTGTGACAGCACGAGTGCAATTAGTGTAGGGAAAAACCCGTGTCTCCATTCAAAAACAAACATATTGATGTGCGCTTTCACTTCTTACGGGATCAATATGAGAAAGGTGTCATTGACCTTATTCATGTTGATACCCATCATCAGTTGGCTGACATTTTCACCAAACCCCTAGATCAGTCTACATTTGAGCGTTTACGAGGGATTTGGGTGTTGTGTATCCTTTCTAGGATATTTTGCGTCAGTTTCTTTTACTCTTTTCTTGAGTTCTTTTTGTGTGTGTTCATATCATACATATTCACATATCACACTTTAGAGATGCTTCTGTTATATGATTGAACTGCTTTACTTATCTAGCTTGTACATGCTTTGACTACTTGTCAATGATCATGCTTCGCCTCAGTTCAAATGATATACCTGATATCTGTCATATGCATGGCTTTTATGCTTTCAACTTGAAAAAATGATCACCATTGCTTCTGGTAACTAGCATGTGTAGGCTGAGTGCTTTTGCTATCTGTTACATGCCTTGTAGCTAGTTCATCACATAGATGCAAGATATGCAACTTGGACATCTTTTATGCTTTTACATAGAAAATGTGCTATAGAAATGATAAAAAATCAAAAATGAATGAAAATTCCATGCCTTTTTATGCTTGAGTTGAAAAGATCCAAGTGGGTTTGCTTTGTCGCATTGCATTGTTCTGGACTGCTTACCATAGCACTTTGGTATGAACTAGGACAATGTAGTGTTTGCCAAGACCAATGTCTTAAGCTTCTGGATGGTCCAGTTCTGGCCTAGGCTTGACTTGGTCGGTTAGCATAAGGTTTGACATGCAAATAACCCTTGGCAAAAATGAAAAAGGAAAATGAAAAAGCCTGAAAATTAAAAAGACAACAAGTTTGCTGAAGCACTTTGTTTTGGACAATGCCTATATTGGTAGATATCAGTTAGCTTCTGCATCTCTTGCTTTACCTTGCTTGTTAACTGGAAAATGTGGTGATGCTTTTGTTTGCACAAAACTGAAAAATGCATGCTAATGACTTCTTTAGATATCATCTGTTGTACTGATCATGCCATGTGTCTTAGACAGTATGTCTTTTGCTATACTTGCTAGATGTTGTAACTGCAGTAATCATATCTGAGAAGCATGCTTTCCACACTCCACCCGCACCCCAGTTGCATTCATTGCATATTTTGAGGGGGAGTTGCTTTTCAGGGGGAGTCTGTGTCTCTTTTTGAGCGCTTGATGAGTTCACTTGTCAACAAGGGGGAGAAATTTTGGGATCAGAGTTAAGGGGGAGTTCTTACTCTGTTGATATCCTTGTTGTTCTTTGAAATCGCACTCATTTTGAGCTTTTCGTTTTTGCCTTAACCATAATGACCGTTCTTGCTTTTGTTTGGCTTTTGGTCATTAAGGTTAAACTTTTACCTTATTTTCTTCTTCTTTGTTCTCTTGTATTTTGTTTTCGTGTTTCCACATTTGTTCACAGGTGCTGAAGAGCTGAGAATTGAGAAGTGTTGACAATGCACTCATCAAGGGGGAGATTGAGGAGCCATGCTGAATAGCGTGGGCCTCATGGCTCCAGAAGTGATGAGTCTTGTCAACGATCTCAACAAGGACTGAAGAAGAGAGATCTGCTGTTTCATGGGCCGCGTGTGACTCAGTACACGGCAGCGAGCGACTGTCGTCAGAGGAGGCTGCGAAGTCGGGCTGGCCCAATCTGGGTGCATGGGCCAGAAGCAGTAGAAGACCCACTGGGCTGTGACCAGGACTGACTCAAGTACACGGGCGTGAGCGATTGCCAGCTGAGAGAGCTGCGGATGGGCCGGCCCAATCCGGGTACCTGGTGCAAAGCTGGTGGAGGCTTTGTCAGTTCGCGTAAAACTGCAACCGTTGATTCTGTATCCGACTATCCAGAAGAGTAGCTTCAGGATATGCTCTGTTACTCTAGGCCCACAGTCAGTCAGTTGTGTCTGTAAAATTCCTAAGGGCAGTAGAGTCTTTTCCTTTATTTTGTCTGTAAAAACCCTAAGGGCTGGTAGAATATTCCTAGTGTTGGGCTGCCTATAAATAGCACCCCAATCCCTAGGGTTTGGACTACCCTTTTTGCTGAAATTGAATACTACTCTATTGGGTCATTTTTGCCTCTCACGTTTTCTCTCTCCTCTCCTGTTCCTTGCTGCGCCGCCAGGGTTCTCCCCTGTGTTTCTTGCCTTGTTTTAATGCTGCAGTAATGCTCTACTTCTTTGTATGCTGCATCTGCAAGGTTTTTAATGGCTCGTTGCCTTCAATGCAAGTTTCCCTGTGATTTTTGAGCCTTTGTAGGCTTCGGCGGGTGTGAAGAAGCTTCTGCTTCACATACAGAGTACTAGTTCGCGTTTTACAGTAGTACTTCACTGCAGCTACAGTACTTCTGCGCCAGCTTTTTACTTTTACTGCTCCACTTTTCGATCGGGTGATAGGACTAAAATCGCTTTCTGACTGTCTCTGCGAGTCATCCTTCACTGTTCGAAGCCCCGCAGCTCCGGAGGCAGGCTGCGATGCCACACTCGAAGGCTCGTTTCACTTCGATCGTTGTTTGTATTCGGGCTGCTAAGCTTCGAACATTTTTCGATCGACAGCATTACATATCGACATAGCGCGAAGGGGGCTGCGACCCTATCTGTTCGAAGGTCCATACTTCGACACGTTTCAAGTGGGTTCGAAGCTTGTGGCGCCCGCCGCGCATGATCTTCTGTAGCGTGTCACCCTTCGCCTCTCGGAGCTTTCTCTTTTCGAAGGTAGAGCATGGCTTCGGACTTGCTTTCTGTCGCGTGACAGCTTCGCTTTTGTTCGAAGGTGTGCTTCGAGCTCTCGGTTCAAAGTTGTGTTCGAAGTTTGTCTTCGAATGCTCACTCCGAGCAGGCTCGGCGACTTTGTCACTTTGCCCGAAGCACTTGGTTCGAAGCAGTGTTCGAAGTCTTGTCTTCGAAGTGCTTACTCGAACCAAGCTTCGGCACTGTTTTTACTTCGCTCCGAAGTCAATTCGCTTCTTTCCTCTTCGAACTAGGCTAGACAACGATACCTTCGGCGTTTCTGACAGACTCCGTCACCATCCTCCGAAGCAGACCTCGACGTGCGAAGGGGGCTTCGCCAAGTCCCGAACAGGAGAAACTTTGGACAGTAACTCTCTTTTCATCTCATACATTCATAGATCATTTCACTGAGAAGTTTAGGCCTGTTTCAACTTGTTCATCTGCCTAGTTGCACTTCTTTAGATCTACACTGTTTATAATCAATTGTTCTAGGGTAGAAACCTTTAGACTTAGGCCTTTGTTTATTTTCTGCTGCGTAGTTTTTGAGGTGCGTTGGGTATTGGGAACAGGCCATTGATTCGAAAGAATTCTTAAGGCGCCCATTCACCCCCCCTCTGGTCGCTACTTTCAGTCCTACAGCGGGCTCCGAGAAGGGGATGGCGGCGTGCGTCGGGGACGGGGACGGCCGCGACGAGGGGTCCGGGTACACCGACGCGAGCTCCGGTGATGGTCTTCGAGGATGACTGCGACGACTCGAGGTGGCGGCGAGGGGTCCCGGGGACACCAACTGCTCCGAGATGGTGGCGACGGCTTCGGGGATGACAACGATGGGGCTCCAAGGGTGGCGGCGCGGCACTAGGAGCGGTAAGTAACTGGCGGGAGAAGATTAGGGCTTAGGGTTTCAGACGGTGGGAGCGAAATATTATATAGGTGGATTAGCAGTGGCGGGCATGCTGATGTCATCCTGCCCGCCACTGCTATTTCTCTTAGTAGTGGCGGGCATGCTGATGTCACCAGCCCCGCCACTACTAATCCAGCCACGCCGCTGGGTGCTCGATGCCACTACTAAAAGGAATAGCAGTGGCGGGCTGTGTGACGTCAGCATACCCGATCGCCACTACTATGAGAGGTGGGGGTTATCTAACATATGTTTGATACATTTCGAGAAACACATTGTACGCAGTGGTGCGGGAGTTGCTTTGGTGCCATGCGGTTCGAGGTTCGAACCTTGCTGCCGGCTAGGCGTTTGAGGTTCGAACCTTGCTGCTAGCATCCAACATTTTATTTTTACATTCTATTCTAATTCTCAGCACATTTTTTATTGATGTTTGAATCTCATTTGAACTTGATATTTTTTAACAATAAAAATACATCATAACTTATCAAATTTAAAAAAATTGGTATTTTTCGGCCTACCTTTACTTTGTTTTATTTCATTAAGAAACCTGAGATTCTCTGGGATGCATTAGGGTTTAGAGAAGAATGACTGAGGTTTGAAAGCAAAATCGATAGTTTGTTCTTCCTTTGAAATTGAAACTTTTTGTACCATAAAAATACAACACCAATATTCTAATTCCAAAAATTGGTATTTTTCTCCCTTAGTTTACTGTTTTTATTTCATTAAGTGTGTTTTTATGATCAAAGTCAAAATAGGTTCAATTTGAACTACATGACATAAATAATTCACCAAAATTATAGAAAAAACCATATTCATGTTTGACTCTATAATTAGTTATTATCCAGTAAATTTAAAACCATCATAAAAAATGTAGGTTTCCACAACACTCGATCGACTTGTATTTTTATAGTTTTTCAATCCTCAAAAATTCAATAAAGTCTAAAAAAGATGAGACTTGTCATGTTGTTATGATATGATCGATCATAGATGTTGTCATAAAAAATAAAATTGTTTCGAGAAAATAATCATGTAAGGTGTTAAGAAACCTAAGATTCTCCGGGGATGAATTATGGTTTACAGATGAAATGACTTAGGTTTGAAAGCAAACCTATATTTGATTCTTCCTTTGAACTTGAACTTTTTGTACAATAAAAATACAACACCAATATTCTAATTGCAAAAATTGGTATTTTTCATTAACAGAAATTGGTATTTAAATGCAGAAAAGGCCAAGTAGAGGTAGGGATTATCTATCATAATTGCACACATTGCCGAGAAAGACTTTTTAGTGCAGTGGGTGCGCGGCGTGCTTGGTGCCACGCGGTTCGAGGTTCAAACCTTTCTGCCGGCACGCGTTTGGAGGTGCGAACCTTGCTGCTGGCGCCAAAACAACATTTTTTTCTGTTTTCTACTTTTTTTTAATTTTCAGCACTTTTTTATTGATGTTTAAATCCTGTTGAACTTGAATTTTTTTTAACAATAAAAATACATCATAACTTATCAAATTTAAAAAGTTGGTATTTTTCTGCTTTAGTGTACGTCACTCGACTTAGTTGTGGCGGGCCGATAACGTCATGCGACCGCCACTACTAAAAGGATTAGCAGTAGCGGCTGGTTACGTCAGCGTGCCCGCCACTACTAATCCACCGCCACTACTAATTAGCAGTGGGGTTATCTAACATTCGTTGCGATACATTTCGAGAAACAGATTGTATCGCAATGGTGCGGGGGTTGCTTTGGTGCCATGCGGTTCGAGGTTCGAACCTTGCTGCCGGCAGACGGTTTGAGGTTCGAACCTTGTTGCTAGCATCCAAATATTTTTTTAAAAAATTTTTGTTCTCATTCTCAACACGTTTTTATTGATGTTTGAATCCTCATTTGAACATGATATTTTTTAACAATAAAAATACATCATAACTTATAAATTTTTTAAAAAATGGCATTTACTGCCTTGGTTTACATTAGACATGTATTAAAAAAATTGTATTTTTATTTCTTAGTTTACTCTTTTTTATTTCACTAAGTGTGTTTTTATGGATCAAAGTCAAAATAAGTTAAATTTGAACTACAAGACATGAAATAATTAACCAAAATTTATAGAAAAACCATATTAATATAATGTTTTTGACTCTATTATTAGTTATTATCCAATAATTTAAAACCATCATAAAAAATGTATGTTGCCAAAAACTCGATCGAAAACATGTATCTTTATAGTTTTTTAATCCTCAAAAAATGAAATAAAGTCTAAAAAAGACAAGACTTGTCATGTTGTTACGATATGATCGAGACTTTGTAGCGCGGTGGTGCGGGGGCTCACTTGACACATCATGTTTATTTGAAAGCAAGTAAACAAACACAAGTCCAGGCTGGGGAAACCAGCTTACACATCAAAACACACTACTGGTCAAACCCAAAAGAATATATTGGTTTAGAGCTTCTTCTTTTTCCTCGGCACAAACCCAACCTATTTCTGGTTAAACAGATTAAAAGCCTCAACTTGCCAATCCTCAACCAACTCGGCATCATCAGGCTGTCTGAACTGCTCTCCATGTTCCTGAACAAGAAATACACGTGGTCGCGATAGTGAGAACAACTTATCAATGATTGAATTGGATGATAAAAATATAAAATTTTCATAAAAGAGGATCTTGCCTCCTTCCTCCTCTTGCTGCTGCATTGCTCTACATGCTTCCCTTTTCCACCGATAGCCTCGGCATGTTTCCCTCTACCACCGGTTGTCTCATCATTCTCCGTCTGCCAACACTTACCCTATCTGGTTGCGGTGATCGCGAGTCCGTCCTCTGAGTCGGAGTCCATTATGAGAATCACTTTCTTCGCTAAACCACTGCAAACTATACCATCATGTACCTTATGTTTACCGCATTTGCAAACCTCACACACGCCACTTGATGTAGAGTCTGAGGATCCACTGTTTGGTTCAATCTTAGGAGGAGCCATCTGCAATTTTTTTGTCACATTGATATACATTAAAAAACCCGAAGCTAGTAATATTATAGTACATTAAAAACATTATTGTTATAGTGGAATTTTTCTCAGAAATTTTTATAGTACATTAAAAAACATTATTGTCATAGTGCATTCTACTAGTAATATTATACTAAATTATATTACCATGCATAAATTAATATAACAATTAGAAATCATTTTAACCCTAAGGGACACCGCAGTGTCAGTCACCGTCTTCCCTGCCTCGGCAAGCGCCTCGGTCATCTCCCCATTCCGGGTGGTGAGGTCCACCTCGGCACGCTCCATCTGAGCCACTCGCACCCCGAGGGCCTCAGCGTTAGCTGCCGCCTCCCGAAGCTTGCCTACCCAAGACTTGAGTCCGGAGTAAGGAAACCTCCTCTTCGAGCCGCCCCGCTTCTGCGGCCCGGGACCGAAACACCTCCGCCTCGGCAGCTCGGGCCCGGAGGCGTCGACTTCCTCCTCCAGCTCGTCGGCTCGCACGGCTCGAGCTCGAAGCCCTTCCAGCTCCGCAACGCGGGCCTTGAGGTAGTTCATCTCCGCCACTTCGGCCTCGAGTGCTTCGACCTTCGCTACCTGGAGACGAAGGACTTCGACCTCCGCTGCTCGCTCCCGAGCCAGTCTCTCCGCGGTGTCCGCTCAGGCCGCGAGCCCCGTAACCTCTGCCTCGCGGCGTTGGCGCTTGGAGAGCAGGGCGATCATTTGACCCTGCGCCAATGCAACCACCTGCACGCAAGGAAGATAATCAAGAGAAGAAGCTAGGGGCTCATTGAAGGCTCTCAAGAAAGTACATGGCCCGCTGCGGTCTGGATGGCCCTGCCGAGGTCCAGGCCGTCTGACATCCCCAGTTCCTCTACCACCAGGGCTTCGCGGAGCCGTAGGTAGTAGTTAGTGTGGACCGGGGCCACCTTGGACGCGAAGTCCTCGCCGTCCAGCAGGAAGGGGCACAAGAGGGGCACGGTGGCGCGCGTGCCTCGAGTGGCAGAAGGGGGCCGAGATCAGTTCCCCGCGCCCTCGGCGGCATCCAGAGAAGCCCCTTCAGAGGCTTCAGACCCCGTTCCGCCACATTGCTCCGAAGCCCTCGTCGTGTGATAGGGGCTCCAGACCTTACATCCGCAACATCGTCTGGGAGTGGAGCGACCGGTTCAACGCTCCGGGCAGATGTGCCTGCGTAGGCGAGCAAAGGCTGAGTTCGAGAAAACCCCAACGTTTTGGGGAAAGGATGGGTAATCTATCATACCTTCGTCTGCGGCGTCGTCAAGGTCCTCCGAAGGCTGGACGGGTCCCGACGGGCTCGGGCAAAGAAGAGGATGTCGATCGAGTTCACGGGAGAGCTGCCGCTGCCACGGTGAGCTCGGCTTCCATGTCAGCACTCCCCTCGACGGTGCCAAGCGGGTCAGGCAGCCCCCCTCGGTCCAAGCTGTCTGTCGCCCTGCTCCATGGCAGCCGGCGGAGCCCCCCCTCCGAAGCCGGTTCGTGTGGGGGAGCGGTCTCCGGAGGCGGCGTCGCCCCGGCGATGGGCGCTTCCTGCCCGGCCCTCGGCGCAGGCTCCGCAGTGCCCGAGCAAGGGGGAGCATCTTCTGTCCTTCCGGCGCTCGGTCGGACCAACGGGGTCGGGCCCGGAATTACCGGAGGATCCCCGTACTCCGATTGGGCCCCGTCGCTAGAACCTCCCCCTCGGAGTGGGAGGCGGAGGAAGGTCCCGGGGAAAACTGCCTTGGGCCCTTCACTATCTTTTTCTTCTTGGAGGGGCGCTGAGGTGAGAGGCCACCGTCGGGGTCGCCCACCTTCCTCTTCGAGGCAGACTAGAGGGCCTCACCCTCCGGAAGAGGCGGAGGCGAGAGCTCGAGCGCCCCCCACACTCTGTTGGAGTGCTCCCAGGAGCCCACCAGTTCCAACCGCCGAGTGCGTTCGGCCTGGGTAGGGGCTCTGAGGATCCCCTCCATCGCGCGGGCCACCTCCTCAGGGGTCCGGGCAACGAGCGACCCTGCGATTCGAAGATCAGGACCAAGGTACCCTTCGAGCATGAAAAATGGGATTGAAGTAAACAAGTGCGAACGCTTACCGAGCTGGCGGGAGAGCTCCGCTGGCATCGACTCGTCCTGGCTGCTCCGGAGCGACGGCGACCATTCCTCCTTTAGCGGAGGGATCTCGAGGGCAACGAACTCCTCCGCCAAGTCGCGCATGCTCATTCGGCGGGCGACAGTCTGAAGAAGCTGGATCCTCACAGAGATCGAGCCGGAGTTGACCTCGACGCGCGCCTCCTTCCGGAACCAAATGTGGGCGGAATCCTGGCGAGGCCGGAGCTAAGCCCCCACGCGGACGTAGAACCACCGGCTCACCCACTTGGAATACCACCTTTCGTTGATGGCCTTCGCCGGGAAGTAGTCCGCGTACTTCCTCCGGAGCTGGAAATTGATGCTCCCAAAGGCCACTATCTGACCTCCCTTCTTCTTTGGCTGGCAGAGAGCTTCGTGCATCTGCGCGAAGACCTCCGCCCTCCCTTCGCAGCCTTCGGCACGCATGGCCCACTCGAAAATGGCGAGGCGGGCCACGATGTTAGGAGACAACTGCGGGAGCTCCAAATGGAATGCGTCCCAAAACCCCGGCGAGGAGCTCCGAAGCGGGGAACCCCAGCCCCGCATCGAAAAAAGCTTCGAAGACGACGACCTCGCCCTCTCGCGACTGTGGACCGTCTCTCGACCCGGTTTCCTCGCCGGCGTCTCAGGACCGAGGCGGGCCCTGGTTGCTTGCTCAATCGACGCTTCCGTGCACGCAGACGGGCTGAGTTCGAGGGTTTGCTCCGGAACCGCTCTGAGGCAGGATGGAGCTCGCGCAAGCCACGCGCCTCCGATGGGCCTGACGTCGTCGTCGCCGCCGCCGCCGCCGCCATCTGGCGCTGCAGGAAGCGCGGGTCCATCGCCATGGTTGGAGTATCGCTCCTCACCATTGCGCAAGGAGGCGAGAGGAGAGCTAGCACTCAGGGAGCAAGACGGGTGCTGTCTAAGGTGGCTAGAGTGTGCGCGGTGAAGTGAAGAAGGGAGAACCGGGCGCGCAACGGGAGATATTTAAGCGCGGGGCCGTCGGTTCTTTTTCCGTTCATTCAGCGTATGAACACGGCAGTTGCATGGCACCCGCATTTAAGGCCAAACCGGCGCATGGGGCACGGCAGCCCACTGGCGGTACACCTCCCCCAATGCCGTTTACACACACGCGGCATTAACTGCCTCAGATGGCGTTTGGCCGCCTCCTTAGGGCCATAGCCCCGCGGTCAAAGGCGCGTAAGTACCCAGCAGGCCTGGTCAAACTCCTCTCAACCCTTCTGGGGAAGGATTCGAAGCAGTCCTCCGCCTCCAGGTCCGATCACGCCTGCCCGCTTCAGAGCCCCCCCCCCCCCCCCCCCGCGTCAGATGAACGGGGCTCACGCCGCGAGCCAGCACCCCAATGTATGTTGCGCTCCGTATGGAAGTTCTCGGGATTATCATGTGCGCTTCCACCCTCTCTTAACGCAGGGCTCCCGAGAGGAAAGAAGCGAGGGGCTACTGTTGGGGGAGATAATCCCGACAGATGAAGGGGGCCCTCAACCAGGGGGTCCGAAGCCGGCGCCGGTGGGGCCGGGACCTACGGGGATAAAGCTGAGAGCCTTCAGAGGCTCCGAGACATTCCGGAGGCCGCCTTCCGGGAGAAGGATGCCGGAAGCCGCCCTCCGGGAGGAGGACGCCTTCCAGAAGAAGGATGCCGGAGGCCGCCCTCCGGGAGAAGGATGCCGGAGGCCGCCCTCCGGGGAAAGATTGTCGGGGGCCATCCCCCGGCCCGCGGCGGTGAATCCGGAAGGAGCGTTGGTGAGAAAAGGAAGGACAAGTATACGGGGAGACAGGATCATGATCCCCTGAGCCGTGTCGGGCGGCGCAGGGAGCGCCCGACACGGCTGATACGGTGTCAGAACCGAATCTTCTTGTCTATACTATGTATAGTCCATTTTGTCTTTACTACCGACCGACGGCTGGCCATGTAGCAGTTGGTGGTCCAGAGGCGCTCGGTCCGCTGGGCGGGGCGCCCTATAAATGCCCCCTAGCTGTAGTTGCAACGGCACGGGCTCAAGGAGCATTGAATACACCACTCTCGTTTCCACTAAGAAAAAACCTGTTGGTCCGATCCGTCGTTCCAACAGGTATAGCAAAAGATATATTGTCTAAGATACATGACATGATTAGTGCAATAGATGATATCTAAAGGGAGTCATTAGCATGCATTTTTCGATTTTTGCAAACAAAAGCATCACCACATTTTCTAGTTGACAAGCAAGGTAAAACATGAGATGCAAAAGCTAACTGATATCTACCAAGATAAGCATTGTCCAAAACAAAGTGTTTCAGCAAACTTGTCATCTTTTTAAATTATTCAGACTAATTATTTTTTCTTTTTATTTTTCATTTCTGCTAGGGGTTATTTGCATGTCAAACCTTATGCTAACCGACCAAGTCAAGCCTAGGTCATAACTGGACAATTAGAAGCTTAAGACATTGGTCTTGGCATACATTACACCGTCCTAGTTCATACCAATGTGCTATGGTAAGCAGTCCAGAACAAAGCAATGCGACAAAGCAAACCTACCTGGATCTTTTCTAATAATCATAAAAATGCATAAATTTTTCATTTTTCAAATTTTTTTATCATTTTTATAACACACTTTTCATATTTAAAGCATATAAATGTCCAAGTTGCATATCTGCATCTAAGTAAGGATCTATCTACAAGGCATGTAAAAGATAGCGAAAGCATTCAACCTACACATGCTAGTTACCAGAAGCAATGGTGATCATTTTTCAATTTTAAAGCACAAAAACATGAATATGACAAATATCAGACATATCATGTGAACTAAAACATAACATGATCATCGACAAGTAATCAAAAACATATACTAGCTAGAGAAAGTAAAGCAGATTAATGATATAACAGAAGCAAGCTCAAAATGTGATTGATGATTATGCATAATATGAACGCACACAAAAAGACTCAATAAAAACATTTGTTGGATCGAACCAACAGGTTTCTTGATGGATGAGAGTAATGGAATGTGGTGCTCAGATTGTATTCTCGGATCGTGTGTTTATTACAACTGTAGTTGGGCGGTATTTATAGGGTGGCCTACCCCAGAAGGGTCGAGTGCCTCCAAAGCCCCCCAACTGTTACTCGGTCTGACACACGCTTGTAGTACAGACAAGAATAGTTGTTACATACTACAGACACGACGCAGGTGATCGCGATCCTGTCCCGGGATGCCTTGACCGGGTCCTTTCCCACGTACGGTTGCGCCCCAGAGCCTTTGCACCTCCCGAAGGCTGGCCTCTGGCTTCCAGCCAGGCGCTTCCCCCGAGAGTCCCTTCGGCACGCTTCGGATCTCCCGAAGAACTTTAGGCTTCCCCGCCTCGGGGCCCGAGGGTACCTTCGGCGCAGGGCTTTGGGTCTTCCAGACGTAGCCTCCTCTCCGAACCGTACTGCTCTTCGTTCTTCCAACTGTCATCGGGATTATCTCCCCCAACAGTAGCCCCTCACTTCTTTCCTCTCGGGAGTCCTACACGGGAGAGAGGGTGGGAGCGAACATGATAATTCTGATAGCATTATAAGAAATCAACTCACATAGAGATCCCGGATCTTTGCTGCGAGACGCTCCCGTTTCATTGCTCCAAAGATGTTCCGGGGCCTTGGAAACGTTCCGGAGCCCAGAGGTCGAGAGCCGACTTCGGAGCGCCTTCGGCGAACTAGTCGCTTTGCACCCTTGTGAAGGGAGGGGCTTTGACCAACCGTTCTCGATGTTCGCGTGGCTTTGACTGCTAGGCTCCAGCGCACGAGAAGTCGGACTAGCGCATCACTTAATGCAATCAATGCACTAGGCACGCAGGCGACGCGAGGGAGACGGACCGTCGGAGACTGGCGCACTCAAAGGCATGCCAGCAAGGCCTTAAATGCGGGTGCCGTGCGGCCGACGCACGCACATCGAGCGGCAGAAGGCGGACCGACGTGATGCTAAAGTGTCGGGACAATAGCCGTCCTCCCGCATAAATAGCCCCTGAATCACCAACTGAGCCCTCTCCTGCTCACTCGCTCAGGCCCTTAGCTGCAATCTTGATGGGTGAACTCTCGCTCTCGATCTCTCGCCACCTCATTTCGCTTCCTATAGTCATGCCGGAGAGGAGCGCCCCTGCGGCAGCGGTGGACCCCCGCTTCCTGCAGCACAAGATGGCAGCGGCAGCGGCGGTGGCGGCTGCGACGGCTTCAGGTCCATTAGAGGCGCGTGACCCACGGAGCTCCGCCTGTCCTCGGAACGGTTCCGGGAGTAGACCTTGGAGCTGGGGCCGTCGGTGTGCATGGATGGGTCCATCGAGCAAGCAACTAGGGCTGCCTCGGTCCCGACTTGAGGGCCAGGAAGCCAGGCGTGGAGTCGGTCCCAGCACCGCGTGAAGGGGAGGTCGTTGTCTTCGAGGCGTTATTCAACGCGGGGCTAGGATTCCCGACTTCAGAGCTCCTCTCAGGGGTTCTGGATGCCTTCCACCTTGAGCTCCCGCAGCTATCCCCGAATGTTGTGGCCCGCCTCGCTATCTCTGAGTTGGTCATGTGCGCCGAAGGCTACGAGGGCAGGGCAGCGGTCTTTGCTCAGATGCACGAAGTCATCTACCAACTGAAGATGAAGGACGACCGGGTGCTGGCCTTCGGGAGCATCAACTTTCATCTCCGGAAGAGGTACGCGGACTCTTTCCCTGCGAAGGCAATCAACGTACGGTGGTACTCCAAGTGGGTACACCGGTGGTTTTACGTTTGAGTGGGGCTGAGCTCCGGGCTCATCGGGCCTCCACGCCACATCTGGTTCTGGAGGGAGGCAGTTGTCGAGGCTAGTGCCGGTTCTGTTTCTGCTCGCATCCGGCTGCTTCAGATTGTTGCCCGCCAGATGAGCATGCGGGACCTGACGGAGGAGTTCGTTGCCCTCGAGATCCCGTCACTGAAGGAGGAGTGGCCGGCATTGCTCTGGAGCACCCAGGAGGAGTCATCGTCGATTGAGCTCTCCCATCAGCTAGGTTAGCCCTTGCTTCTTTTTGATCTTTGTAATTCTTCCATAGAGTCCGAGGGGTTAGCAAATCTAATTTCGGGTGTAGGGTCCCTCGTCGCCAAGATTCCGGACGAGGTAGCCCGAATCGCCGAGAGGATCCTCGGGGCTCCCACTCCGGTCGAGTACAAACGGCGTGTGGAGCTCTTTGGATCCTGGGCGTGATGCAACCGTGTGTGGGATGCACTCGGACTTCCTCCTCCAGCTCTCCAAGAGGAGGAGGCCCTCCGCGCGCTCTCGAAGAAGTGGGGGATGGAGCTCAACACCGGGCTCTCCCCGAAGCACCCCTTGAAGAAGAAGTAGGTGGTGAAGGGCCCGAAGAGGATTTCCCCGGCCCACTCCTCTGCCTCCCACTTCGAATGGGGGTACTCTAGTGAGGGGGCTGGGACGGAACCAGACGACCCCCCGGCGGACCCGGGTTTGATCCACCTGGAGCAACCACTTTCCGACGGCACCGGAGGCATGCCAGTCCACCCGAACCAGTAGCCGCCTGCACCGAGTGCCGGGCAAGAGGCGCCGAGTGTTGAAGTGGAGGCGTCTCCCAAGTCCACCCCTCCACGCGGCCTGGCCACGGAGGGGGTCTCCGTATGTTCCGAGGGGATCCGGGAAACCAACATCCTCGACTAGGGTGGTTAGCCGATCCCCTGGGGGCTATCGAGGAGAGTGCCTACGCTGAGGCCGAACTCGCCGTGGCGGCTGCGGGTTCCCAGTCAACTCGATAGACAACCTGTTCTATCGGCCGGGCACTCTGGGACGCAACCGGCCTTCAGATGTCCCGACCGGGAGGCCGAGATCCGACCACCCTCCAACTCGAAGCACGCGCATTCCAGCGTGCCTCTCCTGGTCCCCTTCCTAGAGGAAGGCGAAGACTTTGCGGTGAGGACAGCCCCTCTCCACGAGTCTTATCTGCGCATGAGGGAGGTCGGGCTGATAGGCGAGCTTGGCCAGGTGGATGGCATCGACCTCGACCGAGCCATTGAGAGTGCCGCGAGCTAGGTATTCCTTCAGAGTGCCCTGGGACGAGCCCCTAGCCCTCTTCTTCTTTTTTCTAACTCATTGTTTCATGCGCAGATAGTCGCGTTGGTGCAGGCTCGCTATTGTCCCAGCTATCTGAACACAGCCACCACGAGAGCAGCGTTTCGGAGCTCTCCGAGCAAGCGGAGACCGCCGAGAGGACGGTCTGGGAGCAAGCGGCCGAGATCAACCGGTTCCGAGCGCTGGAGTCGGAGGTCGAAACCCTTCGTCCTCGGGCTACCAGGGCCGAAGCACTTCAGGCCCAGGCCGCGGAGGTCGACGCCCTCATGGCCCAAGTCACCGAGCTGGAGGGACTTCGAGCTCGGGCTTCCCAAGCAGACGAGCTTGAAGCGGAGGTCAACATCTTCTAGGCCCAGGCCGCAGAGGTGGAAAGGCTGCGGTCCCGACCTGAGGAGGTGGACCGGCTCGAGGGGGAAATCTTCGTGCTTCAAGCCTAAGTCTTGGGGATGGACGAGCTCCGGGAGGTAGCAGCTGCCGCCGAAGCCCATGAAGCCCGGGTGCTCCAGCTCGAGCAGACCACGGCGGACCTCCTGGCCCGAAATGAGGCGGCGACCGAGGCGCTGGTCCAAGGGGAAAAGACGGCGGCTGACTCCACGGTATCGCTCCGGAGGGTGCTGGCATGCTATGGCACCGGGTGTACAGCTTTTGACGTCGCCTGGGAGCCCCTTAGCCGCCGGCTGAAGTTCATTCAGGCTGTCGTCCGGTAGATAGGCCTCACCGTGTCGAGATACGGTGAGGTGTCGGCCCGGGTGGCTGCTCTCGGAATTCTTCATCATCTGGAAGCCTCCGGGAGCCCCCTTCCTTCGTCGTCGAGTTCTCACCATGTCGCCTTCGGGGGGAGCCGCGACTTGGCAGGTGCTCCAGGCGACTTGGCAGGCCGAGGGCCCTGGCGCAGTCAAGGCCTGGCTGGACGAGGCCCTTCACTTGAGCGATCATTCGGCTCCCTCGAAGCCCCCAGCCGCGGCGTGCCAACCGGACCCGAAGGTGTAGTCCTCTTAGGGCTTCCATATCGTAATTCCTGTAACAGATAGGAACTCGCTAGTTTATTAATAAAGAGTAATTGCTTCCCAAAAATTATTCAGGGCATTCGCTCCACTCATGATTCCGACATTGAGGTTCTTGATAATGATGAGGTCCTTCGGCGCCAATGGGCCACTTTCGAAGCCTTTAGAACTAATCGGCCCGCACGTTTCTTCAACCCCCGGGATGGCCACGGACACGCAGACCCTGAGATCCTTTAGGAGGTTCTAAGCTCAATTAAGAAAGAAGAGAGAGAGGCTCAGGCTCCATCTTCGTCGCCGAGCAAGTGAATTGGTCCGAAGTGGAGGTCGATCCAAACGAAACACAGCCCAGGGGTGAGGGTTTGCGCAGTTGGGCCCAACTGCAGGAAGACCAGAAGGCCTTCCGGGCCCAAAGGAAAGAAGAGAAGAGGCAGAAAAGGAGGGAGAAGTCTAACCGCGCAGCGACGGAGCCCCCGACGGGGGTGGGCTCCGGCCCAGGTGACTCTTCGGACCGAAAAGGCTTCCGGCTCCTGCTCAGCTTGGACGAAGACTTCTCCTAATCCTATCCTTCGATTTAATTTTCGCAACAGACGGTCTACGCTGTACGCTCTATTGATGATGTAAATAATCAAAACCTTTCTTCTCTGCCCCTTCCCCCCTCCTTTGTGGGTAGACGACTTGTCAACTGGGCACAAACAGCAGAAAGGAAGGTAGAAGAACTAGGGGTGCGCAACGTTGGAGCATTGAAACTTGAAAAGAGGGCGCATCGAACCGGAGTCTGGAACCCGAATAGGGGGTGCATCGAGCCGTGGCTCGGAACCCGAGTAGGGGGTGCGTCGAGCCGGAGCTCGGAACCCGAGTAGGGGGTGCGTCGAGCCAGAGCTCGGAACCCGAATTGGGGGTGTGTCGAGCCGGAGCTTGGAACCCGAATTGGGGGTGCGTCGAGCCGGAGCTCGGAACCCGAATTGCTTGGTGAAACTACGCTTTGATACCGCAATGCGTCCACTTTGGTCAAAAACGTTCACCTGATATTATTATTGAATTGAAGATTGGATACAACAGTAGCTGGCATCGGCCAGCATCGTAAGACACTTATGAAATTATGCAAAATAGCGCTTCAAGTGCTCCGCGTGCCAAGTGTGCTTCAGGTCCTCGCCTTCCAAGGTAGCTAGACGGTAGGATCCTGGCCACCCAGAGCCAGTCACGATGTACGGGCCTTCCCACTTGTTGCCTAGCTTCGTCGGAGCGGCCACCGCGCGCAGGACAAGGAGCCCTAGCTGGAACTCATTGCGCTTGACCTTGGGGTCGTACCAAGCCTTCGTCTGCTTCTGGTACTGCGAAACGTTGGCGACGACTCGGAGCCATGGTTCCTCCGTAAGGTAAAGGGAGACGACGCGCTCTTGATCGGTCTCGGGAGTTGTGACCCGCATCAAACCAGCTCGAAGCTCCGTTGGGGTCATTGCTTCGTCACCAAATAGAAGCCGGAACAGGGTGAACCTGGTATCTCAGGAAGGGGTGGTCCGAATGGACCACAGGATCTTCGGTAGCTCTTCAGGCCACAATCCCTTGGCTAAACCCACGATTCATTTATTTAGGCTGGAGAGAATATGCCCATTAGCCCTCTCAACAACAACATTTGACTGGGGATGCCGAACCGCCACAAAGCATAGCTGGACTCCCAATTCTTTGAAGAATGCTTTGAAGTCCCCAGCATCGAACTGGGTGCCATTGTCTAGCGTGAGTTGCTTGGGCACTCCGAAGCGGCAAACTATATTCTGCCAAAAGAACTTCTAGACGCTTCGAGAGGTAATGGAAGTCAATGGTTCAGCCTCGACCCACTTGGAGAAATACTCTACGGCGATGACGGCGAAGTGTAGGTTGCCTCTTGCTCTAGGTAATGGTCCAATGAGGTCCATCCCCCAACAAGCTAGAGGCCATACAGGCGCAATGAGCTGTAGGTTGACCGGGGGCCTGTGGCTCTGTCGCCCCATCCATTAGCACCCTTGGCAAGTATGTACTAGATCTTCGGCGTCGGTGACGACTGTGGGCCAGTACACGCCTTGCCGGAGGGTCTTCCTGGCGAGTGCTCGAGGGGCTAAGTGACTACCACATAGACCCTCATGGATTTCTCGGAGCATTGTTAGCCCATCCGAGTGAGAGATGCATTGAAGCAGCGGGGAGCATACCCCCAACTTGTACAGGATGCTATCAATGACTCGATAAGACCTGGCGCGGAGTTGAAGCCACACCTGATCCGGACTGGCTCGGTCATACATATCACCGTTGAGTGCTCGTAAAATAGGCTCTCGCCAATCTCCGTTGACCGTGCAAATGACTGCAGCCAGCCAAGGGGGCGCAGGGGTATCCGTCGGTGGCCGAGGGGGCGCCGGGGTATCTGTCGGTGGCCGAGGGGACGCCGGGCCCTCCACCGGCACAGAGGACAGAACTTCTTCGCGGAGGGACGCTGATGGCTTGACAAGTTCTTCGAAGAAGGCATCAGGCGGTAGAGCTTGACCGCCGGCGCCGGCTTTAGCGAGGGCGTCAGCTTTGCAGTTGTCGCTTCTTGGTATGCTCTGGATGGATATTCCTTTGAAGGATGCTTCGAATTTCTGAATGACTTCAAGGTAGGCAGCAAGGTCGGGGTGCCGGGCCTGGAAAGTCTTGTCTATATGTCCGTCGACGACTTGAGAATCGGTCTTGACTACGACGTGGGCGGCTCCGAGCGCGTGTACCTTGCAAAGGCCCAGCAGCACTCCTTCGTACTTGGCAACATTGTTTGTAGCCTTGAAGTTCAATCGAACGGAATATAAAGCCTGCTGACCGGAGGGAGAAACAATCACTGCCCTGCACCAGCCCCTGAAGCCTGGTAGGCGCCATTTGAATAGACGGTCCACACTCCTTCGCCTGCTTCGACACTGATGTGATCGGCTGCAGACGTCAATTCAGCAACGAAATCGGGAAGGATTTGAGACTTAACGGCAGTCCGGGCCACGAAGGAGATCCCAAACGGAGCAAGCTCCACTGCCCACTTTCCAATACGTCCGGTGGCGTCCTTATTCCAGAACATGTCACCCATGGGGTATGCAGTTGGAATAATGATGTCTTGAGCCAGGAAATAGTGCCGAAGCTTCCGGGACGCCATGACGAGAGCATATGCCACCTTTTCAAGCTCGGAATACCGAGTTTTTGCTCTGGAGAAGGCTTGGGATACAAAGTAACGGGCCGTGGCACCAGCTTCCCGCCAATGTCTTCTTCTTGAATCAGGGCCGCGCTTGTCGCGCTGCCGGAGGCAGCGAGGTAGAACTAGAAGAGGATTTCCAGCCCGGGGCATTGCGAGGGCCACGAGGTCAGAGAGGTATTCTTTCCTTTTGTCGAAGCAGTCTTGACATTTGGGAGTCCATTCGAATTCTTTGGAGCCTCACAGCGCCTTAAAAATGGGTAGGCTTTTCTCAGCTGATCTTGCCAATAAACGGCTAAGAGCGGCCAAGCGCCCGGCTAGTTTCTGCGCCTGCTTCAAATTCTGAGGGGGAGACATGTTTTGCAGTGCGCTGACTTTTGTTGGACTGGCTTCGATACCCCGGCAGGAGACTACATGTAGCGCCCCGATTTATCAAATCGGAACATTATTGAATTTCATAAGAAAAATAATAATACAAGAGGTTCATCATGCGACAATCGTACATACAAAAATATCCATGATACGCAGACCATATTTATTACATCAGAGTTTTAATAAAATCAATAATAAAAGAAATTAAATGCATGACGAACGCCTTCTTTGGGATCTTTGCTTGACTGGGTCGCTACTCCAGACCATCCTCGTAGTAGGCATCCTCTGTGGGGTCCAACGAGTATGAGTACAAAAAGTACTCAACAAGCCACCGCAAATGCATGTAATATATGCAGGATAATAAACAAGGAAGGGTAATGGCTAACAGTGCGGAAAAGTACATTTTCAGTTATGGCATTTAGTGTAGTCAAATTTAATCATGCGGAAAAGTAAACATGAGTATCAACCACATCATCTTAATCGAGGAGTACGTTTTACCTCCTCGCACTACAGTCCTTACATGTCAAACCATCATGCACATACATATTCAAGGTAATCTAACTGTGGGATGTCACGCAACCCACCCTTGACCGTGGGCTCAGCTTTTTGAAAAGATTTATGACTCTGATCAGAGGTGTACTACTGTACCCACAAGGCACGCACTCATCCCAAACGAGATGACCCATACCACGGGAACTCGTGCCAAAACCTCGACATGAAATGCTCCAAGCGATAACCACCCGCTCTAGGTTTCGCCGGTGTGCCGGGCCGCATCCCGGCTAACGTCGCACCCCCTTTTGCGCCACGTCGGTACAAGCCACCCGCAGGTGCTGCTTGACCCATCTCCATACTTTAGTTAGGACTTACCCACTATACTTGTAGTTAGTACGGAAGTGTATTGCAACGGATCCCTCAGACCGGTCCTTATAGTGCCCCGGGTGCTACCGACCAATGCCCTAGCTTGCACCCGAAACCCACCATGCATACACTCACAACCATAACTCATCACCGACAGAAATCGAAGGATAAGAAACAATGGGGATCATATAGTAGAATCATTTCACTAAGACTAATCTTTATCCTATAGCAATCGTGTCAATACATTGGACACTAGCTAATAACATTAACCATATGGTGACAAGGAGGTTAGGCGAGATAGCATGGCTTGGGTTGCACATCAAGGTCGGGGGATCCTAAATAAATATATTGTAAGGGTTTTCATTGGACTAATCCATATATATATAACCTATGTGTTTTAGCGATAGTTTAATCAAACATGGGTTCAATATGCTCAAAAGATTGGTTTGGTGACTTGCCTTGTTCAGCGAATGGGGAGGGAGGAAATTCTGGGAAATACTACGGTTCCTCGGCGACGTCGTAGTCTTCCCAATATAAATAAAGTAATGTAAAATAAATACAACATTCAATTTAAACTATACAAAACCACACAACAGAGACATAGGTTTAAATTGGTTTAATTTAAGGAAACCAAGTTATTAAGTTTCTGAAATCCATTTCATAAATAATTTGAAATGAACTATGGGGAAATATGGTCCTTTATAAAAGGGATTTTTAATTGTGAATAACCTTATTTAAGTCCTCTAATTAATTTAAAATGAAGGGTTCATGGGCAACTTAGTAGCTTTCAGTATATGAACAGAAAGAAAATAAATATAACTTTATTGATATTTAAATAATTGAGTTTACATTTTTACCCTAAGGGTATTTAAATATCTCTTTAAATAAACATGAAAAAGTCTAAAGTGACATACTGTTTTTGTTGAACTAATGTGTAGAGAATAATATTACAAATTTTCTGAAATTAGAGTGACAATTTTTAGAGTTTAATTGCGCCAGATATGAATTTTTGAAGTTTAAAAGCATTTCTGGAATTTAAATCAAACCAAAAATAGGCGTCGGCCCACGGTTAGCCAAGACCACCGTGCACGTGCGCACTGTGCGCGTGCGCCGGATCGAGATCCACCGTTGGATCGCGATCGGGCGGTCACGGGCGAGGCGGGGGAGTTAAAATGACGTGGACGGCTGAGATTAAAACGTTGAATCGGTATGCGATGGACGATCCAGATTAAACGCGGGTTTTAAAAGCTAACGGACGCACAAGATTAAAACGTACCCCTTCGCACAGATCCAACGACACCGATTAAACCACACAAGGGATTAAATCAGTACCGTTAGATCCAGATCACACGGCGCGGATCGAATCTAACACGGCACGGGTACTCGACCCGTGCCGGTCGTCTTCTCCGGCGACGGCGAGCGGGCCAGAGGACACGGCGAGCGACGGCGGTCATATCTAAGGGCTAAAATGGAACCAGTACAGTGTGGGGGTCAAGAGGGTACCGTTGGCGAGGTCAACGGTCGACGGAGCGAGGCCGGCGACGAGTGGAGGCAGTGAGTGCGTTCGGGTCCTCGTCGGCGGTGGCGTTCCTGCGGGGTTCGTCGGCGATGGAGGAGTGGCCGAGGTTGGGGTCGTCCTTGCGGTCGCAGCAGTGCGGTCGGCGAGGACGGAGAAGGACTCCGGCGACGGCGAGTGACGGCTGGAGGGCGGGCAGCGGTGTTGCGCTAAAACTCGAAGTGAGGGCGTTTTGTCCGTTCTTGCATGGTGTGAGCGTGGGGGTCGAATGCGGGGTACCAGGGGGTTTAAATAAGGTTACCGGCGGGGGCAGAGGGGGCGCAATTGGTGGTGGCCAAGGGTTAACGCGATTAAACGCTGGCGATCTTCGGGTTGCATGCGGATTCATTGAATCGGGACGCGATCTGGCTAGGTTTAATGGGGGAAATGGTCGCCAGGGATCGGGTGACTTAACGCCGGGCTCAATTTGAGGGGAGGGGGTCGGGAGCAGAGGATCTGAGGCGCGTTATGGCGTCGGCCAGCGAGGGTGGGGGCGATTTGGGGGCGGATCTCACGGGGACGATGGATCCGACAGGAGGGCCAAGGCAGTCAGCGGGCGTGAGCGCGTGAGGGTGGCGGCTGACGGGTGGGGTCGGGCTCGGGTGTGAGAGGGGATCGGTTGGCCCCGACAGGTGGGGTTGGGTTGTCGAGCGCGCGCGCGAGAGGAGAGGAACTCACTAACAGGTGGGGTTCAGCGGTCAGACGGGGTGCGCTGGAGGAAGTGGGCTGGGCCGGTCGGGAGAGAGAGAAAGGGAGGGGAGAGGGGCCCGTTACTGTTTTAAAACATTTCTGAATAAAATAATTCCAGGAAATAGATTAAAATTTTGGGGGTACTTCCAAGCTTGGTAAAAATTTTATAAAAATTCTCAAAAATATATTTTGGTCTTAGGATCATACACAAAAAGTTTCATCTCCTAGTTTGGCCATTTACTCTATGTTGTAGTTCAAAATGGGAAAGGAGGGTATTAAAGGTATATCCAAAATAATAATTTCCAGGAAATTGAATTAAATAATATTTTTATTACTTTGAAAATTTGGGGTGTTACAAACCTATCCCCCTGACAAAGAATCTCGTCCTCGAGATTGGAACGTTACTCGAATAGCTCGGGGTATTGGGCTTTCATTTCGTCTTCCTTTTCCCACGTAGCTTCTTCGGCGGGGTGGTTGTCCCACTGAACCTTGCAGAAGCGAACTACATGACTCCTGGTTACCCTCTCCTTGGTTTCCAAGATCTTGATGGGTTTCTTGATGTAGGTCAAGTCTTCTTGGACGTTGAGCTTGCTCGGTGGGCACACGAAGACACTTCTTCAGCTGAGAGACATGGAACACATCATGAACTCCTGCCAAAGATGGAGGCAGCTCGAGTTGATATGCCACTTCTCCTTGCCATCGGAGGATCTGAAAAGGTCCGACGTAGCAGGGTGCTAGCTTGCCTTTTAGGTTGAACCTTTGAGTGCCGCGGAGGGGAGTGACTCGGAGATAGACATAATCACCCTCCTCAAAGGTTAGGTCTCTTCAGCAGTTATCGACGTAGCTCTTTTGTCGGGACTGGGCTATCTTTAGCTGGTCCCTTATGATCTTGACCTTCTCTTCGGCTTCTCTTAATATATCTGTCCCAAACAGTTGTGATTCTCCGGTTTGATCCTAGAGCAACGGTGTTCTGCACTTACGTCCGTAAAGTGCTTCGAACGGGGACATTTGCAGGCTGGCTTGATAGCTGTTGTTGTAGGAGAACTCTGCATAGGGTAAGTTCTTATCCCACATTCCGCCAAAGTCTAGAGCGCAAGCTCTAAGCATATCTTCCAATATTTGGTTGACTGTTTCGGTTTGGCCGTCGGTCTGTGGATGATAGGCAGTGCTAAAGTTTAGTCGGGTGCCAAGTTCCTCTTGAAGGTTCTTCCAAAACTTGGAGGTAAACTGACTCCCACGGTCAGATACAATCTTCTTAGGAACTCCGTGAAGGCATACTATCCGGGTCATGTACAACTCGGCCAACTTGGCGACAGTGTAAGTTGTCTTGACGGGGATGAAGTGAGCCACCTTGGTGAGTCGGTCGATGATCACCCAGATAGAATCGTGACCAGCTTGGGTCCTGGGTAGTCCCGTGATGAAGTCCATTCTTATCTCTTCCCACTTCCATTCAGGGACCTTGAGAGGTTGCAAAAGTCCGGCGGGTCTTTGATGCTCTGCCTTGACTCGCCGGCATGTGTGGCACTTGGCCACATACTCAGCTATTTCTCTTTTCATGCTGACCCACCAATATTTTCCTTCAGGTCTTGATACATCTTTGTACTCTTGGGATGGATGGAGTATAGAGTATCGTGGGCTTCTTGAAGGATGAGGGTCTTCAACTCAGGCTTATCGGGTACGTAGATCTGGTTTCCGAATCAGATGGTAGCATGCTCATCTTCGGAAAATCCAGGGGCTTTACCCTTCCTCATGTTATGCTAGATCTCCAAGATGTCCGGGTCTTCCTTCTGCTTTTCTCGGATCTGGTCTATCAAGATAGGCCTAGACTCCAAGGTAGCGAGGTACGCTCGGGTGGTGATCCCTAAGTTCAGCCTTTCCATCTCCTTGTAAAGTAAAGGAGCCTAGTCCTGGATCATGATGGCGTTGTAGTACTCTTTTCGACTAAGGGCGTCTGCCACCACATTTGCCTTGCCTGGATGATAATGGATGCCCAAGTCATAATCTTTGATTAGTTCCAACCATCTCCTTTGCCTGAGGTTCAGGTCAGGTTGGGTGAATATGTACTTGAGGCTCTTGTGTTCGGTGAAGACCTCACACCGATTCCCCACAAGGTAATGTCTCCATATCTTCAAGGCATGAACCACGGCTGCTAACTCCATGTCGTGGGTCGGGTAGTTCAGCTCATGTGGTCTCAGCTATCGGGAGGCGTAGGATATCACCTTCCCATCTTGCATTAGGACACATCCCAAACCTTGGTGAGAAGCATCGCAGTAGACATGGAAGTCTTTCTGGATGTCCGGCAGGGTCAGGATTGGGGCAGACACGAGCTTCTTCTTGAGGGTTTGGAAGGTGTCTTCGCAATCTGGGGTCCATTCAAACTTCACTTCTTTTTGTAGAAGTCTGGTCATTGGTTTGGCGATCTTTGAAAAATTCTCGATGAACCGGCAGTAGTATCCAGCCAATCAGAGGAAACTCCGGATCTCGGTCACGGTCGTGGGCTGCAACTAGTTGGTTACTGCTTCCACAGTGGTCGGGTCCACTGCTATTCCTCCGGCAGATATGACATGGCCGAGGAACTTCACCTCAGACGACCAAAATTCGCACTTGCTGTATTTGGCGTACTACTGCTGTTCCCTTAGCTTTCCGAGGGTCAAGCGGAGGTGAGTCTCGTGTTCTTCCTTGGTCTTGGAGTAGACGAGGATATCGTCGATGAATACCACGATGAACTTATCCAAGAACTCCATGAAAACATTGTTCATCATGTTCATGAAAAAGGCCGGGGCATTCGTGAGTCCGAACGACATCACAGTATACTCGTAGAGCCCATAGCGGGAGGTGAAGGCAGTCTTGGGTACGTCTTCTTCTCTAATCCTCAAATGGTGATAACCTGACCTGAGGTCAATCTTGGAAAACACCGAGGATCCCTTCAGTTGGTCGAACAGGTCATCGATCCAAGGCAATGGGTACTTGTTCTTGATGGTTACGTCATTCAAGGCCCTATAGTCCACGCACATCCTCTTGGTCTTGTCCTTCTTCATGGCAAATATGATCGCTGCACCCCAGGGTGAGGTACTCGGTCGGATGTACCCTTTCTGCTCTAGGTCTTCGATGTTACTCTTGACCTCGGCTAGCTCGTTGGCGGCCATCCGGTATGGGCGCTTGGAGATTGGAGTGGTCCCGGGGACAAGTTCAATCCTGAATTCGATGTCCCGCCTGGGGGGCATTCCTGGTAGATCTTCAGGGAAGACGTCCATGAACTCCTTGACTATGAGTACTTCTTCAAGAGCTAGCGAGTGGAGGGACGCTTCGAGTGGTTTGCAGCTGGTCATCCGAAAGGTGACGGCTTCGCCTTCAGGGTTGGTCACTGTGACGGACTTGTTGGCACAATCGATCACACCGTTGTGCTTCATCAACCAATCCATCCTTAGGATGAGGTCGAGTCCGGTGCACTTTATGAGAACTGGCTCGGCCCGGAACAATACTCCTTGGATCTCTATCTTAACCTTAGGACTGTATAAGTGGGCTAAAGTTTTATTGCAGGTAGTGGCAATCATCAGGGGGACGGGTGGAGGGAGTACGTCCAATTCGTTGATTTTCACAAAATCTTCCGAGATGAAGGAGTGTGTCACTCCAGAGTCAAATAATATTATGGCTAGTACGGAATTTGCAGTAAATGTACCGAGCACGACTTCGGGAGCCTCCTGAGCTTCCTCCGCGTTGACGTGGTTGACGCGGGCACGAACCGCCTGGCTTGGTGTCACGCCTTGGGGCTGCTTGGGGTGAGGACATTGGTGCGAGTAGTGCCCTTCCTTGCGGCAGTTGAAGCAGACGACCGACCTCCCTTGGCGATCCTTCAAGATTGGTGCCGTGGTGGCTGGCGTCGGCTCTGCGGCCGGAGCTGGTGGAGCGGGGCGATGATGCCCAGCGTTGGATCCAACGGTGGTGTGAGGCAACCTGTACGCGGGCCGAGGATGGTAGGCAGGCGCTGGTGGTGGAGGAACGAAGCGGGGCCTCTTGGAGTTCGCTTGTTGATGCTTGAAGGCGATCATCTTCCTCTTCTTGAGGTCCAACTTGTTCTGCTCAGTCTCTTGGATGAGCGCTTTATTGACTAGCCGTTGGAAGTTGGCGTAGTCAGTGGCGACGAGCTAGATGGATAGCTCATCCTTAAGTCCCCAGAGGAACTTGGCCTGGCGGAGGGCGTCGGTTCGCACCTCTTCCGGCGCGTAGCGGGCGAGGCGGTTGAACTCATGGAGCTACTCCATGACAGTTCGACTGCCCTGGTGCAGGTCGCGGAACTCCTGCTGCTTCACCGCGATGACACCGGCGGGGACATGGGTGGCGCGAAAGGAGATGGTGAACTCCGCCCATGTCACCACGTGGTCCTCAGGCTGGGACTCACGGTAGTTTTCCCACCATTCGGTGGCGGGACCCTGGAGCTGGTGAGTGGCGAAGGCCACTCACTCCCGGTCTGTGCAGGGGAGGAGATCAAGCTTCTTCCCAATGGTGCGGAGCCAATCGCCAGCCTCCATGGGGTTGGTGGTGCGTGAGAAGATAGGGGGACGCACACGCAGGAACTCCGAGAGTTCGGGAGCGGGTGCGGGTGCTGGTGCGCGAGGGGCAGGTTCTCTGTTCTGCAGACGGTCCAACTGAGCTTGTTGGTGCTACATCTGCGTGAGGAGGGCGGTGATCAGCTGGTTCTTATTCGCCATCATTTCCGCCAAATTAGGATGGTTGGCGGAAGGCGACCAAGACTGACGTGGGCCCGTTGCACCCCAGTTGGGTACAACACCTTCGGGCGCGTCACGTCTTCCTCCTTCATCGTTGTTGGAGCCGGTGATCTGGTGGTCGGCCATCTTCTGAATATATGACGTTATAAGGCAAAAAGATGATGAAACAAAAATACAATAAAAAATATCTCATAAGGCTCAGGCATATATATCAAGTGGTAAAAATTGTTCGTTACAATCAAGTTTTTATTCCATCCACAACACACTCGTCATAGATAGCACCACATACAAAATTTTGCTTTATTTAAAATAGCGGCCTCTAACACCTACTCGCCACCGAAGACAGTCTTCGTTCTCTCGGAACCACGAGTACGCGGCTCTAGAGGGATGGTGGGCTCGAGAAAATTCTCGATGATGGGGTCGGAGACGAGGCCGGGGCGTGTGGCAGGGGCGCTGGCGGTAGACGGTCTGGCGGTGGAGGGGTGAGGTGGGATCCGCTTGGGGCGAGGGACAGGCTCACGGATGGGCTTCCTCTTCCTAGGAAGGAGAGGAACCATCTCCACGATATCCTTCTGCAGTTGCATGATCTTGCGCTGCAGCTCGCCATTTTGCTGGATCAAGTTCTTCGTCTCCTCACGAAGAAACTCGACCGCCTTGTGGTGCTCATCGGCGTCGAGCACCGCCTCAGTATGGAGGTCGTCCATAGCCTGTAGAAGACGCGACAGCCGGGCCATGACCGGATCACGCACGGAGTTAACTCCGAGGTAGATGCTACGGTAGGCGCCGGGAGTGCGCTTCGGCACAAGCCGGAAGGACGAGTTCTGAAAACGATCATCGTAGATACCCCTCAGCTCCATAAGGGCTTGGAGAGCGACGCGTTGGCACGCGACGTCGAAAGTCGGGCCTCCAAGCGCGGTGGTGTAAGGCGGTAGATGCTCTCCGGAGCCGTGGACGGTGAGGGAGACGTCACAAGGTCCGGCAAACTCCTCCAAGTACACCCCTTGAAATTCGGGCTCGAAGAGGAACCCGAGGAATGTGAGCATCATATGGAGCTCCCTGACGAAGCCCTCATAGTGGCGGCAGTAGGTGTGGACTTGGTAGACTGGCATCTACAAAAACAACAAGTTGAAGAAATTGAGGGGAGGAACAAAGTTTATAAAGTAAGTTTTCGAGAAATAATTTTCTGCAGCTAACGGCTAGGCGGGTCTGTTTGGCTTCCTATAGTCAAGTCGGCTCTGATACCATCTTGTAGCACCCCGATTTATCAAATCGGAACATGATTGAATTTCATAAGAAAAACAATAATACAAGAGGTTCATCATGCGACAATCGTACATACGACAATATCCATGGTACACAGACCATATTTATTACATCAGAGTTTTAATAACATAAATAATAAAAGAAATTAAATGCATGACGAACGCCTTCTTCAGGATCTTTGCTTGACTGGGTCGCTACTCCAGACCATCCTCGTAGTAGGCATCCTCTGTGGGGTCCAACGAGTCTGAGTACAAAAAGTACTCAACAAGCCACCGCAAATGCATGTAATATATGCAGGATAATAAACAAGGAAGGGTAATGGCTAACAGTGCGGAAAAGTACATTTTCAGTTATGGCATTTAGTGTAGTCAAATTTAATCATGCGAAAAAGTAAACATGAGTATCAACCGCATCATCTAACTCGAGGAGTATGTTTTACCTCATCGCACAATAGTCCTTACATGTCAAACCATCATGCACATACATATTCAAGGTAATCTAACTGTGGGATGTCACGCAACCCGCCCTTGACCGTGGGCTCGGCTTTTCGAAAAGATTTATGACTCTGATCAGAGTTGTACTACTGTACCCACAAGGCACACACTCATCCCAAACGAGATGACCCTTACCACGGGAACTCGTGCCAAAACCTCGACATGAAATGCTCCAAGCGATAACCACCCGCTCTAGGTTTTGCCGGCGCGCCGGGCCACATCCCGGCTAACGTCGCACCCCCTTTTGCGCCACGTCGGTACAAGCCACCCGCAGGTGCTGCTTGACCCATCTCAGAATGGTGGCCTCGCACTACTAGAAAACCCCCCTATAGCTACGCCAGAATTAGGGTGTAGACATGCTTTATTTCATCTCTATGTCAATATAGACACACGTTCATAAAGCATGTTAGAAGCGTCTTCATACGTACCGCGTCAGACCTTGTAGAGATGAATTATTTATGCGTTGCTATGAAAGAAAGAGACAATCTATAAACACGTTATTTGCATATCTATAAAGTTAGATACAATTTAGTAGACACATGTATAAAACGTCTGTAGTGGTGTAGTTACGTAGTATTGTGACATTTCATTCACGTTAATAAATGTAGATACAATTTATAGATACATATACAAATCATGTCTAATAATATAGATGCGTTTTATAAGGACGCCTTATTGCGCAGTAATAAGTATAGAGACGAATTTGTAGAGCGTGGAACGTGATGTGGAAGATGATGTGGAACGTGATGTGGCTAGGGATGAAAATGAATCGGATAGTTTCCGTCCGTATCCGAAAAAATCTTATCCGAATATCCGAAATCAACATGGTTATCTATAGAAAATAACCATAAAATAAATCATTACTTAATATGTGTTTCAAACTTCAAACGTAATTTTATTTATTGACATAATACTAATGCAAAACACATTAGATTTGTGCTGCTAAGGTGTGCCCCTTGCCCTGGTTTTATAGGCAGCCCACCACTCACACTGCTTCAAACTAGCGAGGTGGGACTAAAGAGTGAGGCGCGATTACAAACAATTGTTTGATATGCTTTAAAATGTGTCAAGAGGATAATGACACTTCAAAGCGTGTTTATGTCCGTGTCATTTTCTATTGATGGTTATTTGATACGATTTACGACTAATCTACATGTTATTCATGGAATGACAGCATGTTAAACTTTGTATCAATTCAATACGCTTTTCTAATCAAGTTTGAAAGCATCTATACCTAGCTATAAACAAATGTTTGATACACTTTACAACTTCTCTGTGTGATAATAACGCTTTAAATCGTGTCTAACGTCATGTCATTTTGAGATGACTTCAATAGCGTGTCAAAAAATGTCTTCGTATGATTCGTAATAGTATAAGTGTGTCTATTATCGTAACAATCTGACATGCTTTCAAAATCGTGTCAACAAGCATCTTTATATGTTGATGTAGAGATGCTTTTACATGGTGTTACTACTATGGCGTAGCTACAGGGGGGTTTTCTAGTAGTGTCGGTTTGGAACACTCCATGCCTTAGTTAGGACTTACCCACTAGACTTGTGGTTAGTATGGAAGTGTATTGCAATGGATCCCTCAGACCGGTCCTTATAGTGCCCGGGGTGCTACCGACCAATGCCCTAGCTTGCACCCGGAACCCACCATCCATACACTCACAACCATAACTCATCACCGACAGAAATCCAAGGATAAGAAACAATGGGGATCATATAGTAGAATCATTTCACTACGACTCATCTTTATCCTATAGCAATCGTGTCAATACAGTGGACACTAGCTAATAACTTTAACCATATGGTGACAAGGAGGTTAGGCAAGATAGCATGGCTTGGGTTGCACATCAAGTTGGGGGGATCCTAAATAAATATATTGTAAGGGTTTTCATTGGACTAATGCATATATATAACCTATGTGTTTTAGCGATAGTTTAATCAAACATGGGTTCAATATGCTCAAAAGATTGGTTTGGTGACTTGCCTTGTTCAGCGAATGGGGAGGGAGGAACTTCCGGGAAATACTCTAGTTCCTCGGCGGCGTCGTAGTCTTCCCAATATAAATAATGTAAAATAAAATAAATACAACATTCAATTTAAACAATACAAAACCACACAACAGGGACATAGGTTTAAATTGGTTTAATTTAAGGAAACCAAGTTATTAAGTTTCTGAAATCCATTTCATAAATAATTTGAAATGAACTACAGAGAAATATGGTCCTTTATAAAAGGGATTTTTAATTGTGAATAACCTTATTTAAGTCCTCTAATTAATTTAAAATGAAGGGTTCATGTGCAACTTAGTAGCTTTCAGTATATGAACAGAAAGAAAATAAATATAACTTTATTGATATTTAAATAATTGAGTTTACATTTTTACCCTAAGGGTATTTAAATACCTCTTTAAATAAACATGAAAAAGTCTAAAGTGACATACTGTTTTTGTTGAACTAATGTGTAGAGAATAATATTACAAATTTTCTGAAATTGGAATGACACTTTTTATAGTTTAATAGCGCCAGATATGAATTTTTGAAGTTTAAAAGCATTTCTGGAATTTAAATCAAACCAAAAATAGGCATCGGTCCACGGTGAGCCGAGACCACCTTGCACCTGCGCACTGTGCGCGTGCACCGGATCGAGATCCACCGTTGGATCGCGATCGGGCGGTAATGGGCGACGCGGGGGAGTTAAAATGGCGTGGACGGCTGAGATTAAAACGTTGAACCGGTATGCGATGGACGAGCCAGATTAAACGTGGGTTTTAAAAGCTAACAGAAGCATGAGATTAAAACGTACCCTCTTAAACCACACAAGGGATTAAATCAGTATTGTTAGATCCAGATCGCACGGCGCGGATCGAATCCGACATGGCATGGGTACCCGACCCATGCCGGTCATCTTCTCCGGCGACGGCGAGCGGGCTAGAGGCCACGGCGAGCGACGGTGGTCATCTCTAAGGGCTAAAACAGAACCAGTACAGTGTGGGGGTCAAGAGGGTACCGTTGGCGAGGTGAACGGTCGACGTAGCGAGGCCAGTGACGAGCAGAGGCGACGAGTGCGTTCGGGTCCTCGTCGGCGGTGGCGTTCCGGCGGGGTTCGTCGGCGATGGAGGAGTGGCCAAGGTTGGGGTTGTCCTTGGGGCCGTAGCGGTGCGGTCGGCGAGGACGGAGAAGGACTCCGGCGACGGCGAGCGATGGCTGGAGGGCGGGCGGCGGTGTTGCACTAAAACTTGAAGTGAGGGCGTTCTGTGTGTTCTTGCAAGGTGTGAGCGTGGGGGTCGAATGCGGGGTACCAGGGGGGTTAAATAAGGTCACTAGCGGGGGCAGAGGGGGCACAATTGGCGGTGGCCGAGGGTTAACGCGATTAAACGCCGGCGTGCTTCGGGTTGCATGCGGATTCATTGAATCGGGACGCGTTCCGGCTGGGTTTAATGGGGGAAACGGTCGTCGGGGATCGGGTGACTTAACGCCGGGCTCAATTTGAGGGGAGGGGGTCGGGAGCAGGGGATCCGAGGAGCGTTATGGCATCGGCCGGCGAGGGGGGGGCGATTTGGGGGCGGATCTCGCGGGGATGATGGATCCGACAGGTGGGCCATGGCGGTCAGCGGGCGCGAGCGCGTGAGGGTGGCGGCTGACGGGTGGGGTCAGGCTCGGGCGTGAGAGGGGATCGGTTGGCGCCGACAGGTGGGGTCGGGTTGTCGGGCGCGCGCGCGAGAGGAGAGGAACTCCCTGACGGGTGGGGTCCAGCGGTCAGACGGGGCGCGCGGGAGGAAGTGGGCTGGGCTGGTCGGGAGAGAGAGAAAGGGAGAGGAGAGGGGCCGTTACTGTTTTAAAACATTTCTGAATAAAAATAATTCCAGGAAATAGATTAAAATTTTAGGGGTACTTCCAAGCTTGGTAAAAATTTATAAAAATTCTCAAAAATATATTTTGGTCTTAGGATCGTACACAAAAAGTTTAATATCCTAGTTTGGCCATTTACTCTATGTTGTAGTTCAAAATGGGAAAGGAGGGTATTAAAGGTATATCCAAAATAATAATTTCCAGGAAATTGAATTAAATAATATTTTCATTACTTTGAAAATTTGGGGTGTTACACCAGATACCCTAGCAGCTTCCCTGCACGTGTTCCGAAGACACACTTCTCCAGATTAAGGCAGATCCCACACCTTCGGAGGCTATCGAAGGTTTCAGCTATGTCCGCGCTATGGCGATTCTTGACCGTGCTTTTAATAACAATGTCATCCATATATGCTTTGACATTACGGCCGATCTGGTGTCCCAAAGCTTTAGATATTAGCCTTCAGAAGGTGGCTCCGGCATTGTGGAGGCTGAAGGGCATCCGAACATGACAAAACACTCCCAAGGGGGTAATAAAGCTCGTTTTGACCTGATCTTCTGGCTTCAACCTGATCTGGTGATACCCTAAATAGGCTTCAAGGAAGTTGAGGAGCTTGGAACCAACAGTGGAATCAACTAACTGGTCGATGCGAGGCATGGGGTAGGGGTCACGGGGCAAGCTTTATTCAGAGAAGTGAAGTCGATACACATGCGCCATTTGCCAGATGTTTTCTTCTAGACAAACACTGGATTAGACAACCATTCGGTGTGACTAACTTCCCGAATGACCCCCGCCCGGAGCAACTTCTCAGTCTCGGTCTAGGCAAGCTCAGCTCGCTCGATGGATCGCTTTCGGAGCCCCTGACGCACCGGGCGATCATTCGCGTCGACCACCAGAGAATGCTCGATAATCAAGTGGTCGACGCCTGGGATGTCCTCATCGGACCACGCGAAGATGTCCAGGTTGTTGCGGATGACTTCTTCGAGTTGCTCTGACACCTTTGGCTCTAGGCCCCCTCTGAAGCGGATCGGGCACTCCTTCCCATTCTGGATCAGGATCTTCGTGATGATCTCCCCCTCCGGGAACGGCTTGGCCGGGTGCCCTTTTGGCGCAGCGTCTCCGGTGCCTGGCAATCCGGCTTCTTCTGAGCCTTCTCGGATGCTGTGGACTTGCCATGGCTCCAATTGGGCCGAGTGGCCATATTCGACCCGGCGGGCCACTTCCTGATCTCCCAGAATCGACAGCACTCCCCCCGGGGTCGGCATCTTGAGGCACAAGTAGTTGTGGTGGGCGATGGCTCCGAAGCGATTGAGCATCCCCCTTCCGAAGATGGCGTTGTAGGCGTACGGGGCGTCGACGACATCGAAGATGACCTCCTCGCTGCGACGAAGGGGGGATTCTCCGAAGGTCATCTCCAGCCTAATATGGCCAAGAGTGTCGAGTAGCAGACCTGCGAAGCCCTGGAGCGGATGGGAGGCCGGCAGCAAGTGCTTCCGGGAAAGACACAGTTGGTCGAAAGCCTACATGAATATAATGTCAGCGGAACTCCCGCCAGTGACCAGGATGCGACGCACCTCGACACCCGCGATGTCTGCCGAGATGATGAGGGGATCAGCGTGCTCGGTGGTGAAGGAGATGGGGACGTGGGACCATTCGGGAAGCGTAGAGAAGCTTGAGGTGCCGATATGTCCCACCTCCCAGACGTAGTCTCTCCGCTGGCGCTTTGACGTGGCTCCCAGGGCCCCTCCTCCAGATATGGGAAGGACCACATGCTTCCCTCGGTCCACTCCGTCCTCGAGCTTGGGGGCCTGGACCCTACCAAGCTCCGGAGCTAGGCGCAGAGCTTCTGGTTCATCCCGGCGCCCGACTATCTGGACCGTGTCGTGGCAGGGTACAGGAGCTCCTTTGTCGGTGGAGCCACGGCTGGAGTTTCGCTCGAGGTAGTCATTCCGGAGGGCGAGGATGATCCGGCAGGAGTCGGTGTCGTGGCTCCGGTTCTCGCCCTGAACGTTGCAGTAGAGATCAGCTTCTTCGGATAATGCCCTTGGTGGAGCCCTAGCTCCGGAGGGATTCCCTCCACCGGATCTGTGCTAGTGCTTGGCGTGGCCCCTTGGGGTGATGCTGAGGACTTCCACTCGAAGGTGCTTTCGACCACGCCGGGAGTCTTGGTGAGCGGAGTCTTGACGACCGAAGTCTTGGTGACGAAAGTCTGGAACGGGGCGGATTCCGCGGTCGAGGTCCGGTGGGGCCTCGTATGCCTTGGCGTTTGAGGCTCGGACAGGGACAATTATCGCATGTCGGTGCAGCTGACCTTCCTCTGATCCGGCGTCCTCTTCAAAGTACGTCATGAGCTATGCCACCGAGGAAATTAGCTTCCGATGAAGCTTGTCGAGGAGGCCTGGGTGGGTGACGCCCTCTCGGGCAGCATCGATGACCGAGGAGGCCAAGAGTCCCTTGATCTGGGCCTTGGTGTGCGTGAAGCGTTGAGAGTACTGCTGCAGCATCTCCCCGGGCTGCTGCTTCACTTGGAAGAGGCTACCGATTGACATCGGGGCCACGAAGGTCCCTTGGAAGTTGTTGACGAACTTTTGCTTCAGCTGGTCCCACGAACGGATGGTCCCAGGCCGCAGTGACCAGAACCACCGGAGAGCGATTCCTTCGAGCGCCAGAGGGAAGCACTTGGCCATGGTGTCGCGGCTCCCCCCGCTTGCTTCTATCGCTAGAGCGTACGAGCGGGAGAATTCTCCAGGGTCGGAGTCCCCAGAGTACATGGGGAGCTTGGCGGCGCGAAACTTTGAGTCGAAACACGCCCTTTGGAGGTCAGGGTGCATGAGAGTAATGGAATGTGGTGCTCAGATTGTATTCTCGGATCGTGTGTTTATTACAACTGTAGTTTGGGGGTATTTATAGGGTGGCCTGCCCCATAAGGGTAGAGTGCCTCCAAAGCCCCCCAACCATTACTCGGTCTAACACACGCTTGTAGTACAGACAAGAATAGCTGTTACATAGTACAGACAGGAAGGTGCGATTCTGACAGCGTATCAACCGTGTCGGGCGCTGCAGCGGCCGCCTGACACGGCGCAGGCGATCGCGATCCTATCCCCGGGCTGCCTTGATTGGGTCCTTTCCCATGTACGGTTGCGCCCCGGAGCCTTTGAACCTCCCGAAGGCTGGCCTTCGGCGTCCAGCCGGGCGCTTCACCTAAGAGTCCCTTCGACACGCTTCGGAGCTCTTGGAGACCTTTAGGCTTCCCCGCCTCGGGCCCCGAGGGTACCTTCGGCGCAGGGCTTCGGGTATTCCGGACGTGGCCTCCTCTCCGAACCGTACTGCTATTTGCGCTACCAACTGTCATCGAGATTATCTCCCCCAACAACATTAAAGAAGAAAAGAAAAACCGACTCAAAGTATCCTAAAAAGGATACACAACTCCCAAATCAATATCAATAATCATGGGTGGGAGCAAACAGTTAAATGCCAGGTTTAGAAAAAGTGCTAAACTAGTGTCGAGCCATCTGCTCGTCTGTAGGAAAGAAAAAGGAATCATATGAGTCTAGACCAAAACGCGGCTCAAAGCGCGGTCCTCTGTTCTGTCTAAAATCACGGTTACAAGGTCCAAAACCGTATCCATAACGATCTGGAACTCTGCCGGAACAAAAACCACCCTCCGGAGCATGGTCATAAAAACTGTCTCCTCTACCACCACCTATACGACATGGCCTGGCCTCTAGCCTCTCTCTACGTCGAGGAACTCTCTGTCTACCACCCTGGTGGTAGAACTGCTCCTGCCCACCTCGAGCTCTCTCTGCTCGTTCAACCCGCTTCCTCCTGAAGCAAAACTCCTCAAGATGCCCGTCTCTCTGACAAAACTCACAATGATAGGTAGGCCTCTTGGGATGTTGTTGTGGCTTAGGATTCTTAGGCTTGGTGGTGTTGGGTGTAGGATATTTGGTGTGAGAGGGTCCAGGTAAAGAATTAAGAGAAGTGTGGAGAGTTTTAGGCTTTGGAACCCAGATTTGCTTCTTAGGTGGAGCTTTAGGTTGTTCTTGGAACACTCCATCCTTGGGCTGACTATCCTTCAAGGACTCAGTGGAGTGAGTCTTGGGATATCTCTGTTCGGGAGTCATCTTACTCCACTCCACTGTTCGACTAATGACACTCTCAAAATCAGCCTTGGTATAGGTGTAACCTACCCCAAAACCATCCTGTCTCTTAAACTGTTGGATAATCATGCCGAGCTGTGGCTCTCTGGCACTAATCCAACTCAGGATCTGACGGAGGTAAAAGTTCTCGTTCTGAACATCAGCTAGCTCCTCTCTCAAGGAAGCTAGCACCTCCACCTGAGACAAGCAGATCTCACACTCTTCATCAACATCGATAGACTTCTCAGCTTTTAGCTTGATCAACTCCATTCTAATGGTCAAGCAGTTCTCACAAACAGTGAGTGGAACTGACAAGGTCTCGAGCTCTAGCTTAGTCTGCTCCAACTCAGCTCTCACTCCAGCTAACTCGCTCAACTGCTCATCACTCTTGGCTCTCAGCTCAGCTATACTAGCTAAATGGGATGGGCAGGCTACACACGGTGCGACGACACTGGCATGAGCATCTTTTAGCTCTTACTGAGCGCTCTCAAGCTCAGTGGCCAAGGCGTCTCTCTCATCTACTCTCTCTGTGTACCTGGACATAAGAGTCATCAGGTCACATAATAGCACCTCATAGTTAGGGCACTCACCACTATCACCCAAGCAAGGGGAAGAAGACAAACTCTCAATCTTGCCATTCGTCGTGGCAAGCTCACTCTCAAGCTCATCTATCCTCTTTTTAGCCCCTCTAAGCAGTTTCTCCCAATACTTCAATTCCTGACAGTTCTGTTCTAGTAAATTAACAACTTCTTGTTCATAGGATGATACCTTCTCATCATCATCGTCATCGGAGTTGTGGGGTCTTCTCCCCAAGAGCCATTGAGCAGAAGCTCTTGTGGGGTCTTCGGCTGTCACATGAGCGTCTCTTCGGCTTGTCCCCGAAGGCCATGAAACAGAGGCCCGCCAGATCGTCCCTGTCCTTCCCCTTCCTGATCACGATCTCTTCATCACTTGAACTCGAAGATGAGGAGGAAGACGAGGATCTCTTGGAGTATCTTTTCTCCATCTCGGCGAAGAAGGTCTTGTCTCGCTTCTTTTTCTCACGCCTATAATTCTTCAGAGCCTTTCAAAAGAATTTTGTATTGGGCTTGCCCTTTGTGGAAGTGGAGTTGTCATACTTGCTGGAGTTGTAGGAGTTTCTGTCGGTTCCTTTCTTGTAATTCTTCTGCTTGGGGCAATCGGCGATGAAATGACCTGGGTCACCACACTCAAAGCATCTAGATTTTGTGTCGTGTGTTCTAAACATTCGTTTATCATAGACACATCGCACCCGGTTGTTAAACAAACACAGATCATCATCTCATAGCGAATCAAGTTGCTCCTCGGAGATAGACATCAAGGAAAAAGCAGTACACCTCATGGCATTAGGATCAACAGACGGTGTCGCAAGCGCCAGAGTCTTTTAACCAGAACCAGTGAGATTTGATCTCAACTGGATATCGACCTCTGAGGCCTTGAGCTTACTAAAAAGCTCTACGACGGTCAAGGTATCATAAGACGTGCTCTCAACAATAGAAGAAACCTTGATCTCCCAGATCTTAGGGTCCAATGTATGGACTACCTTAAGCGCCTGTTCATGATCTGAGACCAGCTGATCATGCTCGGTCTTGTTAACGCGAAGCTTGTTAATGATCGATTGAAACCGACCAAACAAAGCATCAATAGTCTCACCCAGCTTCTGTGAGAAATTTTCATACTCACCCCGGTATGTCTGGTAGATCCTAGCCTTGACCTAAGCTGTCCCCTCATGGTGTGCCGGGAGGGTAGCCCAGATCTCTCGAGCAGTGGTGAGATGGCTAACACGCTCAAACTCACTAGGACCTAGACCAGAAAATAAAATATTTACCGCCTTACAATTATTTTGATACTGGGTAACTACATCTGTAGCAGTATCTGCACAATAGTCGCTATGGTGAAAGTAGGATGAACACAAATCTCCCATATGTCCGAGCTCTGGCTCATAAGGTATGCTCGCATGCGAGTCTTCCAATAAGTGTAGCCAAAAGCTTCTAGGGACAGGATTTTACCAGAAGACATCATGATCACTACCTAGGTTTAGAATCGATTAAAATATTAGAAAACCCTAACCTTGCACTCATACCAATTGTAGGACCGAAAGTAGCGACCAGATGGGGGGTGAATGGGCGCCTAAAAATTTCTTGCTAAACTATGACTTAAACTCAACACCCAAACAAACTTAACCAGACAACTAATATTAGCAAGGCAAATTATTGGAACTAAAATTGTCTAGTAAAGAATTGACAGGTGTCCTAATTAAAATGATATTACGGATAAACTAAATAAAAATACTGCAGTGAATAAAAACACCTAGATAAATCACGAAATATTTATATTGTAGTCCAGAAATAAAATACTAATCAAATAAATAAAACATGGATCATTCTAAAATTAATTCAGAAATAAACCTGAAATATTGCACACAAAAAAACTAGCATAAAAATATTACTGCGACTAATAAATTTTTCTTTTTATATAAGCAGATTAAAATAAAAACCACTTAAATAACCAATACGAGATAAGTAATAAAAAATTAACAGATTAACAATTAACTACGAGATTAATATTTCTATACTAATTAAAACTAGATAACTATTAATTTGATTAACTAGCTAAAAAGTAGGAGATAAAAAATAACTAACTTACCTGCATTCGCTCGTCGTCGTTCACCGCATGCATCTCTGCCGCTGCCGTTCGTCGGCCGAAAAAAATCTGCTGCAGTCCACTGCTTCTCGCGCCCGGTGCGTGTGGAGTAATGCGCCTATGCCGTAGAGTCTAGGCTGCTATGTCGTGTAACAGTAAACCAAAAAAAACAACACGCCCGTGATTTTGTTGATGCTCCTGCAGTAAAAACTAGCCCTACAGCAATGCTACGCCAGTGCGATTAAAAAGCATGGGACCCACGCTGCCGCACGCTGCAGCTTTCTTCGCGCGGTCGACAGTGCAGGCGCCTCAGCTGTCACGGTGAGTTACTAGCCCGCCGAGCCAGCTACTAGACACCGGCTACAGCTCCACACTAGAGATAGCCTGCCGCCGCAAAGCACGTGTCATTCCCTGCCGCTACAACGTCGAATGGTTGGCCAAAAAAAGAAGGAGAAACGTGATCGGCAAAAAGAACGAACACCAAAAACTTGCGATGGACTGTAGATTGATCTTAAGAAAAATAACAGTCATCTATCCGCAGGGGGATAGGGGCCTATTTTTACGCGACTCCTAATACATGAAAAGACTAATTTACCCCTAGGGTAAATTAACACTGACTCTAAAACAAATTCCGAAAATTTCTAAAATATTCTTAGAAAAATCTCCTGACTCAAATAAAAATATTCTAAACTTAAAAACTAAATATTAATATCCTAAAAATAAAATAATCATAGGTTGTCAGTTATGCGCTGAAACTGACAAAGCGTCCAACGTCTTCGCACCGGGTAACCGGATTAGGCCGACCCGACCCAGCAGCTTCCTCAGCCCGGCAATCACTCGCCGCCCGTGTACCTGAGTCAAACCCAATCAACAGACAAGTCGATCATTTGCCACTCTTAGCCCATGTACCCGAATTGGGCCAACCCGACTCCGCGGCTCCTCTGCCTGGCTGTAGCTCGCTGCCCCTGTACCTGAGTCAGATGCGCCTCAGACTCGGCAGGTCTTCATTTCTCTTCTTCTTTGACTTCCGTTGACAATCACTCATCACATCTGGAGTGTCAAACCCATGTTCTTCAACATGGTTTCTCACTGGGATGTTGTCAGGTAGATCGCCAAATGGGTTATAGAACTCAGAGAATACACCATCAACTTTGATGGAGGAGGGGGCTGCCTGATCTTCCGTCAGGTGGGGGATAAACAACGATTTGTGGAGAACTCGACGTTGACGATCCGGCTTCCAATCCACGAGATCGGCACTTGCAATCGCTACACCACTGCTCCGTTGGTTATCAACCAAGCACAACCTGATTGTCCTCACCAAGAAGGCTAATCCTTGCCTGTGAATCGAAGAACACAAGCAAGAACGCAGAAAACACAATCAAACTGAAAATTATATTGGAATGTGTGAATTGGGGTTCACTTACAAATCCGGAGAAGCGGTGGCTATCAAAGCAACGTGTAAACTAAACCCAAAAACCCTAGATGGCTGTAGAAACACCTTATATAGTACTTTAGGACGCACCCCTAATGGGCTCAACTGGATACATGACCCAAAGGCCTAATAACGCAGAAAACAGCATGCTGACAGATTCTGGACTCTATATTGTTTTGACGATTCCAGTTGATCTAGAACGAATTTTGAGATGAAACTGACGGCATTGGAAAGGTTATTAAGTTATCTTTTCGTGGCTGGAACATCAAAAACGGAGTCCGTATGCAGACATGAATTGTAGTTGGATTGGACTCTCAAATTGTCTTGGACGTCCTTCCTGGTTCTTCTCCAACTCTTTGTTTATCTCCAAGTGATTTTCATCATCTCCGTGGTTCCTAATAATAATAATAATAATAAGTAGTAGTAATTTATTCCCAAGATAATATACTAAGATACTTAGAAACGAGTTGACCTGGAGATTTAATCGTCGTGCTCGAACTCGAATAATTGGATCTTGGTATTCATGTATGGTTGTATCATTGGTAGGGATGTCCTTATCATCCTCCCCTTCTTGATTTGGAGTCATCCTCGACTCAACGTCTATTGGTTCCCAATCAAATTCCATGATAATACAAGAGTTCCATATACATGCATCTCTTCTATTAATCCAAGAAAGTATTTCTGAAATTGAAAATGAATGCATCTCATGGTGTAGCATCTGAAGTTCAAATATATAAAAATTAAATATAACATGGAAAGCATGCACCTTAACTTGTTTCCTCACAATTATGATCCTATCCCAACTGGTGATGTTCTCATCATTCTCCTCCACTTGAAATAGAGTCGTCCTCGACTCATACTCATCTTTTGCTCCATTGGTTGGTTTTAATTCTGCAACGTTAAATGTGGAACTATCCCAAGATTTCGGAGGCAAGACAAGTTTATATTTATGTAACTCAACATAAGATAAAAAGTCGGGAGGCATATCAAATTCACACTTATGTATCTCAATATGAGATAAATACTTAGTGATAACTGGGGGCAGATTATAAACCATATTAGTAAGATAACAATAAGGAGTTTCATAAAACACAACATAGCACACATCTGGACTATGAATTTCAGTTTGATCAGTTTTATGTGCAAGGATAGAAGAATCTTTTAATTCGCTTTCATGCTGAATTTCAGATCTAATATCAAGTTGTTTGCTCTCATTAGTTGCCGTCTCAATATCATCATTAACAATTTCATCAGAAGTTCAAAGTAACAAAGGAGATTTCACATCCTCATGCACAATGTTATATTTATTAGTCCTATCATAGTGAAGTGCATCATTATAATTGCAAAGGGTGTTCTATTATTTTAGCTGATGAAGCAACCTCAACGAATACCTGTAAGGACTTTTTACCTGATAGCTCAACTAGTGCAGAGATGGAAGACAATATGCTTGCTGATGTTTGTGTAGGTACATGTGAAGGTGCATGACAAACACTTGAAGAAGATAAAGCCTTGGTTAGTACCAGTGTGCTCGTCACTCGCGGTGGATAGGAGTCTCTTGCCTTGTATTGTTGTTCCTGCAATTCTTTCTTTGCGATGATGGCAAGATGGAACAAATGACTGAGAGTACTGAATTCTTTATAATAAATGATATCTTGAATCTCTTGCCTCAACCCATCATAGAAGCGCCATATTGTTTCCTCCGAGTGCTCCACAACGCCACAACGGGTCATGCTATCACGAAGCTCAGCATAATACTCTCTCACAGACATGTTATGTTGAACTAAGCATTGTAGTTTCTTACACAATTCACGATTATAAGAAGGAGAGACAAATTTACAATGCATAGCTCTTATTAAATGACACCATGTATCAGGTTGTAATTGAAGTTCAATTATATCTTCCCACCAGATTAAAGCACGATTTTTAAACATACTAGATGCTTGTTTAACTCTATGTTGTTCAGGAACAAGATATAAGTTAAATTTATGCTCTACGGTCATCTCCCAATCCAGGTATTCTTCAGCATCATATTCACCATAAAAAGATGGGATGGTAAACTTACTTCTGATAGAAGAAACATTGTTACCATGATTATGATTTGTTGCACCTTCCATACCTGCCATGGTTAGTAGAAAAGGAAAAACACTTGGAAAAAATATTAGCCCTATCAACTATTAGGTAGTGGAATGTATTCACTGCTCACACTCAAGCATCTTACCACAATCTTACAAGGTTCTTACCATCGAAGGGCAGTGGATGGCACAATCTTGGTCGTGGCACAATTCTTGACTGGTTGGTGACTTCCAAAGAGAGTGGTATACGATTGTGTTGGCGTAAAAGATTACGCTAACAGGTTTCTGTAGATTAGAAACTAACAAACGGAGTGTTTGCGAAATGAACTGCTCTAAGCCTCCGAAAGGATAATAACTTAGAATAGTTCGAATGTGTGTATTGAATAACTTGTATTCGGTCCCTAATACAGGGTGAAATGGGCGGTATTTATTACAACCGTCATAGTGGAAACTATTCGGTACCCTTGATAGGGCTAAAATGGTAAAAGACTAATCTAATAATATAAAAGATAAATCTTCCATCTTAGCTGGCAATAAAGATCTCGAAGAGCCTTAGTTCGAAGATGTACTCCGAACCAATGCCTATCTTCGTACTTCGAGCTTGACTCAGGGTATCTTCGAAGATGGACGTCTGGAAACCTTCGAATCCACTATCTGCTTTCATGCTGTTGCGGCAATAACCCCGAAGATGAGATATTTTCCCCCAACAGTAGCCCCTCGAATACGCTTCTCCGTTTAACCTGTAATGTTAGGAGAGCAGTAGACGGAAGGAAAAAATAACCAGACATAGGGGTTATTAGATTTCAATTCATCTCCGAAATGTACGAAGATATAAACTCCAAATCAGTCTTAAGATAATTACTTTCGAACTATCTTAGAACCGACTCAGGAAGTTCGAAAGTCTTTTAGACTTAGAGGAAATAGCCGTTAGCTTTCTGTTCCTAACGGAAACCGTAGAATGCGTTAATTTCGGAGAAAAGTAATGGTAGGAATGCGAAACGGCATGGACTAACGGTAAAAATGTAAAGTCTAGGCTATAAATTGATGGCCTAGAACTTACCCGGTTACCTTTTCGCTGCTCTCTCGCAAACAAAAACCTTCTGAGCCCTTTGAGTTCTTTGAGCCCTAGCCTGCATTTTCCCCAAGGTAACCCAGCGACTGCAATGGTGAAGACCAAGGGTTCTGGAGCCCCGTCGACCTTGGCTCGGCAGCAGGCGGCTGCAGCAGCAGCGGTTGCGGCGTTGGCGTCGGCACCTCCGGCATCGGCAACGACATCCATGGCGGCAGGAGGGAGAAATCCCCAAAATGTCGATGATCAAAGTCTCTGCCCGCCATCAACGAAGTATCTCGACCAGTCTTTTCAACTGGGATCTTCTACCTGCAAGAGGGAATCACTAGCAATCGCAGTAGAAGGGAAGATTAGCACCGAAGTTATGATTCGCAAGCCCGGAAAAGAACTCATCCCGTCACCAAGGCCCGGAGAAGTGGTTGTCTTCGAAGCCTTCTTCGAAGCTGGCTTGGGCCTCCCAGCAGTTGACTTCCTGGCAGAGGTACTCGATTTATTTCATGTCACCCTCCCTCAATTATCTCCGAACGCAGTAGCTCGACTGGCTATGTTCGAATGGGCACTGAGAGCCGAAGGTTGTGAGGGGAGGGCAGAGATCTTCACTGCGCTACATAGAGCCTCATGCCAGCCAAAAACCTTCGTAGGTCCCGGAGGTGAAAAAGTAGTGGTAGCCTTCGGAAGCATCAATTTTAGGCTTCGGGACGAATATGCCCTTCAATTCCCTGCTAAGGCCATCAATGCAAGATGGTACACAGACTGGGTCATGAGATGGTTCTATGCCGAAGTTGGGACAAGCAATCCTCTGGCCGGACCTCTGAAAGAAATCCAATTCCGGAAGGAAGCCTTAGTGCATCCAGGCCAAGGTCAGCTCGAAGCTCGCCTCAACCTACTTCAGAGGATCAGCCGAAGGTTGAGCAGGCGAGACTTAGCCGAAGAATTCCTCGGGTTACAAATCTCTCCACTGATGGCCAACTGGCCTATCATCTTCGAAGAGGATTCGGAAGGCGGTCTCCGAAAGATCACCTTGACTTCGAGCCCTGCAGGTAACTTTCAAGACAACATGTATTATGCATATTCATTCGAAGAAAAACTAACTTGATTTATTTTTTTAGCTTCTTCAGCCCCTGTTACCTCGGAGCAAATCATAAGGGCTTCGGAGAAGATTTTGGGCGCTCCAACTCTGACCAAAAAAGAATGGAGAATTAAGTTTGTCGGGAGTTGGGAGAGATTTAACAGAGTATGGGGAATGCTGGAAATCACTCCGCCCCCTTTGATGGATTGGGTGCCTTCGGAGAAAGGACCCAAGAAAAGAAAAGCCGAAGCTGGGACTTCGAGCTCTGCCAAGACTCCGGTGAAGAAGGTGGCTCGGAAGCCAAAAAATCTTACACCTTCGAATCATGCACCCTCGAGCTCAAGGGCTTCAGTTTTTGACTCCCAAGAGGATGAAGGGAGATTGCTTGTGCGTCTAATAGAAGAAGATGAAACTCAAAGGACTGCACAAGCCGAAGTGCCTGCAAACGTGCCGGAGTCTCGAGATAATCTTGAGCAACCAAGGACTTCGGCAGTTTAGGAAGATATCTCTCGGGACGAAGTTCCTGTAAATGAAAGTGGGGTCGAAGTCACTATGGCTTCGATTCCCGAAGAGGCAACAAGGACTGCTCAGGACGATGCTCCTGCAGTCCAAGACTTAACGGCTGATTTGGATGAAGATCTAGCCTTCGATCCGCCGAACAGTCCGATGATTACTCCTCTGCAAAATGTCGAAGGTAGACTTCGAATAACTCTTTTATGTTTGTTTTGTATATTTATACAATGTATAATACTCTTTTTTTACAGAGTCCACTCCTATGGAAGAGGTCCGCCAAGAAGAAATAATTCCTGGACCTTCGACGACTTCGGAGCCCGCCCAGAGAGTTACTCAAAAGGGATCTGGAAGAGGCAAAAGACATATAGAGCCCCTCCCTGCTGCGAGTTCCGGATCAACTCCGTCTGATTCAACAGACGAGAGTCAATCTTCCGGGGAGGGTCAGTCTCCAGTGGCTCCGAAGACCACAAGCCAATGCTCCGGTCCTTCGCTGGACGAAGATGACCAACAGGCAATAAGTATGCTCCCCTTGCTAGCTCCTTTCTTAGGGCAAACAACTGGTCTTCGGACTTTGCTCGAACCTTTGGATCGAGCTAGCCGTGACATTGGGGAGACCAACTTAGTGGCCATTTTGAGCAAGGCGGATAGGACGGAGCTTAATGCTGCTATAGAACGTGCAGCCTATCAGGTACGAAGCAACTGTGAAATAACATAGAATTCATCTACGAATAAACATTTACCTTAGTTTTTTATTTTTACAGCAAACTGTCTTGGCCCGAGCTGCGAATATATGCAATGACGAAGAGATCGCTCGTCTTCGGGAGGAAAATAATGTCCTTCAAAGGAATCTTAACATCTCCGAAAGTCGAGTGGCTCAAATGGACAATATAGTGTCAACAGAGCGAAGGGCCAGGCAAAGTTTGGAGGCTGCGAATAAAGAGCTCAAAGCAGAAAGAATTGTGCTTCGAGCAGAAGTTGAAAAGCTGCGGGCGGAGCACGCTACTGCGGGGTCCGAGCTTGTCAGACTCCAAGAGGAAGCTAGCCAGCTGTTAAACCAAAAGAATATTTTGACCACTGAAAATGCTAGACTTTCTGGGGTTTTGGGCGAAGTCACTTCGACGAAGGACGCGTTGAACGAAGACAAGCTAAAGTCTGAGAAGGTGGTTGTGGAAGTTATGAATCAGTTGTTAGGTGTCCTGGAGTACTTTGGTACTACTGGGATACTTCCTTCTGACGATAACATCACTCTTCTGCGCCGGTTGAAAAGGATCCAAGGAGTGGCGAAGCAGATGAAGACAGCAGGCATTAGATACGGAGAACTCTCCGGACAAGTGGCTGATGTCAGCCTACTTCGCTACTACGAAGATCTGGGCCGATCGATAACTCCGGACGCAGGAGGGGACCCAATCACCTTCGACGACTGAGTGACTTCTGACACCTTCCGAAGGTGTAGCTGCTGCCTGGCGAGCCTTCCAAACTTCATGGAGAGCCGAAGGTCGTTCCGCGATCAAGGCTTGGATCGACGAAGGCCAACACCAGAAGCAAGTTCGGACCCAAGCTTCAAGCAGTCAGCCTCCTCCGAACCCGCAGGTTTAGAAATACCTTAGGATTTTTGGCCATGTAAAGCTTTATGCTTATAAACATTTATCAATGAAAATTTGTTTGTCATATTTTTAGGCTTTGCCTCTTACGGAAGATATCGAAGTGTTAGACCTTAACGACGAAGTTCACTCATTATGGACCAACTTCGATCTTCTAAAAGCTTATAAACGTCCTCGATTTCTAATTCCTCGAGATGACTTCGGTGTAATTGCGCCCGAAGTAATCAAAGATATACTGTCTTATATTAAAGAGGAAGAAAAAGAGGTTAACTTAAACACTTCATCTTCTGAAGATGTTATATGGTCTGAAGACGAAGATGAAGCTCAAAATAAAAAACCTGAAGAACTTGGAAGCTGGGAAAGGAGCCCCGAACGGCTTCGAACTTGGGCCGAGCTTCAACAAGAACAGAAGGATTTTAGAGCTTCGAAGGGGGGCAAGAGAGTTAAACGCAAAGTTGTTAGAACTCCCGGCACTGGAACTAGTCGTTCCACCCCTAGCTCTAGGGACTGAAGAGGTCTTCGATTTCTTCTTGGTATAGATACCAATTTTTCATGATGTAATCTGTAAACACATTCGTTTGAATAATGAATAACGATTTAAAATTGTCTCCATATTACTAGCCCCTCTTTGGGTATAAGCAACTTCGAAGTGTATTCAAAGATGGTTATGCGCAAAGAAAAAACTTCGGAGTACAATTTTTTGGGGGTTCGGAGCCCCTCTGTAATTTAAAGATCTTTTAAAATCTTATAAAATGTTTTCGACTATTTTTAGTCGGAAGAATGGCAACTTAGTACCTTTGTTTTTTTGAAAGAAATCATTTGAGATAACTTTCAAGATACCTTAGTATCTTAAATAATTTGTCATTTTGGACTGTGTTAACAGACATTCGAAGCTCATGGCTCAAATTCTGTTTTTCATTAGCTACCTTCGGCTCTTTTTTGCGATCTCTGTCGAACCAATGGTTCGGAGTTTGCAATGGTCTCTTTGGACTCTTTTTACGGATGTCTACCAGCCAATGGCTTGGACTCCGTTTATTTTGGCCACCTTCGGCTCTTTTTGCGGAAGTCTACCAGCCAATGGCTTGGACTTCGCAGGATTTGGCCACCTTCGGCTCTTTTTACGGAAGTCTACCAGCCAATGGCTTGGACTCCGCAAGTTTTGGCCACCTTCGGCTCTTTTTACGGAAGTCTACCAGCCAATGGCTTGGACTCCGTATGATGTGGTTTTGGGCTCTTTTACGGATGCCTACAAGCCGGTGGCTTGGACTCCGGATTATGTGAGCCCCCACGTCGGAAGCTTCGAACCAATGGTTCGAAGTCCGAAAATACGATCCAGCTTCATGACACTTCCCTCTCGGTCGACCCCGCGGTTCCAGTGCGTCCACTTGGAAGCTGGAAGTCTATGAGGGGAAGGCATTATCAGGATCATATGCTTTATTAATTTAGAAGATGATTACAAGTGAATTACAAGGAGCCCTTATGCGAAGTATCGCTTTAGGTGCTCCGCATGCCAAGTATGTGCTAACTCTTCACCTTCTAAATTAGCTAACTTAAAAGAGCCAGGGCGTCCTGAACGGACAATTAGGTATGGACCTTCCCATTTATTTCCTAACTTCCCTGGCGCTATAATGCTTCGTAGAACAAGATGACCCGGTCTTAGTTCATTGAGCTTAACCTTCGGGTCAAACCAAGCCTTCGTTTGCTGATGATACTTTGATAAATTTGCCACAGATCGAAGTCTTGTTTCTTCTGATAAATCTAACGAAGTTTGCCTTTCTTCTTCAATCTCTGGTTCGGTGCTGCGAAACAATCCTCCGTTGAGCTCCGTTGGAGTCATAGCTTCATCTCCGAATAGTAGTCTGAATGGAGTAAAACCTGTGGACCTTGTTTGCGTAGTCCAAATGGACCACAAAATCTTTGAAACCTCTTCGGTCCACAGTCCCTTTGCTAATCCTACTATCCTTCGATTTAGCCCCGACAAAATATTTCCATTGGCTCATTCTACGACTCCATTAGACTGAGGATGCCTTACTGCAGCAAAACATAACTGAATGCCTAGATCTTCGCAAAACTTTCTGAAAGGTTCTGCATCGAACTGTGTTCCATTATCAACTGTGAGTTGTCTAGGCACTCCAAACCAGCAAATGATATTCTTCCAGAAGAATTTCTGTACATTGTTCGAAGTGATAGCTGTTAAGGGCTCTGCTTCTACCCACTTAGAAAAATATTCAATAGCTACCACTGCGAACTTCAGATTTCCCTTGGCTACTGGAAAGGGTCCAATTAAATCCATACCCCATCTGGCCATAGGCCATACCGGAGCAATGACTTGAAGAGTTGTTGGTGGGCGATGACTTCGTCGACCCATCCACTGGCATCCTTGACAAGTGCGGACTAAGCTCTCTGCATCAGTTGTTATTGTAGGCCAGTAAAGCCCCTGGCGAAGTGTTTTTCCTGCCAAAGCTCGCGGGGCTAAATGGCTACCACAAAGGCCTTCATGAATTTCTCGAAGAATTTCCTGACCTTCGGCTTGAGATATTCATCGGAGTAGAGGGGAACATACTCTGGCCTTCTATAAAATACCGTTGATTATTTGATAATTTCTAGCTCTAAGCTTTAATCTTGACAGCTGTGGCTCTTCGGGCAAATTTGTTCCTCCCTGTAAAAGATCCATGATTGAATTTTTCCAATCCGTACTAGGAATGCAAAGAATCTCTGCAGAGGGAATTTGTGGCACCGAAGGTATACTGAGCTCCTCATAGAAAGCTTCTTCTGGTATATCCACAGCTCTGGCTGCAGCTTTTGCTAAGATGTTCGCTTGCACATTTTCTGCTCTTGGTATACTCCGAATGGAAATACCCTTGAAGTGTGCTTCGATTTTATGGATTTCTTCTAAGTACTTTGCAAGCTGTGGATGCCGAACCTGGAAACTTTTATCTACGTGCCCTGCTACTATCTGAGAATATGTCTTTATAATAATTCTTGTAGCCCCTAGAGCACGTGCTTTTCGGAGTCCCAATAAAATTCCTTCATACTCCGCTATATTATTGGTAGACTTAAAGTTGAGTCTTGCGGAGTACATTGCTCTTTGCCCTGAAGGTGAAATTAATACTGCTCCAATGCCTGCTCCGGATGCTTGGAAAGCCCCATCAGAATAAACAGTCCAAACTCCGTCACTTGACTTCTCCGGAACCAAATTTGCAGGTGGAGTCCATTCTGCTACAAAATCTGCTAAGACATGCGATTTGATTGTTGTCCTTGCGAGGAAAGATATGCCGAAGGGTGCTAGCTCAACTGCCCACTTCCCAATCCTTCCAGTGGAATCCTTACTTCGAAGCATATCTCCTAAAGGATACGAAGTTGGTACAATTACATTGTGTGCCAAAAAATAATGTCTTAATTTCCTCGAAGCCATTATCAGAGCATAAACGAACTTCTCAAGTTCGGAGAATCTTGTCTTCGCTCCTGATAATGCTTCGGATACAAAATAAACAGGATTTTGGACCAACTTCCCATTGAAATCCACTTCTCTGACAAGGACTGCACTGACAGCAGAACCTGTAGCTGCAGGGTAAAGGAGTAGGGTTTCGTCCGCAGTAGGCACCGTGAGTGTAGCAAGATTACTGAGATACTCTTTAATATCTTCGAAGCTTTTCTGACACTTCGGTGTCCATGCAAAATCTTGGGACCCCTTAAATGCTTTAAATATAGGCAAGCTTCTCTCCGCAGACCTTGATAAAAACCTGCTAAGTGCTGCCAGACGCCCAGTCAGCTTTTGCACTTGCTTTAAATTTTCCGTAGGAGCCATCTTCTGTAGCGTAGTTATTTGAGTAGGGCTAGCTTCAATCCCCCTGCTTGAAACTAAATACCCTAACAATTTTCCAGCCTTAGCGCCGAAGATACATTTTTCGGGGTTAAGACGGATCCCACATGCCCGAAGGCTATTGAATGTTTCTGCTAAGTCTAGGCTATGTTGGTGCTTTAAAGCACTCTTTATTACAATATCATCCATATAGGCCTCCACATTGCGACCTAATTGATGACCTAGAGCCTTAGCAACTAACCTTGAAAAAGTAGCCCCGGCATTTCTTAAGCCGAAGGGCATTCTTACATAATAGAAGACTCCCGAAGGAGTTACGAAGCTTGTCTTGATCTCATCTTCGCGCTTCAACCATTGTTGGACCGGAAACGGCGACCAGAGGGGGGGGGGGTGAATGGGAGCTTTTAAAAATTCGGGCTAAAAACTAGCCTTCGGTTTCAGTTCTGTCTTCTGCGGAACAGGCTTCGAACACTACCTTCAAAGGTCTGGTTCGGAGGTACTTCGACACCTTCGAACACAGGCTTCGGAGGAGCAAAAGTTCGAAGCCAAGAAGACTTTGCTCCACTTACAACCCTCGAAAATCTACTCTGCTAAGTCAGTGCAGGCTCCGCACACAGGGTGCTTCGAGCAGGCTTCGCACTTCACCCTTCGCAAGAGTGGACTGCCCTCTGAGGACTTCGACCAGGAACTTGGCAGCAGCAACTGGTGCTGTGCTTCGTACACGAAGGTCTGCACGCACACAAATGGACTACGCTAAGGGCTTCGACACAAGAAGCTAAACGGGCCTAGAACAGGGCTTCGCTAGTAAGCAGCGAGGTCTTGCCTCCTGTTACACAGAGCGAACGCACACTGACAAAACATACTTCGCACGAAAAACAACCTTCGCCTCAACAGGCTTCGGTGCACTACTACAGGCGAGGTATGCAACTCGAGCTCAAGCAAAAAGCACAGGAAACAGGGCTTCGCCGCTTGAACAAGGAACACAAAAATATTTGAACACTGGATGAATACAGCGAGGTATGTGGGTACAGGAGCTCAACAGTAAATGCTCAAAGTGTTAAATGTTACCTACCGAGCCCCCATATTTATAGCCCACAGTTCACCCAAAGGAAATGACTACTTTACCCCTAGGGTTTACAAAGGATTTGACTCTACAGAACTAAGGGGTACAAAAGGTTGTCCACCTTTATTCTAGAGGCTTCTCTGTCAGCTTTGCAGAGGGGACAGTGTCAGCCTTTTACAGAACAGACAGTGTCAGCCTTTGCAGTCTTTGACCTTCTGGAATCCTCCCTTCGCACGCGAGGGTGCGGTAGCTTCGGTGAGAAGCCTGAAGCCAGATGGCCTTCGTTTCACCGAAGTCAGCCTTCGATACATGGATGGTTTTGAGCCGAAGCCGTCAAAGCTTCTTGGGCCTTCGCACCAACACCTCCGGAGTGGACCACCACGGCTTCGCAGCTTCACCCAGCTCGAACTCCGTCAGTCCGTGTACCGAAGCCATGCAGGCCGAAGCACCTCAAGTCAACCTTGCTCAGGAGCTAGCCTCGCTCCAAAGCCTTCCACCCTCCGAAGCCCCACCTTCGGAGTACCACCCTTCGAAGTCCCTTCTTCGTCCAAGGCCTCCGCATGAAGCATTCCATGAGCACTTCGTCGCAGTGTCTCTCCCCGAGCACACTCCTCGACGAGCCTCACCCAGACCATGCCTTTGATGCGCCTTGACTTCTGAGACCTTCGTCGGGTACTTTCGAATGTCTCCCTCCGGAGCACACTTCGAACACCTTGCCTCCGCAGAGGACTTGATCCACCAACTCCGAAGTCACTCCATCCGGAGTACCTTCGAAGTGCCTCACCTCCGAGGACTTTGTCTCGGAGTACCTTCAGCCGGAGCCACACTCCGCACTCTCTGCCTTCACCTGGCACGTCTCGACCCGAGGACCGACCCGAGCACCTCCGCAGCCACCGTGACGGAGCTCCCCACTCCCCTGGCATCAAGCCTCCCCCTTGACCCAGGTTCACCTGCTGCGAACCTTGTCCGTCGCCTCCGAAGTCCCTGCGCAGCACCGACAAGCAAACAAGTGTATCCAGTACTCCGGAGACCTCTCCGGGTTAGCAACCTCCGGCACACACTCCGGTGTACCGCCCAAAGTACCGAACCCTTCGGTACGAACCCAATCATTGCGTACTGTCGGACCCCTCCGACGAGCACACTCCACTGCACAGCTACAGCAAGCAAACACCAAACACCCTTCGGTGAAACCACCTCCGAACTCCCTTCGGAGAACCAACCTCCGAAGCCCCTCCGGAGGTACCCTTCGAACAGAGGGTAAAAAGCCTGTCAATCACTCATCACAAAACACCGAAACCAACCCTTGGTTTCTCAATCTCCCCCTTGATGAGTGCATTGACAACCAAATCCAAGTTCAAGAAAATTTAAAAACTTTCAGCACACAAGTCACCATAAAAACTCAGAAAAGAGCCAAATCATGTCACTTGATAAAAGAATGTTACTCCCCCTTTGGTAAAAAGCCCCTTCGGCAATGAAAACTCCCCCTTTGGTAAAAAGCCCCTTTGGCAATGAAAACTCCCCCTGAGTTAAATTTTCCCTTTGGCAATAAAAAATCTTCTCCCCCTTTGAAATTATACCCCCTTGCGGCAAAGAACAAAGCAAATCTCTCCCCCTTTGGCAATGCAAGCATCAAGGAGCATGTAAAAGATGCAAAGCTTCGAAATGAGCAGAATTGCAAAGACATATGAAGCAAAAATATGCCAACATTAATACCAATGACCATGTGCTCAGCTCAAATTAATATTCTCTAAAAACATGATGAAGCATGTGAATTTATCAATTTGGAAATAAAAGCATCACCACTTAGTCAAGGAAACTAGACAAGTAAGAGCAAGGACTGCGCAAAGCTAGTCAATTTCTACTCTAGACAGACAAGTCCAGTTCAAAGTGGAGCTTGAAAAGCAAACTTGATAAACAATGAATTTTGTTGTTCTTTTCTTAGTGCCAGGGGTTATTTGTTTGTCCACCTTATACTTTCCAATCCGGCCAAGCCTAGGCATAAAGCCATAAGAAGCTTAAGGCATAGATTTTGGCATACACTATGCTATTCCAGTTCAGACCAATGTGCAATGGTAAGCAGTCTAGAATAGGATAGTGCGACAAACAAACCCACCTGGATCTTTTAACTTAAAGCACGCAAATCATGGAATTTTTGATTTTAACCAAGGGAACCAATTGTTTGGTACTTTGTGAATATCCATGAAAATTGAGAACAATTTTTCAAGTTGCAATTTTTAGCATCCAAAGAAATGTGTCTTGCTATCAAGCAGATAAAAGATAGCTAAAGCAGTCCTGCCTAAACATGCTAGATTCAAGAGTAAGCAGTGAGCACGAGTTGATTTTGAAAATAAAACACCATGCACATGAATGTTCCAGATGAATTAAAAAGAGTTGAGCTGACATGATTGCATGAATTATAAGCAGGCATATAAGTGCAAAATATATAAATGCAATTTCAGCACAATTAGCAAAAGCACATCCATCTAAAACAGCTCCCCCTCACAAAATGCCGTAAGGGTGACAGATGCCAAGTTCCCCACGCAAGTAAGCAAATCGAGAAGCATCGAGGGGTTTTGTAAAAATATCGGCAAGCTGGTGTTGGGTATCAACATATTGAAGTTCAATATCACCCTTCTCATTGTGATCTCTGAGAAAGTGATACCGTACATCAATGTGTTTGGTTCTGGAGTGCTGAACCGGGTTGTTTGCAATACAAATAGCACTAGTGTTATCACAGAAAAGAGGAACACTCTTATAATCTAACCCGAAATCCCGCAAAGTGGAAACCATCCACAAAATCTGAGAGCAACAACTAGCTGCAGCAACATATTCGGCCTCAGCCGTTGATTGTTCAACACTAGACTGTTTGCGGGAAGACCAGCAAACCAGTGAAGTACCCAGAAAATGACAAGTACCAGAGGTACTCTTCCTATCAATTCTACACCCAGCAAAATCCGCATCGGAATAACCTCGAAGACATAAAGATGAGGACGCTGAATACCATATGCCAAATTCAAGGGTGTGTTTGAGATACCTTAAGATGCGCTTTACCGCTTGGCGGTGCGAAGCTCGTGGTGAAGCCTGAAAACGAGCGCACAGACACACTGCGAAGTGTATGTCCGGCCTCGTAGCAGTCAAGTAGAGGAGGGAGCCGATCATGCTTCGGAACTCCTTCTGATCTACGGCTTCTCCATCTTCGTCAGGGTCCAATGCTACAGATGTAGCCATTGGAGTAGCGAGTGGCTTCGCATCGGACATGTCGAACTTCTTGAGCAGGTCCTTGGTGTACTTCGTCTGGTGGACAAAAGTACCTTGTTTGCTTTGCTTGATTTGCAAACCAAGGAAAAAGGTGAGTTCACCCATCATTGACATTTCAAACTCCTTGCTCATGGTATCTGCAAACTCGGCAATCAAAGCATGAGAAGAGCAACCAAAGATGTTATCATCCACATAAATCTGCACTAGGAGGAAATCTTTGCCATGCTTGAGAGTAAACAAAGTTTTATCAACACAGCCCATCAAATACCCTCGCTCAAGCAGAAAAGACTTAAGTCTATCATACCAAGCCCGAGGGGCCTGCTTGAGTCCATAAAGAGCCTTATGAAGTTTAAGGACTTTATGTGGGTACTTGGGATTTTCAAAACCAGGGGGTTGTTTTACATAAACATCTTCACCTATGAAGCCATTAAGAAAAGCACTTTTGACATCCATTTGATAGAGTTTGAATCCCCGGGATGTCGCAAAGGCAAGCAAAATCCTAATGGCCTCAAGGCGAGCAACAGGTGCAAAAGTTTCAGTAAAATCAATCCCTTCTAGTTGAGAAAAGCCCTGAGCTACAAGTCTAGCCTTGTTTCTAACAATTGTCCCATCCTCCCCTTGTTTATTTTTAAAAATCCATTTTGTTCCAATGAAATGAACATTTGGTGGAGGATCAACTAAAGTCCGGACTTGGTTTCTCTCAAAATTTTCAAGTTCCTCATGCATGACATTGATCCAACTAGAATCAGAAAGTGCATGACTAACATCTAAGGGCTCGAAAGAAGCAACAAAAGCAGCATTAGTGAAATGGGCATGAGAACGTGTTACCCTTCGATCAAGCTCACCAATGATCTGCTCGGGAGGGTGCATCCTTTGAACATGGTGTGGAGCCTCGCGGCGGGATGCAGTCTCCCCCTCAACTTGTGCGTTGGAGTGGTCCAAGATGACCGATGTTGAGGTAGTCGCTTCGGGACCTCGTGCCGAAGTAGTTGAAGCGGGGTCAGCTTTGGGGGTCGATGTCGAGGGTAGTAGGGGTTCATCCTCGAATTCTCCGGGATCTTCTTCTTCGAATAAGGTCTGTTCCATGTCGTGTTCATTTGCCTGTTCAAAAGCAGAACTAACAGAGGGGGTTGATTCATCAAAAGTCACATCACATGACTCGATGACAGTGTTAGTTTCCAAATTATAAACACGATACGAATGACCATGAGTAGTGTAACCCAAAAAGATCCCATCAGAAGATCGCGACTCAAATTTATCCAAGTTACCACGTTTTAGGATAAAGCAGCGACAGCCAAAAACTCGAAGATGAGTAACCTTGGGCTGTCTCCCAAAACGCAGCTCATAAGATGTCAAATTTAAAATTGAGCGCAAGAAGATTCGGTTTGAGATGTAACAAGCAGTGTTCATGGCCTCAGCCCAGAATTTTCTAGGAGTCCTATGCTCATCAAGCATCGTCCTAGCCATCTCAACCAAAGTGCGGTTTTTCTTCTCAACAACACCGTTCTGTTGAGGAACCCGCGGAGCAGAGAATTGATGTTCTATGCCATGCTCCATGCAAAAGTCAACAAAGAGACTATTTTTGAACTCAGTGCCATTATCGCTTCGAATGAATTTTAATGCACCAGGGAGTTCAGTGAAAAGTCTCAAAGCCAAGCTCCGAAAGTGTGAAAACACTTCATCCTTGCTGGCAAGAAAGAAGACCCGAGAGTAGCGAGAGTAATCGTCGACAATAACTAATACATACCACTTGCCGCCTAAAGAACTGACCCGAGAAGGACCTACAGTGTCCATATGGAGAAGTTCTCCGGGTTGTTCAGTCATCACTGTGGTGACTGGCGAGTGCGAAGCGGCAATCATCTTACCATGTCGACAAGGAGCGCAAACTAAATTCTTCTCAAACTTGAGCTTGGGCAATCCTCGGATCAAGCCTAGGGCGCTCAGACGAGCGAGCAACTCAAAGCTCATATGCCCTAGTCTCCTATGCCACTTCCAAAGCTCAGAAGTCGAATGTGCAACAAGGCAGTGAGAAGAACCAGATGACTCTGAAAAATCAGCTCCAAAAACTCTCCCAACTCTAAAGATCTTACACACCACAACGCCATCAGAATTGAGCACTTGCGAAGTATCGCGATGAAATCGCACTTCGAAGCCCTCATCAAGTAACTGAGATACAGACAGCAAATTGTATCCCAGGTTTTCAACCAAAGCAACATTTTTGAGAGTGAAGTTCGCGTTAATTCTTACCACACCTTTACCTTTCACTCTACTCCTTCGATTGTTTCCGAAGGTGATATGTTCCCTTTGCTTGGTTGAGGTGAGGCTGGAGAACCAAGCTGCATCTCCTGTCATGTGGCGCGAACAACCGGAGTCCGTGATCCACGTGCCCTCCAAGCCTCGATCTGTCGCCTACACATGATAAGAACGTCTCGATCGCTCACTGCTGGGGTGAGTAAAATAATGACGAGGCATCTAGCACTGAGTGACACGAGTAGTAGGCACAGTAAAAGCAGACGGTCTACGCACATAATAATCAGAATGATGCAAAGTGCGAGGTCTACCTACATGCTGTGAACGAACAACATGTGGAGGTCTCCTACTCTGACGAGGTACAAATCTGCTAGCCCGAGGTCTACCACCATATGAAACATGGTGAACACCTCGAGGAGCAAAACCTCTCCGAGAAGCACGAGGAGCCTCAAAAGCAGGACGATACTAAAACTCAGACTCATGCATACCTAAAGATGGGTAGTGCATGTCCTGGTAACTCATCGCCTGAGCACGTCGCTCATCCTTGATGCGACGAAAACAGAAACCAATCAAATGACCCGCCTGCTGACAGTAGGAACAGTGAAAAACTCTCCTGGGGGCACTCTCACGGGTCATAGGAGCAACTCTCACAGGCTCCTTGGGTTTTCTCTGAGTGGTTTTCTTGGGAGGATTTTTCTTGGCAGGAGGTGTGGTTTTCTTTAGTGGATGGGTAGGCTTTTTGGCTAGTGGGGTGTCTAACAGAGCTCTCTCTTTCTCTAGGGTGGTGGGAGAGGAAAAAACAGTTTTGTTTTCACTAACTGAAGGTATCCTCTCAAAACCCAAACCTAGAGCTACCCCTGCTCTGTCAGCACACATCTTGGTTTTGGCCAAGAGAAAATCCATCCTACCCTTTCCCTCAGTGCATTTATTAACCACGGAAAGGAGGTATTCATTTTCTGACATGAGGTTCTCAGCTCGCTCTCTAGCAGTGCCTAGCTGGTCCTTAAGGGTGATGCAAGTGTCACAAACAGGTTGCACATCCTTAGAACTACCGGCCCTCTCCAATCTAGCCTCTAAATCATGAACATGCTTATCACGTAAATTAATGCTTTCGCGTAATAAAGAGCAATTCATGCATTCAATAATATCATGAGGTCTAGAATCCACCTCCAAAAGCTGCTTCTGTGCAGTCTCAAGCTCAGAAAGAGTTTGAGCATGAACAGAACGCAACTGAGCAAGCTCACTCATGACAACAGAACAGGACTCACATTCAGCATCATTAAACTTAGACTTAAGCATGGCATATTCAGTTGAAACATTTTCTAGCCTAAGTCTAAGGTCTTTTCTTTCTCTAGCGGCTTGCACAAGTAATCTATCCTGACCAAGCACTACTTCATTCAGCTCATCTAATTTAATTAGTAGCTGGTCAGATGATAGGTTTACCTCAGATGAGTCAAGCTCATCGCCGCTGTGATCGCTGTCGGCCATGAAGCAAAGGCCGGTGAAGTCTCGTCCCTTCTTGTCCTTCTTGTCCTCCTTCCTTGGGGACTCCTCCTCCTCAGAGCTCGACTCCTCAGTTGAGGATGTGTCAAAGTCGCTGAGAGCAGCAACAAAGGCTCTGGAAGCGGCCTTGGCTACTTTCTTAGCCATCTTGCCGCGCTTGCCCTTCACAAAAGGCTTCCTCTCCTTTTTGTGGTATTTGGGGCGGTCACTCTCATCTCTCTTCTTGATCTTGGGGCAATTAGCCTTGATGTGAGAAGTGTCGCCACATTCATAGCAACCACTAAAACCACTTCTCCTCTGATCCCGTCTCTCATGATGAAAGCGGGTGAACCTCCGGGCAATGAGAGCAAGCTCATCATTAGCTAGAGTGTCCACCTGCTCCTTTGTGACGGAGACCAGGGAGGACAAAGCAAAACCATCTGCAAAAACACAAGTACCAGATGTGCTTGGTTCTGCAGTGGTACCACGGCTAGTGCTAGAAACCAATGCCAATGGCTATGGCAAAGAGCTTCTGTGCACTGCCAGAGATGCCTTGGCAACCTCTGTGGACTTCAGCTTGCTAAAGAGTTCATCGCAGGTCAAGGTGTCATATCCTGCGGACTCCTCAATGCTGGATATCTTCACTTCCCATATGCTACGGTCAAGAGCATAGAGAAGCTTGATAGCCCTATCATGATCACTGTAAGCAAGTGTCCCGTTGGATCGCAAGTTACTCATTATTGCGTCAAAGCGAGAAAACATGGCATCTATAGATTCACCAGGTGACTGCACAAACAGCTGATACTGTTGATTGTAGGTGCTTTGGCGCCTGGCCTTAATCTGAGTAGAGCCCTCTTGAAAAACAGTGAGTGTTGTCCAGATTTCCCTTGCAGTCCTAAGGTGCTGCACCCTATCAAACTCACTCCTACTCAAACCGACGAACAGTATGTTTCTTGCCTTGGAATTGGCATTATACTGATCCTTCTCAGTCTGAGAGGTGCGAGTCTCAGGGATGGAGTATTGTGAGTCCACAATCTCCCAAATTGCATTTCCTTGGCTTAACAAGTAAGCCTCCATGCGCACCTTCCAGTATGCAAAGTCAGTCCCATCGAACAGAGGAATTTTACTGCCTCTATCCATGTCGCCAACAGATCACAAAACCGGTTAAGGTCAACTGGTGATCTTAACCTGCTCTGATACCAATTGTTGGACCGGAAACGGCGACCAGAGGGGGGGTGAATGGGAGCTTTTAAAAATTCGGGCTAAAAACTAGCCTTCGGTTTCAGTTCTGTCTTCTGCGGAACAGGCTTCGAACACTACCTTCGAAGGTCTGGTTCGGAGGTACTTCGACACCTTCGAACACAGGCTTCGGAGGAGCAAAAGTTCGAAGCCAAGAAGACTTCGCTCCACTTACAACCCTCGAAAATCTACTCTGCTAAGTCAGTGCAGGCTCCGCACATAGGGTGCTTCGAGCAGGCTTCGCACTTCACCCTTCGCAAGAGTGGACAGCCCTCTGAGGACTTCGATCAGGAACTTGGCAGCAGCAACTGGTGCTGTGCTTCGTACACGAAGGTCTACACGCACACAAATGGACTACGCTAAGGGCTTCGACACAAGAAGCTAAACGGGCCTAGAACAGGGCTTCGCTAGTAAGCAGCGAGGTCTTGCCTCCTGTTACACAGAGCGAACGCACACTGACAAAACATACTTCGCACGAAAAACAACCTTCGCCTCAACAGGCTTCGGTGCACTACTACAGGCGAGGTATGCAACTCGAGCTCAAGCAAAAAGCACAGGAAACAGGGCTTCGCCGCTTGAACAAGGAACACAAAAATATTTGAACTCTGGATGAATACAGCGAGGTATGTGGGTACAGGAGCTCAACAGTAAATGCTCAAAGTGTTAAATGTTACCTACCGAGCCCCCATATTTATAGCCCACAGTTCACCCAAAGGAAATGACTACTTTACCCCTAGGGTTTACAAAGGATTTGACTCTACAGAACTAAGGGGTACAAAAGGTAGTCCACCTTTATTCTGGAGGCTTCTCTGTCAGCTTTGCAGAGGGGACAGTGTCAGCCTTTTACAGAACAGACAGTGTCAGCCTTTGCAGTCTTTGACCTTCTGGAATCCTCCCTTCGCACGCGAGGGTGCGGTAGCTTCGGTGAGAAGCCTGAAGCTAGATGGCCTTCGCTTCACCGAAGTCAGCCATCGATACAGTGACGGTTTTGAGCCGAAGCCGTCAAAGCTTCTTGGGCCTTCGCACCAACACCTCCGGAGTGGACCACCACGGCTTCGCAGCTTCACCCAGCTCGAACTCCGTCAGTCCGTGTACCGAAGCCATGCAGGCCGAAGCACCTCAAGTCAACCTTGCTCAGGAGCTAGCCTCGCTCCAAAGCCTTCCACCCTCCGAAGCCCCACCTTCGGAGTACCACCCTTCGAAGTCCCTTCTTCGTCCAAGGCCTCCGCATGAAGCATTCCATGAGCACTTCGTCGCAGTGTCTCTCCCCGAGCACACTCCTCGACGAGCCTCACCCGGACCATGCCTTCGATGCGCCTTGACTTCTAAGACCTTCGTCGGGTACTTTCGAATGTCTCCCTCCGGAGCACACTTCGAACACCTTGCCTCCGCAGAGGACTTGATCAACCAACTCCGAAGTCACTCCATCCGGAGTACCTTCGAAGTGCCTCACCTCCGAGGACTTTGTCTCGGAGTACCTTCAGCCGGAGCCACACTCCGCACTCTCTGCCTTCACCTGGCACGTCTCGACCCGAGGACCGACCCGGAGCACCTTCGCAGCCACCGTGATGGAGCTCCCCGCTCCCTGGCATCAAGCCTCCGGCTTGACCCAGGTTCACCTGCTGCGAACCTTGTCCGTCGCCTCCGAAGTCCCTGCGCACCACCGACAAGCAAACAAGTGTATCCAGTACTCCGGAGACCTCTCCGGGTTAGCAACCTCCGGCACACACTCCGGTGTACCGCCCAAAGTACCGAACCCTTCGGTACGAACCCAATCATTGCGTACTGTCGGACCCCTCCGACGAGCACACTCCGCTGCACAGCTGCAGCAAGCAAACACCGAACACCCTTCGGTGAAACCACCTCCGAACTCCCTTCGGAGAACCAACCTCCGAAGCCCCTCCGGAGGTACCCTTCGAACAGAGGGTAAAAAGCCTGTCAATCACTCATCACAAAACACTGAAACCAACCCTTGGTTTCTCAACCATATTTGATGATAACCAGAATACGCGTCAAGGAAGCTTAATAACTCCGAACCTGCGGTGGAGTCGACCAATTGATCAATTCGGGGCATGGGGTAAGGGTCACGAGGGCATACTCGGGTGATATCTTCGTCAGACCAAGCGAAGACATCCAAATTCTCTTCTACCACCTTTTCCAAGGAGGTTGCAACTTCTGGAGGTAAATCTTTACCAAATTGAAATGTATACTCTTTACCATCTTTAACAATGACCTTCGCTGCAATTTCTCCTTCAGGACTTGGTCTTGGAAAGGATTTCTTTGAAGCTTCGGAAGGGGCTGAAAAAATTTCTTCATTATCTTGTACAATGTTTACTTGTCTTGGATCAAGAGGGGGACCGTGACCATATTCCGCTCTCCGAGCGATAGCTTGATCTCCGAAGACAGTAAGGACTCCTGCTTGTGTGGGCATCTTCATGCACAAATAATTATGATGCGCCACAGCTCCGAACTGGTTTAGCATGCCTCTTCCAAAGATGACGTTGTAAGCATACGGGGCATCTACGACATCGAAGATTACTTCCTCAGTTCGGGCCAACAAACCTTCTCCGAAGGTAACTTCCAGGCCTATTTGGCCAAGTGCATCAAGCGGAGGTCCTGCGAAGCCTTGCAAAGGACGAGCCGCTGGAAGAAGATGCTTTCTGGAGATGCACAATTGATCGAAGGCTTGAACAAAAATGATGTCTGCCGAACTACCTCCATCAATCAACACCCTTCGAACTTCAGTGCCCGCAATATCAGCAATGATAACAAGTGGGTCTGCATGCGGGAAATTAATGCCAGCTGCGTCCTCCGCAGAAAAGGATATCGGTACATGAGACCACTCCGGCATTGCAGCTGTAGACGACGAAGTCCCAATATGGCCTACTTCTCTGACGTAGTCTCTTCGCTGTCTCTTTGACATGCTTCCGAGGGTACCTCCTCCAGAGATGGGGAGGACTACTCTTTTCCCTCGATCTTGCCCTTCCTCTTGCTTCGGAGGTGGCATAACATTGGCCACTAGAGGGTGTCTTGTAGCATCAAAGTTTTATATCCGCGCCACAGCCTGGACCGACTCTGGGCACGTTGCAGCTGGAACTCGGTCGGTAGTACCTCGACCCGAAGTTCTTTCTAGATACTCTCCCCTTAGGATAAGAATAGCCTTGCAAGTATCAGTTGCATGGCTTCGATTTTCTCCATGGATGCAGCAGAAAAGGGTCTGGCTCTTGCCAGCCATTTTCCCTGGCGGCCTCCAGCCGCTGGCCTTGTTCCCCGAAGACTGTGGAGCTCTTTGTGTAAACTTCTGTGGGGGTGCAATATTCATGACTTCAAAACGAGGGTGCTTTTGCCCTCTTCTCCGATCATGTTGAACTTCGAAGACTGGTTCTTGTGGCTGTGTCGAAGTTTTTACTTCTACTTTAACTTCTTGCAATATGGATGAAGTAGCGGCAGTTCTTCGGAGCCAACCCTCTTCCGACCTCGCATACTCCTCGAAGTATGACATCAACTGAGAGACCGAGGAGATGCTTTTCCGATGAATCTTATCCAAAAGGCCTTGATGAGTTACACCTTCCCGAGCTGCATCAACTACCGAAGATGCAGACAACCCCCGGATCTACGACTTCGTATGAGCGAAGCGCTTGAAATATTGCCTCAATGTCTCTCCGGGGAGTTGTTTCACCTGGAAAAGGCTTCCTGTTGACATGGGAGGCACGAAGGTGCCTTGAAAATTGCTTATAAACTTGTTCTTCAACTGCCCCCATGAATTAATTGATACTGGCTTCAAGGACCAGAACCACCTTAATGCCACTCCTTGAAGAGCTAAGGGGAAGCACTTTGTCATGGTGTCTCGAACTCCTCCGCTAGCTTCAATTGCTAGGGCATAAGAACGAACAAACTCTTCGGGATCTTCATCTCCAGCATACTTACAGAGCTTTGAAGTCTTAAACTTCGGATCAAAGCAAACTTTCTGCAGCTCAGGATGCAGTGGAGATTCATTATCGAAGGAGGCGTTCTCCGGGGCTTTGGGATAGTCGGGTTCGTCGTCTTCGGGCACTTCTGGGATAGATGGGATGGCTTGAGAGCGAATCCTGTTCGCAGCTTCTTGTCGCCACCTTGCTACTTCAGCTTGAAGGTTGGCCATTTGGGTGGCCATACCTCCAAGATTGGCTTCATCTCCTCCGGAAGGATCTTCCGGGTCTTGAGAACTGGTAGGATCAGTTTGAATTGGGATGGAAGGTGGAGAAGGGACTCCGGGTGGTCGAAGTATGGAAGGAGTTGGCGGAGAAGCTTCGTATGTACGAGGGATGGAAACTCCTTCTGGAGTTTGCGAAGGGAATGTCGAAGGACCTCCGACTTCAACCGTGTCAAATGGTATCTCTCCGGAGATCCAAGAAGACCTCCGAACGGGATTGCGAGGTGCGCTCCGCTTAGGAGGCATGATGTAAAAAGTTGGTAGAGAACGAAGTTTTTTGGACTAGGTTCCCCACGGACGGCGCCAACTGTTGGCGTAAAAGATTACGCTAACAGGTTTCTGTAGATTAGAAACTAACAAACGGAGTGTTTGCGAAATGAACTACTCTAAGCCTCCGAAAGGATAATAACTTAGAATAGTTCGAATGTGTGTATTGAATAACTTGTATTCGGTCCCTATTACAGGGTGAAATGGGGGGTATTTATAGGCCCAAATATTGAGGAAAAGACCTATTTACCCCTCTATTACAACCGACATAGTGGAAACTATTCGGTACCCTTGATAGGGCTAAAATGGTAAAAGACTAATCTAATAATATAAAAGATAAATCTTCCATCTTAGCTGGCAATAATGATCTCAAAGAGCCTTAGTTCGAAGATGTACTCCGAACCAATGCCTATCTTCGTACTTCGAGCTTGACTCAGGGTATCTTCGAAGATGGACGTTTGGAAACCTTCGAATCCACTATCTGCTTTCATGCTGTTGCGGCAATAACCCCGAAGATGAGATATTTTCCCCCAACAGATTGCAAAGACTCAAGCTGCACTAATCATAAGTATATATGTGGAGCTATAGGAAGGCCAAATATTTGAGTGGAACACAATTCAATAACAGATAGTAATGCTGAATAAATGTTCAAACTATTAGTCCTAATTGCTAGTCTACTCTTGTTCTAAGAACAGTAGTGACACAAGAAGGAAACAAGGATGAACAAGATAAATTAGAACGACAGTGTCAACACGACACCAGCAACACTATGAAACAAATTGTGCAGGGCCTTCTGTATTGCCTCTTTTTTTTCTTCTCTCCTTTTTTGTCTTCTTTTTTGTCTCTTTTTTCTCTCTTTTTTGCAACCAATTACCAAGTGCTATGTACCAACAATATGCCCCAAGCCAACTTTTTTGACAACACAGATACTGAATATATCAGTATCGCCCAAGCCAACTTTTAGATATCTACCCGTGGTAAAAAATTTAGCTCAATAAGAGTTACGAGCGAAAAGTTATGGCCGTTTCAAGGAGAACTCTCCGAAATCGGATCTGTTCCCCCTAAATCGGATTTGTTGGTTGTGGCAAAAACAGAAGTGGATGGGGATCGGTGGGGGTGGAAAAATTATGCAGCGGAGTAGGGGAATTGTGGTGGAGACATGAACTGATCTAAAACACGAATTAACCAGCAACAAGACACAAATTTGGACACTGAATTCAACACTACGGACTCTGAAAGAGAATTATGTAAAAGGCTAACAATGTCTCGGACAAGGATTTTTTTTGTTCGGCTTTTCTGTGGAATCTAGGATGAATATGAAATCAATATAATCTAAAATACACGAACCTGACGATAAACTAAGCTACGATACCACTTGATGGAGGAGGGGGAGCTCGATCTTCCGTCAGGTGGGGATAAACAACGATTTGTGGAGAACTCGACGTTGACGATACGACTTCTGATCCACGAGATCGGCCCTTGCAGTCGCTACACCACTACTCCGTTGGTTATCAACCAAGCACAACCTGATTGACCTCGCTAAGAAGGTTAATCTTTGCCTGCGAATCGAAGAACACAAGCAAGAATGCAGAAAACACAATCGAACTAAAAATTATATTGGAATCTGCGAATTGGGATTTACTTACAAATCCGGCAAAGCAGCGGCTATCAAAGCAACGTGTAAACTAAACCAAAAAACCCTAGATGGCTGTAGAAACACATTATATAGTATCTTGGGACGCACCCCTAATGGGCTCAACTGGATACACTGCCCAAAAGGCCCAATAACGCAGAAAACAACATGCTGGCAGATTCTGGACCCTATCTTGTTTTGATGATTCTCGTTGATCTATAATGAATTTTGAGATGAAACTGGCGGCATTGGAAAGGTTATGAAGTTATCTTTGTGTGGATGGGTGGAACGTCAAAAACGGAGTCCGTATGCGGCCTAGACGATATTTTAGTGCACGCTGCTCCTGGAATCCGAGTTGGACACGAATTGTAGTTAGATTGGACTCTCAAATTGATTTGAACGTCCTTCCTGGTTCTTATCCAACTCTTTGTTTATCTCCAAGTAATTTTCATCATCTCCATGGTTCCTAACAATAATAATAATATTAGGTAGTAATTTATTCCCAAGATAGTATACTAAGATACTTAGAAACGAGTTGACCTGGAGATTTAATCGTCGTGCTCGAACTTGAATAATTGGATCTTGGTATTCATCTATGGTTCTATCATTGGTAGGGATTCCCTCATCAAACTTCAAGCCGAGGACTGCCATCAAGTCTCAAACACTCACCGATTTCATCGCAAAATGGATCGAGTACTAGCTACTGGTGGAGATTGCCATCGAGAGCTTCTAGACCCATGATTTCGATGATTCCCTCAGCCTAAAGGGGGCGGGTGCCGTAGTGCTCTTGATATCTCCCCTAGGTGAAGATTTAAAGTATGTCCTCCGCCTGTGCTTTGTCAGGTCCAACAACGTGGCCGAGTATGAGTCCCTGCTCCATGTACTCCGCATTGTTGTCTCCCTCGGGATTCGATGACTGCTAGCGTTCAGAGACTCACAATTGGTGATCAACTAGGTGAACAAAGACTAGACCTTTGTCAATGAGAAGATGGAGGCCGACTTCCATGAGATCCACAGACTGGAAGGCAAGTTTGATGGCCCAGAGTTCCATCACGTCCCTTAGTACAAGAACTCGCCCGCTGACGCAATGGCGAAGCTCGGATGATCAAGTGCAGTAGTTCCCAGAGGGATGTTCCTTCAGGAGCTGTCGAAGCCATTAATAAAAGAAAAAATCTTGTAGCCTCCCGAAGCTAAAGCTACACCAATCACCATAATTACTACGGATGAAGAAGAAGAAGATTGGCACCGAACATTGATTCATTTCATCCTCATCGAGAAGATTCCCCAAGATAAAGACACAGTTATTCAGTTGTACAGAAGGAGAAAGCAGTATGTCCTGATCGGGTCGGAGCTATTCAGAAGAGCCGCATCTACCTGGGTCTTGTTGGTGTGCGTCGACAAGGCTGAAGGGGTGAAGATCCTAGAGGTAATGAATGATATGCCCAAGAAAATTTCGTGGATCGAAAGTTCTGATTATTATCTAGTCTCGAGTTAGAGAGCAAATGTTTCTTCGGAAGTTCCGATATGGTATTGGAAGTTTTGGTGAGCCAGAAGTTCTGATTTGGAATCATAGAGAATTGTACTGTTTGGAAGTTCCAATATGGTATCGGAAGTTCTGAGGTGGGCAAAAATAAATTGGATCTGTTGCGTGTCGTATTATATCGGGAGACCTAAAATACCCTATTGGAAGTTCCGATCCAAAATCGGAAGTTCCGATGTGGGAAAATAGATTGGGTCTATTACCAATTTGAGGGTTTTGAGATGATCACGACTAGGGGGTCTCAGCCCTATATAAGGAGAGGAGGAGGACGTCTTGGAAAAATGCAATAAGCCTAGATTAGACCTAGATACCAGAGACTCCTCTACTTCCTTTCTTTATCTCAATCTTTGAGATCGAGGATCCCCGTCTCTCACGTGTAGTGCTTGCATGCTGCCGTTGGAGGTTCTCAATCCCTATACATGTGGACTCCATTGTGGCATTCCTCTAATAGCGACGCTCGTGGACATCTACATACGAACGACTACGTCGTCTTCATCGATCGGATCGGTGAAGGACGACAAGGATAAAGCAAGGATATGCTTGATGCGCTACGTCCACATCTTCTTCTGCTTCACCTAGCCCGTCTCCTGCTAGAAGGTACCGAACCATGATCTCACACGCGCATGAGTCTTGAGCTTAGGGCGTAAATTTTGAATTTTCCGGCTAGCGTAGCTCTCCTATTCCCAACAATTGTTAATTATTTTTTTCGAAATACAAATGCAGAGTTGGGACGTGTGACTATAGGAGCTATGGATCTAAGATTTGTCAATAGGTTCATGAAAACTAGATGGAGATACTTGGCAATGCTTTTCGGTTATGAGTGTCCGTAGTTGCAGTATTGTGTGTGCTTGTCGTGATGTGTTGTTGTTTACTTCTACATATTCTCGTTTTTGTGTCAGATGGTTGAATTTTGTAACCTTAATGGATTAAACATAATATGTATTCCCTTTGAAGTTACTAGTTAGATGGCTGTGCTTTGCAACAGAACCTTATTTTGTAATAGGGCTTTTGTGCAAAGTTCATGTTTATGTATGATTTTTCAAAAATCTAAGGGTTTTTACACAAAATTTATACATCCACGTGAAATATATAAATTAAAAGACGAAAATATAAAAATACATTTTTTCTTTTCTTTTTTTCTTTTTTCGTTTTCCTCTTTTTCTTCTTTTTCCTTTTTCCTCTTTTCTTTCGCAGGATGCGCTGCACGGCACATGCATGCGGCGGGATTCTTCTCATGCAGCTGTGCTGCGCATGCACATGCATGCAGCGAACGGTTAGGCTGTGCTGCGCGCACAGCGTGGCACTTCAGCGGGGGGACGGTTTTGCGCAGGGAGGTGCCTAGCAGCGGACGAATAGACCATCTAGCCGCTTTATATTAATTAAGATTGGAAAGTAATTTTTTTATTGGAGTACATGTCTCAAATTTTTATATGCTTATTTAGAAGCTGAAAGCATTATTCACCGTAATACTCTAATTCTTGACCTTGAAAGAATTCTTTCTTTCCTCCAAATCAAATCTTGGTTAATTATTATACAATCCTCAATATTATTATTCATAATTGAAGACATTGTTTAAAATATCAAGTTTCTAGTCCTAATCCAGAAAATAACCCTTTCTCCCTAAATTTATAATCCTAATCCAAAAAACAACCCTTTCTCCCTAAACAAGTATTCATAATCACTCTTTGGTTCCAATAAAAATCATTCAAAAACTAAAACACTTCTCTCATTCAAATTCATGTTCCATCTCTTATATTTCCACTCAAAATACAAGGTGTCTCGTATGGCACATTCCCTTCGTATCTTTTATGTGAAAAACAACAAAAGTGTGCTTGCTTGTCTCACATTATATATAGGAACTATTTATTTTATTGCTTTTGACTATCGTTTGTTTTGTGTTTGTGTTTGTTATTTACCTTCATTCTCGAGCACCGGCATGGTTAAACAATGTATTCAATCGATAGGTCGTTGGGCGTCATGATAAGAAACCTATCAACCTTGTTAGAAAATGGACTGAGAAGAGAGGGGAAAGAAGGTTATTTATGCCTAGTTTGTTCCGTTTGTTTTTTATTCAGATATTTGTGCTACAACATGACACTAATACTAATGAAGAAATGTGTACTTATTTCAAATTTTGTTGTTGTCAATGGTCATCATAGAAAAAAGCGATATCATGGAAACAATTTGTCTCGCGGCCCTTCGGGAACCTGTATTCGACAACCATCACACATTCCATTAGAAAGTTCATCGGATGTTAAAGATGTGCCATATAAACCACCGTCCTCATTTGTTATTCATACAGAAAGTACCATTACATAAGCAAGATTATTTCAAGGACAAACCTATAATGGTACAAACTAGGACTATGTGAGTAGTGCAATTACTAATAACATAACTTATGTCTCATGTGATTACACAAACATTGTTCAATGCAAATTCTAGTATGGTAGCAGCTCAAACTATCACCTCACAAGATCAACAATCACTTACCTCAGTTCAACAAAACCCTCTTGACCGATTGATTGATCGGGCTGAAATGAAGCAAGCACATGAAAGACTACGCTATGCAAGCTTCACACCAGAGCAACGGAACAACAAACATGCAAGTGATAGATCTCGATATGCAAGTATGATGAATGAGCAGAGGCAGGTGAGGAGAGAACAAAAGAACTGACAAATTTTTGCAAGATGAAGAACACATGGTTCAAAATGTGTTGTTCCTAACGCAACAAATGGCTCCAACATCAGCTCTAACATTATCGATACAACTGACTGTATCTACAAGAACCTACTAGGTAGCACTCACTTTTTAAAGACTTAGCCAAACTATCGTCACTATGGTGCGAAGATGTTTTAATATGAGCCACTGGGATTTTGTTGTATGAATGGAAAGGTCAAACTTTAAATACCTAAGACAGAAGAAGAGCTTCAAAGGTTGTACAAAGGTGAAGACGCTAAATCACAACATTTTGTGGAGAATATTAGATATTTCAATAACCATTTTTCCTTCACCACAATGTACTGTGATAATGACAAGAACCTCGCAAGTACAAGGAATGGAGTGTACACATTTAAAGCGCATGGGAATATGTACCATGACATACACTCTTTTAGGAGTGGAGACAATGACCTAACCACTTGCGGTTGTACTTCTATGATGTTGATCCTGGTTTGTCACATTGTTTTGGTCATGCTCGATACGAGACATATAGAGCAAGAGACATTTCGAATATTAGATGTTGGTAGATATCCTATGAGATAATCCATACACTGAAACATTAAGGACATTAGGACAGGTTGAAGATATGGACAGATATCGTATTGTGCTAAACATGGACTATAAGCTAGACGAGAGAACTTATAACACACCATTAACATCAAAGGTTGATGTTGTATGGGTTGAGGGGAATGATATTCACAAACATTTTGATCACTACAATAAACCAGCTAGCTTCCATCGGCCAAAGCCGACGAAAGTTTGGCCTTTCCTAATGGAAGAAGCCAACTTCCGTCGGCAAAAGCCTAACTTTCGTCGGCATCTAACTGACGGAAGCGCTTCGACGGGAAATAGCTAACTTTCGTTGGCTTAATCTTGGTATCTCATGATAGTCCCATGCAAAGCAATCCCAATATTCTCACAGCAATGTGATCAGCTCATTCTTCATCTCGTCCGGGAGGTGCGTGCTTATGAAGGTTGCTCTCGATCTATATCTAGGCCCAATATCTACTTCATAAAGCTCATCGGTTGCATCGAAACCATGTCCTAGCTTGCCCCCCATCCCGTCGATGTGGTCGTCATGAGGCTAGTCCGGGCTACCCGTTGCGGGCTGGTCCGACTTTGTCATTTGGTCCTCGCTCGGGGTGCCGAGCGTGGTCATAACGGTGTCGTCGTTCTCGCCCGCCATGAAAGAGTTGTTGGACATGGTCCCACCAGGCGTGCCAAAAAGTGTGTTGGCGTGCTTTTTGGTTACACACTAACACACGCGTGGTCTGGGAGATCTACTTAACTCTATTGCAGGTCCTACATTCATAGATAAGGGTTCAGGGCATGCCAATCAGTTTGACCCTACAACTGATAAGGGATCGGAAAAAATGAACGTTAGCAGCATAGCCGATTGGCTGGCAAACCGATGATTGTGGCAGAATTGGTAAAATCATGAATCAGCGTGCCGATTGGCAATAAGGCCGATAGCCCAAGTTGGCCCAATCAAGAGAGCACGCCATCGGCCGATACAAAAGATAAATCATGCATATAGGCCGATGCGCACCCTTCAATGGTTAATATGATATGAAGATGAATTAAGGACAACCTATCAGCATGTACTCCGATAGAAATAAATAAAGCATACCAGATAATAGACCTATACCATGGAGATCACCACATTAACTAGATCGAACCAAACCAAGACAATAGCTAGTCACAATGATCTGAATAATATATCGGACCTAAGCGATGAAGCCTCTAACTATGAAACCCAGATAACATCAATCTAAGAGATCAAACATAACTGATGTAGCCTTAGACGTAGCCAACCAGCGACCGTACTATTTCACTGTTCTCCTTAAGAGATCAAATTGAACTGATGCAGCCATGAGGATACTAACCTAGTTGATACGGATGTCAGGGTTGGCGGGACTCACCTTGTTGGCGTAAAAGTTACACCAACAAGTTCTCTGAGATCAAGAACGAACAAACAAGGAGTTTGAACCTTAGGGCTACCTTGAACCTCCAAGTTGGATAATAGCTCAAGTAGTCCAAAAGAGTGTATTGAATAACTTGTTCCGGGGGATCCCTTTTACAGGGTACAGAGGGGGTTATTTATAGGCAAGAAAGCATAAGGAAAAGACCTAATTACCCTTAGATTACAGCCGACATAGTGGAAACTGTTCGGTACCAGGAACAAGGTTATAAAAGGTAAAACACTATAAGGTAGATGGATAAGCTGGACATCCCATCAGTCTTGTCCTTCGGCTTCGGGGCCTCCATCTCCCATTCGGAGGGTTCTCCGAGGCTTCGCATCGCTGCACTCTTCGACATGAAGACTAATCCTCCGAACGACTGCTCACTAGCTTCGGAGTTCTTCTCAGCCTTTGAAGTATTAATCTTTAAGCCTTGGAAATGGAGTAATTTCCCCCAATAGTAGCCCCTCGAATACGCCTCTCTGTATTTAACCTGTTTAGAAAGAAGGCAGTATACGGAAAGAACATTTCTATTTTTCGAAGCTTAAGGTAACGATAGAAGCCGTTACACTCTGCAAAAGGTAACGATCGATTTTTACGGTGGTTGCTCGTCGTTCCGGTTACTGGACCCACTTGTCGGCGATAGAAGCCGAACCTGCAGTGCGAAACCAATCGAAGAGTAGCACTAGACGTGCGGTTATAAAAGGGAAAGACAGGATTAACCGAGATTTTTTACCGCATCCATTATTCGCGATTCACTTTCCCCCAATCCTCCAAACTCTTGAGCACTTGAGCGAGATGGCGAGGACTAGCCACACCACTCCGGCAGCAGCCAGTACCCTAGCGCAGAGGCAGGCATGGGCGGCCTCGGCAGCTGTGGCAATGGCGGGGACTTCGAGTGGCGGCTGGCCCAAGAATCCTCGGGAGCCCCGTCCGCATTCTAAGAAGAAGATCGCCCAAAGCTTCCTAATCGGTCAGTCCGTGAGCACCGCCGAATCTATTGAAGAGGCCGTGGATGGAAAGCTGGGCGCTGGATTGAGGACTCGGGTCCCTGTGCCAGAATCAACTCCGAGGCCGCGAAGCGGGGAGGTGGTTGTCTTTGAAGCATTCTTCGAAGCAGGCTTGGGGCTGCCAGCTGTGGATTTCTTGGCGGAGGTACTGAGCCTGTTCCACGTAACTTTACCTCGACTGTCTCCCAACGCCATCGCACGCTTAGCCGTCTTCGAATGAGCGCTACGGGCGGAAGGATGTGAAGGACGCTCCGAGATCTTCGCCACGACCCACGAAGCTACGTGCCAGCCAAAGCCACAGGACGGGCCAGGGGATTCCATGGTGACCATAGCCTTCGGCAGCGTCAATTTCCAGCTGCGGAGGGAGCATGCCCTTCATTTTCCTGCAAAAGCTATTAACGACAAGTGATATACAAACTGGATACTTCGGTGGTTTTACGCCGAAGTCGGAGAGGACTCCCCCCTCGCTGGTCCTCTCCAAGAGATCTGGTTCCGGAAGGAGGCGGAGATCTCTCCGAACCCTAGCCTGCTCTCGACGAGGCTAGGGCTGCTTACTTCGGTGGCTCGCAGCATGAGTATGCGCGATCTGGCCGAAGAGTTCATCGCCCTTTGGATCCCTCCCCTCGGAGCTAACTGGCCGATCGTGTTCCAATAGGCCTCGGAGGGTGATCTCCGAAACTTAGGTAAGACTTCAATCGCTGCAACATGATATCATATGAAGAGAACAACTATACTTATGATTTCATACCCCTTTTCTTTCAGCGGCTCCCCTGGCATTGGCTCCGGAGGACATAGTTCGAGCCACCGCACGAGTTCTTGGAGCTCCATCGGTGGCCGAGAAGCAAAAAAGGCTTGAGCTGGTGGGACGTTGGGAGCGAACCAACAGGGTGTGGGGAGCTCTTGGGATGGAGCCCCCTCCGCTTCCTGACTTCGCTTCGACCGGAGTGGCTGCTCGAAAAAGGAAAGTCACCGCTGAACCATCCAAAAAGCCAGCAAGCAGCTGCCCAAGAAGAAGAAGATAGCAAAGCCTCCTCCTCGGCTGACGCCTGCCTCATCTGCCTCGTCGCCGGGCGCTCGGAGCTCAACCTCCGAAGAGGTGGAGGACTCCGACGCCCAAACAGCGGTGGCCTTCGAGAGCTATCTCCTCGACGATGACGAAGACCTAGGGGAGGTCCCCCCTGCTCCCGTCGTCGTGCAAGTGGAGTCGGACTTTGCTACTCCCAACTCGCCAACGCCCGAGGTGGTTACGGCGGAAATCGCGGCTCCGACAGGAAATGTGGAGGAAAGGACCTCGGGGGATGACTTCGCCGACATCCTTCAGATGTACGAGGTCCTGGAGGATCCAGCGATCCTACCTCACGAGGCTCCCGGAGGTACTCTCCGACGCTCCCCTTTTCTTTTTATCAATACCTATAAACTGTCTCTGAAAATATGCTTATTAATTTTGTTATCGAAGTGGGTACCTCTACGGGTGTCGATGCTCCGGTGGCGTCCGAAGCTCCTGCACCTTCGGAGGCCGCTGCTCGAGCGGACCCTCCGGTGCCTTTGGACGCTCCGAGCTTGACGGTAGAGAACACCTCCGTCGGAGCGGAGGATGCGCCTACCGGGACGAACTTGGCGACGGAGGTCACCCCTACAGTAGCGGCTCCAACCACCGAAGTTGCCTCTGCTGCTGCGGTTCAGGTCGAAGGGGTGGCTGCCAAAGATCGGAGTATCCCCGCTTCGCACTCTTTCGTGCCGGGGAGAGGCAAGAGTATATCTAGCCTCGGCCTTCTTCCTGGCCACGCTGCAACCTCCGTCGGCAATTCGGAGGATGAGGCCGTAGCCGATGACCTTCAGGCTTCGTCTTGGCTTCCTCTACTGGCTCCATTCTTGGAGCATCGGGATGGCCTCCGAAGACTCATGGAGCCTCTGGCAGAGAGAAGCCAGGATATCGCCAACTCGGACATGGTCTCCGTCTTGAGCGAGGCTAGTGCTCCGGCACTCAACTCAGCCCTCGAAAGGGCTGCCCTTCAGGTATGAAAAGACACCATAGCTGCTTCTCATTAGTGATCATAAATATTTTAGTACTTACTTGTTCCTTTTGCAGCAATTTGTTCTTGCTAGAGTGGCAGCGACTTCCAATGAGGTCGAGGTTAATCGACTCAAAAGGAAGGTCACCACCCTCCAGACGTCCCTTAATGACTCCACCGAGAGATCCCTCAGGCTGGAGGAAGAGACCCTAGAGGAACGGAGGGCTAGGGCAGCATATGACGGAGCCCTCCGGGCAGCGCGTCAATACCGCGATGCGCTTCGCTCCTCTGCCCAAGAGGTTGAGGCTGAGCGTGTCGTCCTTCGGGCGGAAGTTGAAAGGCTCCGCCAAGAGGATGCTGATTCGAACGCACAGCTGGTGGAGCTCTAGGGGGCTCTCAGCTAGGCAATGGCCCAGAAGAGCTCTTTAATGCTCCAGGTGGCCGAGGTGTCTGCGGCTGCTACAGGGCTGGAAGCAGCGGAAAAGAAGAATTCCGGCATTGCGGACCGTACCTTGGAGGCCCTTCAGGGTACCTTGGAATACTTCGGTACTATGTGCCCTTCATCTTCTGCTGCGACCCACGAGCCCCTTGACCAAAAGCTGACGAGGATCCAAGTGGCTTCGTCACTGATGATGAACTCCGGCATTCGGTACGGAGATATCTCCGGGCAGTGCGCCGGCATTGGGGTTCTTCGTCACCTTGAGTCTCTTCGGATCCCCCTCGGCTTAGTCGGGGGTTCGACCCCAGGAAGCTTCGCATCCGACAACTTGCTGCGGCCTTCTTCGGATGTGGCTTCGGCCTGGGAAGCCTTCCGGTCAACCTGGAAGACGGACCACAAGGTCGCAGCTAAAGCTTGGATTGACGAGGCCCGCTGGCAGAAGCAGGCGCAAACAAGGCCGCCACTTCCTGCTTCGCCAGCCCCTGCCATTCCTGCTCCGCCAACCGACCCGCGGGTCTAGCTCCTTAGGGTTATTATGTATACAAAGCCTTGTAAAGCCTCTTTTTATTAATGAAAAAGCCATAAACGAGAACTTGTCTTGGGTGTTCTGCTCTTTTTTAGGGTTTGTCATGCCCTTCGAGCCCTGACCTCGAACTTTTGGAAATTACTGACGAGCTCCGAAAGGAGTGGGCAAACCTCGAGGGCTTGAGGCCTTACCACCGCTCTCGCTTCTCTGTTCCTCGTGGAGTCGGAGGGGAGATCACCCTTGAAGTTTGCCAAGATGTCTTAGCTTATATTAAGGAGGAAGAGAAGGCGGAGGATTCTTCGTCCTCCGAACCTATGGACTGGTCCGACTCGGAGTACTGGGCCGAAGACCCTGCGGAGGCCGACTCCGAACGGCTCCTAACATGGGCGGAGCTTCAAGAAGAGCAAAAGAAACTACGAGCCTCCAAGAAGAAGAGAAGTGTTCGAACGAAGAGGGCCAAGCCGACAGCTTCGAGCTCCGAAGGGCAGAGTAGCCCGGGGGGTAGCTCTAGATGTCGATAGGGTCTTCGATTTTTCCTAGGCTTGGACCAAAACTTTTCTTGATGTAAAAGTATAATTATATAATGTGAAATGCTTCGATAGTATGTTGTGTGGTTCCTATCCTCCGACCCCCCTTGTGGGTATTGGATCCTTTACTATAGAAAAGGGTGCATTAGGCACAATGATGTTCCGAACCACCGAATGCTTCAAATTTACTTATCATTTGTACTTTAGCAGTACTACTTCGCGGTTCTCCTATTAAATTTTTTTTATATTATTTTTTTACACGGATTTTGACAAAGCCGGAGCATGAAATCCATGGTTTGGCCACCTTCGGCTCTTGTACAGATAGTTTGTGCTCGAAGGCTAAAAATCTGTTTGCTTTTAAAGTCCTTAGACTCTTCTATGGATCCTAACAAGCCGGAGCCTGGAATCCGTAGGGTGGCCACCTTCGGCTCTTTTACAGATACTTCGTACCCGGAGGTCGAAAATCTGTTTTTTCTTTAAAGTCCTTAGACTCTTCTACGGATCCTAACAAGCCGGAGCCTGGAATCCGTAGGGTGGCCACCTTCGGCTCTTTTACAGATACTTCGTACCCGGAGGCTGAAATCTGTTTTTCTTTAAAGTCCTTAGACTCTTCTACGGATCCAACAAGCCGGAGCCTAGAATCCGTAGGGTGGCCACCTTCGGCTCTTTTACAGATACTTCATACCCGGAGGCCGAAAATCTGTTTTTCTTTAAAGTCCTTAGACTCTTCTATGGATCCTAACAAGCCGGAGCCTGGAATCCATAGGGTGGTGGCGGAGCCTCTGAACTAATAGTTCGAAGGCAGCTGCCTGGGTCTTGAGAAAAAATGCTTGGCTCTACAAGCATCTCCGTCCTCCCAATGCGTCCATCAGGAGTAAGGGATATTCGAAGAGCAAACATAATTCGACCCTTATCTTTATTGATAGAAAGGAAAGTTTTACAAGCGATTACAAGGAGCCCCTAAGCATAATAACGCTTAAGGTGCTCCGCATGCCATGCATGCTTCAACTCTTCCCCTTCTAAATTAGCTAATTTAAACGATCCGAGGCACCCTGAGCGTAAGATAACGTATGGTCCTTCCCATTTGTTTCCTAGCTTCCCCGGAGCTATTACACTTCGCAATACCAGATGACCAGGTTTTAGTTCCTTCAGCTTTATCTTCGGGTCATACCATGTCTTTGTGTGGTCCTGGTACTTAGTCAGATTGGCGACAACTCAAAGCCTTGTTTCTTCTAACAAATCCAGCGAAGTGCTCCTATCAGCTTCGTCTCTCCAGGTTGAACTACGCGAAGCGATCCATCTCTGAGCTCCGTAGGAGTCATGGCCTCATCTCCGAACAGCAATCTAAATGGGGTGAAACCTGTGGACCTGGTTTGAGTGGTTCGAATGGACCACAAGATTTTAGGGAGCTGTTCGACCCACAGCCCCTTGGCCAAGCCAACGATCCAGTGGTTCATCCCAGAGAGGATGTTCCCGTTGGCTCGCTCAACGGCTCCATTGGACTGTGGATGGCGCACCGCAGCGAAGCACAGCTTAATGCCTAGATCTTCACAAAATGTTTGGAAATTGTTAGCTTCGAACTGGGTTCCATTATCCACCGTTAATTCTCTTGGAACTCCGAACCTGCATATAATGTTCTGCCAGAAAAATTTTTGCACATTCCTCGAAGTGATAGCTGTCAATGGCTCCGCTTCAACCCATTTAGAGAAATACTCGATTGCTACTACGGCAAACTTCAAGCCCACTTTCGCCATTGGAAAAGGGCATATGAGGTCCATGCCCCATCTAGCCATTGGCCATACTGGGGCAATAATTTGAAGCTGGATTGGCGGGCGGTGGCTTCTTCTGCCCATCCATTGGCAGCCTTGGCATGTTCGAACCAATTCCTCTGCATCTCTTACTATAGTTGGCCAATAAAACCCTTGTCGAAGTGTCTTGCCAGCTAGTGCACGAGGGGCTAAATGACCTCCGCACAAGCCTTCCTGGATGCCTCGAAGTATGTCTTGACCTTCGGGCTGGGGGATGCATCGAAGTAGAGGTGCACACACACCAGCTTTGTATAACACTCCATCGATGAGCTTGTAATTCCGAGCTCTTGCTTGCAACCTTCGGGTTTCCAGACCTTCGAGGTTGTCTATGTTAGTTTGCAACATGTTCATAATTGGAGCCCTCCAATATGTAATCGGGATGCACAACACTTCTAAAGGGGGTAACTGCACCGCTGCTGGCTGCACTAGTTCTTCGTAGAAAGCACCCTCCGGAAGTTCCAACGCCCCTGCTGCGGCCTTAGCCAGAATATCTGCAAGTTGATTCTCTGCACGAGGGATACTCTGAACTGTAAATCCTCTGAATGCTGCTTCGGCCTTGCGGATTTCTTCAAGGTATTGTGCTAGATGTAGATTATTTGCTTGAAAGCTTTTATCAACATGCCCTGCGACGACTTGGGAATTTGTCTTAATTACTATCCTTGCAGCTCCAAGCGCTTTAGCCTTTCGAAGACCTAGCAGGATTCCTTCGTACTCGGCGATGTTATTAGTGGTTCTGAAGTTGAGCCTCATAGAATACATGGCCTTCTGCCCTGATGGTGATATGATGATGGCCCCTGCTCCGGCACCAAATGCTTGATAAGCTCCATCAGAAAATATTGTCCATAAACCTTCGGAGGGTTCTTCTGGGGCCCAAATGGCAGATGGAGTCCACTCTGCTACAAAATCGGCTATGATTTGAGATTTAATAGTTGTTCTTGCCGTGAAGGAGATTCTGAAGGGTGCCAGCTCAACCGCCCATTTTCCAATTCCGCCCGTAGAATCTTTGTTTCGGAGCATATCTCCGAGAGGATACGATGTAGGGATGATCAGGTTATGCGCCAAGAAATAATGTCTTAGCTTTCGCGAGGCCATTACTAGGGCGTAAGAAAATTTCTCGAGATCAGAGTATCTGATCTTAGCTCTGGACAAAGCGTCCGACACGAAATAAATTGGGTTCTGCACCAGCTTCCCTTTAAGCTCAACTTCCCGGACCAACACTGCACTCACTGCTGAACCTGTTGCTGCAAGATATAGGAGCAGTGTTTCTTCTGGAAGGGGAACAGTCAAAGTTGATAACCTTCCGAGGTACGCTTTTATATCATCGAAGCTCTTCTGGCACTCCGGTGTCCAGCTGAAACTTTCGGACCCTTTTAGTGCCTTGAAAATTGGGAGGCTCCGCTCTGCTGACCTGGAGAGGATCCTGCTAAGTGCTGCGAGCCTTCCTGCTAGCTTCTGCACTTGCTTCAAATTCTCTGGTGGAGCCATCCTTTGTAGTGCACTTATTTGTGTTCGGCTAGCTTCGATTCCCCTGCTCGAAACTAAGTACCCTAGCAGCTTCCCTACTTGTGCCCTGAATATATATTTTTCCGGGTTGAGGCGCACTCCACATGCTCGGAGGCTCTCAAATGTTTTAGCTAGGTCTAGTCTATGCTGGTGCTTTTGAGCACTTTTTATTACAATATCGTCCATATAGGCTTCGACATTGCGGCCTATCTGATGACCTAGTGCCTTAGCTATTAAGCGTGAAAAGGTGGCTCTGGCATTCCGCAAACCAAAAGGCATTCTTACATAACAAAATACTCCGGAATGAGTTATAAAACTTGTCTTGGCTTCGTCTTCGCGCTTCAGCCATACTTGATGATAGACGGAATAAGCGTCGAGGAAGCTTAGCAATTCAGAGCCGGCTGTGGAATCCACCAGTTGATCTATTCGGGGCATCGGGTAGGGGTCTCGCGGGCATGCTTTATTTAATGAAGTGAAGTCAATACACATGCGCCATTTGTTCGAGTCCTTCTTTCTTACAAAAACAGGGTTAGCCAACCACTCAGTATGGGCTACTTCCCTGATGATGCCAGCCTTTAATAATTTTTTTACTTCTGCCTTAGCGAGGCTTGCTCTTTTTGCTGACAGCTTGCGGATCCCCTGGCGCACTGGCTTGGCCTTTGGGTTGATGAGCAGACTATGCTCAATGATGCTTCGATCGACCCCTGTGATGTCTTCGTCGGTCCAAGCAAAGATGTCCAGATTTTGCTCGACGACTGCTTCTAACGAAGCAGCTATCTCCAGGGATAGCCCTTTGCCGAACTGCACTAGATACTCCTTGCAATCTTTTGAAATTATTCTTGTCTCGACATCACCTTCTGGGCTTGGCTTGAGCGAGGGCCCCTTCGAAGGGTTCGAGGCCTCCGGCACTTCTTCGAGGCTTTCATCCACATTGTGCATTTGTCGGGGGTCCAACGGTTGTCAATGGCCATACTCCGTCCTCCGAGCTACAGCTTGGTCTCCTGAAATAGTAAGCACTCCACCTTGCGTGGGCATTTTGAGACAAAGGTAATTATGGTGAGCTATAGCCCCGAACTGGTTCAGCATCCCTCGGCCGAAGATTGCATTGTAAGCATACGGGGCGTCGACCACGTCGAAGATCACCTCTTCCACCCTGGCCAGAGGCCCCTCTCCGAAGGCAACCTCGAGGCCTATCTGACCTAGGGCATCGAGAGGCGGTCCTGAAAACCCTTGAAGTGGCTGGGCTGCTGGAAGCAGGTGCTTCCGGGGTATGCACATCTGGTCGAAGGCCTAGACGAAGAGTATATCTACGGAGCTTCTGCCATCTACCAGGATCCTTCGGACCTCCACTCCAGCTATATCAGCAGAGATGACCAAGGGGTCGGCATGGGGGAACTTCACCACCGCAGCATCGCTGGCAGTAAATGAAATGGGCACGTGGGACCACTCTGGCATCCCCTCGGCGGAACTGGAGGTGCCAATGTGTCCGACCTCGCGGACGTACTCGCGCCGCTGCCTCTTGGACATGCTTCCGAGGGTCCCTCCCCCGGAGATGGGCAGGACCACTCATTTGCCGCGGTCTTGCGGGTCTTCTTGCTTTGGTGGCGGCATAATGTTTGCCACCGGTAGCCGCATGGGGGCTTCAAAGGCACCGGTTCGGGCCATGGTTTGCACTGGCTCTGACCGTGCCGATGGTGGGGCTCGATCCGAAGTACCCCGCCCGGTACTTCGTTCAAGGTAGTCGCCCCGAAGGGCCAACACAGCCTTGCAATCCTTCGTGTCATGGCTCCTATTGTCGCCATGCACACAACAGAAAAAACTCTGGCGCTTGCCAGGCGCCCTTTCTTGAGGTTTCGGCGGTCCGGCCTTGAAATTCTTCGCCTGCTGGAAGCTGGCAGGCGCCTTCAGAACGGAAGGTGCAATATTTAGCACCTCCGAGCAGAAATGCTTCTTTCCCCGCTTGTGCTCGTTGAAGCGGTTGTCTTGAGGAGGCTGCAGCGAAGCGGAGGCTTCGTGCTCCATCTTGACTTCTCGGAGGGTGGGCGAGGGTGCTTCAGCTCGCCGTAGACAGCCTTCCACCACCTTGGCATACTGTTCGAAGTATGCCATCAGCTGCACCACAGACGTCACCGGCTTTCGGTGGAGTTTGCTGAGGAGGTCGGGGTTTAGCACCCCTTCGCACGCGGCGTCGACTACCGAAGATGTAGACAAGCCCTTGATCTGCGATTTGGTGTGGGCGAAGCGCGGGAAGTACTCCCGGAGTGTTTCTCCGACCCGCTGCTTAACCTGGAACAAACTTCCCGTGGACATCGGGGCCACGAAGGTGCCTTGGAAGTTGCTCACAAATTTCTTCTTCAGTTGCTCCAAGGAGCTGATCGATCCTGGCTTCAGGGACCAAAACCAGCGGAGCGCTACACCTTCGAGAGCGAGGGGGAAGCATTTTGCCATAGTGCTTCGCACCCCTCCGCTCGCTTCTATCGCCAGGGCATATGATCAGGCAAACTCTCCGGGGTCCGACCCCCCAGAGTACTTATGTAATTTCGAGGCCTTGAACCTAGGGTCAAAAGGCACCCATTGCAAGTCCGAGTGCAATGGAGATTCATCGTCGAAAGATGCATTCTCGGCCTCCTCCGAGACTTGGGCAGCTTCAGGGAGGTTGCGGACAACACCGTCTTGAGGCCCTTCTGGAGTTTCGGTGGAGGATTGAGTGCGAAGGCGATCGGCGGCCTCTTGCCTCCACCGGGCTACTTCCTCCTGAAGCCTGGCTAGTTGTGTAGCCTCGGTTCCAGGAAGGCCTTCATCTTTGTCGGAGGGCACCTCCGGGTCGCGGGAGCTGACATAATCAGTATGAAGCTCCGTAGGGGGAGCTCGAGGGCCCCTGGGTACTCGATGCCCAGTGGTCTCGGTGGGAATTGGTGGAGTAGTTGAGGGTCCGGCTCCTGTAGTCCGAGGGGACCTTCGGAGGGGACCTGAACTCTGGCTACGCTTCGGAGGCATAGCTAGTCACGAAGTGGTCTTGGAGACGGAGGACTTCGAATGACTTGGGAAGTCGATCAAAGGCCTTTGGGCTGCACTAAGAAGCCCTTAACTGAAGGGTGTGCGGAATCCTGAGACTCCGAGGCTCCCTCCGAAAGTGCTCTTCGAAGTGCAGTCAGCAGTAGAGAACAAGCTTATAGAACATGGTTCCCCACGGACGGTGCCAACTGTTGGTGTAAAAGTTACACCAACAAGTTCTCTGAGATCAAGAACGAACAAACAAGGAGTTTGAACCTTAGGGCTACCTTGAACCTCCAAGTTGGATAATAGCTCAAGTAGTCCGAAAGAGTGTATTGAATAACTTGTTCCGGGGGATCCCTTTTACAGGGTACAGTGGGGGTTATTTATAGGCAAGAAAGCATAAGGAAAAGACCTAATTACCCTTAGATTAGAACCGACATAGTGGAAACTATTTGGTACCAGGAACAAGGTTATAAAAGGTAAAACACTATAAGGTAGATGGATAAGCTGGACATCCCATCAGTCTTGTCCTTCGGCTTCAGGGCCTCCATCTCCCATTCGGAGGGTTCTCCGAGGCTTCGCATCGCTGCACTCTTCGGCATGAAGACTAATCCTCCGAACGACTGCTCACTAGCTTCGGAGTTCTTCTCAGCCATTGAAGTATTAATCTTTAAGCCTTGGAAATGGAGTAATTTCCCCTAACACACCTCTTCACTAGAGATCAAAATGATGCAGCCTAGCTCAGAGCGCGCGAGTCCCGCTGGATAACCTTGGGGCTCAAGGGTCGCGATGCGTCGATTTATTGATTAAACGAGAGTTGTCTAATATAACCTAAGGGATACATATTTATAGTCCATAGACTTGTCATCCAAGTATCTTATCCAGCAGATTCCTGATGAATTTGTAACCATATTTTGCTCTTATCTCCATCGGCTCCCCTTCCGATTATGTAGTTGTTCCGGATGGAATCCTTTGACTTTCTTTGACCGGATCTTCTTTGACCTTCTGTTGATTGTGTGCCATCCTTGGTGGGCCTCGGGCCCTACAAAATCTTGGCGTCAACACATGTCCCCCTAGTTTTGAGGCGTTAAGAGGCATCTAACGCTTTGAAACTATGAGTCATAATTACCTTCTGTTGCCATGTCTGTTCTCACGGTCATCCCACATTCATTACCATCAGCTAGAAAAACTCTTCTCCTTCTTTTCTTTTTCAGGATTGGCTTAGCGCAACACCCAAAGAACCACACTGGCTAATAAATATCTGGCTTTTTCACCCTTCACCTTTCTACGCTTTCCATCTGCATTGCCTTTGCTCTCAGTATGTCGGCTTATAGTGTGCCTTCGATTGCCATTGCCCATCACCTTATTATCCCTCATGTCTCCCCGTCGAGTGACATCGAGATAGCCAACCTTCACAAAGTCCCCGAGGTAGGCCCCGACGTTTTCATCTCTTCATTTTTCTTTGTTCCCCTGGCCTATTTTCTTACTACATATTCCTTCTCTTTTTTTCTTTTGTCTTCACATCACTTGCAGGATCAGGTCCTCATTCCCATAGTTGTCTATCCTTCTAGTTTCTTTTTAGGGCCCATGGGCAATTCAGAACCCATTGATTTTATCAATGACGAGACCCTTCATATTCCTTTGAAATGTTCCCCCATGGACCCCTCTGTATGGGGCTATGGCTTCAACTACTTCCCTTCTCCAATCCCCGGCTGGCGCCACTGTTACCTTAGGGTGTCAGCTGTCTATCGCCTCCTCTGGGATGACATTAACATTAGCCACTGCATCGGTCTTTCTCTTCCTAAAGTTTACTTGTTATTTTTGGTTTGATGCCTTATATGCCTTTGTGTTTGGTCATGTGCCGACGAGTCATTCTTTGCTCGATGTTTACTTTCTAACCTACCAAGGTATTGACTCATTGGCTCACCCTTTTGACTTATGCTATCAACCTTCCTCTCTTCTTAGGGTTGTGCCAGTTGACAGCTAGGGTTTCTATATTGCGAGGCACAATAAGAAAGATGGCCACGTAGACATTGTTGAACACATCGCCTTCTTGAATCTTTCACTAGAGGAATTCATCTTTTGCGTACCGACCTTATCCCCAACCTTTCAGTTCCGTTTCGTGGCCAAACAGATGGCCGCCGCCGTATGGGTCCCACTCGGCCGCTAGCTCCTTAGAGCAGTATATCGCCTTCTTCACATTGTATCGGCTGACCTATCGGCTGGTAATTTAATTGACCGTCTTAGGGGCCCTTGGTGGTTCCTCCAACTCTGGGTTAGTGTTTACACCATCGATTTCACTAGACGAACCCCTTTTAGCCAATCGCTTTTTCCCACGGATTTTCTAGAATCGGCCATCCCCACTTAAAGTTTTTGTTATTCTTTGGGTGAGGTGGCGACGTGTCCTTCTACCACTCCATTTGCTTCTTCGGCTTTGGCTGATTTTTTCAAGAACTTTATCTCGAATTCTCTAACCGGGCCATCTGGTTCCCTTTTGATTTTTATGCGGAGTATGCTTTTCCCACCCATCTGGTCTTCCCCGATGTGTCCCGGAATGGCGCATCCTTCAGCATATTCTCGTCGGCCATTTCTCCCTACGTTCTCCCTACCGAATTTAATGAGGAACGCATCCATGGGTCTTCTTATGAATTCTACCACCCCTCAGTCTTTTCCCACCAAATCCCACCTCATCTCTTCTTCATCGGCCAAATCCAAACTCACGGGAGAGTCTTAGGTCTTTGGGAGTGGTGTCGCCTTTCATGGATGACTGAGGGGATTCGTATTGGAAGCCTTACTTCCTAGACCACCTGTCGGGTGACCTCACTAGCCTTCCGTCGATGGTGGGGTGAGGTGAAACAACATATCGTCAACCGCTCCTCAATGGTCTACCGGGTACGGCTCCACCAGGATGATACTGATGAGGGTTCTATGGTAATGTGTGCTTATTTCTTGCTCCTCCCCTGCTACTCTTTTTTATTTAGACTTGCCCTTTTTACCGGGATACCCCCTAGCGATTCTTAGGGGCCGGCTGATACAGTATGGTCCAGTATCGGCAGGTACAAATTTGGGTGCTGGTGCCCCCACTCCCACGACGTTGGTGAACGAAAGAAGGTCATGAATCGCCTGACCACCCTGAGGGAACTCGAGTGGCCTTCGAAGGGGAAGCCGGTTGGAGTTGCAACCTAGGACGCTACGCTAGATATTTCTTCGTGTAACATTTTTGTTCATGTAACTAGGAGAAAAGAAGTGTGTATATATCGTTGGTTCTTATGTGTCATCAGTCTTGAGTTTGTGTCTAGAGGCGATACGAATGGTCTCGGCTATCTTGTGCGAGAACCTTTCAAGAATTTATCCATACACTCGGGAAGTACTTTTTTAGATACTTTCCATTCTACGCCTTCCCTAATACTTCCCTGTTCAGCCCCTCGAGGAAATAAGAATTGTTGGGCACAACTCGATGTATCCGAAACGGTCCCTCCCAATTAGGGGACCACTTGCCGAATCGATTCTCCTCTAATTCGATCAGTAGGATAAGCTTCCACACAAGATCCCCTTGTTTGAATGACTTTGGCACCACCTTCTTATCATAGTACCTAGCAACCCTTGCCTTGTTTTCTTTAACCTTCTTGAGAGCTCTTAATCGGATATGCGCAGGTCGTGCAGGTCGCCAGGCCTTTGTAGTATCTTATGCAGTCCTCCACCACAGTTGGCCAAAAGTTACCTGACCTTCGCAACAACCATTTTATTTTCAAGGTCAACTGGTGTGTTCCGCGTACCCCATCATGCACTTCACACATTACAACCTTATCCTCCTTGACATCTATGATCTAAGGAGAACCCCATCGGTCATTCGGCGATAAAGATCTTCACCGAGCATGACGTACCTAGTCGCCCGATACAGAAGCTTCCTTGGCACCGATGTCAAAGGGTCCTTCAAGTAGTTAATAATATAATACATCCAATCATTGGCGCCTATTTCCGCGATTTTGACCTCAACCGATCAGGTCGTCGGCTTGTAGTCTCACGCTGTTTGAGCCAAATCGTTTGCCTCCAAATTTTGTTCCCTTGGGATGTGAGTGAATGACACGCTTCGGAATCACACCATTATAACTCTGCACTAATCATGGTATCCTTTCAATATGTCATCCTTGCACTCATACTCATCCGATAGATGTCTTATGACCACCAAGGAATCATCGAGAATCTCAACTATATCGAGTCCCACTTATTATAATAACTACAATCCTTTCAGCACGACTTCATATTCGGCCTGGTTATTGGTGGCAAAAGGCTTGATGGTGTACACGAACTCAAATGGTGCCCCCCGAGGGGAAATGTTCACCATGGCGATACCGCATCCGTGCCGGCATACCGATCAATCAAAGAATAACGTCCATGGTACTGGCTCCACGTGAGCTATCGTCTTGTCCCTGTGTTGAGCTATGAAATCATCTATCACTTGGCTTTTTATTGCCTTAGCCGATTCATATTTTAGGTCAAATTCGGTCAGAGCAAGGACCCATTTGTCGATACGTCCCTTCAAAACTAGGGTCGTTAGCATATATTTGATGACATCAGCCTTGCATACTTTGGTGCACTCTGTCGAGAGCAGATAATGCCTCAACTTGATTCATGCGAAGTACAAACATAATCAAAGCTTCTCCACCACCGAGTACCGGGTGTTAGAGTCCAAGAGCCTCCTATTGAGATAGAAAATCACCCTCTCCTTCTTGTCAACATCCTAAACTAAAACCATGTCATTGACTTCTGTATCGGCCGATAAATATAATTTGAATGGGGTCCCCCTTCCACGGTGGCATCCGTACTGGTGGCGAGCTCAAATATTCTTTGATTTCGTATAACGCCTTCTGCTGCCTATCTCCCCACACAAATTTCTGGCCCTGTTTCATCTTCAGCAGTGGCGTGAAGGTCTCTATTTTCTTCAAAAGATTTGCTATGAATCTTCTGAGTACATTTATCTTCCCGATTAGTGATTGTAGCTCGGTCTTGTCAGTGGGGGGCAGGGTATTCTTAATGGCCTCGATACTGCATTGGCTTATCTCGATCCCACTTTCATGTATGATAAAGCGCAAGAATTTCCCTGCCGATACACCGAAAGCATACTTCTTGAGATTCATCTTTAGTCCGTACTTCTGAGCTCTCTCTAAAACTTGACGTAGATTGGCAATGTGATCCTGAACGTCACTTGACATGACCATGGCGTCGTCAATGTATATCTCTACCAACCGGTGATCATGTCGTGAAAGATGTAGTTCATGGCTCTCTGATAGGTTTCTCCTACATTCTTTAGGCCGAAGGTCATTACTACCCACTCATATAGCCCTATTGCGCTTGGACATCGGAAAGTTGTCTTGTGAATGTCTTTTTCGGCCATGAAGATCTGCTATAACCTACATTCCTTTCGATGAAGCTGATGTTCTTGTGACCCGATGCGTGTAGGATCGAGAGTAGTGACCGAAGGGGGGGGTGAATGGGCGCCTCAAAAATTCATTCGAATCAATGGCCTTCTCCCAACACCCAATGCACCTCAACAGACAAACATCCGAACAAAAAAACAAGTACTGAAAATAATCTAGCCTAAAAATGACCGGTGTCCTAATAAAAAGACACCATCAAAGTGTTTAAAGGCAGATCAACAATGCATTCAACTCACATGCATTTCAAGCATCATAAGGATAATCATCACAGGCATTTAACCAAACAAAATAAATGTAGATGAAAATTTTTGCTTACAGATGAATTGAAATGCACTAATGATACAGAAATATATCAATGGCCAACCATAGTGCAATCTGAAATAAAACTCTTGTAGTAATTAAATCTATCTAGAAAATTAATGCAAGTGCACACAAAACGAGGATGGAAAATATCACTATGCTATTGATGTCTCTCTTTGACTTCCATTGACAATCACTCAACACTTATAGAACCTTGAGGCCCATTCAACATGGCTCCTCAGTCTCCCCCCTTGATGAGTGCATTGTCAACACTTTCTTCATCAATGCTTCAGAACCTGCAAAACATGTGGAAACACGAAAACAAAAACACAAGAAGATAGAAAGAAGAAAATAAAATAAAAGGTTTAACCCTAATTACCAAAAGCCGAACAAAAGCCAGAAAACGGTCATTATGGTTAAACAAAGATAAAAACTCAAACGAGTGCAATCTCAGAATTATCAACAATGATACCCAAAGAGTAAAGGCAAAAGAGACTAAAACTCCCCCTGAAAAAAATCCCAGAGAAAACCAAAACTACGCCTAAACTCTTCTAAAAGATCAAGTAACCCAAAATTTCTCGCCCTTATTAACAATTGGACTCTTCAAGTGAGACTAAATGCACTCAAAAGAGATACAAACTCAAACTCCCCCTGGAATGCATCTCCCCCTCAAAATATGCATTGAATACAACTGGGGTGCAAGTGGAGTGTAAAAATCATGCTTCTCAGATATGATTGACTACAATTACAACATCTAGCAAGTATAGCACAAAATATTGTCTAAGACACATGTCATTATCAGTGCAATAGATGATATCCAATGAATGTCATTAGAACGAATCTTTAGATTTTTGCAAATAAAAGCATCACCACATTTTCTAGTCGACAAGCAAGGTAAAGCATGAGATGCAAAGGCTAGCTGATATCTACCAAGATAAGCATTGTCCATAACAAAGAGCTTCAACAAACTTGTTATCTTTTTAGTTTTCAGCCTTTTTCTTTTCCTTTTTTATTCATTTTTGCTAGGGGTTATTTGCATGCCAACCTTATGCTAACCGACCAAGTCAAGCCTAGGCCAGAACAGGACCATCATAAGCTTAAGACATTGGTCTTGGCATACATTACAATGTCCTAGTTCATACCAAAGTGTTATGGTAAGCAGTCCAAAACAATGCAATGCGCCACATCAAATCCACCTGGATCTTTTCGTTTAAGCATAAAAGGCATATATTTTTCATTTTTCTGATTTTTATCATTTTATACCATATTTTCCATGTTAAAGCATATAGATGTCCAAGTTGCGTACTAGCATCTAAGTAAGGAACTAGCTACCAAGCATGTAAAAGATAGCAAAAGCATTCAGCCTACATATGTTATTTACCAGAAGCAATGGTGATCATTTTTTTTTCAATTTTAAAGCATAAAAGACATGCATATGATAGATATCAGATATATCGTGTGAACTGATGCAAGGCATGATCATCGACATGTATTCAAAAGCATTTACTAGCTAGAATGAGTAAAGCAGGTTAATCTTATAATAGAAGCAAGCCCAGTGTGAAATATGAATGTGCATGATATGAACTCACACGAAAAGACTCAATAAAAGAGTAAAGAAGAAAGAAAAACTCAGAAAATATCCTAAAAAGGCTACACAACTCCCAAATCTCCTCGCAAACGCTCAAATGTAGACTGATCTAGGGGTTTGGTAAGAATGTCAGCCAACTGATGATGGGTATCAACATGAACAAGGTCAATGACACCTTTCTCATATTGATCCCTCAGAATGTGAAAGCGCATATCGATATGTTTGGTTTTTGAATGAAGACATGGGTTTTTCCCTACACTAATTGCACTGGTGCTATCAGAAAATAAAGGTAATCTAGCAGGGAAACATAACCCAAAATCTTTCAAAGTGGAAATCATCCAAACTAACTGTGAGCAGCAGCTAGCAGGAACTACATACTCAGCCTCTGTGGTAGAAAGCGCAACTATAGATTGTTTTCGAGAAGACCAAGAAACAAGCGAAGAACCGAGAAACTGGCAAGTACCGGAAGTCGACTTGCGATTTAGCCGGCACCCACCAAAATAAGCATTGGAAAGGCCAGATAACTCAAGAGATGATGATGCTTAATAGTAAAGACTGAGATTAGGCACATAAGTAAGATACCTGAAAATGTGCTTGACAACCTACTGATGAGATGCGCGTGATGAAGACTAGAAACGCGCGCACAGTCCCACGACGAACTGAATGTCCAGTCTCGTTGTAGTCAGGTACAACAATGATCCGATCATCCCTCGATACTCTCTCTCGTTGACCTTGACGCCGCTCTCGTCCTTGTCCATGCCCCCAGATGTGCCCATGGGGGTCATATGAGGACTCAGCTCTCCACCAAAGTAGAACTTCTTTAGCATGTCCCACGTGTACTTGCTCTAGTGGATGAAGATGCCTTCCTTCATCTGCTTGATCTACAGCCCTAGGAAGTACTTGAGCTCACCCATGAGGCTCATGTCAAACTCGTTCTGCATCTGCTCAGAAAAATTAGACACAAGCTCATTAGTAGAACCACCAAAAATAATGTCATCCACGTAAATCTGAGCAATCAAGAAATCTGAGCCAACTCTGAGCAAGAAAAGTGTTTTGTCCACAAAACCCATCACAAAACCGTTCCCCAACAAAAACTTCTTTAAACAATCAAACCAAGCCTAGGGGGCATGCTTCAGACCATATAAAGCTTTCTGCATCTTGAAAACATGTTGATGAAACTTAGGGTTTTCAAAACCGAGGGGCTGCCTAACATAACTTCCTCCTCTATGTACCCATTCAAAAAATCACTCTTGACATCCATTTGAAAAAAGCTTGAAACCTTTAGAAGCAGCGAATGCCAAAAGTATGCAAATAGACTCAAGATGGGCAATAGGGGTGAAAGTCTCCTCAAAATCAATACCCTCTTTCTGGCAAAAACCATGGGAAACTAATTGAGCTTTGTTGCGCAGCACAACCCCATCTTCACCTTGCTTGTTCTTAAACACCAACTTGGTGCCTATGGGGTTGCAACCTGGTGGCAGCTCCACTGGTGTACAAACCCGATTGTGAACAATGTTTTCAAGCTCTTCTTGCATGGCGTTTATCCAATTTGCATCAGATAAAGCGTGAGCAACATCTCTAGGCTCAAAAGTGGCAACAAAAGTAGACTCAACAAACATGCATAGCGAGTGAACTAGCTTGAGAACGCAAGGATGTCGTAGTGAGATCACCGATGATGAGCTCTGAGGGGTGATCACGCTGAACTGCTTGGGATCCTAGGTGCTCACATGTCACCTCCCTGAAGTCAGTAGCTGGCACCTCTGGACTCGACTAAGGGGGCTCGATCGAAGTGGAAGTAGTGATCAGAGGTCCGCCCTCGTCCTCAGTCGAAGTCTCAGAAGGTGTGGGGTCTGCAGGCAGTGCAGAAGGCCCACCCTCGTGAACTGATGGGGACTCGATGGGTGGCCCGATCTTTCGGTGAGTTGATAGAGATGAGGAGATAACTTCGATTGGAAGGAGACGACGTTGACAACCCGACTACAACCGTACGAGACATTTGTGTTGCGCCTTAGCGATCGATACACCAACTCCAAGGGTTGTTGATCTAGCCGGTGATCAACCTTGTTGCTGCAAGCAATCGAAGAACGAGCAAGAACAAGATAAAGGAGCAACTACAATTGCTGGATATGAAAGACGCACAAAGGGTAGTTGGGGTTCTAAAACGTGAAACCAGCGACTTAACCGATCACGGGTTTACACGGACAAGTAGCATTGGCTAAACTTTTATCTAATCAAAACCCAAATTACAACTGAAGTCTCTAGGGTTATTTATAGCCCTAGGGATGTTCCCAAAGTTTGGAAACTTATTACATATGGAAACTACTAATTATTTCCTAAACAGATTTACAAGAAAAAAACACACGTTGATTTTGTGATTGTGATCTCCTCCGATGGAATCTGGATATGTAGCTAGATCTGTTCGAAACAGGATGTCTCGATCTTTCCAAAAAGTCCATGATCATCCAAATCGGAGCTGCCATGTAAAAGTTGTGCATGTTTGAATTTGTTGTTGTCCATGTAGTCCGAATTAGTGTCGAAATTGTGTAGAAGTTAATCTCCACTTTCTCTTGGCACATAAATAATGACCCAAAATTGTATATTATGTTTTCATGTCCTTGACTTGGTCCCCAATCAACTTCCATGATGTTCGATGCCCTTTGTGCGCTCTCAACGCGTCGCTTGATCCATGTGAGAATTTCTGTAATTGAAATTAAAAGTATCTCATGGTGTAGAATCCATGGTTAAAATAAATAAAATTTAAATCTAACGTAGAAAGCATGGACCTTAGTTTGTTTGCTCACAATCATGGTCATATCCGAGCTAGTGATGGACCTTAGATTGTATTCGTACTCATTGTAGCTCCTAGCAAAATAGATATCATTGTGCAATATCTCTTGTCCTTTTGTTACACTGTGAGTAGAAGGAAACCAACTCACGTTGACATTCGGTTTCGCATGTGTCGGTGAAGAACCATCCTTGATGAAAAGAGACAAAAATGTGAGGTTGTTGAACATCTTAAAATGCTCTCCTTCTTGAAAACAAACCTTTGTATTTAAATCAAAACAAGAGACTCTCGAGGTAATTATTTTCAGGATTTACATGCAATTTCAAATCTGAACAGATGTAAACTCTATGCAAAAAGTATATGTCTTGCTTATGGTATGTGCCAAATATATGAAAAATAAAATTGGCAGGACACGGCAAATTAAACCTTGCAAATAATTTTTCTTTTAAACAAGTGAGCTCTCAAAGATCCATAATTTCAACATATCCCCATGTATTTAAAGAAGATAACAATTTAATTTCTTCATTCTCATTAGTAATGTGGAAAACATGTTTAAAATCAACGCTTGAGGATTTAACAATAGAAACAACACATTCTTCCACTAGTTGTGATAGGTATATAAGTGAAGCATAAACACACAACTCTTCTTTGTCATGAGGAATTTCAAGCAAATCATCTATTAACAAAGAAATTTCAGAAAAATATTCCACTAATGGTTGCTCTATAATAGCATGAATATCTGATGACTGTGTTTTATCAGGAGTACACTCACCTTGATTAATTTCAGTACATATATTACCTTGCAAAACCTTTTCTGATGATGTAAGTGCATTTTTATTCTCTTTTTCCTGTTCAAAGTTAGTAGAACTAGAAGGCAAACTGATTGGCGTCTCCTCTAAATCAATAGCAATCTGAATTTCAGCTCGACATGCAAGTTCAAAAAATTGAGAGAGAGAATTATATGTTTCATGAAGAAGCATTTCCTGAATTTCCTTGTTAAGCCCACGTAAAAACCTTTGTTCTATGGCTTCTTCACATTCATCTATAGCACAACGTAATAAACAAGCATGCATATCATGATAGTATGAGGCAACACTTCTGCTATCTTGTTTTAAACATTGTAGTTTCTTTAATAAAATATCGGCATAATATGGAGGAACAAAAACATCTCTCAAATATTTCTTTATGTCCTTCCAAGATTGAGGTATTTTATCATGTCTACAAAGATGTTTCCAATGATATGCAGCATCTTTAACTAACACTTTAGAGGCATCCATAACCTTTTCTCTTTCAGACAAGTTATACTTTTTAAATTCATTATCTATAGCTAGCTCCCATTGAATATATGCATGAGGATCATAATTTCCTTCAAAATAAGTTATTGTACATTTGAACCTAGCTAGAATTTCATCGCATACCTCATATTTATCATGTTGACCCCTCATGTGTCGACGAAGATGTTGATATTGAGCTTCATTATATCTTATCTACTTGTGTATCCCTGCCATGATTAGTAGTAGACAAGAAACATACAAATAATATGTATGCTCCTATTAACTACAAGATTGTGAAGGCACAACATCACACTCGCTCAATCCTGTATCAAGCTCTTACAAGTTCTTACCAATGCAACCATGAAGGTGTTATACACAACCGACTTAACCACAAACACCACAGAGATTAGATGTATCGATGCTTTGGAAAACACTTGGTTGTACAAGTTGTAGTGAAATTTGTGGAGCTCTAGGTAGGCTGAAATATGTAGCAAGGAAAACTAGAACCACATTAGCATTAGCAAATTGAGTAGTTGTTCAATGTCGGTATTGTGCTGATCCTAGGCTTGAACGTACTAGAGACGCGAGACTAGACACAAACGATACCACTAAACCGACAAAGGAAGAACTAGCTTTCCTCCTCTTTTGTCACAAGTTTTCTTTCTTCACTTTTTTTTCTCTTTTCTCTTTTTTTTGTGCAGCTTTTTTTTCTTCTTTTTTGAGCACCTTTCTGCCTTTTTCCCTTTTTTCTCTCTCTTTTTTTAAAGAACAGCAAATGACAAGGTGACTCTTAGTATAGAACTCCCGAACCTTGTATGTCCCAAAACAGAACACAAACGACCGAATATGAAGATGACTCTAGAAGGGAAAACACAGATCTGGTTGTAAGCTTTCCAAAATATATCAAAATTCTCCAATCCGAGTAGGCAGGTGTGAGATATGATAGTTTTAGTAACACCTGCACAGCCTGCCCGAATTATTCTCGAATAACAAACCGACTAAACAGACCAAGACACGGTGGTAAAAACATGACAAGAACTCGAAACTCTAAACGAACTAAACGCTAAGACCAGCAACTTCACACGACGATGCAACCAAAAACTCAAAAAGCTGATACTAAGTAGAACTAGTAATAGGCTCAAAGAGGCTTCGATCTCGGGTAATTTTTTTTGTGTGGTTTTTTCTGGACTGTAGGAAAAAAATGAAATAAAAACTCACCGAGCAACGAAAGATCTAATACCACTTGATGGGGACTCGATGGGTGGCCCGATCTTTCGGTGAGTTGATAGAGATGAGGAGATAACTTCAATTGGAAGGAGACGATGTTGACGACCCGACTACATCCGTACGAGACATTTGTGTTGCGCCTTAGCAATCGATACACCAACTCCAAGGGTTGTTGATCTAGCCGGTGATCAACATTGTTCCTACAAGCAATCGAAGAACGAGCAAGAACAAGATAAAGGAGCAACTACAATTGCTGGATATGAAAGACACACAAAGGGTAGTTGGGGTTCTGAAACGTGAAACCAGCGACCTAACCGATCACGGGTTTACACGGACAAGTAGCATTGGCTAAAATTTTATCTAATCAAAACCCAAATTACAACTAAAGAATCTAGGGTTATTTATATCCCTAGGGACGTTCCCAAAGTTTGGAAACTTATTACATATGGAAACTACTAATTATTTCCTAAATAGATTGACAAGAAAAAAAGAAACACACATTGATTTTGTGATTGTGATCTCCTCCGATGGAATCTGGATATGTAGCTGGATCCGTTGGAAAGAGGACGTCTCAATCTTTCCAAAAATGTCCATGATCATCCAAATCAGAGCTGCCATGTAAAAGTTGTGCATGTTTGACTTTGTTGCTGTCCATGCAGTTCGAATCCGTGTCGAAATTGTGTAGAAGTTAATCTCCACTTTCTCTTGGCACATAAATAACGTCCCAAAATTGTATATTATGTTTTCATGTCCTTGACTTGGTCCCCAATCAACTTCCATGATATTCCATGCCCTTTGTGTGCTCTCAACATATCGCTTGATCCATGTAAGAATTTCTGTAATTGAAATTAAAAGTATCTCATGGTGTAGAATCCATGGTTCAAATAAATAAAATTTAAATCTAACGTAGAAAGCATGGACCTTAGTTTCTTTGCTCACAATCATGGTCATATCCAAACTAGTGATGTCCCCATCATCAACAGCAGGAGTCTCATCATCTTCATCGAAGATGGACTCTCCAAGATCATCATCACCAGAAATCTCAAAAGAAGGAGTAAGCGAAGGCATGGACTCATCAGAAGAAACCTTGCATGTCTCGCCAAGCTGCTGGGAGTCGAGGTTCCAAACACAGAAGCCTCGATAATGAAAAGCATAACCAAGAAAGACTCCATCCCAGCAACAAGAGTCAAACTTGTCCAAATGCCCTCCCTTCTTGAGCACAAAGCACTTTCAGCCAAATGCTCGCAAGTGACTCACCTTAGGTTGTCTGCCAAACCGCAACTCATATGAAGTCTTACCTAAGTAAGCTCTAAGAAAAATGCGGTTGGCAGGTAGCAAGACGTGGTCGCGTGACTCCTCGTTGTAGTTCCTTGTGTTGAAGAGAGATCCCCGCAGAAATTAATCAAGTGTGGTGGCGATTACACAGTGAGGAACCAGCGATGAACAGAGGCACAGATGAACAATGAATTCTTGAAATTGGTAAAGTGTAAATGTGAACTCAGGATTTTTCAATTGGAAGAGTTAGAAACCCTAGGGAGGATACAAGCACATTTTATAGGTATCCCATTAAATAGGAAAAGACAGTTTTACCCCCAGGGTAATTTACACAAACGCAAAAATAAAATTGGGGGCCAACGGGCAAAATAGTAAAATCCTAACTAAAGGTAACTTGTCCTGATGCGGAGCTTTCATAGCAGCTACGACTTCGCTAAATGACTGTCTGATCTCCGATGGGCGGTTTGGACAGTTGCGTCAGTTTTACGCCGAAACCGAGAAAGCGTCCATTGTCTTCGCACCAGGTACCTAGATTAGGCTGACCCGACCCGTTTACTTGGGTCAAACCCGGTCAACAGACCAGCGGATCCCCTATCGTTCTTAGCCCATGTACCCGAATTGGGCCGGCCCGACTCCGCGGCCTCTCTGCCCGGTAGTCGCTCGCCACAAGTGTACCTGAGTCACACGTGGCCCAAGAACCGACATGTCTCGTCTCATCTTCGTATCCTCTCTCCTTGACTTCCGTTGACAATCACTAATCACTTCTAGAGCCATGAGGCCTATGATCTTCAACATGGCTCCTCAACGCGGCATCCACCAATAAATCCACAATTGGCATCAGGTACTTTTCTTTTGGGGTCGTCTTATTTAGATCCCTGAAATCAACACATTCTAAGCTTTCCGCTTTTCTTCCACAATAGTACTATGTTTAACACCCATTCGGCAGATTGGCACGGTCTTATGAATCCCGCGTGATAAAGTCTAGTCAACTCAACCTTGATGTCTAGATGTATTTCTGCCTTAAATCGCAGAGGTGGTTATTTGAACGGCCGATATCGTTGTTTTATTGGTAGCTGATGTTCCATGATCGACTTAATCCTGGCATATCGTGATACTCCCATCCAAAGCAATCCCCATATTCTCGCAACAATGTGATCAACTCATTCTTCGTCTCGTCCGGGAGCTGTGTGCTTATTAAGATTGGTCTCAATCTGTCGCCAGGCCCAATATCCACTTCTTAAAACTCATCGGTTGTGTAGAAACTCTCTCCGAGCTTGCCCCTCGTCCCATCAATGTGGTCTTCATGAGGCGAGTCCGGGCTACCCGTTGCGGGCTAGTCTGACTTCGTCATATGGTCCTCGCTTTGGGCATCAAGTGTGGTCGAAACAACGTCATCGTTCTCGCCCACAATGGTAGAGTTGTTGGAGATGGTCCCACTAGGTGTGCCAAAAAGTGTGTTGGCATTCTCTTTGGTTACACACTTACACACGCGTGGCCTGGGAGATGTACTTACTCCAGTGCAGGTCCTATGTTCTTAGAGAAGGGGTTCATGGCGTGCCAATCAGTTTGATCCTACAACTAATATGGGATCAAAAAAAATAAACGTTAGTAGCATAGCTGGTGGGCTAGCAAGTCGATGACTATGGTAGAAACGGTAAAATCATGAATCAACATGCCGATCAGCTATAAGGCCGACAACCCAAGTTGGCCCAATCGAGCGAGCGCGCCATCGGCCGATGGAAAAAGATAAATCGTGCATATAGGCCGATGCGCACCCTTCAATGTTGAATAAGACACGGAGATGAATTAAAGATAACATATCAGCTTGTACTCTGATAGAAATAAATAAAGCATGCCAGATAATAGATCTATACTATGGAGATCACCACAATAACTAGATCGGACATAACCAAGACAGTAGATAGTCATAGTGATCTGAATAATATATCAACAAATCGAGCAAACTTTATTTAGATGCACAATATAAGGCATGAAAAAAATATAATAGAAAGAGATATCGGACCTAATCGATGAAGCCTCAGAGTATCAAACCCAGATCACATCAATTTGAGAGATCAAACGTAACTGATGCAGCCTTAGACCTAGCAAAATACATTGAGAACACCCGACGATCGTACTATTTCACTGTTCCCCTCAAGAGATCGAAATAAATTGATGCACCCGTGAGGATACTAACCTAGTTGGTACGGACGTCGGGGTTGGCTGGACTTAACTCTTCGCTAGAGATCAAATTGGTGCAGCCTATCTCCGAGTGCCCGAGTCTCGCCGGATAACCTTGGGGCTCAAGGGTGGCGATGCGCCGATTGATTGATTGAATGAGAGTTGTCTAATCTAACCTAAGGGATACATATTTATAGTACGTAGACTTTCCATCCAAATAACTTATCCAGCCTATTTCGGATGAATCTGTAACCATCTTATGCTCTTATCTCCATCAGCTCCCCTTCCAATTATGACGTTGTTGCGGACAGACTCCTTTGACTTTCTTTGACCGGATCTTATTTGACCTTATGTTGACCGCGAGCCTCCATGGTGGGCCTTGGGCCTCACCAAATCTTAGCATCAACAGAAGTTAATGGGTATTAACTTCCATCGGCTATGTTCAAGCTGACAGAAGTTACCTAGAATTTTTTTTCTAGTTCTCCTATTCACATGCACATCCAACAACAAAATAACAATTTCACAATAACATATCCAAAACATAATCACACATTCATATTGACATCCATAAACAAATTCACATCCACATAAACACATTCACACTACATAAAGACATTCACATGAATAAACATTCATAATCACCTCAACATTCACATCCACATAAACCATTCACATTCACCTCCACATTCACATGCATATAAACACATTCATATCCATAAACAAGTTACATTCAAATCCATGACATAAACAAGTCACATTCACATCCATCGGCCACAAGTCACATTCACATCCACATTAACAAAAAAACGTTCAAATCCATAAAAGAGACAAGCTAGTCATACTCACTAAGCACCCTCACTTGGTTGGTTCTAGCTGTGGGCACCGCCGCTGCCTCTCGGATCATCCACATTTGAAGTCGACGGTCCATCCTGAATGGGAGTACAGACAATCTGAAGCAATAAATAAAATTAGGGAAACATTATCAGCTAACGAGCTAACTAAAATAACCATCTAAATGCTAACTCAAGTAACTAAAGTAACGATAGGAGGTACCTCAGCTGCAGGAAGAGCACCAATGGGAAAAATGGTGGTGGTTGGGGAGGCAATGTGCTATACATCTTGTAATGTAGCCAGTTAGTTTTAAACCTGTTGCTAAATGCTATATAGTTGTAATGCGGCAAACTAAACATACCTGCATCATCGCATGCTGTGCAAAGCAAGCAGCATAATAATCTTGATACTACCTCATTTGCTCATGTGGCTGCCTTAGTTCCTCCGTCAGCTAAACCACTTCTGGGTTTTCCACTGAGCGGCGACGGCTGGAGCTAACTCCTAAGAAGTCTTGCAATGACTGAGCTGACTTCTGAGCTCTCACCGCCCTTGCGTCATTAACTCCATTGAACATGGAGTACCTACAACATCAAATACATTAGTTACCATTACAGTAATACCACACACAAAACATTGAGAAACATCATCTCACCATTCATGGCTCTTTCCACCTCCACTAGAGTACATGGCCATGGGGTCGACAGGTTGCCTCTTCCAATCATACTCAGCTCCATGGAGTTGAACAATGTGTTCACCATATTGCGTCTGCAAAAATCAAACAATACCAATTAGAAAGAGAGAAATGATGCAAACTCTTAAAATTATTAACATCTCACCAAATGATCTGTGGCTGACTGACTACATAATGTATCTGGATTCGTAGGATCTTCTCCTTTATGACCAGAAGTATAAACCTCGATGTCACTTGGCACAACACCATTTTTAGCTTCCTGTAGATATGAGTTAGTCGCATTACAATGTATATATAGATAAAGTGACAAATGTAGGACATACCATGCGTTTAGCCAAGAGGATATGTCCATCAACCCCACATATGTGCTTCAGATCCATTCCACGACAAAGCCTTTTCTTCTTCGAAACCTTCTTGAATTCATGTAAAGAACAAAGCTTGCAGAATTCAATGTAGGCATCATCACGGTTTTGATACCATGGAATCCTAACCTAAATAGATGTAAAGATTCTACATTATATGAAAATAAATATCAAAAATCGAAGATTAAAAGAGTTAGAACTGTTTACCGAACGATGTTGCTCATCAGTCAAGTATATTGCCGAAGAACCCATGGTCTTGTTCATTCATTGTCCTAACTTCTCCTTGTAGTATGCATTGTTCGCCTGAATGCAGGCATACAAAATCGCGTCCTTCACCACCTTATGTGCATTGTTGTTGAAGACAACAAGGGCATGATTATGGTATTTTCCCGATTCTGGCAAGCAAAAATGTAACTACCAAAGTCATGATTAGTAACCTACTGTCACCCCAGAAGTTTTGTGTTAAAACAAAACAATGCATGAAAAAAATCATACCCAAAAGTCATTCGATATTGTGCCCTGAGCAGTTCCATAGTCCCCATCAAGAGCAAACCGGTATTGGTCTCATGTCGTGTAGAGTTGCTGCTCATTAGTTGATAGTTTCAGCACCCTTAGGTAGTGAAGACGACACAAATTACTCAATATCTACTTAACCAGCATGACCCTTGAACTATCGTCAAACTAGAATCAATCCAAGATCTAGAAATACATAATAAATAAAGTCAAGAATCTAAATAAATTTTGTAAGTAAAGCAAAACAACAGAGGATGAGATTTACCCATCACCTGCAGGTATGATCTTGATCTTGTTTCTAGACGAAGGGACTATAGGTGGGGCGACCAGGTGGCTCATCCTGAAATGAGCTGAGGATGACGCTGACCCACCAGGAGCCTCTACGTAGGCCTGACCCACACCGTCCTCCTACCCCGCACCCTCCGGGTCATCCCTCTCTGGGTCATTCACTTAATCCTGCAAAATAATATGAAAAACAATTAGTAATACTTTATAACTAACATAAAATTAAATTTGAAGGTTACCTCATCATCTCTTAGAATTGCAATTCGACCCCACAGATCTGGGTCTACGTATCTCAAGAGCTCTTGACGCCTTCTTGAAGAAACATAACTACCTTGGAATAGTGTGTCCTCCTGACTCGTCGTACTCTTCCCGCCGAAAAGCTTATTTGTGATACTTCTAAACTTTTTCGACATCCTATTGAAAACAAGCACAAATAAGCATTTATTAGTATGCAAAGTTATAACTTATTAAAAAGAATGTAAAATGAAATATATTTAACATACACAAAGTATGATAACAATTACTTGTCAACTATCATCAAAATCAGGATCAATTTGTCCCCTTCTCCAAGAGCACGCCATGTTTTTTTTCATCTTATGCCATTGTTTCCTTTTCTCGTGAACTATTACATCATTAGTATTGCCAAGTAAAGAATTTATTTATGAGTCTGGCTCTACATTAAATGAACTCAGCAATTCATTATCTTGGTAAACCTTATCGACCTCTCCAACTTCCAATTGATAAGCAACATCACTATGGGTCTGTAGACGTTCTTAAGGATTCACTTTGTACACTACCCACCAAGCACTTAGTTTTTCACATGGGTACGACATGTAATTCACCTGCTCAACTTGGTGATCAAGGACAAAATTATCGCAACCATGTAGTCATTCTACGTGTTTGACTTCAACAATCCCAAACTGATTTTTTCGAGTACCTTGTTTGGGGTAAAACCAATCACAATCAAAGAAGACTACTTTAAGCTCCTTATTCCTGGCAAAGTTGTACTTGATTATATTTTTTATGATTCCATAATACTTAGTTTCGTGTCCTTGGGCATCAACGACCCTTGTAACGACTCCAGTTTTAGTTGTTGCCGCTAGAGGTAGAGAAGCTTCAAAATTAGTTGAACGAAAGCGGAATCCGTTCACTTCATATTGACTATAACTTTTGGCAGTAATACTTCCATAAGAGAGTTGTCGCAAGTCTGTATGTACATTTATGGCGAGCACGCACTGCAAATCATATGGGATTATAAGATAATTAACCTAATAGAGTAAAATAATACGTGTCACAAAAGGTAAGAATTTACATGTTCTATGAACCATGTGAGGAAACTAGGCCCTCCATTTATTCATTCTCAACGCATCTTATCTAATTTCTTCTCCGTTTGTTGATGACCAGACGTCAAGAATTTTGAATTAAACATACTGTCATTGTAAACAAAAAGGTAAAAAAATAAGGTATGAAACATCGCCAGTAAAATATAAAACTAAAAAGCATTCACTTACGTGAAATATTGTTACATCTCTTCCATATTTGAATTCATGTAGAGCAAGGCATATGTCGGTTCTTCCTGAGTAACATAATATGTCATGGAGACACCAACAGTTATGCCCTTCCACTAAAAAATTTGAAGGTCACTACAAGGATTCGCATAGCAGATGTGTTGACATTGTGATGCTCAACAAAGTATGCACTATTGAAGTATGCTATCTCTTTAAATTTAAATTCTTCCATGATGAAACTTTCAACTCTAGCCTTATTGCCAACCATCACAATAAGCTTCCTTAGTGACCTTTCAATGTGATACATCCACCTATATTGTATAGGGCCACCTACCTTAGCTTCATATGGAAGATGAACTAGTAAATGTTGCATTGGATTGAAGAATCATGGAGGGAATATTTTTTCCAATTTACATAAAAGCACAAGTGTCTCTTTCTCCAACTTCTCCACCATCTCTTTCTTAATTTATTTAGCACAAAGTTGTCTATAGAAATGGCTCAACTCAGCTAACGCCTTCCACACGTCATCATTCATGTACCCGCGAAACATTGCAAGAAGGAGTCTTTCCATTATTATGTGGTAATCATGACTTTTCAATCCATTTAACTTCCCGTCTTCAAATTCACATATTTCTAAATCCCGCGGTGTAACCATCAGGAAATTTCAAACTTTTCAACCACCTCATTACTTGTTTCTTTTCTTTAGGTTTTAAACAAAATGGGGCATGTGGATTGCCACCACTATTTGTCAACTCAAGGGTTGGTCGATTACAAATCAGAGCTAAATCACTTCTCGCCTTTAGATTATATTTTGTCCTATCCGCAAAATCCATGCATGTGCTTATAATGCTTTCACCAACATTACGTTCCTGATGAATGACGTCAATGTTGTGCATTATAATCGGTGATTTGACATAGGGTAGTTCCCATACGCTACATATGTGGGTCTAGTTATGTTCGCATTGACACGAAAATGTGCCCACACACTGGTGTCAGTTCGACGATCCAAAAGCATGTGACCGTTTCAAGGATAAAACCTAAAACATCGCGAGACACCGATGTCGTGTTCCGACGACCCATACATAGTGGTAAGGGGAATAACGGAGTCGCGAGGCAATTAAATGATTATCAGAAATAATATTCAATCCACTGAACTGAAGGAAAAGTAATTAAACCAGCCTAGTCAGAGCCGTTTTGACTGTAGTATAGAAGGCGGTCAGATCGGCCTAAAGGGGTCGGTCGGACTGCACACAACACGCCGGTTGGACCGCCGCATGTCGATAAAAAGGTGACAGACCTGGCACGGGCTAGTCGGACCGAGCAACATGCGCCGGTTGGACCAACGTGGTAGGACGGGAACACCGCGCATTGCCGGCAATAAGATGATGGTCCGGCCCGGCACACACCGGTTAGACCGGGAATTTGGCGCCAGGTGGAACGATGGCACATATCCAATCTAGCCTGTTTCTCTGGTGACCTTGTGGATGATCTCCGATCGCCCACAAACTCATTAGCGAGGTATTTGTGAGTAATATCTCCGCAAAAACAAGAAGATATCAAATGCAACTCGGGCAAAGGTACGATTCAAAACTAGGGTTGTGTAGTTGATCTGAGGAGATACCGTTCGAATCGGCCTCACCCATATATCTATAGGGGCTGGTCTCAAGTTCCCTGGCGCCTAATCTGAGTAGGATTCGGCCAAAAGTTTGTTAAAATTTAGTTAGAGATAAAAACAGCCTAAAACAAACGCAATCTCTAATTTTTAGCCGGGCCTACATGGTCGGTTGGACCGGCCTACTATGCCCGATTGGACCGGCCTGTGTCAGGAAAGGCATATTTTCGGCCCAAATTACCAAAATTGATATTTTGACAATTTCGACCATTAATGCCATTTTTTGCTATCAACAGTTCGGTTCCGAATCCTACAAATCCATCACTATTTTCATTAAGGACCAACTCATTTAGCATATCAGCGATCTCTGGACCACTTAAATGTCTTGGTGGTCCCTTTACAACATGTTGACAATAGAATATGGCATTAATGGCCAAGATGGACAATTCTAGGCATGGGTCGAAGCCCTGAAGTGCCGAAGGTCCATCCGCATGGGGCTTCGCCTGCACCTTCGGTGGCCTACTTCATAGGCCAGCTACGGCCTGAAGGGCCTACTTCGGCAGGCCTGCCGAAGGCCCACTTTAGGTAGGCCTAGGGGTGAACCTGATAAGGTTTCGGGTTGTTTTTAATCTCTAATAAAATCTTATCTGTTTTAGGCCAAATTCTTATCAGGTTAGAGTTAGAGTTGTAGCCAGGTACTTCAAGGTTGCCCCTATAAATATAGGGGTGAGACCGATTCAAAGGGACCAATCTCCACATATCAACTCAAAACCCTAATATTGAATCGTGCCTTTACTTTTCATCTACTTTTGCGCCATAGTTCAGTCCATATTCGTGGGTTTGCGCTGAAAGCCCTCCGTGCATCATGTCGTAACCGTGGTAAGTCCTTGTTGAGTTGCTTGTGAATCATCCAATAATCTACGTAACAAGTTGCTACCTTTCATTTTGTTTGTTTTCCTACTGCTACACTTGGTAATTTGGACTCTAGGACGAATGGCGCTTGATCTTTGTGTTGTTTGTAGGGTTTATACTCAGAATTCCTTTGCCAAGGATTTTCGCTCCAATCTAACCCTGGGAGGGCGATTTCTGGAACTAGGAAGCTAGTTTTGGACCTAGCGGGAGCACCCTCCGGTAGGTCTTCACTTCATCCATCCATGCCAGATCCATCATGTCGTTGTTGGTCTAGTTGGCTCCGCGCGCCAGAATATTTCGCGTCGAACTTTGTCATGCTATAGGCTTCGTGCCGAACCTTGTCGTTCAGAGGCGATCTCGCGTCGTGATCTGACCAAAGTCTGTCTTTGGTCAGATCGATCTGAATGCCGAAGGTTACCTTCGGTGCATACTTTGCATCAGATGTCGAAGGCCTTCCTTCGGTGACCCTTTGCAATGTATACTTCGAAATAATTAGGCTTCGCTCGGCTGATTGGGTTATTGTATCTATACACTTAGGCGAATTGGATTATTTCTATACAATTTGATTACTCGGCGACTCCACCCCCCTTGCCACTGTTAAGGGTAGTCGGAATGCAACGTCCGCGTTGTGTTACGCTTATGCTTGTCCCTAAGTGTCCGCATGCTTTTGGATCGTCGAACCGGCCCAAGTGCAGGGGCACGTTTTTGTGTCAACACAACAACATTGTCCTTCTTGAAACTATTCCTCTATAACCTAAACTAGTGATTCATGGGCAAAAAACATCTATGACAATCAAAGTAACAAATCTTTCCCCTCGAAGTTAAGACGAAAACAATCTGTGTGTTTTCCACATATCAGACATGTCATCCTTCCATGATAACTCAAACCAAAAAAATAACGTATGCCATAAAATAATGGACCAACCACAAATACGTAACTCAAAGATTGAAATTTTGCTTCAGGTCATAGTCATATGCTTCACCTCATTTCCACAACTATTTCAACTCTTCAAATAAGGGCTTCAACATCATGTTGAGGTGTGTTCCAGGATGTTCTGGACTAGGTATATTGAGACACATGAACATAAAATCATATTTAATGCAAAACGAAGGTGGAAGGTTGTATGGAATAGCAAAGCCATGCCAACAAGAGTACGATGATGTGGTTACATTGAAATGTGTGAATCCATCTGTTGCCAACCCGATGCAAATATTCCTCTCATCCCTAGATGTCGGGGATATGATCTAGGGTACCCCATCAAGTGGTTTCACTCGGATTGCCGACTACTGGAGCCGGGCCAGCCCACGAAGGACTTCCCATCTGCCAGGCCTCCCACTCGGGAGTGAATGCGCCACAGTGGTGAGACGCCAACAGTCGGACTGGGACCATCCACCCAATGGTTATCTCCAATCAACACCGACGGTTACCCTCAATATTATCATCTCTATGGTGGTCATTAGCGCCATTTAGAGTCAGTTATGCTATAGTTATGTGGTTGTTTCCACTAGCTATCAATGTATTGATTATACTTGTAACTCCACAATCCTTCTCATATAAAAGGAATAGGGGAGGACCTAATAGCACAACACACAGAAAGCAGCACCACAAGCTAGCACGACGATCACTACGTCAAAGTCACATCCTAGCACACTACACTACACAACATAGCGCTAAGAGCAGCATTGAGACATTAATTCATATAGATGGCTTGAGGAAGCCTTCCAAGCTGTTTCGCCACCTGATCATTTATGTGCTGGCCAATCCTGCCCACAAGATCATTGTTGCCGAACAGTTCACCAATGCCTTAGACGCCGAGTGGGAGCAGATGCTCCCGAAGCCGCAAGGAAACAACGAATACCAGAAGGAGAAGGGGTGGCATCACCGATCGCCTGTGGCTCACCGGTCACCCACGTCCCGCCGATCGCCCACCTTCAAGGATCACGCCAACCATGGTCAGCCTCGCCTTCCCGACAAGAAAAGGAAGGAGAAGGAGATTATGATCACCAATAGCGGCACTCTGCCGTGAGACCGAAATGACGCGGCCTAGAATGATCTACTGGACAAGCATTGTAACCTTCACCCTAACGGCAATCACACCACTCAGAATTGCTTTCAAATAGATACACCCTAAAGAGGACATCCCTCCTGGGAGGTATGACTTCCCAGAGCCCGCCCGGACGGTCTCCATGATATTTGGTGGCACGGTGGCCTCTGAGACGAAGCGTCAACAAAAGCTAATGACTCGCCGTGTCAATACCATCAGCACTGAGCCGCCAGAGCATCTTTGGTGGTCCGAGGATTCAACCATCTTTGACCACCGGGACCAGTGGACTGACGCCCCCAAGCCTAGGTGCTTCCCACTAATCATTGACCCCGTCATCTTAAAGGTTCTCCTAAAGAGGGTGCTGATTGATGGAGGGAGAGGCCTCGACGTCCTATTCAAAGGGACGGTGGGGGCTCTCCGCATCGACAACTTAGTGCTCCAGAAGACTGACACTCCCTTCTATGGGATTGTCCTAGGGAAAGTGTCCCTTTCCCTCAGCACGGTCACCTTGCCGGTGACGTTCAGTGTTTGGGACAACTACTGGACCGAATACGTCAAGTTCTACGTGGCGGATTTTGAGACCGCGCATCACGCCGTCCTCAAAAGACCTTCGCTCGCCAAGTTCATGGAAGTGCCCCACTACACCTACTTGGTCCTCATGATCCCAGGACCAGGTGGGGCCTTCTCCGTGAAGGGGGGACATCGCAACCTCGCACGCCTGCGAACAGGAAAACCTCGCACTGTGCGATGTCGTGGACATGTCTGTTCGCGTGGCGAAGATACTCCAAGACACCAAGACCACATCAGCCGACAGACTCGAGTTCCCTAGTCCTGCACCATCACCGACTGCGTTGTTGCCATCGCCAGCCGAGTACAAAAGTATTCGGCTATCAGAAGATGACGCCTCCAAAATAGTTTTCATCGGGGTCATGCTGGATGCTAAATAGGAAAGCGCGCTCGTGAGCTTCCTCTCCTCCAACGCCAACATCTTTGCTTGGCAACCCATTGACATGCCAGGTGTACACCGGGAGCTTATCGAGCACGAACTCCACGTCGATCCAGCTGCCCCGCCAGTAAAGCAAAAGATGCATTGCTTTATTGAAGACCGCAAGAAGCTCATCAAGGAAGAAGTCACCCGCCTCCTAGCGGCCGGCTTCATCAAGGAGGCACAACACATAGACTAGCTAGCTAACCCAATCTTTATGCAGAAGAATAGCGGGAATAGAGAATGTGCGTCTACTACAACGACCTCAACAAGTGATGTCCGATGGATCCATTCCCAATGCCACGCCCTCTTGTGCTTCCTAGATTGTTACTCAGGCTACCATCAAATTGGCTTGAAATAAGAAGACTAGAAGAAGATCGCCTTCATCACACCCTTCGGTGCCTACTACTACACTTCCATGGTGTTTTGGTTGAAGAATGCCAGAGCCACTTACCAACGGGCTATTAAGCGTTGCTTGGCCAATCAGATCAGTCACAATGTGAAGGCTTGCGTTGATGATGTGGTGGTCAAAACCAAGAAATCTGAAGACCTCGTCGAAGACCTCTAAGAGACGATGAATAACCTCTACAAGTTTTTGCTGGAAACTCAATCCAAGAAATGTGTGTTTGGAGTCCTGACGGGAAAACTACTCTGCTTCATTGTTAGCCACCGAGGAATTGAAGCCAATCCAGAGAAGATTTCGGCAATCCTGAACATGGCTAGGCCTACCGACGTCAAGCACGTCCAGCTCTTGGCCGACTGCATCACTTACCTCGGCTGGTTTATTTCGCGGCTCGGAGAGCGGGGGATGCCATTTTTCAAGCTGCTGAAGAAAGAAGGCTTCACTTGGAAAGAGGAAGCGACCAAGCGTTCACCGACCAAAATGGGCGACCAGAGGGGTGTGAATGGTAGCTTTTATAATTTCAGGCTAAAACTAGCCTTCTGTTTTAACTTTAGTCTCCTACAGAATAGGCTCCGAACACACCCTTCAGAGGTCTATTTCGGAGGTATTTTACAGCTCAGAACACAGGCTTTGCAAAGGGTAAAATGTCGAAGACAAGGAGACTTCGCTCACACCCACAAAACCAAAAACACAACGCTACAAGGATAGTGCAGGCTCCGCACACGAGGTGCTTTTGAGCTAGCTTCGCACTAATACACTTCGCAGGAGTAAGTTTCCCTCTGAGGGCTTCGAATAGATACTCCATACTAGACACTAGTACTAGGCTTCGTACATTGATTGAGGAAAGAAAATAGACTTCGAGCCCAACTTCACTCAGTGCTTCGCTAGTAATCCTAGAGGACTTGCCTCCAGTTTACACAGAGCGAACACACACTGAAAGACTCACAACACTAGCATGAACAAGATGCAAACACACTTCGTTAGAGAAGAAATAGATCCAAAAACTCTGGCTGACACAGAACAAAGTGTAGCACCAAGAACTCAACACATGTAGTGCAAAACAGGAATACAAGTTAAAGCAATAGACAGAGAACAGAATGAAACTTTCATTGCATGAACATGGAACACAAAAAGACTCACAGAATTGAGTACATGAGAATGGCGGCTAGTTCTGGGAGTTCTGAAAATGGATTCTCCCAGTGTTAGCCTAGACCTAGCCTGCCTCACTATTTATAGGCACAACTCAACCATGAGAATATAATACTTTACCCCTAGGGTTTATAGTGATTTTGTCTCTACCAGACATGGGGGTACATATGGTAATCTACTTTACAGGAGGCTTCTTTTGTCAGCTTCGCAGAAGAGACAATATCAGCTTTTGCAGAGCAGACATGATCAACTTTTGCAGTGTGGAATCTTTTGAAGCCCCCTTCGCACACAAAGTGTGCAGAAGCTTCGGTGACAAGCTTCGAACCCAAAGGCCTTCGCTTCACCGAAGAAATTCTTCGATACAGTGACGGTATTGAGCCGAAGCCATCAAAGCTCTTGAGCCTTCGCACCATCACCTCCGGAGTGGACCACCACGGATTTGCATCTACTCCCAGCTCGAACTTTGTCAGTCCATGTACCGAAGCCATGCATGGCCGAAGTACCTCAAGTCAGCCACACTCCGAAGCCCCACCATCGGAGTAACTTTGCCACCTTCCGAAGTCCCTCCATCCAAGGCCTCCAAAGTCACCTGCACACCACCGACAAGCAAACAAGATTTTCTAGTACCCTGGAGACCTCTCCAGTAAACAACCTCTGGTACACACTTCGGTGTACCGCCTAAAGTACTAAGCCCTTTAGTACAAACATATCATCGTGTTCTGTCGGACCCATCTAACAAACCAAATTTAAGTTCAAGAAAATTTGAAAGTATTCAGCACTCAAGTGACCATAAAAACTCAAAAAGAGCCAATTCATGTCACTTGATAAAATACTCTTTTCCCCTTAACTCATGAAAAGCCATTTGGCAATAAATTCCCCTTTGGCAGCAAAAAATTTCTCCCTCTTTGAATTTCATCACTTGTTTTCCCCCTTTGGTAGGCAACAAGGCATGCTCTTCCCCTTAGGCAATGCAGGAATCAAGGAGTAGTAAAAGATGCAAGGTTTTGAAATGATGAGAAGTGGGACGTCATATAGTGCAATAATATGACAATCATAATGTCAGCTTAGATGCTCTGGTCAAGTTAATATATTCGGAATTCAATGTTTGAAGCATGAAATTTTCAGATTGTTGAAAATAAAAGCATCACCACTTAGACTAGTCATCTAGACAAGTGAAAAAAGAAACTGCAAAAGCTAAACAATTTCTACCAGGAAAGCAAGTCCAATTTTCATGGTGCATTTAGCAAGCTTGATTAGCAAGTAATTCAGACTTTGCAATTCTTTTATATTGCTAGAGGTTATTTGCTTGTCTACCTTATACTTTCCAGCCAAGCCAAGCCTAGGTCAAGAAAAACCATTAGAAGCTTATGGCAGTGATTTTGGCAGACACTAAGTTATCCCAGTTCATACCAAAGTGCTATGGTAAGCAGTCTAGAATAAAGTAGTGAGACAAGCAAACCCTCCAAGATCGTTTCATTTTTAGCACATAAATCATGGATATTGATTTTTTTATAAATTATTGGATGATTCCATGAAAAGCAATATTATTTTCAAGTTGCAATTTTGCATCCAAAGTAAAGGATTCTAGCTACCAGGCAGACAAAGAATAGCAAACGCAATTCTGCATTACACATGCTAGCCACAAGACTAAGTAGTGATCAAGTTTAGAATTTTATAAATTAAAATCATGCTCAGTATGACGTTAGATATATTAATCAGAGCTGAAAGCATCATGATAACAACAATCATGTGAAGCCATATAAAAGCAACTAAATGCATCAACAATTCATCAAAAGAAAGTCAATGGAAAATAATTAAATCATGCTCCCCCTCACAAAATGTCATAAGGGTGACAAATACCAAGTTCCCCACGCAAATAAGAAAAGTGAGATGCATCAAGGGGTTTGGTAAAAATGTCAGCAAGCTGGTTCTGGGTATCAACATATTGAAGCTCATTATCACCCTTCTCATTGTGATCTCTAAGAAAATGATATCTCACATCAATGTGTTTGGTTCTGGAATGCTAAATTGGGTTGTTTGCAATGCAAATAGCGCTAGTGTTATCACAAAACAGTGGAACACTCTTATAATCTAACCCGAAATCCCGCAAAGTGGAAACCATCCACAAAATCTATGAGCAACAGCTAGCTACAGCAACATATTCGGCCTTAGTCATAGATTGTGCAACACTAGACTATTTGCGGGAAGACCAAGTGTTGGGGGATATATTTCATCCTCAAAAAGCCAAGGACATTTTCCTATGAGTGTAATCTTTTACGCCAACAGTTGGTGCCATCCGTGGGGAACCTAGTACTAAAAATCCATTCGCTACCAATCCTTTCCTAGAGACATGCCTCCTAAGCGGAGCCTAAGCACTAGTCCCCTTTAGAGGTCTTTTCGGACCTTTGGGTTGAGGTCTTCAAACACCGTCGAGGTTGGAGGACCTTCCGTGGTCCCCCCACCTCATACTCCTGAAACAAATACTCTTCCTCGAGCACACGAAGCCTCTCTTGAGATTCCATCCACGCTTTGAACCGATGGAGCCTCTACTGCTGCTTCGACTGTGCTCCAAACTAACTTATTCAGTTCTCAAGACCCGAAGGTCCCCCCAAAAGAAATGAAGACCGTGCTGATTACGTGGCAACCCAGATGGTCCGTCTTTAGTCCAAAGTGACAAGGTGGAGGCAGGAAGCTGCTGACAGGCATCGCCCTGAAGCTAGCCCTGTCATCCCGGAGGTGCCTCAAGATGACGATCTCGCCTTCTATCCTGAAGCCTCTAAGACTCTAAGAAACATTGAAAATGCTTCTTTTGATCATGAATCTCCGTTACACCCAGACTTGCAGAAAGTGTGCTTCGACCCTAAGTTCAGGACTTCGAAACTTTGCAAGTATTCTGGAGAGGAAGATCCCGGAGAATTTTCCCACTCGTATGCTTTTGCAATCGAGGCTAGCGGAGGGGTGTGAGATACAATGGCAATGTGCTCCCTCCTTGCGCTCGAAGGATTCGCTCTACGTATGTTCTGGTCTTTGAAACTAGGATCAATTAGGTCTTGGGAACAACTAAGGAAGAAGTTCGTAAGCAACTTCCAAGGGACCATTGTGCCCCCTATGTCTACTAGAAGTCTTTTTCAGGTAAAGAGCAACAACTTGGAGAAACTTTGCGGCAATTTTTCAAGCGCTTCGCTCATACGAAGTCACAGATAAGAGGGTTGTCCACATCGTCCGTGGTTGATGCAGCTCAGGAAGGAGTCACAAATGCACGCCTCCTCGACAAACTTCACCGGAAGCATATTTCCTCAGTAGCATAGTTAACGGCCTACTTTGAGGAGTATGCTAGGTCGGAGGAAGGATGGCTCCGAAGGGCGGCTTCGTTTTCACCAACCATCCAAGAAGTTAAACTTGAAGTAAAGACTTTGACTCCTTCATAAGGGTACCACTTCGACAACCAGCATGACAGATGAAGAGGGAAAAAACATCGTCGTTGTGAAGTCTTGAATATTGCCCACTCGTCATCGAAATCCCCCGTAGGAATCCACAAGCTCTGGGAAACAAGGTTAGCGGCTAGAGGCCGCTCACTACAACAATCCAGGAAACTTCCGTCGGCCAAAGCCGACGGAAGTTAGCCCTTTCCCGACGGAAGAAGCTAACTTTCCAGTTGGCAAAAGTTTAACTTCCGTCGGTATTTGGATGATGGAAGCGAGTAGACAGAAGTTAGCTAACTTCCGTCGGCCGCCAACGGAAGTTAGCTAACTTCCGTCGGCTTCACGTGGCTGATGGAAGTTAGCACTAAACTCTGCCACGTCAGCAGAGGGGCACTAACTTCCATCGGCCAGCCTGGCCGACGGAAGTTAGGGGCACCTAACATCCGTCGCCTTTGGCCCTAGCCGACGGAAGTTAGCCTTTCTGCCCACGTGGCCGAAAGAAGCAAACTTCCGTCGGCTATGGTCAAAGCCGACGGAAGTTAGTTGTTATTTTTTTTTGTTTTTTCCTGGTTCCCCTATTCACACTCACATCCAAACACAATTTATATCACATTCACATATAACATCCAAAATCACATCTCACATCCAAAATCACATTCAAACTTCACATATAACATCCAAAATCACATCTCACATCCAAACTTCACACATCACATCCAATATCACATAACACAACTGAATTCACATCCAAAGTCACAGTACACATCCACATTCACATATACCATCCAAATTCACATACAAAGTCACATAACACATTGAGATTGACATTACACATTCAAATTCATATCAAAGAACATATCACATCCAGATTCAATCAAACTTCACAATACACATCCATACTCACTGATCGCCCACATTTGGGTCGTGGGCACCGCCGCTGCCTCCCGCTTCATCCACATTTGCCTCGGAGGCTCCATCCTGACCAGGTGTACGGAAACTCTGAAGAAATAGACAAAATTAGAGAACGAACTCAACTACCCTTCTAAACGCTAACTTAAGTATCTGAAGTAACAATATGTCAGGAGGTGCCTCAGTGATGTAGGAGATAGTGGTGGTGGCGGGGGAGGTAGTGGTTGGAACAAGGACATTTCAAATCCACCAAGCTGCTGGGCTAATTGCTACACATGTTGTAATGTAATCAGTTAGTTCAAAACCTATTTCTGAATACTTTTAACTGCAACACTGTAACTAAACTTACTTGGATCATCGCCTGCTGTTGTGCTAAGCAGGCGGTATAGTACTCTTGTTGTTGCCTGCTGCGCTCATCGCGCCGACTCATTTCCTCCCTCAGCTGAACCACCTCCGGGTTTTCTTCTAAGCGACGACGGTTGGAGCCAACTCCGACGGAGCTCTACGATGACTGAGCTGACTTCTGAGCTCTCACCGCTCTCGATTCAATAACTCCATTGAACATGGAGTACCTGCAACATTGAATGAGTTAGTTACCATCACAATACCATACACAAAACATTAATAAAAACAATGTCTCACTGTACATGGCTTTTTCCACCTCGGCTGGAGTACACGGCCATTTGGTCGACAAGTTCTCTCCGCCAATCATTGTCCTCTCCATGGAGTCGAACCATGTGTTCACCATACCGCGCCTGCAAAAACATGTCTGATTAGATGGAGAAAAATGAAATTACGCAAACTCTTAACATTGCTAACATCTCACCAAATGGTCTGTGGCTGTCTGGCTACACAACACATCTAGCTGTATAGGATCGCTTCCTTTATGACCAGATGTATACACCTCTATGTCACTTGGCACGTTGCCAGATTTAGCTTCCTGTACAATAGAAATGAGTTAGTTGCATTACAATGTATCTATAGATAGAGAGTAACAGAAGGAGGTCTTACCATGCGTTTAGCGTGGCGAATATGTCCATCGGCACCATATCTGTGCTTCGGATCCATCCAGCGGCATTGTCTTTTTTGCTCGGAAGTCTTCTTGAATGCAGATGAAGACCAAATCTTACAGAATTCGAAATATGCATCCTCGCGGTTTGCAAACCACGGAATCCTCACCTGAACAGAGATGCTATTTGTATTATATGACAACAAATCTCAACAATCAAAGATTTAAAAAGTTAGAATTGTTTACCGAACGGTATTGTTCTTCAGTCAAATATATTGTAGATGCGCCCGTCGCCTTGCTCATTCGTTGCCCTAGCTTCTCCTTGTAGTAAGCATTGTTCACTTGAATGCGGGCATACGAAATAGCATCCTTCACCACCTTGTGTGCATTGTTGTTGAAGACTTGAAGGGCATGATTATGGTGATTGCCGACTTTTGGCAAGAAAAAGCGTAACTACAAAAGTCATGATTAGTAAAGTGTTGTAACTCGAAAAGCTTTGTGTTAAAAATAAAAGAAGATTGAAAAAACAGATACCCAGAAGTCATGAGACACCGCCCCCTGAGCAGTTGCGTGGCGCCCATCAGAAGCAAACTAGTACTGGTCCCATGTCTGGCATAGAACCCGCTTACCGATTGGCATTGTCAGCAACCTTGGGTAGTGCAGAGGACATAGGTTACGCAATATCTGGTTAACTTGCCTGACCCTCGAAGTGCCGTCAAACTGAGAGTCAATCAAAGATCTAGAAATACATAATAAATAAAGTCAGTTTAGTGAAAGAAATTTTTTGAAAAAAAGCAAAACAAAATAAGAGTATTAGACTTACCCATCACCTACAGGCGTAATCTCGATCTTGGCTCCAGGTGGCTCGTCTTGAAAGATACTGAGGACCCGAAAGCCTCAGCCCCCTCCTCCTGACCCGCACCCTCCAGGACCTCCCCCTGCCCCACACCCTCCGGGTCACCCCCTGCCCCACACCCTCCGGGTCATCCCCCTACGCCGCACCCTCTGGGACATCCCCCTCCTGCCACCCACCCACTGGATCATCCATGTGACCCGCACTCTCCAAGTGTTCTTCCTCCTAAAAAATAGTATTGAAACAATTAGTAATAGTTTATAACTGGCATAAAAAGCAATATGAAAGTTACCTCATCATCCAGTTGAAATGCAATAGGTCGACCAATTAATGTCGGATCTATGCATCTCAGGAGCTTCTCTTGATGACGTAGGTTTGAATAAGAGGAACTACCCTAGAATACGGTGTCCTCCTGACTCGTCGGTGTACTCGCCAAAGTACTCGCCGATGTACTCCCCAAGCGGAAGAGCTTCCTCATGACACTCTTCACCTTTTTCAAAATCCTATTCAATACAAGCACAAACGAGCATTTATTAGTAAAGAAGGTTTGAACATATGAAAAAACATGTAATATGAAGTATATTGCATATGCATGTATGAAAACAATTACTTGTCAATTATCATCAAAATCAGGATCAATTTGTCCTTTTCTCCCCAAAGCACCCAATGTTACTTTTTTCTTCTTATGTTGGTGTTTCCTTTTCTCGGGAACTGCCAAATCATTAGAATCGCCGAGGAAAGAATATGTCAATGATTCTGACTCTACATTAAATGAAGTCGGCAATTCATCATCTTGGTAAACCTCATCGACCTCTTCAACCTCCAATTGATAAGCGCCATCACTAGGGGTGTGTAGACGTTCCCGAGGATTCACTTTGTAGACTACCCACCAAGCACTTAGTTTTTCACATGGGTACGACATATAATACACATGCTCGACTAGGTGAGCCAGGACAAAATTATCCCAACCAGATAATTGTTCCGCGTGTTTGACTTCAACCATCCCAAATTGGTTTTCACGAGTACCATGTTTAGGGTCAAACCAATCACAATCGAAGAAGACTACTTTAATCTCCTTATTCCCGGCAAAATTGTACTCAATTATATTTTTGATGATTCCATAATACATAGTTTCGTGTCCTTGTCCATCAACGACCCTTGTAACAACTCCAGTATTAGTTGTTGCCGCTAGAGGTCGATATGCTTCAAAAATAGTTGAACAGAAGCGGAAACTATTAACATCATAGCGACCGTAAATTTTGGCACTAATACTTCCATAAGAGAGTTGTCGCAAGTCTATATGTACATTGTCAGTGAGCACGCACTGCAAATCATAGGAGATTATAAGATAATTAACCTAGTAGATTAAAATAATATGTGTCACAAAAGGTAAGGATTTACATGTTCTCTGAACCAAGTGAGGAAACTAGGCCTGCCATTTACTCTTTCTTGACGCAATTTATCTAATTGCTTCTCCGTTGATTGACGACCAGACATAAAGTATTTCGAATCAAACATATTGTCATTGTAACGAATATGTAAACAAACGGGTATAAAATTTGGAGGTAAAATATAAAACTAAAAAGAATTTACTTACGCGAAATATTGTTCCATCTCTTCCATATTTGAGTACATGTAGAGCAAGGCATATGTTCGTTCTTCCCGAGTTACATAATATGTCGTGGACACCAACAGTTATGCCCTTCTACCCAAAAATTTGGAGATCACTACAAGGATGGTCTTCATCAATATGGTACCATGTAGCAGTTGTGTTGACATTGTGATGCTCAGCGAAGTATACACTAGTGAAGTATGCTATCTATTTCAATTTAAATTCTTCTATGATGCAACCTTCAACTCTGGCCTTATTACCAACCATCGCTTTAAGCTTCTTTAGGGACCTTTCAATATGATACATCCACCTATTTTGCATAGGGCCACCTACCTTAGCTTCATATGGTAGATGAACCAGTAAATGTTGCATTGGATTGAAGAACCCTAGAGGGAATATTTTTTCCAATTTACATAAAAGCACCGGGATCTCTTTCTCTAGCATCTCCATCATATCTTTCTTAATTTCTTTCGCACAAAGTTGTCTATAAAAATGGCTCAGCTCAGCTAACGCCTTCCACACATCATCATTCAAGTACCTGTGAAACATTACAGGAAGGAGTCTTTCCATTATTATGTGGTAATCATGACTTTTCAATCCATTTAATTTCCCTATCTTCAAATTCACAACTCTTCTAAATCCCGCGGCGTAACAATCTAGGAATTTCAAATTTTTCAACTACATCATTACTTGTTTTTTCTTTAGGTTTTTAAAAAAATGGGGCACGTGGCTTGCCACCACTATTCATCAACTCAAGGGTTGGTCGATTACAAATCTCAGCTAAATCTCTTCTCGCTTTTACATTATCTTTTGTCCTATCAGTAAAATCCATACATGTACTTATAATGCTTTCACCAACATTACGTTCATGATGCATAACGTCAATTTTTTGCATCAGAATTAGTGATTTGACATACGACAGTTCCCATAAGCCACATATGTGGGTCCAATTATGTTCGGATCCGAATCCTACAAATCCATCCTCATTTTCATTAAGGACCAACTCATTCAGCATATCAGTGATTTCTCTACCATTTAAACGCGTTGGTGGTCCCTTTACAACAATATTGTCCTACTTGAAATTGTTCCTCTGTAACCTAAATGGGTGATTCAAGGGAAAAAACATCTATGGCAATCAAAGTAACAAATCTTTCCCCCGAAGTTCAGACGAAAACAATCTGTGTCCTTCGCACATATCGGGCATGTAAACCTTCCATGACAACTCCAACCAGAAAAAATACCGTATGCCGGAAAATCGTGGACCACCAGAGATACGCCTCTCAAAGATTGAATTTTTGCTTCTAGTCATAGTCATATGCTTCAACTCCTTTCCACAATTGTTTCAACTCTTCAATTAAGGGCTTCAGCATCACGTTTAAGGGCTTCTGAATCCTACAAATCCATCCTCATTTTCATTAAGGACCAACTCATTCAACATATCAGCGATTTCTCTACCATTTAAACGCCTTGGTGGTCCCTTTACAACAATATTGTCCTTCTTGAAATTGTTCCTCTGTAACCTAAATGGGTGATTCAAGGGCAAAAAACATCTATGGCAACAATAGTAACAAATCTTTCGCCCGAAGTTCAGACGGAAACAATCTGTGTCCTTTGCACATATCGAGCATGTCAACCATCCATGACAACACCAACCAGAAAAATACCGTATGCCGGAAAATCGTGGACCGACCACAGATACGCAACTCAAAGATTGAATTTTTGCTTTTGGTCATAGTCATATGCTTTAACTCCTTTCCACAATTGTTTCAACTCTCCAATTAAGGGCTTCAGCATCACGTTTAGTCGTGTTCCAAGAAGCTCTGGACCGGGTATAATGAGACAAAGGAACATAAATTCATATTTCATACAAAATGAAGGTGGAAGGTTGTATGGAATAGCAAACACAGGCCAACAAGAGTACGACGATGCAGTTACATTGAAAGGCGTGAATCCATCTTTTGCCAACCTGATGCGAACATTCCTTGCATCACTAGCAAAGTCTGCATCAAAATCATCTAGAGTCTTCCATGCCTCACCATCAGATGGGTGCACCATTACTTGATTATTCTCACGTACACCTTTTTATGCCATCGCATATGTATAGCGGTTTTCTTTGAGAGAAACAATCGTTTCACCCGAGGTGTAAGAGGCATGTAACGAAGTTGCTTATGAGTAACCTCTGTTGTCACCTTCTCTCCATCTTCATTTACGTCCTTTATGAATCTTGGTTTACCACATTTTAAGCATTTCACCTCATTACTATGTTCTTTACAGAACAACATACAATTATCTCGGCACACATCAATCTTCTCATACTCCATACCGAGAGCAGAAATCATTTTCTTTGACTGGTACATGTCTTTTGGCACCTTATGGTTCTTAGGAAGGATATCGCTGATCAGATTCTAGAGCTCCTTATAACAATTGTTTGAAAATACAAACTTTGACTTAATGTCCATAAGACGGGTCATGAAAGCGAGAACTCTTACGGTGGTGTGCTCATGCAATGGCTCTTCAGAAGCTCGAAGGATGTCGAAAAACTTTTGAATCTCCGGTGTTGGAGGATCCTCAGGGTTTGATTCGAACTCTAGTCATATAGCATCAAGCATCTCATCCATCCTATCGTCAGCAACTGCTATCATCTTCTTCATCCAATACTAATACCATTTTTTCATGGCCTGTCTTGCCGTAAAAAGTCCAAACTTCATAACCTGGCACGAAACCATATTTGCAAATATGCAATGACAACGTCCTCTTGTCTTGCCAATGAGAATTTCTGCACTTCATGAATGGGCACCTCGCGCCAGTGTTTGTTGTCAAAGCGAATGCACAATCAACAAATTTCTCAGCATTGATTACCCACTCCCTCATGTGAGCTCCACTTTTCATCCAACCATTATACATCCACCGTCGGTCGTCCTCAGCCATTCTATAGGCAAAACATTCATTCAATCGAGAATGCATCATAAGTACCACAAGCCTATGTTTATAGGAAAAGATAGGTCCTAAACCCACCCAAGAGTTACTGACAAAACGTGATATTTATGACGAGGCATGAGTTCGAACGAAATTTCAGCAACATAACCCCGCTGTTCTCCAATTGCACGCGTGATAGTGGTGCAATGGAGAACAACAAGGTTATGTTCCGGAAATCCCATTCGGACTCATGACTCATCATAAATACCACGCTCTGTCGCCCACTCCGAGGCTGTCCAAAAAGGGACAATTTCGGACCTACACATCTCACACGCATGACACGTGTGAAACATGTTGGTCTGAAACGGGTGACGCATAGGTTTCGTTACACTATCTACGTTGTTGTTAAATAAAAAATTGCATACGAAAATAAATATATATAATAAAGTATATATGTATAATATACTAATCACCGTAATGAAATCATCAACAAACCACAAATTAACACAAGAATATAATTAATAGCACATATATATTTAAACTTTACACACAACCCATTTAAATTTCAGCTCATTTAAAGCCCATTTCTAAACCCTAACTTCTCCCCACTACCTCTCTCTCTCAACCCCCTCTCCAGCCACCACACTTTATGTCCTCTCCCTCCTCTTCTCTTCCCCATTTTCTACACTAGTGCACTGGGTGGCCAGATCTGACCTCGCCATGTCCTCGCCACGCCCTTGTCATGCCCTCGGCGCGGCCCCGCTGCACCCTTGCCATGCCCTATCGAGCCCTCGCCGTGCCATCGCCGTGAGGGTGGGGAGAGGCGGAGAATAGAGAGGTGCCATGCGGAGGGGTAGCAGAGGTGGCGGTGGCACAAGGTGAAGGGGTAGTAGAGGCGGTGACGCGGCGCATGGGGAGGGGTAGCAAAGGCGGCGACCGGCGGTGCAAGGGGAGGGGTAGCAGAGGCGGTGGCTAGCGGCGCAAGGGGAGGGGTAGCAGAGGCGGCGGCCAGCGGCGCAAGGGGTAGAGGTGGCGGTGCAAGTGGAAGGGGAGGGAGAGAGTCGACTCAATCGAGACTTGAGAGGGGGCTAGGGAGACGCGCCGACGCCTTAGTCGAATGCACTTTCATCTAGTCGGCCGTCCAGAGATGCCCGACGACCACCTAGTCACCATGGGCGATGCCTTGAACGGCAGGCGGGCGCCCAACTCCACCAGGCGAGGCTAGCCAGCATGGCGCTCGGCGGGGACCGCCTAGATGCCTAGTCGGCACCTAGGCGATGTCGTGACAACCATGATCCAATTCATTACAACATGACAACATGACAACATGACAACATATTAAAAAATTCATTACAAGCTAAGTCTAATGATATGCTATCTGTCCTTAACCATTTATCCTTTTCCCTTGTAACCTCTAACACCTCATCCAATTCAAAGCCACCCTGAAATCATGTAGAATATTTAACCATGATTTCACATACTACTCGGACTGCTACTGTTTGATATTTGTGATTCCAACCAATGACATGGAATTTACAGGTTGTTTGGTTAAGCCCTAAATTCATAAATCATTTCACAATTCACATTTTACAAAAAAATAACAATTCAATTCAATCACAAAAAAAGACGACATTATTATATATGGGGTAAAAATTACATGGGAACGACGGCGGCGACGACTACGATCGGCGGGTGACGGGCGAATGGTGGCAGCGGCGGGGGGTGGCGGGATGGACGGTGGTGGTCACCGGCGTGGGAGGTGGCCGGCGGCCGGGGGCACGGCGGCGGCGGGGCACCGACGGGCGGCGGCCTGCGGCGGGGGGGGGGGGGGTGGGCGTGGGCTGTAGCCGACGGCCGGGAGCATGGCGGCGGGTCACCGGCGAGGGTGGCCTGCGGTGGTGGGCAGGGGCTAGTGGTGGCGGGGGCCGATGGCGGTGGGGGCCGGTGGTGGGGGCGGGCAGCGGCAGGCTGCCGCTCAGGGAACCAGCGGCTGCGACGGCGGCGGCAGAGGGAGTGTGGGCCGACGGGGCGTGCGCGCGTACAGGGATTAGGTTTCCTATACGCGTGCGCGCGGTTGGGGACCGAAAGTAGCGACCAGAGGGGGGTGAATGGGCGCCTAAAAATTCTTTCTGAATCAATGGCCTGCTCCGAATACCCAACGCACCTCAAAAGACTAAGCAGCAAAGTATGAACAGATTGCCTAAGTCTAAAAGTATCTATCCTAGAAACACCTGATGTTAAAACAGAGAAAATACGAACACAGTGCTAATAGGCAGATAAACAACATATTCAAGACCTGGCAGATCTAAACTTCTCAGTAAAATAATCTAAGTACATATGGAGTGAGATGAGAGATTACTGTTCAAAATTTGTCTCCTGTTCGATACTTGCCGAAGCCTGCTTGCTGTGTCGAAGCCTGCTTCGGAATGACGAAGCTTGCTTCTGAGTCTCTTGTCGAAGTCTGCCGAAGGCTGTCGTGAAAATGCCGAAGGTGTGTTTGGTCTAGCCTAGTTCGAGGTGGCAAGGAGCGAAGTATGCTTCGAAGCGAAGTATGGGAGTATCGAAGCTTGCATCGAACAAAGTACTTCGAAGCCTAGACTTCGATCAGAATGGTGCGAACAAGCTCACAGAATAGCAACCTCCGAAAGAGACGTGAAGCCTGACACACGGCAGAAAAACCAAATCGAAGCCTATACTCAATCTTCGGAGCTAGCAAAAATGAGGTATGGCCTTCGAACCACACACAATGTGACTTCGAACAAGACAGCAGTATACTCCGAGCGAAGTCTATCAAATAAACATACGTTCTAAGCTTGTCAAAGAAAGCTTCGCAAAAATAGCCGCAGTATGCCAATATCGAAGTGCTACTTCGCACAGATTGTCGAAGTATGTCAAGCTGGCCAACAACACAAAACGTACTTCGAAGCTAGGAACGCAGTGCACAAAGTGAAGACGAAGTTCAAGCAAAGCCCTCAAGGATGTCAGATCGAAACCTGCCTCACGGAACTGAGGGACTTTGAATAGAGAGAAGGGGCTTCGCCAGAAACAGTCAGAAAAGGCACTTAGCCCTATCTACTCGATCAAAAAGCAAGACAGTAAAAAGCAAGTCTAGAGTACTAGTGTACTGTTGCTATAGTGTAGTAGTACTACTTGCAACCAGTATGAACTAGTACTCCTCACGTGAAGAACATACGCAACAGAGACACATTCTCAGGAATAAAAACAACACCGCACAACAAACCGAAGCTTCTGATTCAGAGAAATCAATGCACGCACCTCAATGAGAACAGGAGATTCAATCTCACTGGAATAAGTAGAGCAGAGTAAATTCAAGGCAAAATGCAATGAACAGGTGCCTGGCGGTGCACAACAGGAGAGAGAAACGTGGGAGACAAAATGACCCAATGGATTAAAAAGTGAATTCTAGAAGGGGTGAACTAACCCTAGGGATTGGGGCCCTATTTATAGGCTGCCCAACACTAGGAATATTCCACCAGCCCCTTAGGGTTTTTACAGACGCAGAAATAAGGAAACGTCTCAACTACCCTTATGAGTTTTTACAGACTCGACTGACTGACTGTGGGCCTAAAGATACAGATGACTTATCCGGAAGCTAAGCTTTTGTAGCGACTACGACTTCTCTTCTGGACAGTCCGATACAAGATCGACGGTTGTCAGTTTTGCGTCGAAACTGACAAAGCCTCCACCGACTTTGCACCAGGTACCCGGATTGGGCCGGCCCGACTCCGCAGCTCTCTCAGCCCGGCAATCGCTCACCGCCCGTGTACATGAGTCAATCCTAGTCAACAACCCAGTGGGTTTTCTACTGCTTCTGTCCCATGTACCCGGATTGGGCCAGCCCAACTTTGCAGCCTCCTCTGCCCGACAGTCGCTTGCTGCCCGTGTACCTGAGTCACACGCGGCCCATGACACAGCAGATCTCCTCTCTTCTTTTGTTCTCTTGCCTATTGTTGACAATGACTCATCACATCTGGAGCCATGAGGCCCATGCTATTCAGCATGGCTCCTCAGTCTCCCCCTTGATGAGTGCATTGTCAACACTTCACTTCTTCAGCTCTTCAGCACCTGCGAACAAATGTGGAAACACGAAAACAAAGCACAAGAAAACAAAGAAGAATAAAATAAAGTAAAAGATTAACCCTAATGACCAAAAAGCCGAACAAAAGCAAGAAGCAGTCATTATGGTTAACCAAAGATAAAAGCTCAAAAATGAGTGCAATCTCAGAAATATTAACAAGGATATCAAAAGAGTAAGGACATGCTCCCCCTTATACTCTTATCCCAAAATTTCTCCCCCTTGTTGACAAGTGAACTCATCAAGCACTCAAAAGAGACACAGACTCCCCTGAAATACAACTCCCCCTCAAAATATGCGATGAATGCAACTGGGGTGCAAGTGGAGTGAATAAAGCATGCTTGTCAGATATGATTGACTGCAATTACAAAAATCTAATAGATACAACAAAAGATGTATTGTCTAAGATACATGGCATGATCAGTGCAACAGATGATATCTAAAGAAAGTCATTAGCACGCATTATCAATTTTTGCAAACAAAAGCATCACCACATTTTCCAGTTGACAAGCAAGGTAAAGCATGAGATGCAAAGGCTAACTGATATCTACCAAGATAAGCAATGTCCAAAACAAAGTACTTCGGCAAACTTGTTATCAGTTCAATTTTCAGGCTTTTTCTTTTTCCTTTTTCATTTTTGCGAGGGGTTATTTGCATGTCAAACCTTATGCTGACCGACCAAGTCAAGCCTAGGCCAGAACTGGACCATAAATGGCTTAAGACATTGGTCTTGGCATACACTACACTGTCCTAGTTCATACCAAGGTGATATGGTACGCAGTCCAGAACAACGCAATGCGACAAAACAAACCCACCTGGATCTTTTCAAGTTTATCCATAAAAAGGCATGGAATTTTCATTTTTCTTGATTTTTCATCATTTTTATAGTTCATATCCATGTTTTAAAGCAGAAAGATGTCCAAGTTGCATGTTTGCATCTAAGTTAGGAACTAGCTACAAGGCATGTAACAGATAGCAAGAACATTCAGCCTACACATGCTAGTTACCAGAAGCAGTGGTGATCATTTTTCAAGTTGAAAGCGTAAAAGCCATGCATATGACAGATATCAGACATATCAAGTGAACTGAAACAAAGCATGATTATTGACAAGTAATCAAAAGAATGTACCGGTTAGAGTAAGTAAAGCAGTTCAATCATATAACAGAAGTAGGCTCAAAAGTGTGATATGTGAATATGTATGATATGAACACACACAAACGGACTCAAGAAAAGAGTAAAGAAGAAAGGAAACTAATGCGAAATATCCTAGAAAGGATACACAACACCCAAATCCCCTCGTAAACGCTCAAAAGTAGACTGATCTAGGGGTTTGGTGAGAATGTCAGCCAGCTGATGATGGTTATCAACATGAACAAGGTCAATGACACCTTTCTCATATTGATCCCGCAGAAAATGAAAGCGCACATCAATATGTTTGGTTTTTGAATGGAGACAAGGGTTTTTCCCTACACTAATAGCACTGGTGCTGTCACAAAACAATGGAACCCTGGTAGGAAAGAACAATCCAAAATCTCGTAGAGTGGAAATCATCCAAACGAACTATGAGCAGCAGCTAGCAGCAGCTACATACTCAGCCTCAGTGGTCGAAAGAGCAACTCCAGATTGCTTTCGAGAAGACCAAGAGACAAGAGACGAACCAAGAAATTGGCAAGTACCGGAAGTCGACTTGCGATCCAACCGGCACCCACCAAAGTCGGCATCTGAAAAGCCAGATAAATCAAGAGATGATGATACTGAATAGTAAAGACCAAGATCTGGCGCATAAGTGAGATACCTGAAGATGCGCTTGACAGCCTGCCGATGAGACGCGCGTGGTGAAGACTGAAAACGCGCGCAAAGTCCCACGGCGAACTGTATGTCCAGTCTTGTCGCCGTCAAGTATAGTAGTGAACTGATCATCCCTCGAAACTCCCTTTCATTTACCTTGACGCCGCTCTCGTCCTTGTCTAGGCCCCCAGATGTGCCCATCGGTGTCAACTGCGGCTTCAATTCTCCACCAAAGTAAAATTTCTTAAGCATATCGCAAGTATACTTACCTTGGTGGATGAAGGTGCCGTCCTTGGTCTGCTTGATCTGGAGGCCTAAGAAGTACTTACGCTCACCCATGAGGCTCATCTCAAACTCACTGTGCATCTGCTCAGAAAACTTGGACACAAGAGAGTCAGTAGTACCGCCAAAGATAATATCGTCCACATAAATCTGAGCGACTAAGAAATCTGAAGCATCTCTGAGCAAGAAAAGAGTTTTATCCACAGAACCCATCACAAAGCCCTTCCCCAACAAAAATTGCTTCAACCGGTCATACCAAGCCCTAGGGGCTTGCTTTAACCCGTATAAAGCTTTCTGCAACTTGAAAACATGTCGAGGAAACTTAGGGTTCTCAAAACCGGGGGGCTGCCTAACATAAACTTCCTCCTCTATGAACTCGTTCAGAAAAGCACTCTTAACGTCCATTTGAAAAAGCCTAAAACCCTTCGAAGCGGCAAAAGCTAAGAGAATGCGAATGGACTCAAGACGGGCAACAGGGGCGAAAGTTTTTTCAAAATCAATACCGTCTTTTTGGCAAAAACCCTGGGCAACTAGTCGAGCTTTGTTGCGCACCACAACCCCATCTTCACCTTGTTTGTTTTTGAATACCCACTTGGTGCCTATGGGGTTGCATCCTGGTGGCGGCTCAACTAGTGTCCAAACCCGATTACGGACAAAGTTCTCAAGCTCTTCTTGCATAGCATTAATCCAATTAGAATTAGAAAGAGCATGAGAAACATCTCTGGGCTCAAAAGATGCAACAAAAGCAGATTCAACAAACATAGCAAGAGAATTTCCAGATGAATGCAAGGTTCTCTCAGTCAAATCACCGATGTTGAGCTCTGAGGGATGGTCACGCTGAACTGCTCGGGTTCCCTGGTGATCTGAAGTCACCTCACCGGAGTCAGCAGCTGGCACCTCTGGACTCAACTGAGGGGGCTCGATCGAAGTGGAAAAAATGATCAGAGGTCTGCCCTCGTCCTCAGTCGAAGTCTCAGAAGGTGTGGGCTCTACAGGGGTAGCAGAAGGCCCACCCTCAATAGCAGCTGGAGTATCCTCATCTTCCTCGAAGATGGACTCTCCGAGCTCACCATCAGAAGGCTCAAAAGGAGTCAAAGAAGGCAAGGACTCATCAAAACAAACCTCACAAGTCTCGACAAGCAGCTGGGATTCGAGGTTCCAAACACGGAAGCCTCGAGAATGCAAAGCGTAACCAAGAAAAACTCCGTCCCAGCAACGAGACTCAAACTTATCCAAATGCCCTCCCTTCTTGAGCACAAAACACTTGCAGCCAAACGCTCGCAAGTGGCTCACTTTGGGCTGTCTGCCAAACCGCAATTCATATGAAGTCTTACCAAAATAAGCTCTAAGAAAGATGCGGTTGGCCAGATAGCAAGCCGTGTTCATGGCTTCAGCCCAAAAACGCCTAGGAGTCTTGTGCTCATCGAGCATCGTCCTGGCCATCTCGACTAGCGTTCGGTTCTTTCGTTCCACAACGTCGTTCTGTGGGGGGTAAGGAGAAGAAAACTGATGGTCAAGACCCTGATCACTAAAGAAGCTGACGAACTGAGAGTTCTTGAATTCACAGCTGTTGTCGGTGCGAATTGCTCGCATCCGACCATTGTTCTCATTCTTCAGTTCAAAATCAGGTCATGAACAAACTGAAAAGTTTCATCCTTAGACTCTAAGAAGAAAACCCACGAAAATCGAGAAAAATCATCAACAATGACAAGGGCGTACCACTTCCCACCGACTGAGCATACCCGAGCTGGACCGACAGTGTCCAAATGTAATAGCTCGCCCGGATACGAAGTCATCACCTGAGTCACAGGTGAGTGAGAAGCGACAACCATTTTCCCATGACGACAGGGATGACAAACTAGATCCTTCTCCATCTTAAGCTTGGGCAATCCTCGGATGAGGTCCATAGAGCTTAACCTGACTAGCAGATCAAAACTCAAATGACCTAACCTCCTATGCCACTTCCAAAGCTCAGAAGATCCAGCTATCAAACAGCGAGAAGGGCCAAAAGAACTAGAGAAGTCAATTCGAAAAACTTTACCGAAAGGTAAAATCTAGCAAATCAAAGACCCTCTAGAGTGAAACACAGAAGAATCGCCCTTCTTAAAACACACATACAAACCATCCTTGTCCACTGTTCAAAGAGAAATGGTCTGAAATAGAAATTGAGCCGATGCCACTTACTTTCCCTTGACCACTGTTCCCGAAGGTGATGTACTCTTTGGAGCTCGGGGGAGTGAGAGTGCAGAACCATCTGCGATGTCCCGTCATGTGACGAGAGCATCCTGAGTCCATGATCCAAATGTCCTCCAGTCCCCAATCCTGCACAATCAGTGGATGTAAGTGGGAGCAAATGGTCCGGCACCAGGTTTAGCAAAGGAGCTAAACCAGTGTCGAGCCATCCGCTCAAAATACGGAAAGCAGAAATCATCCTGAGAGTTCGGACCAAAATGCGGCTCAAAGGGCGGTCCTAGGTTCTGCCTAAAACCTCGGCCACGAGGTCAAGGACCATAGCCAAAACGGCATGTAGCTCTGCCGGAAGGGACACCACCATCTGGAGCACAGTCATGAAAGTCCTCTCCTCTACCACCACCTACACGACGCGGCCTGGCCTCCAACCTCTCCCCACGTCGAGGAACACACAGTCTACCACCCTACTGGTAGAACTGCTCCTGACCACCACGAGCTCTCTCAGCTCTCTCAACCCGCTTCCTCCTGAAGCAAAATTCCGCAAGATGTCCGTCTCTCGGACAATACTCACAATGATAGGTGGGCTTCTTGAGATGTGGTTGAGGCTTGGGATTCTTGGACTTAATGGTGTTAGGTGTAGTATTCTTGGGTTGAGAGGGTCCAGGAAGAGAATCAAGAGAAGTGTGGAGGTGTTTGGGCTTTGGAACCCAGATAGGTTTCTTGGGTGGAGCTTTGGGTGCTTCATGGATCACTCCATCCTTGGCCTGACAAGTCTGGGAAGACTCAGTGGAGTGAGTCTTAGGATATCTCTGCTCAGGAGTCATTTTACTCCACTCCACTGCTCGGCTAATGAAACTCTCAAAGTCAGCCTTGGTGTAGGTGTAACCTACCCCAAACCCATCCTGCCTCTTGAACCGTTGGATCATCATGCCGAGTTGTGGCTCTATGGCACTGATCCAGCTCAGGATAGAACGGAGGTAAAAGTTCTCATTCTGAGAATCAGCTAGCTCCTCTCTCAAGGAAGCTAGTACCTCCGCCTGAGACAAGCAGTTCTCACACTCGCTATCTACCTGGACAGACTTCTCGGCTTTTAGCTTAGCTAAGACAGTTAGATGAGACGGGCAATCAGCACAGTGTGCGACGACAGTGGCTTGAGCATCTTTCAGCTCCAGCTGAGCGCTTTCAAGCTCAGTGGCCAAAGTGTCCCTCTCATCAACCCTTTCTATGTACCTGGACTTCAAAGTCGACAGGTCACACAGAAGCACCTCACACTTTGGGCACTCACTGCTATCACCCAAGCAAGGGGAAGAAGATAGACTCTCAATTCTGCCGTTGGCCATGGCAAGCTCACTCTCTAACTCATCTATCCTCTTCTTAGCTCCCCTAAGCAGTTTTTCCCGATACTTTAACTCCTGACGACTGCTTTCAAGTAAATCAACGATTTCGCATTCATAAGATGATACCTTTTTGTTGTCGTCGTTGTTGGAGTCATCGGAGGAGCTCTTTTCTTCCTTATCCCCAAGAGCCATTGAACAGAAGATCTACCGGGATCTTTGGCGCTGGTGTGAGCGGCTCTTCGGTCTGTCCCCGAAAGCCATGAAGCAGAGACCCACCGGATCGTCCTTGTCCTTCCCCTTCCTGATGACGATTTCCTCATCGCTTGAGCTCGATGAAGAGGAAGAAGACGTGGACCGCTTGGAGTAGCTCTTCTCTATCTCGGCGAAGAAGGCCTTGTCGCGCTTCTTGTTCTCTCACCGGTAGTCCTTCATGGCCTTCTTGAAGAATTTGGTCTTCGGCTTGCCCTTGTTGAAGGAGGGGCTGTCGTGCTTGCCGGAGTCGTGGAAGCCACCACCGGTGCCCTTCTTGTGTCCATTGCGCTTGGCGCCGTCGGTGATGAAGTGTCCTGGATCACCACACTCAAAGCACCCGGATTTTGTGCCGTGTATCTTGAACATTCTCTTGTCATAGACACAACGCACCCGGTTGTTAAAAGACACAAATTAGCATCCCCCAATAACTCAAGCTGGTCCTCAGTGATAGACATCAAAGAGAACCCAGCACAGCTCACATAAGAGGGATCAACAGAAGGTGTAGCAAGGGCCAGAGACTTTGATCTAGAACCAGTGAGATTTGATCTTAGCTGGAGATCAACCATAGTAGCCTTCAGCTTGCTAAACAACTCAGAAATGGTCAAGGTATCATAAGAAGTGCTCTCAATGATAGAGGATACCTTGATCTCCCAGATCTTTGTGTCCAAGGTATGGAGAACCTTGAGCGCCTGCTCGTGATCTGTGACTAACTGAGCACCCTCAGCCTTGTTGTCCCGAAGCTTGTTTATGATCGACTGAAAACGACCAAACAACGCTTCAACAGATTCACCTAGCTTCTATGTGAAGTTCTCATATTCACGTTGGTAGGTCTGATAGAGCCGGGCCTTGACCTGGGCTGTTCCCTCATGGTGTGCCTTGAGGGTAGCCCAGATATCTCTCGCAGTGGAGAGATGGCTCACACGCTCAAATTCAGTGGGACCTAAACCAGAAAAGAGAATGTTCACAGCCTTACTGTTGCTCAGATGCTGGGCAATGATACCAGCAGTACCATGCTCAGCGACTGGCAAAATGACAAACGTGGTGTGAACGCAAATGTCCCAAATGTCCGAACCCTGGATCATGAGATAGGCTCGCATGCGAGTCTTCCAATAGTTATAGCCATAGGCTTCCAAGGACAGGACCTTGCCAGGAGAAGTCATGATCACTACTGGGGTTTAGAACCGGTCAAGGTATGGAAAAACCCTAACCTCGCTCTGATACCACTTGTAGGACCGAAAGTAGCGACCAGAGGGGGGGTGAATGGGCGCCTAAAAATTCTTTCTGAATCAATGGCCTGCTCCCAATACCCAACGCACCTCAAAATACTAAGCAGCAAAGTATGAACAGATTGCCTAAGTCTAAAAGTATCTAGCCTAGAAACACATGATGTTAAAACAGAGAAAATACCAACATAGTGCTAATAGGCAGATGTTGGCGTAAAAGATTACGCTAACAGGTTTCTGAAGATTAGAAACTAACAAACGAAGTGTTTGCGAAGTAAACTGTTCTAAGCCTCCGAAAGGATAATAACTTAGAATAGTTCGAATGTGTGTGTTGAATAACTTGTATTCGATCCTCATTACAGGGTAAAACGAGGGGTATTTATAGGCCCAAACATTAAGGAAAAGACCTTTTTACCCCTTTATTACAACCGACATAGTGGAAACTATTCGGTACCCTTAATAGGGCTAAAATGGTAAAAGACTAATCTAATGAGAAAGAAGATAAGTCTTCCATCTTAGCTGGCAAAGAAGCTCCCGGAAGAGTCCAAGTTCGAGGATATACTTCAAACTAGAGTCCGTCATCATACTTCGAACTTGACTTGAGGCATCTCCGAAATTATATGTTGAGAGGCTTCGTCTTTATCACCAGTCTTTATCTCGTCACTGCAATAACCCTGAGGATGGAATATTTTCCCCCAACAGTAGCCCCTCGAATATGCTTCTCCGCTAAATCTGTAATGTTAGGAGAGCAGTATACGCAAGAGAAATAATCATGCGCAGGGGTTAGCAGATTTGAACCATCTCTGAACTACGTGGAGATGTAAACTTCGAATCAGTTTATAATAAAATTACTTTCAAAGTAACCTAGAACTAACTCGAGAAGCCCGAAAGTCTTTTTAGACTTAGAAGAAATAGCCGTTGGCTTCTTTCTTATAACGGAAGTTATGGAATGCTTTAATTTCGGAGCAAAGTAACGGTTGGGAATGTGAAGCGACACAGGCAAACAGTAAAAAATCAGGGTCTAGGCTATAAATAGAGGGCCCAAACCCTTCTTGAGTACCTTTTCATTGCTTTCGTGCAAACAAGCCATCACCCGAGCCCTAGCCTCCATTTTTCTTCTGAAGCAATCCTTGAGATTCAATGGCGAAGACTAGTTTTAAGGGCCCTGGAGCAGCTTCGACCGTGGCCCGGCAGCAGGTTGCGGCAGCAGCGGTGGCTGCAACCTTGGCAGCAGTGACTTCAAATCCTTCAGTGGTGGCAATGGCGCCGGGTGGAGGAAATCCCCAGAATGTCAGCCCCCAAGACCTCTTTCCAGCATCAACGAAGTACACGGACCAATCTTATCAACTGGGGCCATCAACCTGCAGAAGGGAATCTCTTGCGGCTGCAGTGGAATGGAAAATTAGTTCGGGGGTGATGATTCGCAAACCTGGCAAAGAAACCATTCCATCCCCGACACCCGGAGAAGTGGTCGTCTTCGAAGCCTTCTTCGAAGCCGGTTTGGGTCTTCCGGCGGTAGACTTCTTGGCCAAGGTATTGGATCTGTTCCACGTCACTCTTCCCCAACATTCTCCGAACGCAGTAGCACGCCTAGCTATCTTCGAATGGGCTTTGCGAGCCGATGGTTGTGAAGGAAGGGCGGAGATCTTCGTAGCACTGCATAGAGCTTCGTGCCAACTGAAGACCTTCGTAGGCCCTGGAGGTGAAAAGATGGTCGTGGCCTTCGGAAGCATCAACTTCAGGCTTCGGGATGAGTATGCTCTCCGATTTCCAACCAGGCTATCAATGCCAGATGGTATACAGACTGGATCCTGAAATGGTTTTATGCCGAAGTTGGGGCGAGCAGTCGCCTAGCTGGACCCCTTCAAGATATCAACTTCCGAAAGGAAGTTCTTGTGCATCCGGATCCGGGCCAGCTCGAAGCTCGCCTCAGCCTGCTCCAAAAAATTAGTCGCCGCCTGAGTATGCGGGACTTAGCCGAAGAATTCCTCGGGCTTCAAATCCCTCCTCTGATGGCCAACTGGCCGATCACCTTTGAGGAAGATTCGGAGGGTGGTCTTCGCAAAATTAATTCAACTTCGAGCCCTGCAGGTAACTTCGAAAACAACATATATTATGCATATTTATTCGAAGGAATAGCCAACTTAACTCGTTTTTCAGCTTCTTCAGCCCCTATAACTTCGGAGCAGATTGTACGAGCTTCGGAAAAGATTCTGGGCGTCCCAACTCCGACCGAGAAGGAATGGAGAATCAAAATGATTGGTAGTTGGGAGCGATCCAACCGAGTATGGGGGCTGCTCGAAGTTATTCCGCCCCCTCTGGTGGATTGGGTGCCTTCGGAGAAAGGGCCCAAGAAAAGGAAAGCCGAAGCTGGAACTTCGAGCTCTGCCAAGACTCCGGTCAAGAAGGTGGCTCGAAAGCCAAAAGTTCCTGCACCTTCGAGCCCAAGAGCTTCAATCTCCAACTCTAAGGAGGAAGAAGGCAGGTTGCTTGAAAGGCTGATTGATGAGGATGCAGCCCAAGGAGCTACACAAGTTGAAGAACCTGCGAACACGCCGAAGTCTCAAGAGAATCTTGAGCAAGCAAGGACTCCGGTTGTTCAAGAGGATTTACCTCAGGACGAAGTTCCTGTGGATGAGAGTGGAGTCAAAGTCACTATGGCTTCGATTCCGGATGAAGCAATGACGATTGTTCAGGAAAAAGCTCCGACAGTCGAAGATTTGATGCTTGATTCTGATGAAGACCTTGCCTTCGATCCACCAAGCAGTCCAATGCTCACCCGCCGCCAAAATATCGAAGGTAAACTTCAAATAATTCTTTTGTTCCTTTCTGCAAAATTATACAATATAATACCTTTGCTTTTTCAGAGTCCACTTCCATTGAAGAGGTCCGTCCTGAAGATATAGTTCCTGGACCTTCGACAACTTCGGAGCCACTTCCAGAAGCCACTCAAATGGGGCCTGGAAAGGGCAAAGGAAAGATGGACCCCCTCCCTGCTCCAAGCTTAGGATCAACTCCGTCTGAATCAACAGATGAGAACCAATCCACTGAAGAAGGGCAGTCTACTGAGGCTCCAAAGACCACAGCTTAGCACTCCGAACCTTCGCCAAGCAAAGATGACAGCAAGCCTTGAGCATGCTCCCCCTTTTACTCCTTTTTTGGAGCAAAGAACTGGGCTTCGGACTCTGCTCGAGCCTTTGGATCGAGCAAGTCACGAAGTCGGGGAGACGGACTTGGTGGCTATCTTGAGTGATGCAGAGAGTTCGGAGCTTAACGCTGCTATGGAACGTGCAGCCTACCAGGTACGAAATATCTGCGAAACAACATCAAATTTATATACAAATAATTTCTTACCTTGGTTTTTTCTTTTCTCAGCAAGCAGTCTTGGCCCGAGCTGCGAACGTATCAAGTGAACGCGAAATCACTCGTCTTCGAGAAGAAAATGAAACTCTTCAACGAAATTTTACTATTTCCGAAGGTCGAGTGACCCAAATGGACAACATGGTTTCAACGGAGCGCAAGGCCAGACAAGGCTTGGAGGCTGCGAAAAAGGAGCTCGAAGCAGAAAAAATTGTGCTTCGAGCAGAAATTGAAAGGATGCGGATGGAGCACGATACTGTGGGGACTGAGCTTGTTAGGCTCTGAGAAGAAGCTAGCCAGCTACTGAATCAAAAAAATTCTTTGGCTACGGAGGCTGCTAGACTCTCTGGAGTACTAGAAGAGGTAACTTCGGCAAAGGATGCGCTAATTGAAGATAAGCTGAAGTCTGAGAAGGTAGCTACGGAGGTCATGGACCAAATGCTAGGCGTTCTGGAGTACTTCGGTACTACTGGGATGCTTCCTTCAGATGACAACATCTCCCTGCTACGCCGGCTGAAAAGGATTCAAGGAGTAGCGAAGCAAATGAAGACAGCAGGGATTCGTTACGGAGAACTCTCCGGACAAGTGGCTGCCGTTGATATACTTCGTTACTACGAAGATCTGGGTCGATCGATAACTCCGAGCGCAGGAGAGGGCCCAATTACCTTCGACGACGAACAGCTTCTCACTCCTTCCGAAGGTGTGGCCGCTGCTTGGCAAACCTTCCAAACTTCATGGAGAGTCGAAGGTCATTATGCGATCAAGGCTTGGATTGACGAAGGACAACGCCAGAAGTAGGCTCGGTCCCAAGCTTCGAGCAGTCAGCCCCCTCCGAACCCGCAGGTTTAGAAATACCTTAGGATTTTTGACTATGTAAAGCATTATGCTAATGTACATTTATAAATGAAGATTTGTTTATCATGTTTTTAGGCTTTACCTCATATTGAAGATGTCGAAGTGTTAGATGTTAATGACGAACTTCGCTTATTATGGGCTACCTTCGATATCTTAAAACTTCACAAGCGTCCTCGATTTCCTATTCCTCGAGATAGTTCTGGAGCAATTATGTCCGAAATAAGTAAAGACATATTATCTTGTATTAAAGAGGAAGAAAAAGAAGTTAACTTGGAAACTTCGTCTTCTGAAGACGTTATATGGTCCGAAGATGAAGATGAAGCTCGAAGTAAAAATCCTGAAGGACTTGGAAGCTGGGAAAGGAGCCTCGAACGGCTTCGAACTTGGGCCGAGCTTCAACAAGAACAAAAAGACTTTAGAGCTTCGAAGGGAGGCAAAAGAGTTAAACATAAAGTTGTTAGAACTCCCGGCACTGGAACTAGCCCTTCCAACCCTAGCTCTAGAGATCGAAGAGGTCTTCGATTCCTTCTTGGTATAGATACCAATTTTTCATGATGTAATCATATTCATTCGAATAATGAAAATCGATTTAAAATTGTCTCCCTATTTACTAGCCCCTCTTTGGGCGTAAGCAACTTCGAAATGTATTCAAAGATGGTTAGGAGCAAAGAAAAAACTTAGGAGTACAACTTTGGGGGTTCGGAGCCCCTTAGCGATTTAAAGATTGATTAAAATCTTATAAAATGTCTTCGACTATTTGAAGTCTGAAAATTGGTAGCTTAGTACCTCATGTTTTGAAAGAAATCACTGCGGATAACTTTCGAGACACTTTGGTGTCTTAAACAATTATTCACTTTGGACTTTGTAACAGACATTCGAAGCTCATGGCTTGAACTCTGTTCTGTTTTGGCTTCCTTCGGCTCTTTTTGCGAATTCTGGCAAACCAATGGTTCGGAATTCGCAGTGGTCTCTTTGGACTCTTTTTACAGATGTCTACCAGTCAATGGCTTGGACTCCGTATGATGTGGTTTTGGGCTCTTTTACGGATTCCTACAAGCCAGTGGCTTGGACTCTGGATTATGTCAGCCCCCACGTCGGAAACTTCGAACCAATGATTCGAAGTCCGAAAATATGATTCAAATTAATGACACTTCCCTCTCGGTCAACCCCACGGTTCCAGTGCGTCCACTCGGAAGCTGGGAGTTTATGACGGGTAGGCACTATATGAACCATATGCTTTATTAATTCAGAAGATGATTACAAATGATTTACAAGGAGACCCTATGCGAAGTATCGCATTAGGTGCTCCGCATGCCAAGTATGCGCTAGCTCTTCACCTTCTAAATTAGCTTATTTAAAAGAGCCATGACGTCCTGAACGAACTATTAGATATGGGCCTTCCCATTTATTTCCTAACTTTCCTGGCGCTATGATGCTTCGTAAAATGAGATGACCCGGTCTAAGCTCATTGATCTTAACCTTCGGGTCAAACCAAGCCTTCGTCTGCTGGTGATACTTTGATAAATTGGCCACAGCTCGAAATCTTGTTTCTTCTGTTAAATCTAACGAAGCTTGTCTTTCTCCTTCAATCTCCGGTTCGGTGCTGCGAAGTGATCCTCCTTTGAGCTCCGTTGGAGTCATAGCTTCATCTCCGAATAGCAATCTGAATGGAGAAAAACCTGTGGACCTTGTTTGCGTAGTCCGAATGGACCATAAAATCTTCGGAAGTTCTTCGGTCCATAGTTCTTTTGCTAATCCTACTATCCTTCGATTTAGCCCTGACAAAATATTTCTATTGGCTCTTTCTATAGCTCCATTGGACTGAGGATGTCTCACTGCAACAAAACATAACTGGATGCCTAGATCTTCGCAGAACTTTCTGAAAGGTTCTGCATCGAACTGTGTTCCATTATCAACCGTGAGTTGTCTAGGCACTCCGAACTCGCAAATGATATTTTTCCAAAAGAATTTCTATACATTGTTCGAAGTGATATCTGTTAAGGGCTCTGCTTCTACCCACTTAGAAAAATATTCAATAGCCACCACTGCGAACTTTAAATTTCCCTTAGCTACTGGAAAGGGACCAATTAAATCCATACCCCATCTGGCCATGGGCCATACCAGAGCAATAACTTGAAGAGCAATAACTCCGTCGACCCATCCACTGACATCCTTGACAAGTGCGGACCAAGCTCTCCACATCAGCTGTTATTGTAGGCCAATAAAGCCCCTGGCGAAGTGTTTTTCCTGCCAAAGCTCGAGGGGCCAAATGGCTACCGCAAAGTCCTTCATGGATTTCTCGAAGAATTTCTTGACCTTCGGCTTGAGATATACATCGGAGTAGAGGGGAACATACTCCGGCCTTGTATAGAATACCGTTGATTATTTGATAATTCCTAACCCTGAGTTTCAATCTTGAAAACTGTGGCTCTTCAGACAAATTTGTCCCTCCTTGTAAAAGTTTCATAATTGAATTTCTCCAATCTGCCCTTGGAATGCAAAGAATCTCTGCTGAGGGAATTTGTGGCACCGAAGGTGTACTAAGCTCCTCATAAAAAGCCTCTTCTGGAATATCCACGGCTCCGGCTGTAGCTTTTGCTAAGATGTCCGCTTGCACATTTTCTTCTCTCGGTATACTCCGAATGGAAATACCCTTGAATTGTGCTTCGATCTTACGGATTTCTTCTAAGTATTTTGCAAGATGTGGATGCCGAACTTGAAAACTTTTATCTACGTTCCCTGCTACTATTTGAGAATCTGTCTTTATAACAACTCTTGTAGCCCCTAGAGCACGTGCTTTTCGGAGTCCCAGTAAAATTCCTTCATACTCCGCTATATTATTGGTAGACTTAAAGTTGAGTCTTGCGGAGTACATTGCTCTTTGCCCTGAAGGTGAAATTAAAACTGCTCCAACACCAGCTCCGGATGCTTGGAAAGCCCCATCAGAATAAACAGTCCAGATTCTTTCGCTTGACTTCTCCGGAATCCACGTTGCAGGTGGAGTCCATTCTGCTACGAAGTCTGCCAAGACTTGCGATTTAATTGCTGTCCTTGCCAGAAAGGATATGCCGAAGGGTGCTAGCTCAACTGCCCACTTTCCAATTCTTCCAGTGGAATCCTTACTTCGGAGCATATCTCCCAAAGGATATGAAGTTGGGACAATTACATTATGAGCTAAAAAATAATGCCTTAGCTTTCTCGAAGCCATTATCAGAGCATAAACGAACTTTTCAAGCTCGGAATACCTTGTCTTCGCTCCTGATAATGCTTCGGACACAAAATAAACTGGATTTTGTACCAACTTCCCATTGTAATCCATTTCTCTGACAAGGACTGCGCTGACCGCAGAGCCTATAGATGCAAGGTAAAGGAGTAAGGTTTCGTCCGTAGTAGGCACCGTGAGTGTAGCAAGATTACTGAGATACTCTTTAATATCTTCGAAGCTTTTCTGACACTCCGGTGTCCACGCAAAATCTTCGTACCCTTTCAATGCTTTAAATATGGGCAAGCTTTTCTCCGCAGACCTTGCCAAAAACCTACTAAGTGCTGCCAGACGACCAGTCAGCTTTTGCACTTGCTTCAAATTTTCCGGAGGAGCCATCTTTTGTAGCGCAGTTATTTGAGTAGGGCTAACTTCAATCCCTCTGCTTGAAACTAAATACCCTAACAACTTCCCAGCCTTAGCTCCGAAGATACATTTCTCGGGGTTAAGACGGATCCCACATGCCCGAAGGCTATTAAATGTTTCTGCTAAGTCTAGGCTATGTTGGTGCTTTGAAGCACTCTTTATTACAATATCATCCATATAGGCCTCCACATTGCGACCTAATTGATGACCTAGAGCCTTGGCAACTAACCTCGAAAAAGTAGCCTCGGCATTTCTTAAGCCAAAAGGCATTCTTACATAACAGAAAACTCCTGAAGGAGTTACGAAGCTTGTCTTGATCTCATCTTCGCGTTTCAACCATATTTGATGGTAGCCACAGTACGCATCAAGGAAGCTTAATAACTCAGAGCCTGCAGTGGAGTCAACTAATTGATCAATTCGGGGCATGGTGTAGGGGTCATGAGGGCATGCTTTATTCAATGATGTGAAGTCAATGCACATGCGCCACTTCCCAGAAGATTTCTTCCTGACGAAGACTGGATTGGCTAACCATGTTGTGTGCGCCACTTCTCTGATAATCCGAGCCTTCAACAACTTTTCAACTTCGTCTTTGGCAAGAGCAGCTCTTTCTGTAGACATTTTTCGGAGTCCTTGCCGAACAGGCTGGGCCTTCGGGTTTACAAGTAAACTATGTTCAATAATATCCCGATTGACTCCGGTGATGTCTTCATCAGACCAGGCAAAGACATCTAAATTCTCCTCCACTACTTTTTCCAAAGAGGTGGCAACTTCTGCAGGTAAATCTTTACCAAATTGAAATGCATATTTTTTACCATCTTTAACAATAATCTTCGTTGCGATCTCTCCTTCAGGACTTGGTCTTGGGAAGGATTTCTTCGAAGATTCGGAAGGGGCTAAAAATTTTCTTGATTATCTTGCACGTTATTCACTTGTCTTGGATCAAGAGGGGGGCTATGACCATATTCCGCTCTTCGGGCAGTAGCTTGATCTCCGAAGATAGTGAGCACTCCCGCTTGCGTTGGCATCTTCATGCACAAGTAATTGTGATGTGCCACAGCTCCGAACTGATTTAACATGCCTCTTTTGAATATGACGTTGTAGGCATATGGAGCATCTACAACATCGAAGATTACTTCCTCTGTCCTGGCTAACAATCCTTCTCCGAAGGTAACTTCCAAGCCAATTTGGGCAAGTGCATCAAGCGGAGGTCCTGCGAAGCCTTGCAAGGGACGAGCCGCTGGAAGAAGGTGCTTTCTGGAGATGCACAATTGATCGAAGGCTTGAACAAAAATAATGTCCGCCGAACTTCCTCCGTCAATTAACACTCTTCAAACTTCAGTTCCTGCAATGTCAGCAGTAATGACAAGTGGGTCTGCATGTGGAATTTTAATGCCAACTGCATCTTCTGCGGAAAAAGATATTGGCACGTGGGACCATTCAAGCATGGCAGCTGCAGATGACGAAGTTCCAATGTGCCCCACTTCTCGGACATACTCTCTCCTCTGCCTTTTTGACATGTTTCCAAGAGTACCTCCTCCGGAGATAGGGAGGACTACTCTTTTTCCTCGGTCTTGCCCCTCTTCTTGCTTCGGAGGTGGCATAATATTGATCACCGGAGGGCGTCTTGCAGCTTCAAAGTTTTCTATCCGCTCCACAGCTTGGACAGGCTCTGGGCGCACTTTGGCTTGAACTCGGTCAGTAGTACCTCGACCCGAAGTTCTTTCCAGATACTCTCCTCTCAGAGTAAGTATAGCTTTGCAAGTATCAGTTGCATGGCTTCGGTTTTCACCATGGATACAACAAGAGAAAGTTTGGCCTTTTCCAGCTGACTTCCCTGGAGGCTTCCAACTGCTAGTTTTGTTTCCCGAAGGTTGTGGAGCTCTCTGGTTAAACTTCTGCGGGGGTGCAATGTTTAGAACTTCTGAACGAGGATGCTTTTGCCCTCTTCTCCTGTCATGTTGAGCTTCGAAAGCAGGTCCTTGTGGCTGTGCCGAAGTTTTCACTTCCAAATTTACTTACTGCAATATAGACGGAGTAGTTGCAGTTCTCCGAAGCCAGCCTCCTTCTGACCTTGCATACTCTTCAAAACAGGACATTAACTGAGAAACTGAAGATATGCTTTTCCGGTGGAGTTTATCGAGTAGGCCTGGATGAATGACTCCCTCTCGAGCTGCATCCACTACCGAAGATGTAGACAACCCTCGAATTTGCGACATCGTATGAGCGAAGCGCTTGAAGTATTGTCTTAAGGTTTCTCCAGGGAGCTGCTTCACCTGGAAAAGACTTCCCGTTGACATTGGAGGTACGAAGGTGCCCTGGAAGTTACTCACGAACTTCTTCTTTAGCTGCCCCCATGAACTGATTGATCCTGGTTTTAAAGACCAGAACCATCGTAAAGCCACTCCTTGAAGAGCCAGGGGGAAACATTTTGCCATAGTATCCCGCACTCCTCCACTGGATTCAATTGCCAAAGCATAAGATCAAACAAATTCCCCAGGATCTTCATCTCCAGCATACTTACAAAGCTTCGAAGTCTTAAACTTCGGATCGAAGCGGACTTTTTGCAGCTCAGGATGCAGCGGAGACTCAGTATCGAAGGACGCGTTCTCCGGGGCTTCTGGATAGATATGTTCTTTGTCTTTAGGCACTTCGGGAATAACCGGGATGGCTTGAGAGTGAAGCCTATTTGCAGCTTCTTGCCGCCATCTCGCTACTTTGGCTTGGAGACTGGCCATCTGTGCAGCCATATCACCAAGTCTATCTTCATCTCCTCCGGAAGGGCCTTCCGGGTCTCGAGAACTATAGTGATTGGTTTGAAGTGGAAATTGAGGTGGAAGAGGAACTCCGTTGGGCCGAAGTATGGATGGAGTTGACGGAGGATCTCCGTGTACTCAGGGAACAGATGTTCCTTCTGGGGTTTGAGGTGGATAAAAAGTTGAAGGTCCTCCGACTTCAACTATATCTGAGGATCTAGCTCCGAAGGTCCGAGGAGACCTCCGAGTAGGATTACCAACTGAACTCCGCTTAGGAGGCATGGTTTGAAAGTTTGGTAGAGAACGAACTTTCTTGGACTAGGTTCCCCACGGACAGCGCCAACTGTTGGCGTAAAAGATTACGCTAACAGGTTTCTGAAGATTAGAAACTAACAAACAAAGTGTTTGCGAAGTAAACTGTTCTAAGCCTCCGAAAGGATAATAACTTAGAATAGTTCGAATGTGTGTGTTGAATAACTTGTATTCGATCCTCATTACAGGGTAAAACGGGTGGTATTTATAGGCCCAAACATTAAGGAAAAGACCTTTTTACCCCTTTATTACAACCGACATAGTGGAAACTATTCGGTACCCTTAATAGGGCTAAAATGGTAAAAGACTAATCTAATGAGAAAGAAGATAAGTCTTCCATCTTAGCTGGCAAAGAAGCTCCCGGAAGAGTCCAAGTTGGAGGATATACTTCGAACTAGAGTCCGTCATCATACTTTGAACTTGACTTGAGGCATCTCCGAAATTATATGTTGAGAGGCTTCGTATTTATCACCTGGCAGATCTAAACTTCTAAGTAAAATAATCTAAGTACATATGGACTGAGATGAGAGATTACTATTCAGAATTTATCTCCTGATCGATACTTGCCGAAGCCTGCTTGCTGTGTCGAAGCCTGCTTCGGAATGACGAATCTTGCTTCGGAGTCTCTTGTCGAAGTCTGCCGAAAGCTATCGTGAAAATGCCGAAGGTGTGTTTGGTCTAGCCTAGTTCGAGGTGGCAAGGAGCGAAGTATGCTTCGAAGCGAAGTATGGGAGTATCGAAGCTTGCTTCGAACAAAGTACTTCGAAGCCTAGACTTCAATCAGAATGGTTCGAACAAGCTCACAGCATAGAAACCTCCGAAAGAGACGTGAAGCCTGACACACGGCAGAAAAACCAAATCGAAGCCTATACTCAATCTTCGGAGCTAGCAAAAACGAGGTACGTCCTTCGAACCACATACAATGTGACTTCGAACAAGACAGCAGTATACTCTGAGCGAAGTCTATCAAATAAACATACTGCGAAGCTATGTTCAAAGCTTGTCAAAGAAAGCTTCGCAAAAATAGCCGCAATATGACCATATCGAAGTGCTACTTCGCACAGATTGTCGAAGTATGTCAAGCTGGCCGACAGCACAAAACGTACTTCGAAGCTAGGAACACGGTGCACAAAGTGAAGACGAAGTTCAAGCAAAGCCCTCGAGGATGTCAGATCGAAGCCTACCTCACAGAACTGAGGGACTTTGAACAAAGAGAAGGGACTTCGCCAGAAACAGTCAGAAAAGGCACTTAGCCTTGTCTACGGAGTCAAAAAGCAAGACAGTAAAAAGCAAGGCTAGAGTACTAGTGTACTGTTGCTACAGTGTAGTAGTACTACTTGCAACCAGTATGAACTAGTACTCCTCACATGAAGAACATACGCAACAGAGACACATTCTCAGGAATAAAAACAACACCGCACAACAAACCAAAGCTTCTGATTCAGAGAAATCAATGCACGCACCTCAACGAGAACAGGAGATTCAATCTCACTGGAATAAGTAGAGCAGAGTAAATGCAAGGAAAAATGCAATGAACAGGTGCCTAGCGGCGCACAACAGGAGAGAGAAACGTGGGAGACAAAATGACCCGATGGATTAAAAAGTGAATTCTAGAAGGGGTGACCTAACCCTAGGGATGGGGCCCTATTTATAGGATGCCCAACACTAGGAATATTCCACCAGCCCCTTAGGGTTTTTTACAGACACAGAAATAAGGAAAAGTCTCAACTGCCCTTAGGATTTTTTACAGACTCGACTGACTGACTGTGGGCCTAGAGATACAGATGACTTATCCGGAAGCTAAGCTTTCATAGCGACTACGGCTTCTCTTCTGGACAGTCTGATACAAGATTGACGGTTGTCAGTTTTGCGCCGAAACTGACAAAGCCTCCACCGACTTTGCACCAGGTACCCGGATTGGGCCGGCCCGACTCCGCAGCTCTCTCAGTCCGGCAATCGCTCACCACCCGTGTACCTGAGTCAATCCTGGTAAACATCCTAGTGGGTCTTCTGCTGCTTCTGGCCCATGTACCCGGATTGGGCCAGCCTGACTTCGCAGCCTCCTCTGCCCAACAGTCGCTTGCTGCCCGTGTACCTGAGTCACACGCGGCCCATGACACAACAGATCTCCTCTCTTCTTTTGTCCTCTTGACTATCGTTGACAATGACTCATCACATCTGGAGCCATGAGGCCCATGCTATTCAGCAAGGCTCCTCAGCCGACGGCGGTGGGGGCCGGTTGTGGGGGCGGGTGGCGGTGGGCGGCAGCTCGGGGAACCAGCGGCTGCGATGGCGGCGGCAGAGGGAGTTTGGGCCGACGGGGCACGCGCGTGTATAGGGATTAGGTTTCCTATACGCGTGTGCGCGGTTGGGGATACCTATTCCCTTAACTTCTGTCGGCCACCATTAAAGCTGACGGAAGTTAAGGCTTCTGTATCGGCCGGGAAAAAAACCCCTTTAACTTCCGTTGGCCACTGCGAAAAGCCGATGGAAGTTAACTTAACTACCGTCGGCCACTTGAGGCCGACAGAAGTTATTTAACGTCCGTCGGCTTTTCGAAATGCCGACGGAAGATAAAATAGCTGACGAAAACTTTCTGTTTTCTTGTAGTGGCTAGGGAAGCCGGCTGGCAGAGGCCAAGCCTTCTTCTATTGTGTCCACGGTGAAAATCGGAGCCATGATACCGATGCATGTAAGTCTATACTAGCCTTGATGAGCGAGTACCTCAAAAGGAGCTATGGTCGAGGCACTACTGACCGAGCCCCACCCAAGGCACGTTCGGAGCTGGTATAGACTGTCGGACATGTAGACAACTTCGAAGCCCCAAGATAGCCTTCGGTGGCCAGTGTTATGCCACCTCCGAATCATGAAGATACACAAGACCGCAGCAAGAGAGTGGTTCTTCCCATCTCCGAAGGAGGAACCCTGGGCAACATGTCAAAAAGGAAAAGGAGGGAGTATGTTCGTGAAGTAGGGCATATTGGGACCTCCTCGTCGGCTACTGAATAGTGCCTATAAACAGTGGAGGCTAGCTAGGCAACAGTAACACTGAGCAGCCAGTTTAGAACTCCTATGCTAGCCGCCATCTCTTGTATTTAGTGTGTGAGTTCATTTTGTGTTCCCTGTTCAAGAAATGAAATTTTGATTTTGTTTTCATTTTTTGCTTGAACTTGTATGCCTGCCTTGCACTACTTCTCTTGATTTCATTGTGCTTCACTTCTTCCTGGATTGGGTTTGTTCACTGGGTGTCTTTTTGAGAAGTGTGCTAGAGATCAGTGCATGTGTAGTGTGTTTTTCAGTGTTCGTTCGATCTGTGTAAAGTGGAGGCTAGTCCTCTCAGATTACTTGCGAAGCACTATTCTTGGCTCAACTTGAAGCCTGATTTCTTCCGTATCGAAGTCCTCAGCGCAGTGATTTCAGTGTGCGTTCAGAACTCTAAAATACGAAGCCTAGTACCAGTTGATAGTGCAGAGTGTCTGGTCGAAGTCCTTAGAGGGAAGTCATCTCTTGCGAAGGGTGAAGTGCGAAGTCTGCTCGACGGAACCCCGTGTGCGGAGCCTGCACTGACTTAGCAGAGTTGAGTGTTTGGAGTTGTGGGTGGAGCAAAGTTTTCTTGAATTCGAACTTTTGCTCCTTGCAAAGCCTGGTTTCGGAGCTGTGAAATAACTCCGAACCAGAGCTTCGAAGGGCGTGTTCGAAGCCTGTTCCATAGAAGACAGAATTAAAACCGAAGGCTATTTTTTGCCTAAAATTTTAAGAGCTCCCATTCACCCCCTCTAGTAGCCATTTTCGATACAACAATTGGTATCAGAGCAGGTTAAGATCACCAGTTGACCTTAATCAGTTTTTTGATCTGTTGGCGACATGGACAGAGTTAGTAAAATACCTCTATTCGATGGGACTGATTTTGCATACTGGAAGGTGCGCACGGAGGCTTACTTGCTAAGCCAAGGAAATGCAATTTGGGAGATTGTGGACTCACAATACTCCATCCCTGAAACTCGCACCTCTCAAATAGAGAAGGATCAGTATAATGCTAACTCCAAGGCTAGAAATATATTGTTCATTGGTTTGAGTCGAAGTGAGTTTGATAGGGTTCAGCACGTAAGGACAGCTAGGGAGATCTGGACTACACTCAATATTTTTCGTGAGGGCACTACACAGATTAAGGCTAGGCGCCAAAGCACGTACAATCAACAGTATCAGATGTTTGTGTAGGTTCATGGTGAATCTATAGATGCCATGTTTTCTCGCTTTGATGCGATAGTGAGTAACTTGCGGTTCAACGGGACACTTGCTTACAATGATCATGACAGGGCTATCAAGCTTCTCTATGCTCTTAATCGTAGCATATGGGAAGTGAAGATATCCAGCATTGAGGAGTCCGCAGGTTATGACACGTTGACCTGTGATGAGCTCTTCAGCAAGCTGAAGTCCACAGAGATTGCCAAGGCATCTCTTGCAGTGCATAGGAACTCCTTGGCACAGCCATTGGCACTAGTTTCTAGTACTAGCCATGGCACCACTGCAAAACCAAGCTCATCTGCACTTGTGTTCTAGCAGGTGGTTTTGCCTTGTCCTCCCTAGTCTCCGTCACTAAGGAGCAGGTGGACACTCTGAATGATGAAGAGCTTGCTCTCATTGCTAGAAGGTTCACCCGTTTTCACCATGAAAGAAGGGATCAGAGGAGAAGTGGTTTTAATGGTTGTTTTGAGTGTGGTGACACTTCTCACATCAAGGCCACTATCATAAACTCAAGAAGAGAGATGACAGTGAGTGCCCCAAATACCATAAAAAGGAGAGGAAACCCTTTGTGAAGGGCAAGCGCGGCAAGGTGGCTAAGAGGGTAGCCAAAGCCGCTTCCAGAGATTTTATTGCTGCTCTTACCGACATCGACACTTCCTCAACTGAGGAGTCGAGCTCTGATGAGGAGGAGGAATCTCCAAGGAAGGAGGAAAAGAAGGACAAGAAGGGACGAGATTTCATCGGCATCTGCTTCATGGCCGACAGCGATCACAGCGGCGATGAGCTTGACTCATCTGAGGTACCACTATCCCATGACAAGCTTTCAACTAAATTAGATGAACTGAATGAAGTAGTTCTTGGTCATGATAGATTGCTTGTGCAAGCCGCTAGAGATAGAAAAGACCTTAGACTTAGGCTAGAATCTGTTTCTACTTATTATGCCATGCTTAAGTCTAGAGTTAATGATACTCAATGTGATTCTTGCACTGTTGCCATGGGTGAGCTTGCTAAGTTGTGTTCTATGCATGCTCAAAGTCTTTCTGAGCTTGAGACTACACAGAAGCATCTTTTGATGGTTGATTCTAGTCCTCAAGATATAAATGAATGCATGAACATCCCCTTATTAAGTGAGAGCATTGATTTACGTGATAAGCATGTTCAGGATTTAGAGGCTATATTGGAGACGGCCGGTAGTTCTAAGGATGTGCAACCTGTGTGTGACACTTGCATAACCCTTAATGACTAGCTAGGCACTATTAGAGAGCGAGCTAAAATCCTCATGACTAAAAACGAATACCTTCTTTCTCTGGTTAACAAATACACTGAGAGAAAGGGTAGGACGGACTTGCTCTTGACCAAGACCAAGATGTGTGCTAACAGGGCAGGGTTAGCTCTAGGATTGGGTTTTGAGAGGATTCCATCAGGTAGTGAGAACAAAATTGTTTTTACCTCACCCACTACCTTAGAGAAAGAAAGAGCCCAGTTAGACACTCCATCAGCCAAAAAGCCTACCCAAACTGAAAAGAAAATCATTCCTCCTACCAAGAAAATTCCTCCCAAGAAAACCACTCAACAGAAACCCAAGGAGCCAGTGAGGATTGCTCCCATGACCCATTTGAGTGCCCCTAGGAGAGTGTTTCACTGTTACTATTGTCAGCGGGTGGGTCATCTGGTCGGGTTTTGTTTTAGTCGTATCAAGGATGAGCGACGCTCTCAGGCGATGAGTTTCTAGGACAAGCATTACCCATCTCTAGGTATGCATGAGTCTGAGTTTCACTCATGTCCTGTTTTCGAGGCTTCCCAGAGAGGTTTTGTTCCTTGAGGTATTCACCATGTTCCATATGGCGGTAGACCACGTGTGAGTAGCTTTGTGCCTCGACAGGATAGGAGACCTCGTCACACATTTGGGTCATAGCATGTAGGTAGACCTCGCACTTTGCATCATTCTGATTATCCTGTGCGTAGACAATCTATTTTTACTAGTGCCGACTACTCGTATCACTTAGTGTTGGATGCCTCGTCATGTTTTCACTCACCCCAGCACTAAGCGATCGAGATTTTCGTATCATGTGTAGGCGCCATACTGAAGCTTGGAGGGCACATGGATGCAGCATGGTTCTCCAACCTCACTACAACCAAGCAAAAGGAACATATCACCTTCGGCAACAATCGAAGGAGTAGAGTGAAAGGTAAAGGTGTGGTAAGAATCAACTCAAATTTCACTCTCAAAGATGTTGCTTTGGTTGAAAATTTGGGATACAATTTGCTTTTGGTATCTCAATTTCTTGATGAGGGCTTTGAAGTGCGATTCCATCGCGATACTTCGCAAGTACTCAATTCTGATGACGTTGTGATATGTAAGATCTTTAGAGTTGGGAGAGTTTTTGGAGCTGATTTTTTTGAGTCTTCTGGTTCTTCTTATTGTCTTGTTGCACATTCTACTTCTGAGCTTTAGAAGTGGCATAGGAGATGTTGATAGCAAAAAATGGCATAAAGGGCTGAGATTATCAAAATATCAATTTTGGTAATTTGGGCCAAAAATACACATGTCCGGGGTTAGGCCGAAGCACTATGGGGCCGTAGGTCCATTGGGCTATGGGCTCCGAAAGTCTTTGGCCAGCCCACGGCCTTCGGCCAAGAAGCCTTTGGAGGCCCACGCCGCCGAAGCTTCGGCCCGATGATCAGGCTTCGACGGGCCTGGCCGAAGACCACTTTGGCAGAGACAGAGTTGGATACAATTCCAGCTAAGTTTTTATCTTTATCCAAGTTGAATTATAGCAGATTAGATCGGAAGTTTTGCCCCTATAAATAGAGAGGCGAGGCCAGTTTAGAGGCCCCCAAGACAAATCAAACACAAAGCCCTAGCTTTGATCGCATTTATTTACCTTTACTTTTCTGTACCTCTTCGTGGGTTTGCCTGGAAGCCCTCCGTCGGCCACTTTGGAATAGTGGTAATCCTTGTTACTTCGCTTGTGAAGTATTTGTTAATATGCATAAGAGATTGCTACCTTCGCTACTAGTGCAACACTTAGCAGAATTCGGTCCTCAGACCAAATTGGTACTTCGAATCCCCTCTGTTGCAGGTTTCCAAGTTTGGAGTTACTTTGTCGGAGGCGTCCGGAGCTGAGAGATCAGTTTCGGAGGTTGCTCGAACACCCTTCGGCGATACTACGGGCTTCGACTACACACTTCGCTCGCACACTTCGTCGCTATAGGATTCGCCACGCTTATACTCTGCTCTGGACAAAGTCACGCCCATGTGTGGTGTTTGGGTCATTATTTTGTACTTCGTTGTATCAGAGACTTCGCGCCGAACCCCGCCGTTCGGAGGTGATTGTCAAGTCCGGATCCGTTCGGAGTTCATCTTCGATCAGATCAGTCCGAACGCCGAAGGCATCCTTCGGCGATACACTTTGCACCAGATGCCGAAGGTATACTTCGGCGACCCCCTCGCACCATACTCTGAAGCAGACAAGATCCGACTGATTTGCTGATTTATTCTATTTAAATATATTTCTTTCAGCTAATTGGATTATTTTGGGTGATCTGATTGCCTAGCGACTCCACCCCCTAATCACGACTAAGGGTAGTCGGAATGCGACGTCAGTTCTATGTTACACTTAGGCTTGTCCCTAAGTATCCGCACACTTTTGGATCGTTGAACTGACCCAAGTGTGGGGGCACATTTTCGTGTCAACACACTTTTTGGCGACTCCGCTGGGGAAAAGCTACGCCAACATGATGAGTACGTCTACATCGGCCACCGGTGCATCTACATCGACTACTACGTCTACACCGCTGATGGACACAATAGGAGGCGCGGATATCGACAACAGCAACATCTTGACACCTACACTTGAAGATATCCCCGTAGAAGACCGAGCAGAGATCGAGGCAAAGTTGAAGGCACTCCAAGACATGATGCTTGGGGGCAACGTTAAGACACGCGCAGGCTTAATCAAGTGTAACATCGTCACCCTCAACCTCGCTCAGGTCCAGGTAACACCCATATCGCCTCATTTATCTTCTTTAGAGATTGAGAAAAAAATATCCGCATTAGTAGATCAAGCCGTTAACGCTTCGCTAGCTAACCGTTTAGATTCGGTAGTCAGCTCCCAAGTAGAGGCAACTCTTAGAAGGTTCAGCTTTACTGAGGCCGTACCCCCGGTTCCTATTGCTAGTGCACCTCCAGTAAACCATGTATATGGCAGAACCGATGGCAGCACAGGCATGACCATGATGCCTCTGGCCTCAACACTTATGACCGAGACTAATCATTACACTTACGGTCAAACTAGCAATGCGTACCATGCACCACAACCTGCACCGGTACCCGCGCTGCCCGCACCACATGCGCAGGCACCCGGACAGGAGCACGTCATGTAGATAGCGTGCAGGGAAGAGGCCCATGGCCGACACGTCGATATCCCACCGTGTGTCGCACCCCCGCATGAGCGGCATGCGCAAGTGACATTCCAAGATGTCATAGAGGAGCAGGTCCGCGCACTATTTAGGGAGTGTGCTGGCTTCGAGCCTAAGGGACGGGTTAGGGTTTACCGTAAGCAATACACTGACCATCTCGATACAATACCCTACCCCCGCGGCTATAGAATCCCTTAATTCACCAAGTTCGATGGTGAGGGTAGCAAAACCACACTAGAGCACGTTAGTCAATTTTTGGCACAGTGTGGAGAAGTTAGCGGGATAGATGCCCTAAAAGCTAGACATGGGATGATTTAGAGCGGAAATTTCTCGCTATCCAAAACCACTTTCACTTGGTTTTCGGCACTCCCGCTGAACTCCGTTCAGACATGGGATGATTTAGAGCGGAAAATCCATGATTACTTTTACACAGGTGAGACAGAACTTAGGCTTTCGCACTTGACATCGGTTAGGCAGAAATCTAACGAGAATGCCTCTGAATACATCTAGCATTTTAGGGATACTAGGAACCAATGTTTCAGACTTAATATTTCGAAAAGAGACTTGGCGGATCTAGCATTTAATGGGTTGCGTCCCGAGATTAAAGAAAGATTAGACAACCAGAACTTTTTGGAAGTTAGCCAAGTTATACAGCAGGCTCTGGTCCAGGAAGGACGAACCAAAGATAAGAAGTTTATTAAGACGTTTAACAAGCCTAGGGCTGAAATCCACATCATGGAACGCTTTGATGAGGAGGAATCAGAAGAGCAGGATTCAGACGACATGTACACAACCGAATGGGTTTGGAACGCTAAGAATAAACCTATCACTTGCTCCGAGTTATGGCCATCTCGCACAAAGAATCGGCCTAGTGAGGTCAAGTACTCATTCGATATAACCAAGTGTGATAAAATATTTGATTTTCTCTTAAAAAGTCAGCTTCTCAGGTTACCTAAAGGTCAAGTCATTCACACTACCGATGAGTTAAAGAAGCATCCGTACTGTAAGTGGCATGATTCACATTCAAATAATACTAATGACTGCAATGTTTTTCACCGGTAGATCCAATCGGCCATAGAAGAAGGACGATTGAAGATATACCATAACCCAAAGATGAAGCTGGATAAAGATCCTTTTCCCATCAACGCCGTCGACCTCGGCGAGAAGAAGGTGTTGATTCGGCCAGAACAAGCCGAGTCGACTAAGGGGAAGGATGTAATTGTTGGAGAGCCGCGCACTCGCACGCTCATACCAAAGAACCCTGAGGTAGGAGTGTGGAAACAGAACATTAACACCCCTGCGGCTAAGGCTCACAAGAAGCCGAAGGTAACCTAAAACTTGCTGTTGAAAAAGCATCGAAGAAGGGCCAGGGAAGCATGTCCCCGTGATAAGAAACTGGGACAGCTGAAGGGTCCAAGACTTTTGGATGGTGACTTCAGACCGAAGCAGTTGAGCCCTCCGCACAACGTCTTTGGGCCACAGTGGCCTGGCGCCCCGTTCGGCAGCTTCGAGCCTCAATGGCAGAACCCCCCGTGCGATGGCTTCGAGCCTTAGTGGCCGAACCACCTATACAACAACTTCGGCCCCCAATGGCTGAACCGCACAACATTTTGGACGAACTCTCCGACGGGAGGCTTCGGCCCGTACTAGCCGAACGTACCTCCGACGTGGAGGGACCCTTCGTTGGTATGGTCTGAGACACCGTCGACTCTGCCAATTTGAAGGTTGCTTTTGATAGAACGCGACAGTATGGTTTGAAAATGAACCCACTCAAGTGCGCTTTTGGTGTGTCGACAGGTAAGTTCTTAGGCTTCATGATTCACGAGAGAGGCATAGAAATTGATCCTAAGAGGCTTGAGAAGATTAGAAACATTGCAGCGCCGACGTGCAAAAAGGACGTACAGAAGTTGCTAGGCAAGATGAACTATTTGTGTCGCTTTATATCCAACTTGTCTGATAAGATTGATGCCTTTGTCCCCATACTCTGGCTAAAGAACGAAGCCGAGTTCACTTCGGGGGCAAGCCAGCAAAGTGCCTTTGAGAAAATCAAGGAGTGCTTATCATCACCGCATGTGGTGAGAGCACCCAAAGCCGGGATTCTGTTTCAGCTATACATCGCTGCTAAAGATAATGTGATTGGGGCCGTGCTAACCCAGGAGGTAGAAAGAAAAGAGTACATCATCACGTTCTTGAGCCACCGCCTGCTGGATGCTGAAACCAGGTACGCGTTTGTGGAATGTTTGTGTTTATCACTTTACTACGCGTGCACCAAATTACGCCATTATCTTCTCCCTACTACATGTGTTGTTGTTTGCCAAACCGATGTCATAAAGCACATGTTACAGAAGACGATTCTAAGTGGAAGAATCAAAAAATGGGCTTACACGTTGATTGATTACGATTTGGCCTATGACCCCTGAGAGCAATGAAAGGCCAAATCGTGGCCAACTTTATAGTTGATCACCACATAGATGTCAGCTAGAGTGACAATATTGGTCTAGTTTTGGTAGTGCCATGGAAAATTTATTTTGATGGTTCGGCTTGCTAGAGTGGCCAAGGTATTGGAGTGGTCCTCATATCACCTAATGGAATGCACTTTGAAACTTCGACCCGTCTGGAATTTCCTTCCACTAATAACCAAGTTGAATATGAAGCTTTATTGCTAGGGCTTGAATTACTAGAATCTATAGGTGCTAGACATGTTCATGCATACGGTGATTCTTTGTTAGTAGTGCAACAAGTGGCTAAAAATGCTCAATGCTTTAATGACTTGCTGAATAGTTACTTGGATAAATGTCTGGACATAGTTACTGTTTTTGATGAATTCAAAATCTCTCACGTGTCAAGAGAGGACAATTTCATTGCAAATGATTTGGCTCAGCAAGCATCTGGTTACCAAGTGAGGAGAGGAAAATTTTCTGTATTAGAGAAGTCGATGCTTGGTCTCACTGCCGAAGCTAGTGACAGTGAGCAAGTTGTAACACCCCAAATTTTCAAAACAATAAAAATATTACAAAATTCAATTTCTTGGAATTTATATTTCTGAAAATACTTCAAATACCCTTTTATACCCAATTGTACTACAGCATAGAGTAGATGGCCAAATTAAGAGGTGAGACTTTTTGTATATGATCCTAAGACCAAAATATAATTTTGAGAATTTTTATAGATTTTTACCAACTTTGGAAGTAGCCCTAAGATTTTAATCTATTATCTGGAATTATTTTTATTCAGAAATGTTTTAAAACAGTAATGGGCCCCTCCCCCTCCTTTCTCTCTCTCCCGCCCGGCCCAGCCCGTTACCTCGCGCGCCTTAGGCTGACAAGCCGACCCCACCTATCGGCGCCGATCTCCTCCCCTCGCGCGCGCACCCGACAGCCTGGCCCCATCCGTTAGTCGCCACCCTCGCTCACCCGCGCCCGCCGACCAGTGGCCCCCGCCTGTCAGCTTCGTCCTCAACCTCGCGCCAACCCCCCCTAATCCTGCCGACGAGAACTTCACCTCGGATCCCCTCGCCGGCTCCCCCTTCCGTTAAACCGAGGCCGGCATTAACTCCCCCGAGGCCCACCGGCCAATTAAGCGCGTTAAGGCGCGCGTTTAAGCCCCTGGATTGCCTTCACGCGCCTGGCCGCGCCTTCGCCGGTGAGTAAAGCCCTCCTCGGCTTTCCTTGCATGCGAGCCCCCTCCGGTGTCCTATTTAACCCCCCCCGGCCTACGCCGCGTTCGACCCCCATGCCCACTAGCTTCGAGAACGAACAGAACGCCTGCGATTCGCATTTTAGTGCTCCCCTCCTGCTTTGTCTCCGGCCGCCGTTCACCCTCGCCTCAGACCACCTCCGTCCACGCCCTCGCCACCGTCGTGACCGCAAGGACGACCTCGACCTCGGCCACCCCTCCGCCGATGTCGAACCCCGCCGGAACACCATCGCCGACGAGGAGCCCAAAGTACTTCGTCGTCTACCCTCGCCGCCGACCACTTCCCGTCGACCCCTCGCCTCGCCTAAGGTACCGTCGAGACTGCCGTAGTGCCCTCTTTCCATTTCTAGGGTTAGCAATGGCCGCCGTCGCTCGCCGTGGCCGCTGGCCCGCTCGCCGTCGTCGGAGAAGACGACCGGCACGGGTCGAGTACCCGTGCCGTGTCGGATCTGATCCCGACCGTGCGATCGCGATCGGGCGACGCATGTGAGCCCACGTACGCGATCTAATCCGCACCGTCGGATCTGGTCAAAGCGTTACGTTTTAATCTCGCGCGTCCATTTCCATTTAAAACCCGCGTTCGATCTCGTGCGTCCACGTAGCACCCTTTCACACGTTTTAATCCTGACCTGTCCGTTGTCACTTAAAGCGCCCCGCCTCGCCTGCACACGTTGGATCTAGATCCGACGGTCCAGATCGACCCGGTGCACGCGCACAGTGCACGGCTTCACCGTGGGCCTGGCTCACCGTGGACCCAAGGGGTTTAAAAATTGAAAATGAATTTCAGAAACACTTTTAAACTTGTAAAATTCATATCTGGCGCATTTGAACTCAAAAAATTGCCATTCCAATTTCAGAAAATTCATAATATCGTTCTCTACATGTTTATACAATAAAAATGGTAGGTTTACATTGGACATTTCATGTTTATTTAAATGAATATTTAAATACCCTTAGGTTAAAAATGTAAATTTAATTATTTAAATTCCAGTAAAGTTTGTATTTATTTATTTCCTGTTGATATGAACAAACCACTAAGTTTTCTATGGAACTTTCCTTTAAAATTTATTAGAGGACTTAAAAATGAGAATAACCCCTTTTAAAAACCCTCTTTCAAAGGACAACACTTTATTTTAATTTCTTTTAAAATTATTTATAAACTGAACTTCAGAACCCTAACAACTTGATTTATTCTTATTCAAACCAACTTAAACCTATGTTATTATTGTGTGATGTTATATTGTTTGGGTGAATGTTGCATTTATTTTATTTTACTTTATTATATTGAAAAGACTACGACGTCGCCGAGGAGCCGGAGTACTTCCCCGAAGTCCCTCCCTCTCCCTTTGCTGAACAAGGCAAGTCCCTCCCTCCCTCTCCCTTTGAACCCATGTTTGATTAAACTATCGCTAAAACCCATAAGTTATACATGCATTAGTCAAATGAACCCTTACATTATATTTATTTAGGATCCCCCGACCTTGATGTGCAACCCAAGCCATGCTATCTCGCCTAAACCTCCTTGTCACCATATGATCAATGATATTAGCTAGTGTCCAATGTATTGACACGATCGCTATAGGATAAAAATGAGTCGTAGTAAAATGGTTCTATTATATGATCCCCGTTACTTCTTATCCTTGTATTTCTGTTGGTGATGAGTTATGGTTATGAGTGTATGCATGGTGGGTTCCGGGTGCAAGCTAGGGCATTGGTCGGTAGCACCCGGGGCACTATATGGACCGGTCTGAGGGATCCATTGCAATACACTTACGTACTAACCACAAGTCTAGTGGGTAAGTCCTAACTAAGGTATGGGTTGTTCCAAACCGAGGCCACCATTTGGAGATGGGTCAAGTTGCACTTGCGGGTGACTTGTACCAATGTGGCGCAAAAGGGGGTGCGACGTTAGCCGGGATGCGGCCCGGTGCGCCGGCGAAACCTAGAGCGGGTGGTTATCACTTGGAACATCTCATATCGAGGTTTTGGCACGAGTTCCCGTGGTATGAGTCATCTCGTTTCGGATGAGTGCGTGCCTTGTGGGTACAGTAGTACATCTCTGATCAGAGTCTTAAATCTTTTCGAAAAGCCGAGCCCACGGTCAAGGGCGGGTTGCGTGACATCCCACAGTTAGATTACTTTGAACATGTATGTGCATGATGGATTGACATGTAAGGACTGTTGTGCAAGGAGGTAAAATGTACTCCTCGAGTTAGATGGTGTTGTTGATGCTCATGTTTACTTTTCCGCATGATTAAATCTGACTACACTAAATGCAATAACTGAAAATGTACTTTTCTGCACTGTTAGCCATTACCCTTCCTTGTTTATTATCCTGCATTATTACTTGCATTTGCGGTGGCTTGTTGAGTACTCTTTGTACTCATACCCGTTGAACACCTCAGAGGATGCCTATTATGAAGATGGTCTGGAGTAGCGACCCAGTCAAGAGAAGATCCTGAAGAAGACGTTCGTCATGCTTTTATTTACTTATTTAATTTTTACTCTGATGTAATAAATATGGCATGCGTGCCATGAATACTTGTCGTATGTACGATTGTCGCATGATGAACCTCTTGTTATTATTGTTTTTCTATGGAAATTCAATAATGTCTCGATTTTGATAAATCGGGGCGCTACACAAGTGCACCCTCCGGGTCAGACCCCTCCGGCCGGCGAAGGTCACTTCGCGCCGAAGCCTCCCGTACAGTGAGGGCTCCTGGGAGTCTGAACCCTTTGGAGGGCTTCAGCCCAGCACACTCCGAATGGCCAGCCCGGCTAGACTTCGACAAGAGCAGGAATGGATCGGGGGCATCCCAAAGTCAGTAGTTTAGAATTTTTTTCAGAGTGTGAGCTGACAAGATCCTCTGAAGCCCATAAAGGCGATTAGAGAATTCCAATCGTCCAGTATTTGAGAGACCCTAGCCAAAGGGTTGATCGGAAGGTTCGGCGACAAGCGTTCAAATTCGTGTTCATAGATGACACGTTGTATCGCCGAACCATCGATGGAGTACTATTAAAGTGTTTAGACAATGAACATTCGCAGGTGGCTATGGGAGAAGTCCATGAAGGACTTTGTGGCACTCATCAGTTGGCCAAGAAAATGAGTTGGATGCTCAAAAGAGCGGGTTTTTATTGGCCAACTATGAGTGAAGATTGTTTTAAGTATTATAGAGTGTGTGAAGCATGTCAGATGTTTGGCAATATTCAGTTAGCTCCTGCCTCATTACTCAATCATATTGTCAAGCTATGGCCGTTTTGAGGTTGGGGTTTAGACTTCATTGGCCAGATTCACCCTCCTTCAACAAAAGGGCATCAGTTCGTGTTGATGGCGACGGGTTACTTCACTAAATGGACCGAGGTCGTACCTCTCAAGAACATGACTCACAATGTGGTACGTGATTTTATCTTGAAGCACATCATACATAGATTTGGCATTCCTCAAACACTTACTACGGATCAAGGTAGTTCATTTGTAGAATTGCAAAGCACGGTGCTACCAAAGTCAGTCCATATGAGTTGGTATATGGGCAAGAAGTCGTTCTGCCTGTAGAGGTAGATCTTGGCTCCTTAAGAGTGTTAAAGCAAGATGGCTTATCGGTCAATGAGTATGAAACTCTTTTGAATGATAATCTAGAGGAAGTGACCGATGAGAGACTAAGGGATTTAGAAGCCATAGAAGTAGACAAGAAGAGAGTAGCTAAAGCCTACAATAAGAAGGTTAAACCAAAATCGTTTCAAGTAGGAGATTTGGTTTGGAAGACGATTTTACCCTTAGGCACGAAGAGTCCCAAATTTGGTAAATGGTCACCTAGTTGGGAAGGTCCTTTAAGATAGCCAAAATCACTCCTTGCAATGCATATGTGTTGGAATCTCTGGAAGGAGAGCGGTTTCAGAGAGCTTTGAATGGTAGGTACTTGAAAAGGTATTTCCCAAGCGTGTGGCAAATAGCGTAAAAGGTGTCAGAAAACCGATATGGATGGTATCGTCTTCAACTCGTTGTGCTTTTAGTTCACTCAGTTCACTAAAAGGCAGGGGGCATGTGTTGATAGCAAAAGACGGCATCAATGGCTGAGATTATCAAAATATCAATTTTGGTAATTTGGGCCAAAAATACACATGTCCGGGGTCAGGCCGAAGCCCTATGGGGCCGAAGGTCCATTGGGCTATGGGCTCTGAAAGTCTTTGGCCATCTCACGGCCTTTGGCTAGGAAGCCGTGAGAGGCCCACGCCGCCGAAGCTTCGGCTCGAGGAGCAGGCTTCGACGGGCATGGCCGAAGCCCACTTCGGCAGAGATAGAGTTGGATATAATTTCGGCTAAGTTTTTATCTTTATCCAAGTTGAATTATAGCAGATTAGATCAGAAGTTTGGCCCCTATAAATAGAGAGGTGAGGCTAGTTTAGAGGCCCCCCAACAAAAATCAAACAGAAATCCTTATCTTTGATCGCATTTATTTACCTTTACTTTTCTGTAACTCTTCGTGGGTTTTCCTTGAAGCCCTCCACCAATCACTTCGGAACAGTGGTAATCCTTGTTACTTCACTTGTGAAGTATCTGTTAATCTATGTAATAGATTGTTATCGCCTTGTTACTTCGCCTATGATGTATCTGCTAGTCTGCGTAACAGATTGCTACCTTTCATTACTAGTGCAACACTTAGCAGAATTCGGTCCTCAGACTGAATTGGTACATCGAATCCCCTCTGTTGCAGGTTTCCAAGTTTGGAGTTACTTCGTCAGAGGCGTCCGGAGCTGAGAGATCGGTTTCGGAGGTTGCGAGAACACCCTTCGACGAGACTATGGGCTTTGACTACACGCTTCGCTCGCACACTTCGTCGCTATAGGCTTCGCCATGCTCATACTCTACTCTGGACGAAGTCACGCCCGCGCGCAGCATTTGGGTCATTATTTTGTACTTCACTGTATCAGAGACTTCGCGCCGAACCCCGCTGTTCGGAGGTGATTGTCACGTCCGGATCCATTCGGAGTTCATCTTCGACCGGACTAGTCCGAACGCCGAAGGCATCCTTCGATGAGACACTTCGCACCAGACGCGAAAGGTATACTTCAGCGACCCCCTCGCACCATACTCCGAAGTAGAAAGGCTCTAACCGGTTTGCTGATTTATTCTGTTTAAATATATTTCTTTCGGCTAATTGGATTATTTTGTGTGATCTGATTGCCTGGCGACTCCACCCCCCTTATCACGACTATGGGTAGTTGGAACACGATGTCGGTGCTGCGTTACGCTTAGGCTTGTCCCTAAGTATCCGCACACTTTTGGATTGTCGAACTGACCCAAGTGCGGTGGCACATTTTCGTGTCAACAGGAGACTAGGGCATATGAGCTTTGAGTTGCTTGCTCGTCTAAGTGCACTAGGTCTGATTCGAGGATTTCCCAAGCTCAAGTTTGAGAAGAATTTAGTTTGCACTCCTTGTCAACATGGAAAAATGATTGCTGCTTCGCACTGGCTAGTCATCATGGTGATGATTGAACAACCCGGAGAACTTCTCCACATGGACATTGTAGGTCCTTCTTGGGTTAGTTCTTTAGGTGGCAAGTGGTATGTGCTTGTCATTATCGACAATTTCTCTCACTACTCTTTGGTCTTCTTTGTTGCCAACAAGGATGAAGTGTTTTCACACATTCGGAGCCTAGCTTTGATACTTTTTACTAAACTCCCTAGTGCATTAAAATTCATTCGAAGTGATAATGACACTGAGTTCAAGAACAATCTCTTTGTTGACTTTTGCATGGAGCATGCCATAGAACACTAATTCTTTGCTCCGTAGGTTCGTCAACATAACGGTGTTGTTGAGAGAAAGAACCACACATTGGTTGAGATGGCTAGGACGATACTCGATGAGCACAGAACTCATACAAAATTCTAGGCTGGGGCCATGAAGACTGCATGTTACATTTCAAACCGACTCTTCTTGCGCTCAATTTTGAACTTGACATCTTATGAACTGCGTTTTAGGAGACAGCCCAAGGTAACTCATCTTCAGAGTTTTTGGTTGTTGTTGTTTTATCCTAAAATGTGGAAATTTGGATAAATTTGAGTCGCGCTCTTCTGACGGGATCTTTTTGGGTTACACTACACATGGTCATTCTTATCGTGTTTTCAATTTGGAAACTAACACTATCATCGAGTCATGTGATGTGACTTTTGATGAATCAACCCCCTCTGTTAGTTCTACTTTTGAACAGGCAAATGAACACGACATGGAGCATACCATGTTCGAAGATGAAGATCCCGGAGAATTCAAGGATGAACATCTACTACCCTTGACATCGATCCCTTAAGTCGACTCCGCTTCGACCACTTAAGCGCAAGGCCCTAAAGCAACTACCTAGACATCGGTCATCTTGGACCACACCAACGCACAAGTTGAGGGGGAGACTGCATCCCGCGCGAGGCTCCACACCATATTCAAAGGATGCATCCTCCCGAGCATATCATTGGTGAGATTGATTAAACGGTAACTCGTTCTCATGCTCATTTCATTGATTCTGCTTTTGTTGCTTCTTTTGAGCCCTTAGATGTTAGTCATGCACTTTCTGATTCTAGTTGGATCAATGCCATGCATGAAGAACTTGAAAATTTTGAGAGAAACCAAGTCTGGACTTTAGTTGATCCTCCACCAAATGTTTATTTCATTGGAACAAAATGGATTTTCAAAAACAAACACGGGGAGGATGGCACTGTAGTTAGAAACAAGGCTAGACTTGTAGCACAGGGTTGTTCTCAATTAGAAGGGATTGATCTTACTAAGACTTTTGCACCTGTTGCGCGTCTAGAGGCCATTAGGATTTTTCTTGCCTTTGCGACATCCCGGGGATTCAAACTCTATCAAATGGATGTCAAGAGTGCATTTCTTAATGGCTTCATAGGCGAAGATGTTTATATAAAACAACCACCAGGATTTGAAAACCCCAAATACTCGCATAAAGTCCTTAAACTTCATAAGGCTCTTTATGGACTCAAGGTGGCCCCTCAGGCTTGGTATGATAGACTTAAGTCTTTTCTACTTGAGTGGGGGTATTTAATGGGATCTGTTGATAAAACCATGTTCACTCTCAAGCATGGCAAAGATTTCCTCCAAGTCCAGATGTATGTGGATAATATCATCTTTGGTGGATCTTCTCATGCTTTGGATGTCGAGTTTGCAGATGCCATGAGCAGGCAGTTCGAGATGTCCATGATGGGCGAACTCACATTTTTCCTTGGTTTGCAAATCAAGCAAAGCAAACAAGGTAAATTCGTCCACCACACGAAGTACACGAAGGACCTGCTCAAGAAGTTGGACATGGCTGATGCGAAGCCCCTCGCTACTCCGATGGCTACTTCGATAGCATTGGATCCCGACGAGGGTGGAGAAGTCATGGATCAAAAGGAGTTTCAGAGCATGATCGCCTTACTCCTCTACTTGACTGGCTACGAGACAAGACATACACTTTGCGGTGTGTCTATGCACTCGTTTTCGGGCTTCGCCCCGGGTTTCGTACTGCCAAGCGGTAAAGCGCATTCTCAGGTATCTCAAGCATACCCTCGAATTTGGCATTTGGTATTCTATGTCTTCCTCTTTGTGTCTTTGAGGCTATTCCGATGCGGATTTTGCTAGGTGTAGGATTGATAGGAAAAGTACCTCCGGTACTTGTCATTTTCTGGCTACTTCACTAGTTTGCTGATCTTCCCGCAAACAGTCTAGTGTTGCACAATCAACGGCTGAGGCTGAATATGTTGTTGTAGCTAGCTGTTGCTCTCAAATTTTGTGGATGGTTTCCACTTTACGGGATTTTGGGTTAGATTATAAGAGTGTTCCACTTTTTTGTGACAACACTAGTGCTATTTGTATTGCAAACAAACCGTTTAACATTACAAAACCAAACGCATTGATGTACGGTATCATTTTCTCAGAGATCATAATGAGAAGGGTGATATTGAACTTCAATATGTTGATACCCAACACCAGCTAGCCGATATTTTCACAAAACCCCTCGAGGCTTCTCGTTTCGCCTACTTGCGTGGGGAACTTGGTATTTGTCAACCTAACGGCATTCTGTGAGGGGGAGCACATTTTCACTGATGTGCATATGCTCATGGTGTGTGAAATTACATTTACATGTCTTGCACTAATATGCCTTGTTTTAATTCATGTAATCATGTCAGCTCAGCTCTTGTTGGCGTAAAAGATTACGCTAACAGGTTTCTATAGAAAAGAAACTAACAAACGAAGTGTTTGCGAAGCAAACTGTTCTAAGCCTCCGAAAGGATAATAACTTAGAATAGTTCGAAAGTGTATATTGATTCACTTGTAATCGGTCCTCATTACAGGATGAAATGGGGGGTATTTATAGGCCTAAACATTAAGGAAAAGACCTATTTACCCCTCTATTACAACCGACATTAAGGAAACTATTCAGTTTCCTTAATAGGGCTAAAATGGTAAAAGACTAATCTAATAGGATAGAAGATAAGTCTTCCATCTTAGCTGGCAGAAAAAGATCCTGAAGGGCTTTGGTTCGAAGGCATACTTCGAACCAATGCCTGCCTTCGGGCTTCGAACCAGGTTCTGGGCATCTTCGAAGATGGTCTTCGTACAATCTTCGAACTGGTTGACTGTCTTCATGCTGCTTTGGCAATAACCCCGAAGATGAGATATTTTCCCCCAACAGTAGCCCCTCGAATACGCTTCTCCGTTCGACCTGTAACGTTAGGAGAGCAGTATACGGAAAGAAAAGATAACCAATCATAGGGGTTATTGATTTTTGTTTTATCTCCGAAATACATGAAGATATGAACTTCGAATCAGTCATAAGATAATTACTTTTCGAACTATCTTAGAACTGACTCAGGAAGTTCGAAAGTCTTTTTAGACTTAGAAAATATAACCGTTAGTTTCTGTTTCTAACGGAGTTGTACGAAGCGTTATTTTCGGAGAAAAATAACAGGCGGGAATGCGAAAGGGCAGAGCCCAAACGGTAACAAACGGAAAGTTAGACTATAAATAAAGAACTCCAGAACTTACTCGATTACCTTTTCACTGCTTCCTCTCAGTCAAAAGCCTTTTGAGCCCTTTGAGTTCTTGAGCCCTAACTTTCGAGTTCTTGAGCCCTAGTCTCCACTCTCTCAGATCGATCCAGCGATTGCGATGGCGAAGACCAAAGGCTCTGCACCTCCTTCAACCTTGGTTCGTCAACAAGCGACTGCGGCAGCGGCAGCGGCAACAGTGGCGGCGACGCCTTCGATGCAGGCGACATCTTCCATGGCGGCAAAGGGAAAAAATCCCCAAATCGCCGATGATCAAGGTCTGTGCCCTCCATCGATCAAATATTTGGACCAATCCTTTGAATTAGGACCTTCAACCTGCAAAAGAGAGTCCCTGGCAATGGCAGCAGGAGGAAATATTGGTGCGGGAGTTATGATTCGAAAACCAGGGAAAGAAGTGATTCCAGTGCCTAGACCCGGAGAAGTAGTAGTGTTCGAAGCCTTTTTCGAAGCCGGTTTGGGTCTTCCTGCAGTGGACTTCCTGGCAGAGGTACTCGAACTGTTCCACATAACTCTCCCTCAATTATCTCCGAACGCAGTAGCTAGATTAGCTATTTTTGAATGGGCCTTAAGAGCCGAAGGTTGTGAGGGGAGGGCTGAAATCTTCGCAGCATTGCATAGAGCAACTTGTCAGCCGAAGACCTTCGTAGGCTCCGGAGGTGAAAAAGTAGTGGTTGCCTTCGGAAGCATCAATTTCAGGCTTCGAGATGAATACGCTCTGCGATTCCCTGCTAAAGCCATCAATGCTAGATGGTATACTGATTGGGTGCTGAAATGGTTCTATGCCGAAGTCGGGGCAAGCAATCCTCTGGCTGGACCTCTTAAAGAAATCCAGTTCCGAAAAGAAGCTTTGGTGCGTCCTGACGAAGGCCAATTCGAAGCCCGTCTGAACTTGCTTGAAAAAGTTAGCCGAAGACTCAGTATGCGGGATTTGGCCGAAGAGTTCATTGGTCTTCAAATTCCTCCGTTGATGGCTGACTGGCCTATTATCTTCGAAGATGATTCCGAAGGTGGCCTTCGGAGAATTAACTTGACTTCAAGTCCTACAGGTAACTTCGAAAACAACATGCATTAAACATATTTACTTCGAAGAAAAACTGACTTGAATTATTTATTTTGTAGAATCTTCAGCCCCTGTTACTTCAGAACAGATTATAAGGGCTTCGGAAAAAATCTTGGGTGTTCCAACTCCGACTGAAAAAGAGTGGCGAATTAAGCTGGTTGGGAGTTGGGAAAGATTTAACAGAGTATGGGGAATGCTGAAACTCACTCCTCCCCCTCTGATGGATTGGGCGCCTTTGGAGAAAGGGCCTCAAAAAAGGAAAGCCGAAGCCGGAACTTCAAGTTCAGCAAAAACTCCGGTGAAGAGGCTGGCTCGGAAGCCGAAGAACCTCGCACCTTTAGATCCTATACCTTCGAGCTCCAGAGCTTCCGTTTCCGATTCCCAAGAAGAAGTGGAAAGGTTACTTGTGCGCCTACTGGAAGAGAATGAAACTCAAAGGGCCGCACAAACCGGAGTACCTGCGAACGTACCGGAGTCCGGAGAAAATGTTGATCAACCAAGGACTTCGGTAGTTCAAGAAGATGTAGCTCAGGACGAAGTTCCTGTGGATGAAAGTGGGGTCGAAGTCACTATGGCTTCGATTCCCGACGAAGCAGCAAGGACTACCCAGGACGATGCTCCTGTAGTCCATGATTCAACGGCTGATTCAGATGAAGAATTAGCTTTCGATCCACCAATCAGTCCGACAACGACTCCTCCACGGACTGCCGAAGGTAGATTTCGAAGAACTTTTGTATTTATTTGAATTTTTATACTATGTATAATACTTTTGATTGTTTTGCAGAACCCACTCCTATGGAAGAAGTCCGCCAGGAGGAAATAATTCCCGAACCATCGACGACTTCGGAGCCAGCCCCAAGAGTTACTCAAAAGGGGCCTGGAAGAGGCAAAAGACAAATAGAGCCCCTGCCTGCTATAAGCTCCGAATCAACTCCGTCTGATTCAACAGACGAGAGCCAATCTTCCAGGGAGGTTCGAACTCCAGTGGCTCCGAAGTCCGCAGGCCAAAGCTCCGGTCCTTCATTGAACGAAGATGACCAAGAGGCAATAAGCATGCTCCCCTTGCTGGCTCCTTTCTTAGGGCAAACAACTGGTCTTCGGACTTTGCTTGAACCTTTGGATCGAGCTAGTCGTGAGATAGGGGAGACTGAATTAGTGGCCATCCTGCGCAAGGCTGACAGGACGGAGCTTAATGCCATTATTGAACGTACAGCTTATCAGGTATGAAACAACTGCAAATTATTATAGAATTTATCTTCGAATGAATATTTACTTTGATTTTTACTTTGGCAGCAAACTGTCTTGGCCCGAGCTGCAAGTCTATGCAATGACGAAGAAATCGCTCGGCTTCGGGAAGAAAATAGCACTCTTCGAAGGAATTTTAACATCTCTGAAAGTCGAGTGACTCAAATGGATAATATAATATTAACAGAGCGAAGGGCCAGGCAAAGCTTGGAGGCTGTAAAGAAAGAGCTCGAAGCGGAAAGGATTGTGCTTCGAGCAGAAGTTGACAAACTACGGACGGAGCATGCTACTGCAGGATCTAGGCTCGTCCGGCTTGAAGAGGAAGCTAGCCAATTGTTGACACAGAAAAATACTTTGACCACTGAGAATGCTAGGCTTTCTGGGGTTTTGGACGAAGTTACTTCGGCAAAGGATGCGCTGAATGAAGATAAGTTGAAGTCTGAGAAGGTGGCTGCGGAGATTATGAATCAGTTGTTAGAAGTCTTGGAGTACTTCGGTACTACTGGAATTCTCCCTTCTGATGATAACATCAGCCTTCTGCGCCGGTTGAAAAGGATCCAAGGGGTGGCGAAGCAGATGAAGACGGCGGGCATTAGATACGGAGAACTCTCCGGACATGTGTCTGCTGTTGGTCTGCTTCGCTATTACGAGGATTTGGGCCGATCAATAACTCCGGACGCAGGAAGAGGTCCAATCACCTTCGACGACGACCGACTTCTCAAACCTTCCGAAGGCGTAGCTGCTGCTTGGCGGGCCTTCCAAACTTCGTGGAGAGCCGAAGGTCGATCTGCGATCAAGGCTTGGATTGATGAAGGCCAACGCCAGAAGCATGTTCGAAGCCAAGCTTCGAGCAGCCAACCTCCTTCAAACCCACAGGTTTAGGAATGTTTTAGGATTTTTAACCGTGTAAAGCTTTGTGCTTGTAATCATTTATCAATGAAAATCTTGTTTGTTATATTTTTAGGCTTTGCCTCTTATCGAAGATATCGAAGTGTTAGAGCTTAACAGCGAACTTCGCTCATTGTGGAACACTTTCGAGCTTCTAAAGAGTTATAAGCGTCCTCGATTTCTTATCCCTCGAGATGACTCCGGCGTTATTGCGCCCGAAGTAATCAAAGACGTATTGTCTTATATTAAAGAGGAAGATAAAGAGAGCGACGCAAACACCTCGTCTTCTGAAGACACTAATTGGTCCGAAGACGAAGGTGAAGCCCAAAATAAAAGATCTGAAGATCTTAGAAGCTGGGAGAGAAGCCCCGAGCGGCTTCGAACTTGGGCCGAACTTCAACAAGAACAGAAGGATTTTAGAGCTTCGAAGGGGAGAAAGAGAGTTAAACGTAAAGTTCTTAGAACTTCCGATGTTGGAACTAGTCGTTCCACCCCTAGCTCTCGGGACCGAAGAGGTCTCCGATTCCTTCTTGGTATAGATACCAATTTTTCATAATGTAATTTGTAAATACATTTGTTTTGATAATGAATGCCGATTTAAAATTGTCTCCATATTTACTAGCCCCTCTTTGGGTATAAGCAACTTCGAACTGTATTCGAAGATGGTTATGCGCAAAGAAAAAACTTCGGAGTACAATTTTTTGGGGGTTCGGAGCCCCTCTGTCATTTTAAAGATCTTTTGAAACCTTATGAAATATCTTCGACTATTTGTAGTCAAAAGAATGGTAACTTGGTACCTTTGTTTGCTTTACGAAATAAATCAATTAAGATAACTTCGAGGACACTTTAGTGTCTTAAGAAATTTGCAGAAATCTACTAGCCGGAGCTTGGATTTCGCAGAAATTGTAGCCACCTTCGGCTATTTTTTTGCAGAAGTCTACCAGCCGGAGCTTGGACTTCGCAGAATTTGGCCACTTGGGCTCTTTTTTGCAGAAGTCTACCAGCCGGAGCTTGGACTTCGCAGAATTTGGCCACCTTCGGCTCTTTTTTGCAGAAGTCTACCAGCCGGAGCTTGGACTTCGCAGAATTTGGCCACCTTCGGCTCTTTTTACGGAAGTCTGACAAGCTGCAGCTTGGACTCCGCAGATTTTGGCCACCTTCGGCTCTTTTTACGGAAGTCTACCAGCCGAAGCTTGGACTCCGTAGAATGTGGTATTGGCTCTTTTACGGATGCCTACAAGGTATCAGCTTGGGCTCCGGATGGATTTCAGCCACCACACCGGAGGCTTCGACTTTAAGGGTTCGAAGTCCGGAAATACAGCCCTGCTTAATACACTTCCCTCTCGAACGACTTCCGTCCCAGCGCGTCCGCTCGGGAGACTAGGAGCGTCAAGGGGAAGGCAAGCCACAGGGTGTATGCTTTATTAATTTAGAGGTGATTACAAGCGAATTACAAGGAGCCCTTATGCGAAGTATCGCTTTAGGTGCTCCGCATGCCAAGTATGTGCTAACTCTTCACCTTCTAAATTAGCTAATTTAAATGAACCAGGGCGCCCCGAGCGGACGATTAGATATGGACCTTCCCATTTATTGCCTAACTTCCCTGGTGCTATAATGCTTCGTAGAACAAGATGACCCGGTCTTAACTCGCTGAGCTTAACCTTCGGGTCATACCAAGTCTTCGTCTGCTGATGATACTTTGATAAATTGGCTACAGCTCGAAGCCTTGTTTCTTCTGACAAATCTAACGAAGCTTGTCTTTCTTCTTCGATGTCTGGTTCGGTGCTGCGAAGTGATCCTCCTTTGAGCTCCGTTGGAGTCATGGCTTCATCTCCGAATAGTAGTCTGAACGGAGTAAAACCTGTGGACCTTGTTTGCGTAGTCCGAATGGACCACAGAATCTTCGGAAGCTCTTCGGTCCACAGTCCCTTTGATAATCCTACTATTCTTCGATTTAGCCCTGATAAGATATTTCCATTGGCTCGCTCAACTGCTCCATTCGACTGAGGATGTCTCACTGCAGCAAAACATAGTTGAATGCCTAGGTCTTCGCAAAACTTCCTGAAGGGTTCTGCGTCGAACTGTGTTCCATTATCAACTGTGAGATATCTAGGCACTCCGAACCGGCAAATAATGTTTTTCCAGAAGAATTTCTGTACATTATTCGAAGTGATAGCTGTTAAGGGTTCTGCTTCCACCCACTTAGAGAAATATTCAATAGCTACCACTGCGAACTTCAGATTTCCCTTTGCTAACGGAAAGGGACCAATTAGATCCATACCCCATCTGGCCATAGGCCATACCGGAGCAATGACTTGAAGAGCTGTTGGTGGGCGATGACTCCGTCGACCCATCCACTGGCATCCTTGGCAAGTGCGGACTAAGCTCTCCGCATCAGCTGTTATTGTGGGCCAATAAAGCCCCTGGCGAAGTGTTTTTCCTGCCAGAGCTCTAGGGGCTAAATGGCTTCCACAAAGGCCTTCGTGAATTTCTCGAAGAATTTCTTGGCCTTCGGCTTGAGATATACATCGGAGTAGAGGGGAACATACTCCGGCCTTGTATAATATACCGTTGATTAGCTGATAGTTTCTTGCTCTGAGCTTTAATCTTGACAATTGGGGCTCTTCGGGCAAATTTGTTCCTCCTTGCAAGAGTTCTATGATTGAATCCTTCCAATCTGCACTAGGAATGCAGAGAATCTCTGCAGAAGCAACTTGTGGCACCGAAGGTATATTGAGCTCCTCATAGAAAGCTTCGTCAGGCACATCCACAGCTCCGGCAGCAGCCTTCGCTAAAATGTCCGCTTGCACGTTTTCAGCTCTTGGTATACTCCGAATGGAAATACCCTTGAAATGTGCTTCGATCTTGCGAATTTCTTCCAAATACTTTGCAAGCTGTGGATGTCGGACCTGAAAACTTTTGTCTACGTGCCCTGCTACTATCTGAGAATCTGTTTTTATAATTATTCTTGTAGCCCCTAGAGCACGTGCTTTCCGAAGTCCCAATAATATTCCTTCGTACTCCGCTATATTATTGGTAGACTTAAAGTTGAGTCTTGCGGAGTACATTGCTCTTTGCATTGACGGTGAAATTAATACTGCCCCAATGCCTGCTCCGGATGCTTGAAAAGCCCCATCGGAGTAAATAGTCCAAACTCCATCATCTGATTTCTCCGGAGTCAACTTCGCAGGTGGAGTCCACTCTGCTACGAAGTCTGCTAGAACTTGAGATTTGATAGCTGTCCTTGCCAGGAAAGATATGCCGAAGGGTGCTAGCTCTACTGCCCACTTTCCAATCCTTCCATTGGAATCTTTGCTTCGGAGCATATCTCCTAAAGGATACGAAGTTGGTACAATTACATTATGAGCCAAAAAATAATGTCTTAGCTTCCTCGAAGCCATTATCAGAGCATAAACGAACTTTTCAAGTTCGGAGTATCTTGTCTTCGCTCCTGACAATGCTTCGGATACAAAATAGACAGGATTTTGGACCAACTTCCCATTGATATCTGCTTCTCTGACAAGGACTGCGCTGACAGCTGAACCTGTAGCTGCAAGATATAGGAGTAGGGTTTCGTCCGCAATAGGCACCGTGAGTGTAGCAAGATTGCTGAGATAATCTTTAATATCTTCGAAGCTTTTCTGACACTCCGGTGTCCATGCAAAATCTTCGGACCCTTTCAAAGCTTTAAATATTGGCAAGCTCCTCTCCGCAGACCTTGATAAAAACCTGCTAAGTGCGGCCAGACGTCCAGTCAGCTTTTGCACTTGCTTTAAATTCTCCGGAGGAGCCATCTTCTGCAGCGCAGTTATTTGAGTAGGGCTAGCTTCAATTCCCCTGCTTGAAACTAAGTACCCTAACAACTTTCCAGCCTTAGCTCCGAATATACATTTTTCGGGGTTAAGGCGGATCCCACATGCCCGAAGGCTATTGAATGTTTCTGCTAAGTCTAGGCTATGTTGGTGCTTTAAAGCACTCTTTATTACAATATCATCCATATAGGCCTCCACATTGCGACCTAATTGATGACCTAGAGCCTTAGCAACTAATCTTGAAAAAGTAGCCCCGGCATTTCTTAGGCCGAAGGGCATTCTTACATAGCAGAAGACTCCCGAAGGAGTTACAAAGCTCGTCTTGATTTCATCTTCGCGCTTCAACCATATTTGATGATATCCGGAGTACGCGTCGAGGAAGCTTAGTAACTCCGAACCTGCAGTGGAGTCAACTAGTTGATCAATTCGGGGCATGGGGTAGGGGTCACGTGGGCACGCTTTATTCAGAGATGTGAAATCAATGCACATGCGCCACTTTCCGGAAGACTTCTTCCTGACGAAGACTGGGTTGGCTAGCCATTCTGTATGGGCCACCTCTCTGATAATCCCAGCCTTCAACAGTTTTTCAACTTCGTCCTTAGCTAGAGCAGCTCTCTCTGCGGACATCTTCCGGAGCCCTTGTCGAACAGGCCGGGCCTTCGGGTTTACAAGCAAGCTGTGCTCAATAATATCCCGATCGACTCCGGTGATATCTTCGTCAGACCAGGCGAAGACATCCAAATTTTCTCCTACAACCTTTTCCAAGGAAGTTGCAACTTCGGGAGGTAAATCTTTACCAAACTGAAAAGTGTATTCTTTACCATCTTTGACAATGATCTTCGTTGCAATCTCTCCTTCGGGACTTGGTCTTGGAAACGACTTCTTCGAAGCTTCGGAGGAGGCTGAAAAAATTTCTCCATTATCTTGGACACTGTTTACTTGCCTCGGATCAAGAGGAGGACCATGGCCATATTCTGCTCTCCGAGCTATGGCTTGATCTCCGAAGACTGTCAGAACTCCTGATTGTGTGGGCATCTTCATGCACAAGTAATTGTGATGCGCCACAGCTCCGAACTGATTCAACATGCCTCGGCCAAAGATAACATTATAAGCATACGGGGCATCCACCACATCAAAGATAACTTCTTCAGTTCGGGCTAGTAAACCTTCTCCGAAGGTTACTTCCAGGCCTATCTGGCCAAGTGCATCTAGCGGGGGTCCTGCGAAGCCTTGCAGAGGACGAGCCGCTGGAAGGAGATGCTTCCGGGAAATGCATAACTGATCGAAGGCTTGTACAAATATGATATCTGCGGAGCTACCTCCGTCAATTAGCACCCTTCGAACTTCTGTCCCCGCAATATCAGCAGTAATAACCAATGGATCTGCATGCGGGAACTTGATACCAGCTGCATCCTCCGCAGAGAAAGATATTGGAACATGAGACCACTCCGGCATTGCAGCTGCAGATGACGAAGTTCCAATGTGGCCTACTTCTCGAACGTACTCTCTTCGCTGTCTCTTGGACATGCTTCCGAGGGTACCTCCTCCGGAGATAGGGAGAACTACTCTCTTCCCTCTATCTTGCCCTTCTTCTTGCTTCGGAGGTGGCATAACATTGGCCACCGGAGGATGCCTTGCAGCATCAAGATTTTCTATCCGCGCCACAGCTTGGACCGGCTCCGAGCGCACTGCTGCTTGTGGACTTCGGTCGGTACTACCTCGACCCGAAGTTCTCTCCAAGTATTCTCCCCGAAGGGTAAGAATAGCCTTGCAGGTGTCAGTTGCATGGCTTCGGTTCTCTCCATGAATACAGCAAAAAAGGGTCTGGCCCTTGCCAGCCGTTTTCCCTGGCGGCCTCCAGCCGCTGGACTTGTTCCCTGCAGACTGTGGAGCTCTTGGTGCAAACTTCTGCGGGGGTGCAATGTTTAAGACCTCAGAGCGAGGGTGCTTTTGCCCTCTTCTTCTATCATGTTGCACTTCGAAGACTGGTTCTTGCGGCTGAGCCGAAGTCTTCACCTCTGCTTTAACTTCTGTCAACACTGTCGAAGTAGCAGTAGTCCTCCGAAGCCAACCTTCTTCCGACTTCGAGTACTCCTCGAAGTACGACATCAACTGTGATACTGTGGTGATGCTCTTCCGATGCAATTTATCCAGAAGGCCTTTATGACTGACGCCTTCCCGAGCTGCATCAACCACCGAAGATATGGACAGCCCCCGAATTTGCGACTTCGTGTGAGCGAAGCGCTTGAAGTACTGCCTCAAAGTTTCTCCGGGGAGCTGTTTCACTTGGAAAAGGCTTCCTGTCGACATGGGGGGCACGAAGGTGCCCTGAAAGTTACTTATGAACTTCTTCTTCAACTGTGACCATGAAGTGATTGATCCTGGTTTTAAAGACCAGAACCATCTCAACGCCACTCCTTGAAGGGCTAACGGGAAGCACTTCGCCATAGTTTCTCTGTCTCCGCCACTAGCTTCAATTGCTAGGGCATAAGAACGCGCAAACTCACTGGGATCTTCGTCTCCGGCATACTTGCTAAGCTTCGAAGCTTTGAACCTCGGATCGAAGCGAACCTTCTGAAGCTCGGGATGCAACGGAGATTCATTGTCGTAAGAGGCGTTCTCCGGGGCTTCGGGATAGTCAAGATCGTCGTCTTCGCGCACTTCGGGGATAGCTGGGGTGGCTTGAGGGCGAAGCCTGTTCGCAGCCTCCTGTCGCCACCTCGCTACCTCGGCTTGAAGATTGGCCATTTGAGTGGCCATATCTCGAAGGATATCTTCATCTCCTCCGGAAGGACCTTCCGGGTCTTGAGAACTGGTATGATCAGTTCCAATCGGAATGGAGGGTGGCAGAGTGGCTCCGGGCGGTCGGAGTGTAGAAGGGGTTGGTGGAGAGGTTTCGTATCCTCGAGGGATAGAAGCCCCTTGCGGAGTTAGAGGTGGAGGGATAGTCGAAGACCCTCCGACTTCGACTGTGTCGAAGGGTATCTCTCCGGAGATCCGAGAGGACCTCCGAGTAGGATTGCGAGGTGCGCTCCGCTTAGGAGGCATGATGCAAAAGGTTGGTAGAGAACGAAGTTTTTTGGACTAAGTTCCCCACGGACGGCGCCAACTGTTGGCGTAAAAGATTACGCTAACAGGTTTCTATAGAAAAGAAACTAACAAACGAAGTGTTTGCGAAGCAAACTGTTCTAAGCCTCCGAAAGGATAATAACTTAGAATAGTTCGAAAGTGTATATTGATTCACTTGTAATCGGTCCTCATTACAGGATGAAATGGGGGGTATTTATAGGCCTAAACATTAAGGAAAAGACCTATTTACCCCTCTATTACAACCGACATTAAGGAAACTATTCAGTTTCCTTAATAGGGCTAAAATGGTAAAAGACTAATCTAATAGGATAGAAGATAAGTCTTCCATCTTAGCTGGCAGAAAAAGATCCTGAAGGGCTTTGGTTCGAAGGCATACTTCGAACCAATGCCTGCCTTCGGGCTTCGAACCAGGTTCTGGGCATCTTCGAAGATGGTCTTCGTACAATCTTCGAACTGGTTGACTGTCTTCATGCTGCTTTGGCAATAACCCCGAAGATGAGATATTTTCCCCCAACAGCTCTATTTAATATGTCAGATATATTTTGTGCATGATTTTTCTTTTCAAAATCAAATCATGCTCAATGCTTGGTCTTGAATCTAGCATGTTTAAGCAGGACTGCTTTAGCTATCTTTTATCTGTTTGATAGCAAGAATCCTTTTCTCTGGATACTAAAAATTGCAACTTGAAAAATCATATTACTTTTTCATGTATATTCATTAAAAAGTGCTAAACAATATGTGCACTTATCAAAAATCTAAAAAATCCATGATTTGAATGCTAAAAGTGCAAAGATCTAGGTGGGTTTGTTTGTCGCACTACTTTATTCTAGACTGCTTACCATTGCACTTTGGTATGAACTGAGACAATTTAGTGTATGCCAAAATCACTGCCTTAAGCTTCTGATGGCTTTCTTGCCTAGGCTTGGCTTCATTGGAAATTATAAGGTCGACGAACAAATAACCCCTAGCATTATGAAAAGAAAAACAAGAATAAATTCATCATCAATCAAGTTTGCTTTCAATACTCCACTTGAACTGGACTTGTCTGTCTAGAGTAGAAATTGACTAGTTTTGCGCAGTCCCTGCCTTTACTTGTCTAGTTAACTTGATTGAGTGGTGATGCTTTTATTGCAAAATAATGAAATCACATGCTATCATTATGCTTTTAGATCATGTTAAATTGAGCTAAGCACATGAAAATTGGTACTAAGGTTGGCAAATTTTCCTCTTTTAACTGCTCCTTGATGCTTGCATTGCCAAAGGGAGAGAAATTTTTGAGTTTTCTGCAGCAAAAGGGAAATTAACTCAGGGGGAGTTTTTATTGTGCCAAGGGAAAGATGTGCCAAAGGGGCTTTTACTCTTCTGAAAAAGGGGGAGAGAAATTCTTTTGTCAAGTGACATGATTTGGCTCTTTTTGAGTTTTCATGTTCACTTGTGTGCTGAAGTTTTTCAAATTTTCTTGAACTTGAATTTGGTTATCAATGCATTCATCAAGGGGGAGATTGAGAAACCCTGGGTTGGTTTCGAAGTCTGTGATGAGTGATTGACAGATTTTATCCTCTAAATTCGAAGGGGTACCTCCGAAGGGGTTCAGAGGTTGTTTCATCGAAGGGTTCGGTGGGTCGATTGATGTGGCTGTTGCAGCGGAGTGTGACTAACGGAGGGGCCGACAGTACACGATGATCTGGATGTACCGAAGGGTTCGGTATTTTGGGCAGTACACTGGAGTGTGTACCGAAGGTTATTTATACGGAGAGGTCTCCAGGGTACTTGATACACTTGTCTATCTGTCTGTGGTGCACAGGTGACTTCGGAGGCGACGAATGGTTCGTAGAAAGTGAACCTAGGCCAAGCGGGAGGCTTGATGCCAGGCGAGCAGGGAGCTCGGTCACGGAGGCTGCGGTGGGTCGAGGTTGGTCCTCGGGTCAAGGTGCGCTAGGCAAAGGTAGAGGGTGCGGAGCGTGGCTCCGGGAGAAGGTACCCCGATATGAAGTCCTCAGAGGCGAGGCACTTCGAAGGGTACTCCGAAAGGAGTGACTTTGGAGTATGGCAGACAAAGTCCTCAGCAATTAGGCAAGTCGTTCGAAGTGTGCTCCGGATGGAGGCATTTAAAGGTTCACCCGACAGAGGTCTCATAAGTCGAGGTGCATCGAAGGCATGGTGCTGGTCAGGTTCATTGAGGAGTGTGCTCGGGGAGAGACTGCGACGAAGTGCTCATGTAATGCTTCATGCGGAGGCCTTGGATGAAGGAGGGACTTGGAAGGGTGGTACTCCAAAGGTGGGTCTTCGGAGTGTGGTTGTCTTGAAGTACATTGGCCATGCATGGCTTCGGTACACGAACTGACAAAGTTCGAGCTGGGAGTAGCTGCGAAGCCGTGGTGGTCCACTCTAGAGGTTATGGCGCAAAGGCTCAAGTGCTTTGATGGCTTTGGCTCGAAACCATCATTGTATCGAATACTGACATCGGTGAAGCGAAGGCCATCAAGCTCAAGGATTCAAAAGACTCCAAAACTGCAAAGGCTGATCGTGTCTGCCCTGCAAAAGCTGATGTTGTCTCCTTTGCGAAGCTGACAAAAGAAGCCTCCAAATAAAGTAGACTACCATTTGTACCACCTATCTAAGAGAGACAAAAACAGTGTAAACCCTAGGGGTAAAGTAGTCTATTCACAGTGTTGAATAGTGCCTATAAATAGTGGAGGCTAGCTAGGCAGCAGTAACACTTTGAGCAGCCAGTTTAGAACTCCTGTGCTAGCCGCCATCTCTTGTATTCAGTCTGTGAGTTCATTTTATGTTCCCTGTTCAAGAAATGAAATTTTGATTCTGTTTTAATTTTCTGCTTGAACTTGTATGCCTGCCTTGCACTGCTTCTCTTGATTTCATCGTGCTTCCCTTCTTCCTAGATTGGGTTTGTTCACTGGGGTGGCTTTTTCAGAAGTGTGCTAGAGATCAGTGCGTGTGTAGTGTGTTTTTCAGTGTTCATTCGCTCTGTGTAAACTGAAGGCTAGTCCTCTCAGATTATTAGCGAAGCACTATTCTTGGCTCAACTCGAAGCCTGATTTCTTCCCTATCGAAGTCCTCAGCGCAGTGATTTCAGTGTGCGTTCAGACCTCCGAAATACGAAGCCTAGTACAAGTTGCTAGTGTAGAGTGTCTGGTCGAAGTCTTTAGAGGGAAGTCATCTCTTGCTAATGGTGAAGTGCGAAGTATGCTCGAAGGCACCCAGTGTGTGAAGCCTGCACTGACTTAGCAGAGTTGAGTTTTTGGAGTTGTGGGTGGAGCGAAGTCTTCTTGACTTCGAACTTTTGCTCCTTGCGAAGCCTGGTTTCGAAGCTGTGAAATACCTCCGAACCAGAACTTCGAAGGGCATGTTAGAAGACTATTCCGCAGAAGATAGAATTAAAATCAAAGGCTATTTTTAGCCCGAAATTTTAAAAGCTCCCATTCACCCCTCCTCTGGTTGCCGTTTACGGTCCAACATAATCGGATTCTAATACATCAGAAAATGAGTCTGAAGCGACCACATTCGAAAAAGAGTACTAAGCTACCATTTTCACACTCTAGATCATTGGGGTCGAAGACCATTTTCACATTCGAATTTTGGACTACGAGTCCTTAATTCCTCTGTAACATAATCAGGGGCTTCGAGCCGCCGAAAATAAAAGTTATTAAAATTGTAATTTCAACTGGCATCGTAATCGTTGTGCATAACCACCTTTGATCGAAATTCGAAGGTGCTTACCCCCAAAGAGGGGCTAGGAGATAATGAGACAATTTCGAAGCATTCTAGTTTATATTACTCAATAGATTACATTACATTAAGAAAACTCTATGTCTAAGCCAAGGAGGAAATAGAGACCCCTTCGATCCCTAGAGCTAGATTCAGAGTTAACTCGGTTTCGAAGGCGACTCGTCCCACAGCCCGGAGTCTTCAAAACATTACACTTAACTCTTTTACCCTTATTTGAAGCATGGGACGTTTACCTAGCTAGACGGGACATTTGCAGTCTCCGCCTTCTCAGGGTTACCTTCAACGGTTGGCGCCACCGCCGCACCATCTCAAATGGAGACTTCATCTCCCATTCAAAACCCTTCGTCACCAGGAAGAAGGGCCTCGAACTCCTCCGCCATCACCATGTCTACATCCTCTTCATCTTAAGACTATTTTGGCGACGAGTCTAGAGATTTTGAAGGAGAGAGGGCCTTCGGCTTCCGAACAACTTTTTTGGCAGGTGTCTTCACCAATCCTGAAGGCCCCGCCTCCGCCTTCCTTTTATTTGGAGCCTGGTCCAAAGCGGACCAGTCTGGGACAGTTGAGGGTTCAACTCTGAGCACACTCCATACTCGGTTGAATCGCTCCCAACTCCCAACCAACATAACCCTCCGCTCCTTTTCAACGGGCGTAGGGGCTCCGAGATCCTTCTCCACAGCTCGGATGATTTGTTCTAGAGTAAGGGTCACACGCGGAGCTGAAAGATAAGATGCCATTTTCATTAAGTCATTTCTGTAAAATCGATACTGTGTGCAAAACACTTTGCAAGATATATGGGAAGCTTACCTGTGGAGCTCGAAGGGATCTCCCAAGGTTCCCCATTCGCGTGTTCCTCGAAATTGATTGGCCAAGCAGCCATCAGAGGAGGGATCTGGAGTTCGATGAACTCCTCTGCCAAGTGACGCATACTCATGCAATGACTCATGGAGTGCAACAACCCGAGGCGGACTTGAAGTTGACTTGGGTCTGCTTGGACCTCCAGCTCCCTCTAGTAAAAAATGTCCTCCAAGGGTCTGGCCAAGGCGCAGTCCATCCCTACCTCGGTGTAGAATCATCGGAGGATCCAGTTTGAATGCCATTTGTCATTGATGACCTTCACTGGAAACCGGTCCTAGACCTCTTCCTAGATGATGAGAACATCACCAGTTGGGATAGGATCATGATTGTGAGGAAACAAGTTAAGGTGCATGCTTTCTATGTTCGATTTAATTTTAATATATTTGAACCTCAGATGCTCTACCATGAGATGCGTTCATTTTCAATTTCAGAAATACTTTCTTTGATCAATAGAAGAGATGCAAGTATATGGAACTCTTGTATTATTATGCAAGTTGATTGGGGACCAATAGACGTTGAGTCGAGGAAGACTCCAAATCAAGAAGGGGAGGATGATGAGGGAATCCCTACCAATGATACAACCAAACATGAATACCAAGATCCAATTATTCGAGTTCGAGCACGACAATTAAATCTACAAGTCAACTCGTTTCTAAGTATCTTAGTATATTATCTTGGAATAAATTACTACCTAATATTATTTTTATTGCTAGCAACCATGGAGATGATGAAAATCACTTACAGATAAACAAAGAGTTGGAGAAGAACCAGAAAGGACATCCAAGTCAATTCGAGAGTCCAATCCAACTACAATTCGTGTCCAACTCGGATTCTAGGAGCAGCGTGCACTAAAATCATCGCCCAGGCCGCATACGGACTTCGTTTTTGACATTCCACCCAACCACGAAAAGATAACTTCATAACATTTCCAATGCTAGTAGTTTCATCTCAAAATTAGTTCTATATCAATAGGAATCGTCAAAACAAGATAGAGTGCAGAATATGTCACCTTACTGTTTTCTGCATTATTGGGCCTTTGGGTCGTGTATCCAGTTGCGCCCATTAGGGGTGCATCCCGAACTACAATATAAGGTGTTTCTACAGCCATATAAGGTTTTTTGGTTTAGTTTACACGTTTCTTTGATAGCAGCCTCTTTGCCGGATTTATAAGTGAACCCCAATTCGCAGATTCCAATAGAATTTTCAATTCGATTGCGTTTTCTGCGTTCTTGCTTGTGTTCTTCGATTCACAGGCAAGGATTAGCCTTCTTGGCGAGGTCAATCAGGCTGTGCTTGGTTGATAACCAACGGAGTAGTGGTATAGTGATTGCAAGGGCCGATCTCGTGGATCGGAAGCCGGACCGTCAACGTCAAGTTCTCCACAAATTGTTGTTTATCCGCCACCTAACAGAAGATCAGGAACCCCCTCCTCCATCAAGTGGTATTAGAGCTTGGTTTACCATTAGGTTCGTGTATCTTAGATTAGATTGATTTCATATTCATCCCATCGTCCACGAAAAAGCCAACAAAAAAATTTAGTCGTAGGTTTTCCCCAATCCAAGACCATCCCTAGCATTTGCACGTTTTGGTTTCAGAGTCCATTGTATTGAGTTTGTGTTCTTGGTCAAGTCCGGTTGCTGGTTAGTATTGTGATCCATTTTTCTAAATCCCTTATACTAGCCGCCAGCCATAAATCCCTTTGATTTGCAATTCTCGTCCGAACTAGAACCTCAAAACCCTAATTCATACTGCCTCTGGTAAAACAGTCATATCTTTTGCATACGGACTTCGAATAAGGCAAATAAATAAATTTTCGCAATCTACAGAAATAGTTAGATCTAAGTTTTCCTAGCTAGCTAGGTTCACCGATTTTAGTTTTTCAAAATTTGTCTGGAAAGATCGAGTTTTCTAGCCCCGAAGTTTATTGCGCAGATTTTTCAGCTCATCTTTATTTATCTACATAGCACTTTTTTGCAGCAAAATTGTATCACATCTTCTTGGTTTGTCTTCTTTGTGCTCTTAGTAAAAAAAGAAGTGTCAAAAAAAGAGTTAAAAATATCAAAAAAAGAAGAATATTGAAAAAAGGAGGAGCACTTAGGGATAAGCTTGGAAGATATTAGTTTTGTGTGGTGCTGTTTTTGGTACTAACTGTTTTGTGATGATTTTATCAATCTATTAGCCATCCTTTGAGCCTCAACCACTCTCTCATTTAAGCCTTGTTGTCATAGAGATCACATTCAGACCAACAATTAGTACAAGTACTCTAGACATTTATTTAATATTACTATCTGTTTCTAAATCGTGTTCCACCATTTAGATTACTCTTGTTCAACCACCTAGACTCCACATATATACTTCTGATCAGTGCAGCTCGAATTTTTGCAATCGTATACCACTCTCTTTGAAAGTCACCAACGAGTCAAGAATTGTGCCACGACCAAGATTGTGCCATCCACTGCCATACGATGGTAACAACCTTGTAAGATTCTGGTAAGATGCTTGAGAGTGAGCGAGAACACATTCTACTACCTAATAGTTGATAGGGCTAATATTTTTTCCAAGTGTTTTTCATTTTGTACTAACCATGGCAGGTATGGAAGGTGCGACAAATCATAATCATGGTAACAATGTTTCTTTTGTTAAAAGTAAGTTTACCATCCCATCATTTTATGGTGAATATGATGTTGAAGAATATCTAGATTGGGAGATGATCGTAGAGCATAAATTTAACTTATATCTAGTTCCTGAACAACATAGAGTTAAATAACCAACTGGTATGTTTATAATCGTGCTTCAATCTGGTGGGAAGATATAAGTGAACTTCAATTACAACCTGATACATGGGATCATTTGAAAAGAGCTATGCATTGTAAATTTGTCTCTCCTTCTTATCATCGTGAACTGTGTAAGAAACTACAATGCTTAGTTAAAGGTAACATGTCTGTGAAAGATTATTATGCTGAGCTTCGAGAGAGCATGACCCGTTGTGGTATTGAGGAGCACTCGGAGGACATGATGTGGCACTTTTCTGATGGATTGAGCCATGAGATTCAAGATATCGTTTATTATAAATAATTTAATGCTCTTAGTCATTTGTTCCATCTTACCATCATTGCAGAGAAAGAATTGCAGGAACGACAATACAAGGCAAGAGACTCCTATCCACCACGAGTGACGAGCACACCGGTACTAACCAATCCTTTCTCTTCTTCAAGTGTTCGTCATGCACCTGCACATGTACCTGCACAAACATCAGCAAGCATATGGCCTTCCATCTCTACACGAGTTGAGGTGTCAGGTAAAAAGTCCTTACAGGTACCCATTGAGAATGCTTCATCAGCTGAAATAATAGAACACTCTTTGCAATTTGATAATGATGCACTTCACCATGATAGGACTAATAACTATACTATTGTGCATGAGGATGTGAAATCTACTTTGTTACTTTCAACTTCTAATGAAATTGTTAAATATGATATCGAGACAACAACTAATGAGAGCAAACAACTTGATATTAGATCTGAAATTCAGCATGAAATCAAATTAAAAGATTTTTCTATCCTTGCACATAAAACTGATCAAACTGAAATTCATAGTCAAGATGTGTGCTATATTGTGATTTGTGAAACTGCTTATTATTCTCTTACTAATATAGTTTATACTTTTCCCCCAGTTATCACTAAGTATTTATCTCATATTGAGCTACATAAGTATAAATTTGATATGCCTCCTGAGTTTTCATCTTCTTTTAAGTTACATAACTATAAACTTGTATTGCCTCCCAAGTTTTGGGATAGTTCCAAATTTAACATTGTAGAATTGAAACACACCATGGGAGCAAAAGATGAGTATGAGTCGAGGACGACTCTATTTCAAGAGGGGGAGAATGATGAGAACATCACTAGTTGGGATAGGATCCTGATTGTGAGGAAACAAGTTGAGGTTCATGCTTTCTATGTTTGATTTAATTTTAATATATTTGAACCTCAGATGCTACACCATGAGATGCGTTTATTTTCAATTTCAGAAATACTTTCTTGGATCAATAGAAGAGATGCATGTATATGGAACTCTTGTATTATCATGGAAGTTGATTGGGGACCAATAGACGTTGAGTCGAGGATGACTCCAAATCAAGAAGGGGAGGATGATGAGGGAATCCCTACCAATGATACAACCAGACATGAATACCAAGATCCAATTATTCGAGTTCGAGCACGACGATTAAATCTCCAAGTCAACTCGTTTCTAAGTATCTTAGTATATTATCTTGGGAATTAATTACTACCTAATAATATTATTATTATTATTGTTAGGAACCATGGATATGATGAAAATCACTTTCATATAAACAAAGAGTTGGAGAAGAACTAGGAAGGACGTCCAAGTCAATTTGAGAGTCCAATCCAACTACAATTCGTGTCCAACTCTGATTCCAGTGGCAGCGTGCACTAAAATCATCGCCCAGGCCGCATACGTACTCCATTTTTGACGTTCCACCCAGACACAAAAAGATAACTTATAAATTTTCCAATACCACCAGTTTCATCTCAAAATTCATTCTAGATCAATGGGAATCGTCAAAACAAGATAGAGTCCAGAATCTAACAACAAGATAGAGTCCGAACTACTATATAAGATGTTTCTACAGCCATCTAGGGTTTTTGGGTTTAGTTTGCATGTTGCTTTGATAGCCGCCACTTCGTCATATTTGTAAGTGAACCCCAATTCGCAGATTCCAATAGAATTTTCAATTCAATTGTGTTTTCTGTGTTCTTGCTTGTGTTCTTCGATTTGCAGGCAAGGATTAGACTTCTTGGTGAGGTGAATCAGGCTGTGCTTGGTTGATAACCAATGGAGCAGTGGTGTTGCAATTGCAAGGGCCGATCTCGTGGATCGAAAGCCGGATCATCAACGTCGAGTTCTCCACAAATCATTGTTGATCCCCCACCTGACGGAAGATCGAGCACCCCTTCCTCCATCACCGGAGCTAGATGATGATGCTCCCAAAGGCGATCACCATCTTCTCCCCTTCGGCTCCGGTAATAATCTTCGGCTGGCATGAAGCTTTATGAAGAGCCACGAAGATCTCCGCTCTCCCGGCGCATCCTTCAGCTGCATCGCCCATTCGAAGATGGCCAGACGAGCAATAGAATTTTGAGAGAGTTGGGTCAAGGGGACATGGAACAACCTTAATACATGCCACCGATCGAGGAGGGTTTGTTGGTTTTTGCTGAAAACCGTCTCATCTTTAAATGTTTTTAAATTCCAATAATTAGGAGTTTATTTTTGTTTAGTAATTTATATTAAGTGTAAACTTTTAGTATTTTTCGGAATTTTCAAATTTCCGAAAATATATTAAAATTATAGGGTCAAAGTTGTAATAAATTATAGTCAAATATGTGTATTTTTCAGAATATGTTATTCTGAAAAATATTCCATGGTCTTTTAAGAAAACTGAAAAACTCAAGGGGTTGTTTGTAAATTCCCCCCTATGGTGTGCCTATTTAAAGGCCTCCATACCATAGGGTTAGGGTTGTCTACTTTATTAGAACTCTTTTTGGCTGAACATTTAGGGAGCTACCAACCTCAAAACTCTATTTAACTCAGTCATTTTCTTTTGTTTCCGTCGTTTTGAATGTTCTGTTCATCGTCTGAAGTTAGACACATGCACAGAAACTTGCGATGAGACCTAGTATGTGATAGCTTCTATGATTCTAATTTTAACCGTGTGCATGCTATCAACGTGTGGGCCGCCTTGATTTGTTATCCTGTTCCGTGCGCAAGGACCCTGATGCAGCCAGTTTTTTTTGCGCGTGGACCCCACGACGCTTGCATGCGCTTGCAATTGTAGCTCTGCCCGGCTTGCATGCAGCCCCAGCTGCCTGCGCCGCAAGCACGCAGCCTGTGGGCCCAGGGTGCACGCCGCTGCATGCGCTGCGCGCCAGAGCTTCACCGTGGACCGCATTATGCATGCAGCAGCAACTGCCGCCTGCAGCCGCACGTTTCTCTGCACCCGTTTAATGCATTTATGCTAGCGCGTGGACCCCAGTCCTTTTTATTGCACCAGCGCCTGCTCTAGCCATGCATGCCTCCTCCCTCTCCCTATAAAAAGCAGCCTGCACCTAGTAGCCTCTGCACCAAGAGTCACCACCTTTGGCGCCTTTCCTCCCCTCGCCGGCGAGTAATGCCGCCACCCCTTTCCCCGCTGGCGCACCGGTCCGCCCGGTTCACAGCGCGCTGTGGCCGTTCTGCCGCGCGCCGCTCTACCGCGTGCCGTCGCCATGGACCACCTCCCGCGCCGCGCGCACCTACGTCACGCCGCCGCTGCACCAAACGCCACCACTCTCTGCCTAAAAAAGAACAAGCAATACTTTTAGAAAGAAGTGGTTTTCATCTTCCCCACCTACGGCGATCTGCACCACTCTCTGTTTTGCCGGCCGATTTGCTCTACTCCGTCGCCGCCTTCACGTCGTGAGAATAATTCGTTTCTCTGTTTTCCAATATCTTAATTAAATAGTTGGGTGTATATATATTTGTTCCACTCCATTCATATTTCTTACTATTATAATTTTCATGCATTCTAATCTAAGTTATCTTATATCATTCGTGTTTCGATTTGTAGTAGGCTATCCTCATCGTATGTCATCCTTTGATTCTGATATATATATATATATATTAGGTTATTTTCGTATCATTTTAACTACATGTTTAGTCATTATTTTCACTGGAGCATTTAACGTCCAATTGATAATATCTATCTCGATTTGTTAGGTAAAAATATCATTTTAACTACATGTTTAAAATCCATTGAAAATCTCTTTTAAATTATTTTTTTATACTTTGACTTCCCGAAAATGAATTAAAAGAGAGTTAAATAGATATCAGGATAAATAATTTAAGATTTAATTTGAGAAATTTATGTCGTTCCTTAGGTCTAAATAATATTTTAGGAATTTTTATAAACCAGCGTGGAAAGTGCAAATAAAATTAGAAAATAACATTTCTAAATAAAAACCTTAATTAATTACTTGATTATTTTCTTAATTACCTACAACATTTTCCATCCTTCCGCATATACTCGATCATGCATTGCGCTAGCACGTGAGCCCCTTGCATGTTGCCACACTTAAACACCCGTCGGTCCACCGCACAATGCCATAGACTCGGTTCACCGTAGACTAAAATCTGAATTAAAATTTAAATTAAATCCTAGAAATTGATTTAAGCTTCAAAAATTCATAACCTATTTAATTTAACTCAAAATTTGCCCATTCCAATTTTAGAAAATTTATCTTTTTATCCTTTTCATAGTGGTGTAATAAAAACAATAGGTTTATTCTGAACTTTTTATTATTAATTAATTGGAAGTTTAAAATACATTAGAATACATTTTTTTCCTTTTTAGAAAATTCCTAACTCCATCAAAATTCATTTTAAAAATTCATATAATAATTTCAGAAGTTTAATAATTTTATTTTCCTTAATTTAACCCAATCAAATCATATATGCTTGTTGTGTGATTTTGGATTGGTTAATTGAATGTTATGTTTATTTTATTCGTACCGGGAAGACTACGACGTCGTCGAAGAGCCAGAGTACTTCCCGGAAATCCCTCCCTCACCTTTCGTTGAACAAGGCAAGTCACCAAACCAATCTCTTAAGCATATTGAACCCATGTTTTATTAAACTATCGCTAAAACACATAGGGTATACATGCATTAGTCAAATGAAACCCTTACAATATATTTATTTAGGATTCCCCGACCTTGATGTGCAACCCAAGCTATGCTATCTCGCCTAACCTCCTTGCCACCATATGATGACTACTATTAGCTAGTGTCCGATGTATTGACACGATTGTTATAGGATAAAAATGAGTCGTAGCAAGATGGTTCTACTATATGATCCCCGTTACTTCTTATCCTTGGAATTCTGTTGGTGATGAGTTGTGGTTGTGAGTGAAAGCATGGTGGGTTCTGGGTGCAAGCTAGGGCATTGGTCGGTAGCACCCGGGGCACTATAAGGACCGGTCTACAGGATCCGTTGCAATACACTTCCGTACTAACCACAAGTCTAGTGGGTAAGTCCTAACTAAGGTATGGAGTGTTCCAAACCGAGGCCACCATTTGGAGATGGGTCAAGCAGCACCTGCGGGTGGCTTATACCGATGTGGCGCAAAAGGGGGTGCGACGTTAGCCGGGATGCGGCCCGGCGTGCCAGCGAAACCTAGAGCGGGTGGTTATCGCTTGGAGCATTTCATGCTGAGGTTTTGGCACGAGTTCTCGTGGTATGGGTCATCTCGTTTGGGATGAGTGCATGCCTTGAGGGTACAGTAGTACATCTCTGATTAGAGTCATAAATCTTTTCGAAAAACCGAGCCCACGGTCAAGGGCGGGTTGCGTGACATCCCACAGTTAGTTTACTTTTGGAATGGATGTGCATGATGGTTTGACATGTAAGGACTGTTGTGCAAGGAGGGAAAACGTACTCCTCGAGTTAGATTGTGTTATTGATGTTCATGTTGATATTTCCGCATGATAAAATTTGACTACACTAAATGCAATAGCTGAAAATGTACTTTTCCGCACTTTTAGCCATTATCCTTCCATTGTTATTACCCTGCATTACTATTGCATTTGCGGTGAGTTGTTGAGTACTTTTTGTACTCATACCCGTTGGATACACAATTCATAGGATGCCTACTACGAAGATGATGGTCTGGAGTAGTGACCCAGTGAAGAAAACGATCTTGAAGAAGACGTTCGTCATGCAGTCTAATTTATAGTTTCTTTTTATTTTACACTTGTGTAATAATGTGGTCTGCGAACCACGAATGAATGCCTGTATGTACGATGTCGCATGATGAACCTCTTGTTATTATTGTTTTTCTACGGAAATTCAATAATGTTCCGATTTGTTAAATCGGGGCACCACAAGATGGTATCAGAGCCGACTTGACTGTAGGAAGCCAAAAAGACCTTCTTTAGGACTTATTTGCAAAAATATATATAAAAAAAAATAGTATCTACAAAATTTATTCTATAACCTTGACTCAATCCCACTTCATTTTCTACTAGTGACCCAAAAAAAATTTAGATGACAATCTTAGTTCTCGTCTATTCTCGTGAGCACGAGGGATTCGTTGAAGGACTCTACAGACAAGGATCTCCCTATCTTCACCGTCAAAGCCAAGGCAATTGGATCAGAGACCATGAGCCAAGAAGCATCCCTTAGCATCGTTCGAGGAGAATTTTAAGTGTAGAAGACCCTAGATATTGTTAGTTTCATAACGAATTGCTTGATTTTTTTATGGCGTATGGTTTACATCGTCTCTTGTGATGTAATCATACTAGGTTGTTTGCTTGAGGTATAATGATTTATCAATACACACATCACATCAGTAATAAGGTTGGTTAAGGTCCTATCTATAGATCTGATCTTACTCTTTCCTATTCTTCACTTCCCTCTTCCCTATATACCTATCAGATGTCCGTTACGAGAAGAGGAAAAAAATTACCAAAATCTCATACTTAAGGTTTGATGCCATAAGAAACATCATCAAGAAAGCCCTTGCCAAGTCAAGCCCAATCCCGAAGATGTAGTCTGGAAGCCTTCTGTTTGAAGGAGTAATCCAAGAAAAATTGAAGCATATCCTTAACCATCTACTTCTAGCCTTTTCGAATCTCGGGACGAGATTCTTGTTAAGGGGGTTAGATTTGTACCGCCATGATTTTCGTAAGGCGTTAAAAATAAAATAAATTAATTAATAAATGAATTTCAAAAAGAAAATATTAAATGTAGATCATAAATAAGTGAGCTAAAATACGGACCTAAAATTTTCATTTAAAAATAAATCGTAGCTCAAGTATTTTTCTAAAATTTCTATTGCTCTAACTTGCGTCCTAAAAATCTTTCTAGAATTTTTGGCCGCAAAAGAAATTAAATAAGATGTAATCAATAACATTTCATCGCAAGACTCTAACACTAACTAATAAAATATATTTCAGCGTGAATGTTGTGATAAAGCATTTCAATTAGAAATAATATTCCCTTTTCGTTTGTGAAAATTAAGAATACATTTTTCATTCGAATAGTTTAAACCTCGTGGAAAAATACTGTTGGGGGAAAATATCTCATCTTCGGGGTTATCGCCAAAGCAGCATGAAGACAGTCAACCAGTTCGAAGATTGTCCGAAGATCATCTTCGAAGATGCCCAGAACCTGGTTCGAAACCTGAAGTCAGACACTGGTTCGAAGTATGTCTTCGAACCAAGGCCCTTCAGGATCTTTTCTGCCAGCTAAGATGGAAGACTTATCTTCTATCCTATTAGATTAGTCTTTTACCATTTTAGCCCTATTAAGGAAACCGAATAGTTTCCTTAATGTCGGTTGTAATAGAGGGGTAAATAGGTCTTTTCCTTAATGTTTAGGCCTATAAATACCCCCCATTTCACCCTGTAATAGGGACCGATTACAAGTGAATCAATATACACTTTCGAACTATTCTAAGTTATTATCCTTTCGGAGGCTTAGAACAGTTTGCTTCGCAAACACTTCGTTTGTTAGTTTCTTTTCTACAGAAACCTGTTAGCGTAATCTTTTACGCCAACAGTTGGCGCCGTCCGTGGGGAACCTAGTCCAAAAAACTTCGTTCTCTACCAACCTCTTGCATCATGCCTCCTAAGCGGAGCGCACCTCGCAATCCCACTCGGAGGTCCTCTCGGATCTCCGGAGAGATACCCTTCGACACAGTCGAAGTCGGAGGGTCTTCGACTATCCCTCCACCTCTAACTCCGCAAGGGGCTTCTATCCCTCGAGGATACGAAACCTCTCCACCAACCCCTTCTACACTCCGACCGCCCGGAGCCACTCTGCCACCCTCCATTCCGATTGGAACTGATCATACCAGTTCTCAAGACCCGGAAGGTCCTTCCGGAGGAGATGAAGATAGCCTTCGAGATATGGCCACTCAAATGGCCAATCTTCAAGCCGAGGTAGCGAGGTGGCGACAGGAGGCTGCGAACAGGCTTCGCCCTCAAGCCACCCCAGCTATCCCCGAAGTGCACGAAGACGACGATCTTGACTATCCCGAAGCCCCGGAGAACGCCTCTTACGACAATGAATCTCCGTTGCATCCCGAGCTTCAGAAGGTTCGCTTCGATCCGAGGTTCAAAGCTTCGAAGCTTAGCAAGTATGCCGGAGACGAAGATCCCAGTGAGTTTGCGCGTTCTTATGCCCTAGCAATTGAAGCTAGTGGCGGAGACAGAGAAACTATGGCGAAGTGCTTCCCGTTAGCCCTTCAAGGAGTGGCGTTGAGATGGTTCTGGTCTTTAAAACCAGGATCAATCACTTCATGGTCACAGTTGAAGAAGAAGTTCATAAGTAACTTTCAGGGCACCTTCGTGCCCCCCATGTCGACAGGAAGCCTTTTCCAAGTGAAACAGCTCCCCGGAGAAACATTGAGGCAGTACTTCAAGCGCTTCGCTCACACGAAGTCGCAAATTCGGGGGCTGTCCACATCTTCGGTGGTTGATGCAGCTCGGGAAGGCGTCAGTCATAAAGGCCTTCTGGATAAATTGCATCGGAAGAGCATCACCACAGTATCACAGTTGATGTCGTACTTCGAGGAGTACTCGAAGTCGGAAGAAGGTTGGCTTCGGAGGACTACTGCTACTTCGACAGTGTTGACAGAAGTTAAAGCAGAGGTGAAGACTTCGGCTCAGCCGCAAGAACCAGTTCCCGAAGTGCAACATGATAGAAGAAGAGGGCAAAAGCACCCTCGTTCTGAGGTCTTAAATATTGCACCCCTGCAGAAGTTTGCACCAAGAGCTCCACAGTCTGCAGGGAACAAGTCCAGCGGCTGGAGGCCGCCAGGGAAAACGGCTGGCAAGGGCCAGACCCTTTTTTGCTGTATTCATGGAGAGAACCGAAGCCATGCAACTGACACCTGCAAGGCTATTCTTACCCTTCGGGGAGAATACTTGGAGAGAACTTCGGGTCGAGGTAGTACCGACCGAAGTCCAGCAGCAGCAGTGCGCTCGGAGCCGGTCCAGGCTGTGGCGCGGATAGAAAATCTTGATGCTGCAAGGCATCCTCCAGTGGCCAATGTTATGCCACCTCCGAAGCAAGAAGAAGGGCAAGATAGAGGGAAGAGAGTAGTTCTCCCTATCTCCGGAGGAGGTACCCTCGGAAGCATGTCCAAGAGACAGCGAAGAGAGTACGTTCGAGAAGTAGGCCACATTGGAACTTCGTCATCTGCAGCTGCAATGCCGGAGTGGTCTCATGTTCCAATATCTTTCTCTGCGGAGGATGCAGCTGGTATCAAGTTCCCGCATGCAGATCCATTGGTTATTACTGCTGATATTGCAGGAACAGAAGTCCGAAGGGTGCTAATTGACGGAGGTAGCTCGGCAGATATCATATTTGTACAAGCCTTCGATCAGTTATGCATTTCCCGGAAGCATCTCCTTCCAGCGGCTCGTCCTCTGCAAGGCTTCGCAGGACCCCCGCTAGATGCACTTGGCCAGATAGGCCTGGAAGTAACCTTCGGAGAAGGTTTACTAGCCCGAACTGAAGAAGTTATCTTTGATGTGGTGGATGCCCCGTATGCTTATAATGTTATCTTTGGCCGAGGCATGTTGAATCAGTTCGGAGCTGTGGCGCATCACAATTACTTGTGCATGAAGATGCCCACACAATCAGGAGTTCTGACAGTCTTCGGAGATCAAGCCATAGCTCGGAGAGCAGAATATGGTCATGGTCCTCCTCTTGATCCGAGGCAAGTAAACAGTGTCCAAGATAATGGAGAAATTTTTTCAGCCTCCTCCGAAGCTTCGAAGAAGTCGTTTCCAAGACCAAGTCCCGAAGGAGAGATTGCAACGAAGATCATTGTCAAAGATGGTAAAGAATACACTTTTCAGTTTGGTAAAGATTTACCTCCCGAAGTTGCAACTTCCTTGGAAAAGGTTGTAGGAGAAAATTTGGATGTCTTCGCCTGGTCTGACGAAGATATCACCGGAGTCGATCGGGATATTATTGAGCACAGCTTGCTTGTAAACCCGAAGGCCCGGCCTGTTCGACAAGGGCTCCGGAAGATGTCTGCAGAGAGAGCTGCTCTAGCTAAGGACGAAGTTGAAAAACTGTTGAAGGCTGGGATTATCAGAGAAGTGGCCCATACAGAATGGCTAGCCAACCCAGTCTTCGTCAGGAAGAAGTCTTCCGGGAAGTGGCGCATGTGCATTGATTTCACATCTTTGAATAAAGCGTGCCCACGTGACCCCTACCCCATGCCCCGAATTGATCAACTAGTTGACTCCACTGCAGGTTCGGAGTTACTAAGCTTCCTCGACGCGTATTCTGGATATCATCAAATATGGTTGAAGCGCGAAGATGAAATCAAGACGAGCTTTGTAACTCCTTCGGGAGTCTTCTGCTATGTAAGAATGCCCTTCGGCCTAAGAAATGCCGGGGCTACTTTTTCAAGATTAGTTGCTAAGGCTCTAGGTCATCAATTAGGTCGCAACGTGGAGGCCTATATGGATGATATTGTAATAAAGAGTGCTTTAAAGCACCAACATAGCCTAGACTTAGCAGAAACATTCAATAGCCTTCGGGCATGTGGGATCCGCCTTAACCCCGAAAAATGTATATTCGGAGCTAAGGCTGGAAAGTTGTTAGGGTACTTAGTTTCAAGCAGGGGAATTGAAGCTAGCCCTACTCAAATAACTGCGCTGCAGAAGATGGCTCCTCCCGAGAATTTAAAGCAAGTGCAAAAGCTGACTGGACGTCTGGCCGCACTTAGCAGGTTTTTATCAAGGTCTGCGGAGAGGAGTTTGCCAATTTTTAAAGCTTTGAAAGGGTCCGAAGATTTTGCATGGACACCGGAGTGTCAGAAAAGCTTCGAAGATATTAAAGATTATCTCAGCAATCTTGCTACGCTTACGGTGCCTATTGCGGACGAAACCCTACTCCTGTATCTTGCAGCCACAGGATCAGCTGTCAGCGCAGTCCTTGTCAGAGAAGCTGATATCAATGGGAAGTTGGTCCAAAATCCTGTCTATTTTGTATCCGAAGCATTGTCAGGAGCAAAGACAAGATATTCCGAACTTGAAAAGTTCGTTTATGCTCTGATAATGGCTTCGAGGAAGTTAAGACATTATTTTTTGGCTCATAATGTAATTGTACCAACTTCGTATCCTTTAGGAGATATGCTCCGAAGCAAAGATTCCACTGGAAGGATTGGAAAGTGGGCAGTAGAGCTAGCACCCTTCGGCATATCTTTCCTGGCAAGAACAGCTATCAAATCTCAAGTTCTAGCAGACTTCGTAGCAGAGTGGACTCCACCTACGAAGTTGACTCCGGAGAAATCAGATGACGGAGTTTGGACTATTTACTCCGATGGGGCTTTTCAAGCATCCGGAGCAGGCATTGGGGCAGTATTAATTTCACCGTCAGGGCAAAGAGCAATGTACTCCGCAAGACTCAATTTTAAGTCTACCAATAATATAGCGGAGTACGAAGGAATATTATTGGGACTTCGGAAAGCACGTGCTCTAGGGGCTACAAGAATAATTATAAAAACAGATTCTCAGATAGTAGCAGGGCACGTAGACAAAAGTTTTCAGGTCCGACATCCACAGCTTGCAAAGTATTTGGAAGAAATTCGCAAGATCGAAGCACATTTCAAGGGTATTTCCATTCGGAGTATACCAAGAGCTGAAAACGTGCAAGCGGACATTTTAGCGAAGGCTGCTGCCGGAGCTGTGGATGTGCCCGACGAAGCTTTCTATGAGGAGCTCAATATACCTTCGGTGCCTCAAGTTGCTTCTGCAGATATTTTATGCATTCCTAGTGCAGATTGGAAAGATTCAATCATAGAACTCTTGCAAGGAGGAACAAATTTGCCAGAAGAGCCCCAATTGTCAAGATTAAAGCTCAGAGCAAGAAACTATCAGTTAATCAACGGTATATTATACAAGGCCGGAGTATGTTCCCCTCTACTCCGATGTATATCTCAAGCCGAAGGCCAAGAAATTCTTCGAGAAATTCATGAAGGCCTTTGTGGAAGTCATTTAGCCCCTAGAGCTCTGGCAGGAAAAACACTTCGCCAGGGGCTTTATTGGCCCACAATAACAGCTGATGCGGAGAGCTTGGTCCGCACTTGTCAAGGATGCCAGTGGATGGGTCGACGGAGTCATCGCCCACCAACAGCTCTTCAAGTCATTGCTCCGGTATGGCCAATGGCCAGATGGGGTATGGATCTAATTGGTCCCTTTCCGTTAGCAAAGGGAAATCTGAAGTTCGCAGTGGTAGCTATTGAATATTTCTCTAAGTGGGTGGAAGCAGAGCCCTTAACAGCTATCACTTCGAATAATGTACAGAAATTCTTCTGGAAAAACATTATTTGCCGGTTCGGAGTGCCTAGATATCTCACAGTTGACAATGGAACACAGTTCGACGCAGAACCCTTCAGGAAGTTTTGCGAAGACCTAGGCATTCAACTATGTTTTGCTGCAGTGAGACATCCTCAGTCAAATGGAGCAGTTGAGCGAGCCAATGGAAATATCTTATCAGGGCTAAATCGAAGAATAGTAGGATTATCAAAGGGACTGTGGACCGAAGAGCTTCCAAAGATTCTGTGGTCCATTCGGACTACGCAAACAAGGTCCACAGGTTTTACTCCGTTCAGACTACTATTCGGAGATGAAGCTATGACTCCAACGGAGCTCAAAGGAGGATCACTTCGCAGCACCGAACCAGACATCGAAGAAGAAAGACAAGCTTCGTTAGATTTGTCAGAAGAAACAAGGCTTCGAGCTGTAGCCAATTTATCAAAGTATCATCAGCAGACGAAGACTTGGTATGACCCGAAGGTTAAGCTCAGCGAGTTAAGACCGGGTCATCTTGTTCTACGAAGCATTATAGCACCAGGGAAGTTAGGCAATAAATGGGAAGGTCCATATCTAATCGTCCGCTCGGGGCGCCCTGGTTCATTTAAATTAGCTAATTTAGAAGGTGAAGAGTTAGCACATACTTGGCATGCGGAGCACCTAAAGCGATACTTCGCATAAGGGCTCCTTGTAATTCGCTTGTAATCACCTCTAAATTAATAAAGCATACACCCTGTGGCTTGCCTTCCCCTTGACGCTCCTAGTTTCCCGAGCGGACGCGCTGGGACAGAAGTCGTTCGAGAGGGAAGCGTTATCAAGCAGGGCTGTATTTCCGGACTTCGTACCCATAAAGTCGAGGCCTCCGGTGTGGTGGCTGAAATCCATCCGGAGCCCAAGCTGATACCTTGTAGGCATCCGTAAAAGAGCCAATACCACATTCTACGGAGTCCAAGCTTCGGCTGGTAGACTTCCGTAAAAAGAGCCGAAGGTGGCCAAAATCTGCGGAGTCCAAGCTGCAGCTTGTCAGACTTCCGTAAAAAGAGCCGAAGGTGGCCAAATTCTGCGAAGTCCAAGCTCCGGCTGGTAGACTTCTGCAAAAAAGAGCCCAAGTGGCCAAATTCTGCGAAGTCCAAGCTCCGGCTGGTAGACTTCTGCAAAAAAGAGCCCAAGTGGCCAAATTCTGCGAAGTCCAAGCTCCGGCTGGTAGACTTCTGCAAAAATAGCCGAAGGTGGCTACAATTTCTGCGAAATCCAAGCTCCGGCTGGTAGATTTCTGCAAAAAACAGCTGAAGGTGGCTAAAGCAAAACAGCATTTAAGCCATGAGCTTCGAATGACTGTTCATATGCGTCTAAAGTGACAAATTTTTTAAGACACTAAAGTGTCCTGGAAGTTATCTCAATTGATTTCTTTCATGAAATAAACAAGGGTACCAAGTTACCATTCTTCTGACTACAAATAGTCGAAGACATTTCATAAGATTTCAAAAGATCTTTAAAAATGACAGAGGGGCTCCGAACCCCCAAGAAAAAATTGTACTCCGAAGTTTTTCTTTGCGCATAACCATCTTTGAATACAGTTCGAAGTTGCTTATACCCAAAGAGGGGCTAGTAATATGGAGACAATTTTAAATCGGCATTCATTATCAAAATAAATGTATTTACAGATTACATTATGAAAAATTGGTATCTATACCAAGAAGGAATCGGAGACCTCTTCGGTCCCGAGAGCTAGGGGTGGAACGACTAGTTCCAACATCGGAAGTTCTAAGAACTTTACGTTTAACTCTCTTTCTCCCCTTCGAAGCTCTAAAATCCTTCTGTTCTTGTTGAAGTTCGGCCCAAGTTCGAAGCCGCTCGGGGCTTCTCTCCCAGCTTCTAAGATCTTCAGATCTTTTATTTTGGCTTCACCTTCGTCTTCGGACCATTTAGTGTCTTCAGAAGACGAGGTGTTTGCGTCGCTCTCTTTATCTTCCTCTTTAATATAAGACAATACGTCTTTGATTACTTCGGGCGCAATAACGCCGGAGTCATCTCGAGGGATAAGAAATCGAGGACGCTTATAACTCTTTAGAAGTTCGAAGGTGTTCCACAGTGAGCGAAGTTCGCTGTTAAGCTCTAACACTTCGATATCTTCGATAAGAGGCAAAGCCTAAAAATATAACAAACAAGATTTTCATTGATAAATGATTACAAGCACAAAGCTTTACACGGTTAAAAATCCTAAAACATTCCTAAACCTGTGGGTTTGAAGGAGGTTGGCTGCTCGAAGCTTGGCTCCGAACATGCTTCTGGCGTTGGCCTTCATCAATCCAAGCCTTGATCGCAGATCGACCTTCGGCTCTCCACGAAGTTTGGAAGGCCCGCCAAGCAGCAGCTACACCTTCGGAAGGTTTGAGAAGCCGGTCGTCGTCGAAGGTGATTGGACCTCTTCCTGCGTCCGGAGTTATTGATCGGCCCAAATCCTCGTAATAGCGAAGTAGACCAACAGCAGACACATGTCCGGAGAGTTCTCCGTATCTAATGCCCGCCGTCTTCATCTGCTTCGCCACCCCTTGGATCCTTTTCAACCGGCGCAGAAGGCTGATGTTATCATCAGAAGGGAGAATTCCAGTAGTACCGAAGTACTCCAGGACTTCTAACAACTGATTCATAATCTCCGCAGCCACCTTCTCAGACTTCAACTTATCTTCGTTCAGCGCATCCTTCGCCGAAGTAACTTCGTCCAAAACCCCAGAAAGCCTAGCATTCTCAGTAGTCAAAGTGTTTTTCTGTGTCAACAATTGGCTAGCTTCCTCTTCAAGCCGGACGAGCCTAGACCCTGCAGTAGCATGCTCCGCCCGCAGTTTTTCAACCTCTGCTCGAAGCACAATCCTCTCTGCTTCGAGCTCTTTCTTTGCAGCTTCTAAGCTTTGCCTGGCCCTTCGCTCTGTTAATATTATATTATCCATTTGAGTCACTCGACTTTCAGAGATGTTAAAATTCCTTTGAAGAGTGCTATTTTCTTCCCGAAGCCGAGCGATTTCTTCGTCATTGCATAGACTTGCAGCTCGGGCCAAGACAGTTTGCTGCCAAAGTAAAAATCAAAGTAAATATTCATTCGAAGATAAATTCTATAATAATTTACAGTTGTTTCATACCTGGTAAGCTGTACGTTCAATAATGGCATTAAGCTCCGTCCTGTCAGCCTTGCGCAGGATGGCCACTAATTCGGTCTCCCCTATTTCACGACTAGCTCGATCCAAAGGTTCGAGCAAAGTCCGAAGACCAGTTGTTTGCCCTAAGAAAGGAGCCAGCAAGGGGAGCATGCTTATTGCCTCTTGGTCATCTTCGTTCAACGAAGGACCGGAGCTTTGGCCTGCGGACTTCGGAGCCACTGGAGTTTGAGCCTCCCTGGAAGATTGGCTCTCGTCTGTTGAATCAGACGGAGTTGATTCGGAGCTTATAGCAGGCAGGGGCTCTATTTGTCTTTTGCCTCTTCCAGGCCCCTTTTGAATAACTCTTGGGGCTGGCTCCGAAGTCGTCGAAGGTTCAGGAACTATTTCCTCCTGGCGGACTTCTTCCATAGGAGTGGGTTCTGCAAAGTAATCAAAAGTATTATACATAGTATAAAAATTCAAATAAATACAAAAGTTCTTCGAAATCTACCTTCGGCAGTCCGTGGAGGAGTCGTTGTCGGACTGATTGGTGGATCGAAAGCTAATTCTTCATCTGAATCAGCCGTTGAATCATGGACTACAGGAGCATCGTCCTGGGTAGTCCTCGTTGCTTCGTCGGGAATCGAAGCTATAGTGACTTCGACCCCACTTTCATTCACAGGAACTTCGTCCTGAGCTACATCTTCTTGAACTACCGAAGTCCTTGGTTGATCAACATTTTCTCCGGACTCCGGTACGTTCGCAGGTACTTCGGTTTGTGCGGCCCTTTGAGTTTCATTCTCTTCCATTAGGCGCACAAGTAACCTTTCCACTTCTTCTTGGGAATCGGAAACCGAAGCTCTGGAGCTCGAAGGTAAAGGATCTAAAGGTGCGAGGTTCTTCGGCTTCCGAGCCACCCTCTTCACCGGAGTTTTTGCTGAACTTGAAGTTCCAGCTTCGGCTTTCCTTTTTTGAGGCCCTTTCTCCAAAGGCGCCCAATCCATCAGAGGGGGAGGAGTGAGTTTCAGCATTCCCCATACTCTGTTAAATCTTTCCCAACTCCCAACCAGCTTAATTCGCCACTCTTTTTCGGTCGGAGTTGGAGCACCCAAGATTTTTTCCGAAGCCCTTATAATCTGTTCTGAAGTAACAGGGGCTGAAGATTCTACAAAATAAATAAGTCAAGTCAGTTTTTCTTCGAAGTAAATATGTTTAATGCATGTTGTTTTCGAAGTTACCTGTAGGACTTGAAGTCAAGTTAATTCTGCGAAGACCACCTTCGGAATCATCTTCGAAGATAATAGGCCAGTCGGCCATCAGTGGAGGAATTTGAAGACCGATGAATTCTTCGGCCAAATCCCGCATACTGAGCCTTCGGCTAACTTTTTCAAGCAAATTCAGACGGGCTTCGAATTGGCCTTCGTCAGGACGCACCAAAGCTTCTTTTCGGAATTGGATTTCTCTAAGAGGTCCGGCCAGAGGATTGCTTGCCCCGACTTCAGCATAAAACCACCGCAGCACCCAATCAGTATACCATCTAGCATTGATGGCCTTAGCAGGGAATCGTAGAGCGTATTCATCTCGAAGCCTAAAATTGATGCTTCCGAAGGCAACCACTACTTTTTCACCTCCGGAGCCTACGAAGGTCTTCGGCTGACAAGTTGCTCTATGCAATGCTGCGAAGATTTCAGCCCTCCCCTCACAACCTTCGGCTCTTAAGGCCCATTCAAAAATAGCTAATCTAGCTACTGCGTTCGGAGATAATTGAGGGAGAGTTATATGGAACAGTTCGAGTACCTCTGCCAGAAAGTCCACTGCAGGAAGACCCAAACCGGCTTCGAAAAAGGCTTCGAACACTACTACTTCTCCGGGTCTGGGCACTGGAATCACTTCTTTCCCTGGTTTTCGAATCATAACTCCCGCACCAATATTTCCTCCTGCTGCCATTGCCAGGGACTCTCTTTTGCAGGTTGAAGGTCCTAATTCAAAGGATTGGTCCAAATATTTGGTCGATGGAGGACACAGACCTTGATCATCGGCGATTTGGGGATTTATTCCCTTTGCCGCCATGGAAGATGTCGCCTGCATCGAAGGCGTCGCCGCCACTGTCGCCGCTGCCGCTGCCGCAGTCGCTTGTTGACGAACCAAGGTTGAAGGAGGTGCAGAGCCTTTGGTCTTCGCCATCGCAATCGCTGGATCGATCTGAGAGAGTGGAGACTAGGGCTCAAGAACTCGAAAGTTAGGGCTCAAGAACTCAAAGGGCTCAAAAGGCTTTTGACTGAGAGGAAGCAGTGAAAAGGTAATCGAGTAAGTTCTGGAGTTCTTTATTTATAGTCTAACTTTCCGTTTGTTACCGTTTGGGCTCTGCCCTTTCGCATTCCCGCCTGTTATTTTTCTCCGAAAATAACGCTTCGTATAACTCCGTTAGAAACAGAGACTAACGGCTATATTTTCTAAGTCTAAAAAGACTCTCGAACTTCCTAAGTCGGTTCTAAGATAGTTCGAAAAGTAATTACCTTATGACTGATTCGAAGTTCATATCTTCATGCATTTCGAAGATAAAGCGAAAATCAATAACCCCTATGATTGGTTATCTTTTCTTTCCGTATACTGCTTTCCTAACGTTACAGGTCGAACGGAGAAGCGTATTCGAGGGGCTACTGTTGGGGGAAAATATCTCATCTTCGGGGTTATCGCCAAAGCAGCATGAAGACAGTCAACCAGTTCGAAGATTGTCCGAAGATCATCTTCGAAGATGCCCAGAACCTGGTTCGAAACCTGAAGTCAGACACTGGTTCGAAGTATGTCTTCGAACCAAGGCCCTTCAGGATCTTTTCTGCCAGCTAAGATGGAAGACTTATCTTCTATCCTATTAGATTAGTCTTTTACCATTTTAGCCCTATTAAGGAAACCGAATAGTTTCCTTAATGTCGGTTGTAATAGAGGGGTAAATAGGTCTTTTCCTTAATGTTTAGGCCTATAAATACCCCCCATTTCACCCTGTAATAGGGACCGATTACAAGTGAATCAATATACACTTTCGAACTATTCTAAGTTATTATCCTTTCGGAGGCTTAGAACAGTTTGCTTCGCAAACACTTCGTTTGTTAGTTTCTTTTCTACAGAAACCTGTTAGCGTAATCTTTTACGCCAACAAATACTTTTTTTAAAAAATCTTTATTATATTTTAAATACCAAAATGAATTTAAAGCCTTAATTTTGCGTTCAAGTTTTGAATATTTAATTTAGACGTGAATACAAATATTCTCGATCACCAATTATTCTTTAAAATATAAATGAGCAATCTCGCATATACTCTCTTAATTACCTACAACATTATTTTCTTAATTACCTACAACATTTTCCATCCTTCCGCATATACTCGATCATGCATTGCGCTAGCACGTGAGCCCCTTACATGTTGCCACACTTAAACACTCGCCGGTCCACCGCACAATGCCATAGACTCGGTTCACCATAGACTAGAATCTGAATTAAAATTTAAATTAAATCCTAGAAATTGATTTAAGCTTCAAAAATTCATAACCTATTTAATTTAACTCAAAATTTGCCCATTCCCATTTTAGAAAAATTATCTTTTTATCCTTTTCATAGTGGTGTAATAAAAACAATAGGTTTATTCTGAACTTTTTATTATTAATTAATTGGAAGTTTAAAATACATTAGAATACATTTTTTCCTTTTTAGAAAATTCCTAACTCCATCACAATTCATTTTAAAAATTCATATAATAATTTCAGAAGTTTAATAATTTTATTTTCCTTAATTTAACCCAATCAAAACATATATGCTTGTTATGTGATTTTGGATTGTTTAATTGAATGTTATGTTTATTTTATTCGTACCGGGAAGACTACGACGTCGTCGAAGAGCCAGAGTACTTCCCGGAAGTCCCTCCCTCACCTTTCGCTAAACAAGGCAAGTCACCAAACCAATCTCTTGAGCATATTGAACCCATGTTTTATTAAACTATCGCTAAAACACATAGGGTATACATGCATTAGTCAAATGAAACCCTTACAAAATATTTATTTAGGATTCCCCGACCTTGATGTGCAACCCAAGCCATGCTATCTCGCCTAACCTCCTTGCCACCATATGATGACTACTATTAGCTAGTGTCCGATGTATTGACACGATTGCTATAGGATAAAAATGAGTCGTAGCAAGATGGTTCTACTGTATGATCCCCGTTACTTCTTATCCTTGGAATTCTGTTGGTGATGAGTTGTGGTTGTGAGTGAATGCATGGTGGGTTCCAGGTGCAAGCTAGGGCATTGGTCGGTAGCACCCGGGGCACTATAAGGACCGGTCTGTGGCATCCGTTGCAATACACTTCCGTACTAACCATAAGTCTAGTGGGTAAGTCCTAACTAAGGTATGGAGTGTTCCAAACCGAGGCCACCATTTGGAGATGGGTCGAGCAGCACCTGCGGGTGGCTTGTACCGACGTGGTGCAAAAGGGGTGCGACGTTAGTCGGGATGCAGCCCGGTGCGCCAGTGAAACCTAGAGCGGGTGGTTATCGCTTGGAGCATTTCATGCTGAGGTTTTGGCACAAGTTCCCGTGGTATGGGTCATCTCGTTTGGGATGAGTGCGTGCCTTGTGGGTACAATAGTACATCTCTGATCAGAGTCATAAATCTTTTCGAAAAGCCGAGCCCACGGTCTTTTGAGGACATTGAACGGTCCGAAGAAGAAAATATTGCTAAAGAACAAGTAGAAAAGAGCCCTGAACAACTTCAAAGCTAGGAAAGAAGCCCCAAGTGACTTCGAAGCTGGGACGAACTTCAGCAAGAGCAAAATGACATCAGAACTTCAAAATAAGGGAAGAGGGTTAAGCATAAAGTTGTTAGAACTCCTGGCTCCGCAACAAGTCGCCTCCGAAGTCGCACTAGTAGTTCTTGGGATCAAAGAGGGCTTCGTTTCCTTCTTAGTATAGATACTAATTTTTCATGATGTAATGTAATACGATCATCCAATTAATATAATTTGTTTCTGAAGCATCGCTTGATTGTTCCTTATTCACCTGCCCCTCCTTGTGGGTTGGGGACCGTACACATTGCGATAGGGTCCGTCGGACACAATGATTAATATAACAACCTGATGCTTCGCATAACACTTGGTAATCATATTTTACTCTTTCGTAGAGTTCTTCGAACTGTATGTTTGTATTATGATGTTTATAAGTTTCGGAACTGAGTTTATACTTAGCTCCAACTACAAACACTTAGGACTTTAAAAAGTATTTCATTAGGCCAGAGCCTTGAAACCATATTGCTTGGTCGCCTACGACACTTTTACAGATGCTTCGAACCCGGAGGCTGGAAATCTGTTCTTTTAAAGTCCTTAGACTCTTCTAAGGATCCTAACAAGCTAGATCCTAGAATCCATAGGCCGGCCACCTATGACTCTTTTACAAATGCTTTGAACCCGAAGGCTGGAAATCTGTTCTTTTAAAGTCCTTAGACTCTTCTACGGATCCTAACAAGGCGGAGCCTAAAATCCGTAGGCTGGCCACCTTTGGCTATTTTACAGATTCTTCGAACCCGGTGGACGGAAATCTATTCTTTTAAAGTCCTTAGACTCTTCTACGGATTCTAACAATACGGAGCCTAGAATCCGTAGGCTGGCCACCTTTTGCTCTTTTACAAATGCTTCGAACCCGAAGGTCGAAAACCTGTTCTTTTAAAGTCCTTAGACTCTTCTATGGATCCTAACAAGCCGGAGCCTGGAATCCGTAGGCTGGTCACCTTCGGCTCTTTTACAGAATCCTTGAACCGATGGTTTGAAGGCCGTTTGCTAGGTTCCTTGAAAGATGCATACTTCTGCAAGCATCTCCATTCTCCTGATGCATCCACCAGGAGTAAGGAATATTTGATGACTAAGCATAATTCGAACCTCAATCTTTATTTAACTTAGAAAGATACTTTTACAATTGCTTACAAGGAGCTCCTAAGCGTAATAACGTTTAAGGTGCTCTGCATGCCATGAATGCTTCAACTATTCCCCTTCTAAATTAGCTAGCTTAAACGACATGGGGCGCCCTGAGCGTAGGATAATATATGGTCCTTCCCATTTATTTCCTAGCTTCCCCGGAGCGATTACACTTCGCAACACCAAATGACCTGGTCTAAGCTCGTTCACTTTTATCTTCGGGTCATACCATGCCTTCGTTTGGTCTTGGTACTTCGTCAGATTGGTGACAGCTCGAAGCCTTGTCTCTTCTGACAAGTCCGGCGAAGTGTTTCTTTCATCGTCATTCCCAGGCTCCGTTACGTGGTGTGATCCACCTTTAAGATACGTAGGAGTCATGGCCTCGTCTCTGAATAGCAGCCTAAATGGGGTGAAGCCCGTGGACCTAGCTTGAGTGGTCCGAATGGACCATAAAATTTTGGGAAGTTCTTCGGTCCACAACACCTTAGCTAACCCGACAATCCTTCAATTCAAACCAGAGAGAATATTTCTATCGGCCCGCTCGATGGCTCCATTGGATTGGGGGTGGCGAACAGCTGTGAAGCATAGCTTGATGCCCAAGCCTTCGCAAAACTCTCTAAAGGGCTCGGCGTCAAACTGAGTGTCGTTATCAACAGTTAACTCCCTGTGCACTTCGAACCTTCAAAAAATATTTTGCCAGAAGAATTTTTGCACATCTCTTGAAGTGATAGCAGTTAGGGGTTCAGCTTAGACCCATTTAGAAAAATATTCAATTGCTACCGCTGCAAACTTCAAGCTGCCTTTTTCCATTGGAAAAGGGCCGATGAGATCCATTCCACATCGCGCCATTGGCTATACCAGAGCAATAACTTGAAGAGGGGTCGGTGGACGGTGGCTCCGCATTCCCATCCACTAGCACCCTTGGCAGGTTCAAACTAACTCTTCCGCATCTCTTACAATTGTTGGCCAATAGAGCCCCTATCGGAGTGTCTTTCTTGCTAGAGCACGGGGGGCTAGATGGCTGCCACATAAGCCTTCGTGAATCTCCCAAAGTATATCTTGGTCTTCGGGTTGTGAGATGCACCGGAGTAGGGGAGAACAAACTCCGACTTTATACAAAATTCCGTTGACAAGCTCATAATTTCGAGCTCTTGCTTGGAGTCTTCAAAAATCCGGACCTTCTGACAAGACTGCGTTGTTTTGCAAAACATCCATTATCAGAGTCTGCCAATCGGCGATTGGGATGCAAAGCGCCCTCCGGGAGGTCCAATGCTCCGGCCGTAGCCTTCGCTAGAATGTCTGCAAGTTGATTATCTGCTCAGGGGATACTTCAAATAGAAAATCCTTTAAACATTGCTTCGGTCTTACGGATTTCTTCTAAATACTTTGCAAGATGCAGATTCCTGGCTTGGAAGCTCTTGTCAACATGCCCTGCGACGACATGGGATTCTATTTTTATTATAATCCTTGCTGCTCCAAGTGCCTTTGTCTTTCGGAGGCCTAGTAGGATCCCTTCGTACTCTGCGATATTGGTTTTTAATTTAATATCATTTCAATGCAGATTTTAATAGAATGCAGTGTTGAGCACTCTATTATTGGTATCCGTTCAAAATTAGAACCAGGGTGCAGCTTAAGATATTGTGGACTACTTAATAGTCAATACTCATATGTGTTTGCACAAGCAGATGGAATTTAGAAACTTTTTCAACCACTTCAAAGAAATGTAAGGCAGAGACGGATGAAAAGAAACATATACATAATCTTATGACAACATTAAGCATGCGCGACTAATCATCATACATTTTATTTACATATGCACTGTGTCCATTTGAGTTCCGAAAGGCAAGCTAGCAAACTATAAAAAGTAACACAAATGGACTAATCCATTGTGAATCACAATATTTGCATAGGAACTATGAGAAGTACACATTTGCACAGGACAGCCAGAAGAGCCCCAAGAATAAAAATTTTAACATGACATAAACAAGCAATAGTGATTATAAGTGTATGACAACTTGTTAGCATGGGTCACAAGCAAAATCATATTCGAGAGACTACGGTAGAATATTAATTCTTAAACATCTCAGTTGCATCCATTTCTCAATATCTAAAAGAAGAATTCATAAGAGTTAGTTTCATGAACATTCAGTTTGCAACAAATTCCGGACTGATGAGAGCAGTATTCAGTATGCCTTTGTCAGGATATTTATCATCAGAATTCATTGATTCATTGATTCATTGAATCATTCAGATATGTGCATTTATTCAGTATTCAATGAATCAATGAATTCTCAAAAAATGTTAGAGTTAAAAATCATATTTGCATTTGAATCTATGAATTCTCAAAAAATGTTAGAGTTAAAAATCATATTTGCATTTGAATCAATGAATTGTAGACTGATGAGAGAAACACCTTTAGGTTAGTGAACTTTCAGTGCAATTTCTATCATAAAAATTAACAAAACCTCCTTCCAAGCAGCATCATAGTGAAATAAATGTCATCATCACTATTAAAACAAAACCAGAGCTATATATTTGTAATACAGTTGCAGCATCAAGAAGTTGTGTACATCAGTGAACCTTGCTACAGGAACTCAATGTGGCACTACTCGGTAGTGAAGAAACTGTGAGAGAAGGAAGAGGAGTACCTTCAGTAGATGTGAGTGCTGAACCCTGAAATGGTCATCACTGTCCTCGTCAAGGTTGTCGGCGCAGATCGGACACACCCGAAGGCAAGTATAATTGTATGACAACTTGTCAGCATGGGTCACAAGCAAAATCATATTCGAGAGACTACAGTAGAATCTTAATTCTTAAAAATCTCAGTTGCATCCATTTCTCAATGTCTAAAAGAAGAATTCATAAGAGTTAGTTTCAGTTACAGCATCAAGAAGTTGTGTACATCAATGAACCTTGCTACATGAACTCAATGTGGCACTACATGGCAGTGAAGTCACTGTGAGAGCAGGAAGAGGAGTACCTTCAGTAGATGTGAGTGCTGAACACTGAAATGGTCTTCACTGTCCTCGTCAAGGTTGTCAGCGCAGATCGGCAACACCTGAAGGCAAGTATAAGTGTATGACAACTTGTCAGCATGGGTCACAAGCAAAATCATATTCGAGATACTACAGTAGAATCTTAATTCTTAAACATCTCAGTTGCATCCATTTCTCAATGTCTAAAAGAAGAATTCATAAGAGTTAGTTTTGTTCATAAATAGAATTCAATAAGCAATAAATTCATGAACATTTAGTTTGCAACGAATTCTGGACTGATGAGAGCAGTATTTAGTATGCCTTTGTCAGGATATTTATCATCAGAATTCATTGATTCATTTATTCATTGAATCATTCAGATATGTGTATTTATTCAGTATTCAATAAATCAATGAATCAATGAATTCTCAAAAAGTGTTAGTGTCACGTACGGCCACACATATTCTAGAAGCCGTCCGGCCAGAGATGTGAGGAGAGCAGGGCTGTTAGGGAAGTAATTATCATGCAGCAGGTTGTTGTCAGATTGTTAGAAAAGTAGTTAGCATGCATGGGATATATATAGGGCTGTTGAAAAACATTGGCAGAACTACAAATATCAAATTACCTCTTCTTCTCTTACCTCTGTCTACCCGGGTGCTGAGGGGGAAATGCTCACCCCAACAACAGATCACGGCTACGAGCTGCATAGCTGAGGTCCTCCTTCCCTGACCACCGCTGCGCTTGACAGTTAGAGTTAAAAATCATATTTGCATTTGAATCAATGAAGTCTGGACTGATGAGAGCAACACCTTTAGGTTACTGAACTTTTCAGTTTGCAACGAATTCTGGACTTATGAGAGCAGTATTCAGTATGCCTTTGTCAGGATATTTATCATCAGAATTCATTGATTCATTGATTCATTGAATCATTCTTATATGTGTATTTATTCAGTATTCAATGAATCAATAAATTCTCAAAAAGTGTTAGAGTTATAAATCATATTTGCATTTTAATCAATAAATTCTGGACTGATGAGAGCAACACCTTTAGGTTACTGAACTTTCATAGTGCAATTTCTATCTTAAAAATTAACAAAACCTCCTTCCAAGCAGCATCAGTAGAGAAATAAATGTCATCATCTCCATTAATAGTAGCATTGCAATACAGCTGCAGCATTAAGAAGTTGTGTACATCAATGAACCTTGCTACATGAACTCAATGTGGCACTACTCGGCAGTGAAGGCACTGTGAGAGCAGGAAGAGGAGTACCTCCAGTAGATGTGAGTGGTGAACCCTGATATGGTCTTCATTGTGCTCGTCAAGGTTGTCGGTACAGATCGGACACACATGAAGGCAAGTCATTCCACTACTACAAATCGCTATTGTAGTGGCATTGGAGTTTTCTACTATAGTGGCGGACCATAAGATGCCCACCACCAGGGTTGCTGGTGCAAACGGCAGCACTAGCGCCCGCCACTACTATTGGTAAAGTAGTGGCGGTCGGTGCTGACGTCAGCCCGGACCGCCACTATTTTACCAATAGTAGTGGCGGGCGCTGGTGCTGCCCGCCGCTGCTACGCTGTCTGCCACTAAAGTATTGATGACATCACTTGCGACCGCCACTACTATTCTGGCTATATATGCGCACCTTCTTCCTCCCCAAGCTCTACCAAGTTCGCATTTAATTTTGTCCGTACAATGACAACAAAAATATTAACTATCTTAAAGCGCCAAGTCGTTCGTCCGTCCGCATCCCCTCCCCCAACGCACAGCCCCACTACCCACCTCCCCCACGGCGCAGAGCACCGCAACCGCCGCCCCCCACGTCGCCTTGAAGCGAGTAGAGCTACGGAGGAGTGAAAAGAAGGGCTCCTCTTTTTTCATTCGCACATCCCGCTCCAACCCTAGCCCCGCCGTGACCATCCTTCCCGCACCGCCGGCATGGTGCCTCCCCGTCGTAGGCGCCCCATAAAAGAGCCTTTCCATCCCATCCGCACGTCCGTCCCCATTCCCGGCATCGTCGCGGCATGCAGACCGATGGCGAGAGAGGAAGGTGAAGGAGCGGCTCCACATGCTGAGCCGCCTCGGTCCCGGATGTTGGAAGCTCCCTGCGCCGGTGCTGCTCAAGGAGATGACCGATTATGTGGTCGCGCTGGAGATGCATGTAAGGCCATGCACATTGTCACCGAGGCACCTGTGTCCACCGACGCCCCTCATCAGGTTCTGGCTCTCCTAGGTCCCGTCTTCCTCTACTTGCCTTGATCTCCCTTCCCTATCCTCACCGGTCTTCTGGTCTCCAATTTCTTATAGATGTAGAGCTTGGTGTGTTCTTACATGTTGATGTTTGGGAAGCTGTATGAAGATGATGGATTGCCTTCTCAACTCATCTTATTTGTGTCACTTTCGTACTTTTGTTCCTTCTCTGGCTAGGATTAGTCTAAATTTGTTTTATTTACATACGAATGTTCTGGTAGGATTAGTTTGTTACTTTTCTTGATAAAGATATATTTGCTTCATTTGTTACTTGATTTTTTATTAGTTCTCTAATAGGCAATTGGAAATGCTTGAGAAGCAAGAGCATATGTAGTTCTTAAAGGCATCCTCTGTGGGATTTGTGTAACTGAATGTACTTTATCTCCAATGTAAAAAAATGACATCTTCATTAGAGTGCCACACATGAGAATATGAGATGGTGTGAAACATTGTAAGAGTGAAACAAAAAATATTAAATTATATGCTTCTTACCAAACTTAAGTTTTGTTATGTTGTTGACAATCTGAGGCGGGCTGAAGCTGAAGCACCCTGTCTTGGATCCATATCTAGCAGTTGGGTTCCTTCCCTTTGCAATTGACTTCATGAGGGTTGGCCAATTGGTCAATATAAGATGGAGAGTTGAAAGGCTGAAGAACCCGGACTACGCCCCTCTATTTGCCGTAAGCCTCCATTTGACTTTCTCAAAAATTGCATTTGTTACTCTAACCAGTCACCGTGTAATTCGTGTAATGTTTATATCATGTCAATATGCGTTGTTTTCATCAGATAAGCCTCAATACAAAAACGAGATTATTTCCCCCTTCAAACCCAACATGCATTTCATTTGACATATGGTTGCTGTGAGGAAATGCGGTCACATATAGTTGTCCAGTACATAGAGTAATCTCGAGCCTTAACACAACTCACTTGTCAACTTCCTTGGTGCAATGCCAGTCTTCGTTTTACACACTGCCCTTGTAAAATGGTGTCCGGGTACGTCTATCCGTCGTAGCTGGACCTATCGGACGTCGGCGAGGCCAACATCAACTGCAACCCAGCAGGTCCCCATCTGGTGTGCGTCCTTCCTCCGACGCTCAACAACTCGTACTGCATACCGGCTTGATCCATCACGTGGCTTGTTGTAGCCTTGTGCCACATGAGAGTTGTATCATGTTTTTGTCGAGACATTCCTTTTGTGCAGATAGTTGGTTTGAAGAAACGAGTTCAATGTTTTCGTGTATTATGACTACAGAGTTCATAGTGTATAACTGTATATTATTAAGTGATCGACTGCATCAAAAATCTATTAAGGGTCTGTTTGGATCCAAGGGGCTAAAATAAAGTGACTAAAAAATGGGCTAAAATTTTAATCATCATTGTTTGGATCCAAGGGCTAAAAAAAGCTAAAGCATTTTATTGTTGTGTATAATGACTGAAATATTCCTCATTTATTGCTCTTGCTTTTCATGCATGCATGCATGGTGGGGGTATGAGTGTAAAAGGGGTATTTTAGCCCCTCTTTAGCTCCTCCTTGGGGGCTAATGGGCTAAAAATTTTTAGCTCCTTTTTAGCCTTGGTGTTTGGATTTTTAGCCCCTAAAGTGATTAAATTGTAGCTCCTTATGCTTTAACCCCTAGATCCAAACAGGCCCTAAGAATATGGCTCAGAAGCCATATTTTTTATAGGGATACTAGATGTCGTGCTTGCAGGTCTACTGGAGTGATGAGATTCTCATTTTCTCTCACTGATAAATATTCCTACGCTTGTCTTTGCAGCTTATTTCAAGGTATAGCTACTGCACATGACTCATTGCCTTACTTTTTTTATGATTTATTATACGGTGGTTGATCTTTTTTGTTCTGCATTCCATGATAAGTCATACGACATGGCTTTCTTTTGGTCTCTGTCTCCATGTAAAAGCTCAAATTCTCTTGTAGATACTCAATGTGCATTATCTGTACTTGTAGAGGATTTTATATATGTATGCCAAATCCACAGTACACTTATAACAATATCATATTGTTTCTTAACATTACGAAACATGTTTGAATAAATATCATGCTTTATATATATATATATGTATATGTGTGTTATTAAAAAAACTCCGTTGCAAAGCACGTGCATCTTACTAGTCTAGATAAAGAGGGGGAGGCTTTGTTTTCATTTCTTTTGAAGGATTTCATTCTAGTAGGTAAATCCATGCTGAATCTCACATTTATTTTGTATTTAATCATGTATATAATGAGTTATTAGCGTTTTACTAATTTAGGGTTTGTGAATAGAAATTTTCAAATAATCTTCCATTTATAGGGTTTCTTTCTCCCAAATAAACAAATATGACCCTCCTCACAATTATTCATCACTTGTATAAATTTTTACGCCGTTTTAATCTCTTTTTTAATTTGATTTATGAATATAGATCTAGAGTTATGTTGTTTGGAGAGAGAAATCAATGTAGTTAATTTATTTAATAATTTTTTTCTACTTAATACATAGTTTGAATTAAAACATTTTTAATTAATGTTGTTTGAGTGATAATAAATCAATATATTTTCAATTTGTAAATTAATAAAATTAATAATAATGAATTTATTAATATATTTTCAAATAATATATGTTTTAGATGGAGCACAGGTCCTGGATGTACTCGTCCAATGACGGAGATGTGGTGGCATATTTTAACAGAGTAACTGAATTTACTGAAGCTGCCCGCACAATAATATGCTTCCCGTTAGAGTGAAGCGGCAATATATTGTCCTTGTAAAGTTTGTAAAAACGAAGCGATGTATCCGTGTTCAGATCGTGAAACCATACGATTTCACTTGTTGAAAAATGGTTTCGTGAAGAACTATTATATATGAATGAAACACGGTGAGATGGCAAAAACCCTCCTAAAGATTCTGATGTGCCGCAAGATGCTCATCAACATAGAAGAGGTTGTGATCATACATCCGACATAACACATGATGTTGATCAACATGATGATGATGATGCTTTTGATGTGGAGGAACTGATGCGAAATGTTGCGCCTGAGGTGATGTTGTAGAGAACTACAACAAAAGGATACGATAACTTTGAAGCACTCGACAAAGCATCAAAAAACCTTCTTTATGAGGAACGCCACAGATGTGATAAGTAGTATACTGTGTTGCACACAATTCTTGATCTTATGAAACTAAAGGCCAACAATGGATGCTCTGGCACTAGTTTTTCAGATCTTTTACAACTCCTAAAAAAGGTTTTGCCGAAACCCAATGTCTACCATCTAATACGTACCAAGCAAAGAAGATGATTTGTCCATTGACTTTGGGCGTTCAGAAGATTCATGCATGTCCGAACCACTGTATCTTAGATCAAAAAGAGTATGGATTATTAGAGAGATATCCGCGGTGCAACACAAGTCGATACAAATGTCCAAATGACTGTGTGGAGGACTACAATGACAACCAGAAGAAGAATAAGAAGTTGCAGAAGAGGAAGAAAAATGTTATTGCAGACCATCATGGATATAAGATGGAGAGGAAAGTTCCAGCCTTAGTAATGTGGTACCTACCATTGATTGATCGCTTGAAATGTATGTTCTCTAATCCCAGAGATGCTAAACTATTAATCTGGCATTTCGCTGGGCGAAAGAAGGACGGAAAACTTTGGCACCCTACGGATGCTAGGCAGTGGAAATCATTTGACCTGGCCCATCCAGATCTCTCGGACGATCCTAGAAATATCAGGATGGTACTTAGCACGGATGGAATGAATCCCTTTGGTGAGATGAGGAACCCACAAAGTACGTGGTCGGTCTTTCTATGCTTGTTCAACATTCCATCATGGTTGTGCCATAAAAGAAAATACCTTATGCTCACTACTCTAATTTCCCGTCCAATACAACCTGGCAATGACATTTATATCTTTCTAGAACCTTTGATGGAGGATATGAAACGTCTAGGGGAACATGGTTGTTGGCGTAAAAGATTACGCTAACAGGTTCTCTAAGATTAAGAACTAACAAACATTGAATTTGTGTTGAGAACTATCTCAAGCCTTCGAATTGGATAATAGCTTAAGTAGTCCGAAATTGTGTATTGAATAGCTGAGTATTCGATGCCTATTACAGGGTAAGAAGGAGGGTATTTATAGGCAAAAAGTCTAAGGAAAAGAAATATTTACCCCTCAATTATAACCGACATAGGGCAGACTATTCGATACCCCGAATTGGGCTAAAATAGTAAAATCTATCCGAAGAGAATAGATAAGGTAGACGTCTTATCAATCTGGCTGTTATCCACCTTAGCTTCGAAGCCTTCAGAGAGCGCCTTCGAATTGTAAGCCGAAGCACCCTTCAGCTTAGAAACTTCACCACATTCGGACATAAGCACAAGCTTCGATGTAGATAAGTTATATTTGACTACCAATCTATAAAATCCTGAGGATAAAGTATTTTCCCCCAACAGTAGCCCCTCGAATACGCTTCTCCAATTTTAACCTGTATAGTAGGAAAGTAGTATACGCAAGGAATATTTTCATATTCAGGGACTTAGAGAAATTTGAAGGTATTACAGCTATCCGAAGGGTATTTGACATAGAGGCATCCCCGATGAAAGCTTCGAAATGGGACTACTGTGTGAACACTGTTGGGGGAAAATATCTCATCTTCGGGGTTATTGCCGAAGCAACATAAAGGCAGACAGCGGATTCGAAGGTTCCCAGACGATCATCTTCGAAGATACCCGGAACCAAGTTCGAAGTACGAAGATAGGCATTGGTTCGGAGTACATCTTCGAACTAAGGCTTTTCAAGATCTTTTCTGCCAGCTAAGATGGAAGACTTATCTTCTTTCTCATTAGATTAGTCTTTTACCATTTTAGCCCTATTAAGGGAACCGAATAGTTTCCACTATGTCGGTTGTAATAGAGGGGTAAATAGGTCTTTTCCTTAATGTTTGGGCCTATAAATACCCCCCATTTCACCCTGTAATAGGGACCGAATACAAGTTATTCAATACACACATTCGAACTATTCTAAGTTATTATCCTTTCGGAGGCTTAGAACAGTTTGCTTCACAAACACTTCGTTTGTTAGTTTCTTTTCCACAGAAACCTGTTAGCGCAATCTTTTACGCCAACAGTTGGCGCCGTCCGTGGGGAACCTAGTCCGAAAAACTTCGTTCTCTACCAACTTCTTACATCATGCCTCCTAAGCGGAGCGCACCCCGCAATCCCACTCGGAGGTCCTCTCGGATCTCCGGAGAAATACCCTTCGACACAGTTGAAGTCGGAGGGCCTTCGACATTCCCTCCGCAAACTCCGGAAGGGGCTTCCATCCCTCGAACATACGAAGCTTCTCCGCCAACCCCTTCCATACTCCGACCGCCCGGAGTCCCTTCTCCACCCTCTATCCCAATTCGAATTGATCCTACCAGTTCTCAAGACCCGGAAGGTCCTTCCGGAGGAGATGAAGATAATCTTGGGGATATGGCCACTCAAATGGCCAACCTTCAAGCTGAGGTAGCGAGGTGGCGACAAGAAGCTGCGAACAGGCTTCGTTCTCAAGCCATCCCAACTATCCCAGAAGTGCCCGAAGACGACGATCTTGATTATCCCGAAGCCCCGGAGAACACCTCCTTCGACAATGAATCTCCACTGCATCCTGAGCTGCAGAAAGTTCGCTTTGATCCAAAGTTTAAAACTTCGAAGCTCTGTAAGTATGCCGGAGATGAAGATCCTGGAGAGTTCGTTCATTCTTATGCCCTAGCCATTGAGGCTAGCGGAGGAGTCCGAGACACCATGGCGAAGTGCTTCCCTTTAGGTCTTCAAGGAGTAGCATTGAGATGGTTCTGGTCCTTGAAGCCAGGATCAATCAATTCATGGTCGCAGCTGAAGAGGAAGTTTATAAGCAACTTTCAGGGCACCTTCGTGCCTCCCATGTCAACAAGAAGCCTTTTCCAGGTGAAACAGCTCCCCGGAGAAACATTGAGGCAGTACTTCAAGCGCTTCGCTCATACGAAGTCGCAAATTCGGGGGCTATCCGCATCCTCAGTGGTTGATGCAGCTCGGGAAGGCGTCAGTCATCAAGGCCTTCTGGATAAGCTTCATCGGAAAAGCATCTCCTCGGTCTCTCAGTTGATGTCATACTTCGAGGAGTATGCGAGGTCAGAAGAGGGTTGGCTTCGGAGGACTGCTGCTACTTCGTCCATATTGCAAGAAGTCAAAGTAGAAGTGAAAACTTCGGCACAGCCACAGGAACCAGTCTTCGAAGTGCAACATGATCGGAGAAAAGGGCAAAAGCACCCTCGTTATGAAGTCATGAATATTGCACCCCCACAGAAGTTTGCACCAAGAGCTCCACAGTCTACGGGGAACAAGGCCAGCGGCTGGAGGCCGCCAGGGAAAACGGCTGGCAAGGGCCAGACCCTTTTCTACTGCATTCATGGAGAAAATCGAAGCCATGCAACTAATACTTGCAAGGCTATACTTACCCTAAGGGGAGAGTACTTAGAGAGAACTTCGGGTCGAGGCAGTACCGACCGAAGTCCAGCTGCAACGCGCCCAGAGCCGGTCCAGGCTGTGGCGCGAATAGAAAATTTTGATGCTGCAAGACACCCTCCGGTGGCCAATGTTATGCCACCTCCGAAGCAAGAGGAAGGGCAAGATAGAGGAAAAAGAGTAGTTCTCCCTATCTCCGGAGGAGGTACCCTCGGAAGCATGTCCAAGAGACAGCGAAGAGAGTACGTTCGGGAAGTAGGTCATATTGGGACTTCGTCATCTGCAGCTGCAATGCCGGAGTGGTCTCATGTTCCGATATCTTTCTCTGCGGAAGATGCAGCTGGTATTAAGTTCCCGCACGCAGATCCACTAGTTATCACTGCTGATATTGCGGGCACTGAAGTCCGAAGGGTGTTGATTGACGGAGGTAGTTCGACAGATATCATTTTTGTTCAAGCCTTCGATCAGTTATGCATTTCCAGGAAGCATCTCCTTCCAGCGGCTCGTCCTCTGCAAGGCTTCGCAGGACCCCCGCTTGATGCACTTGGCTAGATAGGCCTGGAAGTTACCTTCGGAGAAGGTTTATTGGCCCGGACTGAGGAAGTAATCTTCGACGTTATAGATGCCCCGTATGCTTACAACGTCATCTTCGGAAGGGGCATGCTAAACCTGTTCGGAGCTGTGGCGCATCACAATTACTTGTGCATGAAGATGCCCACACAAGCAGGAGTCCTTACAATCTTCAGAGATCAAGCCATTGCTCGAAGGACGGAATATGGTAATGGTCCCCCTCTTGATCCGAGGCAAGTAAACAGTGTGCAGGATAATGAAGAAATTTTTTCAGCCTCCTCCGAAGCTTCGAAGAAGTCCTTTCCGAGACCAAGTCCCGAAGGAGAGATTGCAACAAAGGTCATTGTTAAAGATGGTAAAGAGTATACTTTTCAATTTGGTAAAGATTTACCTCCTGAAGTTGCAACCTCCTTGGAAAAAGTGGTGGAAGAAAATTTGGATGTCTTCGCTTGGTCTGACGAAGATATCACCGGAGTCGATCGGGATATCATTGAACACAGTTTACTTGTAAACCCGAAGGCCCGGCCTGTTCGGCAAGGACTCCGGAAGATGTCCGCAGAAAGAGCTGCTCTAGCTAAGGACGAAGTTGAAAAATTGTTGAAGGCTGGGATTATCAGAGAAGTGGCTCACACAGAATGGTTAGCCAACCCAGTCTTCGTCAGAAAGAAGTCTTCCGGGAAGTGGCGCATGTGCATTGATTTCACATCCTTGAATAAAGCATGCCCATGTGACCCGTACCCCATGCCCCGAATTGATCAACTGGTTGACTCCACCGCAGGTTTGGAGTTATTAAGCTTCCTTGACGCGTATTCTGGTTATCATCAAATATGGTTGAAGCGCGAAGATGAAATCAAGACAAGCTTCGTAACTCCTTCGGGAGTCTTCTGTTATGTAAGAATGCCCTTCGGCCTAAGAAATGCCGGGGCTACTTTTTCGAGATTAGTTGCTAAGGCTCTAGGTCATCAACTAGGTCGCAATGTGGAGGCCTATATGGATGATATTGTAATAAAGAGTGCTTTAAAGCACCAACATAGCCTAGACTTAGCAGAAACATTCAATAGCCTTCGGGCATGTGGGATCCGTCTTAACCCCGAAAAATGTATATTCGGAGCTAAGGCTGGAAAATTGTTAGGGTATTTAGTTTCAAGCAGGGGAATTGAAGCTAGCCCTACTCAAATAACTGCGTTGCAGAAGATGGCTCCCCCGGAGAATTTAAAGCAAGTGCAAAAGCTGATTGGGCGTCTGGCAGCACTTAGCAGGTTTTTATCAAGGTCTGCGGAGAGGAGCTTGCCTATATTCAAAGCATTGAAAGGGTCCGAAGATTTTGCATGGACACCGGAGTGTCAGAAAAGCTTCGAAGATATTAAAGAGTATCTCAGTAATCTTGCTACACTCACGGTGCCTACTGCGGACGAAACCCTACTCCTGTACCTTGCAGCTACAGGTTCAGCTGTCAGCGCAAGTCCTTGTCAGAGAAGTGGATTTCAATGGGAAGTTGGTCCAAAATCCTGTTTATTTTGTATCCGAAGCATTATCAGGAGCGAAGACAAGATACTCCGAACTTGAGAAGTTTGTTTATGCTCTGATAATGGCTTCGAGGAAGCTAAGACATTATTTTTTGGCTCACAATGTAATTGTACCAACTTCGTATCCCTTAGGAGATATGCTCCGAAGCAAATATTCCACTGGAAGGATTGGAAAGTGGGTAGTCGAGCTAGCACCCTTCGGCATATCTTTCTTGGCAAGGACAGTTATCAAATCCCAAGTCCTAGCAGACTTTATAACAGAGTGGACTCCACCTGCGAATTTAGCTCCGGAGAAGTCAAGTGACGGAGTTTGGACTGTTTACTCCGATGGGGCTTTCCAAGCATCCGGAGCAGGCATTGGGGCAGTGTTGATTTCACCGTCAGGGCAAAGAGCAATGTACTCCGCAAGACTCAACTTTAACTCTACCAATAATATAGCGGAGTACGAAGGGATTTTATTGGGACTCCAGAAAGCACGTGCTCTAGGGGCTACAAGAATAATTATAAAGACAGATTCTCAGATAGTAGCAGGGCACGTAGACAAAAGTTTTCAAGTTCGGCATCCACAGCTTGCAAAGTACTTAGAAGAAATCCGCAAAATCGAAGCACACTTCAAGGGTATTTCCATTCGGAGTATACCAAGAGCGGAAAACGTGCAAGCGGACATTTTAGCGAAGGCTGCAGCCGGAGCTGTGGACGTGCCCGAAGAAGCTTTCTATGAGGAGCTCAATATACCTTCGGTGCCACAAATTCTCTCTGCGGAGATTCTTTGCATTCCTAGTGCAGATTGGAAAAATTCGATAATGGAACTTTTGCAAGGAGGAACAAATTTGCCCGAAGAGCCCCAGTTGTCAAGATTAAAGCTCAGAGCCAGAAACTATCAGATAATCAACGGTATATTATACAAGGCCGGAGTATGTTCCCCTCTACTCCGATGTATATCTCAAGCCGAAGGCCAAGAAAATCTTCGAGAAATTCATGAAGGCCTTTGTGGAAGCCATTTAGCCCCTAGAGCTCTGGCAGGAAAAACACTTCGCTAGGGGCTTTATTGGCCCACAATAACAGCTGATGCGGAGAGCTTGGTCCGCACTTGTCAAGGATGCCAGTGGATGGGTCGACGGAGTCATCGCCCACCAACAGCTCTTCAAGTCATTGCTCCGGTATGGCCTATGGCCAGATGGGGTATGGATTTAATTGGTCCCTTTCCGTTAGCAAAGGGAAATCTGAAATTCGCAGTGGTAGCTATTGAATATTTTTCTAAGTGGGTGGAAGCAGAACCCTTAACAGCTATCACTTCGAACAATGTACAGAAATTCTTCTGGGAGAACATCATTTGCCGGTTTGGAGTGCCTAGATACCTCACAGTTGATAATGGAACACAGTTTGACGCAGAACCCTTCAGGAAGTTTTGCGAAGATCTAGGCATTCAACTATGTTTTGCTGCAGTGAGGCATCCTCAGTCTAATGGAGCCGTAGAGCGAGCCAATGGAAATATTTTATCAGGGCTAAATCGAAGAATAGTAGGATTAGCAAAGGGACTGTGGACCGAAGAGCTTCCGAAGATTCTGTGGTCCATTCGGACTACGCAAACAAGGTCCACAGGTTTTACTCCGTTCAGACTACTATTCGGAGATGAAGCTATGACTCCAACGGAGCTCAAAGGGGGATCATTTCGCAGCACCGAACCGGACATTGAAGAAGAAAGACAAGCTTCGTTAGATTTATCAGAAGAAACAAGACTTCGAGCTGTAGCTAATTTATCAAAGTATCATCAGCAGACGAAGGCTTGGTATGACCCGAAGGTTAAGCTCAATGAACTAAGACCGGGTCATCATGTTCTACGAAGCATTATAGCACTAGGGAAGTTAGGGAATAAATGGGAAGGTCCATACCTAATTGTCCGTTCAGGGCGCCCTGGTTCATTTAAATTAGCTAATTTAGAAGGTGAAGAGTTAGCACATACTTGGCATGCGGAGCACCTAAAGCGATACTTCGCATAAGGGATCCTTGTAATTCACTTGTAATCATCTTCTAAATCAATAAAGCATATGATCCTGATAGTGCCTTCCCCTCATAGACTTCCAGCTTCCAAGTGGACGCACTGGAACCGCGGGGTCGACCGAGAGGGAAGTGTCATGAAGCTGGGTTGTATTTTTGGACTTCGAACCCATAAAGTTCGAAGCTTCTGACGTGGGGGCTGGCATAATCCAGAGCCTAGGCCACCGGCTTGTAGGCATCCGTAAAAGAGCCCAAAACCACACCCTACGGAGTCCAAGCCATTGGCTGGTAGACTTCCGTAAAAAGAGCCGAAGGTGGCCAAAATCTGCGGAGTCCAAGCCATTGGCTGGTAGACTTCCGTAAAAAGAGCCGAAGGTGGCCAAAATCTGCGGAGTCCAAGCCATTGGCTGGTAGACTTCTGCAAAAAGAGCCGAAGGTGGCCAAAATATACGGAGTCCAAGCCATTGGCTGGTAGACATCCGTAAAAAGAGTCCAAAGAGACCATTGCAAACTCCGAACCATTGGTTCGACAGAGATCGCAAAAATAAGCCGAAGGTGGCTAAAGCAAAACAGCATTTGAGCCATGAGCTTCGAATGTCTGTTAACACAGTCCAAAGTGACAAATTTTTAAAGACACTAAAGTGTCCTGAAAGTTATCTCAAGTGATTACTTTCATAAAACAAAGGTACTAAGTTACCATTCTTCCGACTGCAAAAAGTCGAAGACATTTCATAAGATTTTAAAAGATCTTTAAATGACAGAGGGGCTCCGAACCCCCAAAAAATTGTACTCCGAAGTTTTTTCTTTGCGCATAACCATCTTTGAATACATTTCGAAGTTGCTTATACCCAAAGAGGGGCTAGTAAATATGGAGACAATTTTAAATCGGCATTCATTATTGAAATAATGTGTTTACAGATTACACTATGAAAAATTGGTATCTATACCAAGAAGGAATCGGAGACCTCTTCGGTCCCTAGAGCTAGGGGTGGAACGACTAGTTCCAGCATCGGAAGTTCTAATAACTTTACGTTTAACTCTCTTCCTCCCCCTCGAAGCTCTAAAATCCTTCTGCTCTTGTTGAAGCTCGGCCCAAGTTCGAAGTCGTTCGGGGCTTCTTTCCCAGCTTCTAAGATCTTCAGATCTTTTATTTCGAGCTTCACCTTCGTCTTCAGACCAAATAGTGTCCTCAGAAGACGAGGTGTTTGCGTTAATCTCTTTCTCTTCCTCTTTAATATAAGACAATACATCTTTGATTACTTCGGGCGCAATTACGCCGGAGTTATCTTGAGGAATTAGAAATCGAGGACGCTTGTAATTCTTTAGAAGTTCGAAGGTATTCCATAATGACCGAAGTTTGTCGTTAAGCTCTAATACTTCGATGTCTTCCATAAGAGGAAAAGCCTAAAAATATGACAAACAAGATTTTCATTGATAAATGTTTACAAGCATGAAGCTTTACATAGTTAAAAATCCTAAATGATTCCTAAACCTGCGGGTTCAGAGGAGGCTAACTGCTCGAAGCTTGGTTCCGAACTTGCTTCTGGCGTTGGCCTTCATCGATCCAAGCCTTGATCGCGGAACGACCTTCGGCTCTCCATGAGGTTTGAAAGGCTCGCCAGGCAGCAGTCACGCCTTCGGAAGGATTTAAAAGCCGCTCGTCGTCGAAGGTAATAGAGCCCTCTGCGCTCGGAGTGATTGTTCGGCCCAAATCCTCGTAGTAACGAAGTAGTCCGAGGGCAGACACTTGTTCGGAGAGTTCTCCATAACGAATGCCTGCCGTCTTCATTTGCTTCGCTGCTCCTTGGATCCTTTTTAACCGGCGCAGCAGAGTCACGTTGTCATCTGAAGGAAGTGATCCAGTAGTACCGAAGTACTCCAGAACACCTAGCATCTGTTCTATGACCTCCGTAGCTACCTTCTCAGACTTAAGCTTTTCTTCGATTAATGCATCCTTGCTCGAAGTTGTTTCTACTAGAACTCCGGAAATCCTAGCATTCTCCGTAGTTAAAATATTCTTCTGATTTAGCAGTTGGCTATCTTCCTCTTGGAGCCTCACAAGTTCGGACCCAGCACTAGCATGCTCCAACCGCACCTTTTCAATTTCTGCTCGAAGCACGATTCTTTCTGCTTCGAGCTCTTTATTAGCAGCATCCAAGCCCTGTCTGGCCCTACGCTCCGTTGAAATCATGTTATCCATTTGAACCACTCTAGCTTCGGAGAAAGACAAGTTGCGTTTAAGAGATTCATTTTCTTCCCGAAGCTGAGCAATTTCATTTTCGCTTGATAAAGTTGCAGCGCGGGCCAAGACCACTTGCTGAGAAAAGAAAAAACTAAAGTAAGAAATTATTCATGTATAATTTGCTATTGGTTCGAAGGTGCTCCGTACCTGGTAGGCTGCTCATTCCATATCAACGTTAAGCTCCGAACTCTTCGCCCTGCTTAAAATTGCTACCAGCTCTGTCTCCCCGACTTCGCGACTCACTCGACCTAAAGGTTTGAGCAGAGTCCGAAGCCCGATTCTTTGCTCCAAAAAAGGAGTTAAAAGAGGGAGCATTGCCGAAGCCTCTTGGTCATCCCTGCTTGGCGAAGCTCCGGAGCGTTCTCCTGAGGTCCTTGGAACTTCGGTAGATGCCCCCCCCTCAGTTGATTCACTTTCATCTGTTGATTCAAACGAAGTTGATCCTTGAGTAGGGAGAGGCTCTATATGTCTTTTACCCCTTCCAGGCCCCTGTTGAGTGACCTCCGGGTGCGGCTCCGAAGTTGTCGAAGGCTTTTGAATTGTATCTTCGTGATGTACTTCTACAGAAGGGGGCTCTGCAAAACCAAAGGTATTATACATTGTATAATTTTGCAGAAAATAATAAGAGAATTATGCGAAGTTTACCTTCGACATTCTGGGGGCGATCGAGTACCAGACTGCTCGGAGGATCAAAGGTGAGGTCTTTGTCTGAATCCACAGTTAAAACTTCAGCTACCGAAGTATCTCCGTGAGCAGTCCTCCCTTCATCCACAACTGAAGTTGTAGTAACTTCAACTTCATCTTCGCCCACAGGGGCTTCGATTTGCTCTTCTTCTTGAGCATCCGGAGCTCTCGCTTCTTCAATGTTAGCCTGAGACTCCGGCATACCTGCAGTATCTTCAATGTGAATATCTTTTTGAGCCGCATCTTCATCAATCAACCTCACTAATAGTATACCTTCATCTTCTTTAGAACCGGAGATTGAGGTTCTTGAGCTCGAAGGCGTAGGATTCGAAGGTGCGAGATTTTTTGGCTTCCGAGCCACCTTCTTCACCGAAGTCTTTGCGGAGCTCGAAGCTCCGGCTTCAGCTATCCTCTTGTTGGGTCCTTTCTCCGAAGGCACCCAGTCCATCAGAAGGGGCGGAGTCATCTCCAACATTCCCCATACTCTGTTAAACCTCTCCCAACTCCCGACCAATTTAACTCGCCATTCTTTTTCAGTCGGAGTTGGGGCACCCAAAATCTTCTCCGAAGCCCTTATAATCTGCTCTGAAGTAATAGGGGCTGAAGAAGCTAAAAATAAATAATTCAAGTTAGTCTTTCTTCGAAGTAAATATGTATAATGCATGTTGGTTTCGAAGTTACCTGCAGGGCTCGAAGTCAAGTTGATCTTGCGGAGACCGCCTTCTGAATCATCCTCGAAGATGATAGGCCAGTTGGCCATCAGCGGAGAAATTTGCAGGCCGAGGAATTCTTCGGCTAAATCTCGCATGCTTAACCTTCGGCTAATCTTTTGAAGCAGGTTAAGGCGGGCTTCGAGCTGACCTTCGTTGGGCTGCACTAAAGCTTCCTTCCGGAATTGAATTTCTTTGAGGGGCCCGGCCAGAGGACTGCTTGCCCCAACTTCGGCATAGAACCATCTTAGAACCCAATCAGTATACCATCTGGCATTGATGGCCTTGGCAGGAAACTGAAGGGCGTATTCATCTCGAAGTCTAAAGTTGATACTACCGAAGGATACCACTACTTTTTCACCTCCGGGGCCTACAAAGGTCTTAGGTTGGCATGTTGCTCTATGCAATGCAGCGAAGATCTCTGCCCTTCCTTCGCACCCTTCAGCTCTCAAGGCCCATTCGAAGATAGCCAGTCTAGCTACTGCATTCGGAGATAATTGGGGGAGGGTTACATGGAACAGATCAAGTACCTCCGCTAGGAAGTCCACTGCAGGGAGGCCCAAGCCAGCTTCGAAGAAGGCTTCGAATACAACTACTTCTCCGGGTCTTGGCGATGGAATCGTTTCTTTGCCTGGCTTCCGGATCATAACTCCATTACTAATTTTCCCTCCCGCTGCGATTGCCAGTGACTCTCTTTTGCAGGTAGAAGGTCCCAACTGGAAAGATTGATCCAAATATTTTGTTGATGGCGGGCACAGATCTTGGTCATCGATGATTTGGGGATTTCTCCCTCCCGCCGCCATGGATGTCACCGCCGGTATCGAAGGTGCCGCCGCCAACGTTGCCGCCGCTGCTGCTGCAGCCGCCTGCTGCCGAGCCAAGGCCGACGGAGGCGCAGATCCCTTAGTCTTCACCATTGCAGTCGCCAGATTGCTTTGAGGAAATGGAGGCTAGGGCTCAAAGAACTCAAAGGGCTAAAAAGTTTTTGATTGCGAGAATGCAGTGAAAAGGTAACCGGGTAACTTCTAGGCCTTCTATTTATAGCCTAGACTTCACTTTTTTACCGTTAATCCATGTCGTTTCGCATTCCTGCCGTTACTTTTCCCCGAGATTAACGCTTACTACAGTTTCCGTTAGAAACAGAAACTTAACGGCTATTTTTTCTAAGTCTAAAAGACTTTCAAACTTCTTGAGTCGGTTCTAAGATAGTTCGAAAAGCAATTACCTTAAGACTGATTCGGAGTTTATATCTTCATGCATTTCAGAGATGAACTAAAAACCAATAACCCCTATGTTTGGTTATCTTTTCCTTCCGTATACTGCTCTCCTAACGTTACAGGTCAAACGGAGAAGCGTATTCGAGGGGCTACTGTTGGGGGAAAATATCTCATCTTCGGGGTTATTGCCGAAGCAACATAAAGGCAGACAGCGGATTCGAAGGTTCCCAGACGATCATCTTCGAAGATACCCGGAACCAAGTTCGAAGTACGAAGATAGGCATTGGTTCGGAATACATCTTCGAACTAAGGCTTTTCAAGATCTTTTCTGCCAGCTAAGATGGAAGACTTATCTTCTTTCTCATTAGATTAGTCTTTTACCATTTTAGCCCTATTAAGGGAACCAAATAGTTTCCACTATGTCGGTTGTAATAGAGGGGTAAATAGGTCTTTTCCTTAATGTTTGGGCCTATAAATACCCCCCATTTCACCCTGTAATAGGGACCGAATACAAGTTATTCAATACACACATTCGAACTATTCTAAGTTATTATCCTTTCGGAGGCTTAGAACAGTTTGCTTCACAAACACTTCGTTTGTTAGTTTCTTTTCCACAGAAACCTGTTAGCGTAATCTTTTACGCCAACAAACACTTCGTAGGAAAAGGAACCGTTGCGGAGGTAAAACACCATGAAGAGACGTTAATTTTGAGCCATTAGCCTTCATGTAGCCGTTATGCTCCTGAAAAGGTAATGGTCGAAATTTCACTGTGGGTTCACATCTTTTCACTTCCTGGTCCCACCCGCTAGCGACAGAAGTCGAACCTGCAATGTGAATGCAACCGAAGCGCAACAGCTAGCGGAAGGCTATAAAAGGGGGATCGAAATCCGTCGAAAACTTTTACCGTGCCTGACTTCTGAAGTTTGCTTTCTTCAACCTCCAAATCTCCCAACTTCTGAGCAATCGAGTTATGGCGAGGACCAGCAACACCGTGCTAGCAGCAGCAAGCACTTTGGCGCAGAGGCAAGCTTGGGCGGCTTCATCAGCAGTAGCCATGGCAGGGGCTACATGAGGTTCTTGGCCCAAGAATCCTCGGGAGCTCCGCCCTCCATCCAAGAAGCAGATCCCTTAAAGCTTCCTCATCGGCCAGTCTACAAGCACCACAGAATCCATCGAGGAGGCAGTGGCCGGGAAGCTGGGCTCTAGAATGAGGACTCAGGTCCCCGGAATAGAGTCGACCCCAAGGCCACGAAGCGGATAAGTTGTAGTCTTCGAAGCGTTCTTCGAAGCTGGTCTTGGGCTCCCTACCATCAGCTTTTTATTAGAGGTATTGCAAATGTTTCACATTACATTTCCTCAACTATCCCCCAATGCCATCGCAAGGCTAGCGATCTTCGAGTGGGCTCTTTGGGCCGTAGGATGCGAAGGACGATCGGAGGTCTTCGATGCCACCCACAAAGCTATCTACCAACCAAAGCCACAAGATGGCCCCGGAGATACCAAGGTGATAACAGCCTTCGGAAGCGTTAACTTCCATCTACTGAAGGAGCACGTTCAACACTTCCCGGTGAAGGCCATCAATGACCGATGGTACACCAACTAGATCCTTCGGTGGTTCTACGCCTAAATCGAAGAAGACTCCAGCTTCACGGGGCCTCTTCAAGAAATCTGGTTCCGGAAGGAGGCAGAAGTCACTCCGAAACCAAGCCTGCTCTCAACACGGCTTGGGCTACTTTCTTCGATAGCCAGCCGCATGAGCATGTGGGACTTGGCCGAAGAGTTCATCGCCCTCCAGATTCCACCTATCGGAGCCGACTGGCCGATAGCGTTCCAAAGCGCTTCGGAGGAAGAGCTTCAAAGTCTAGGTAAGCCTTCGATCCTCCTACAGTAATATATTAGAAATGAAATAACATACTTATAATATGCTACCTTTTTTTAGCGGCCCCTTTGGCGCTAGCTCCAGAGCAGATAACGAGAGCCACCGAACGGGTGCTTGGAGCCCCTATGGTGGCTGGGAGGCAGAATAGAATAGAGTTGGTGGGAAGCTAGGAATGCTTCAACAGAGTGTGGAGAGCCCTCGGAATGGTGCCCCCACCTCTGCCAGACTTCAACTCGACCGGAGCGGCTCCTTGGAAAAGGAAAGCCGCCGCCGAGCCTTCGAAGAAAGCCAGCAATACCCCAATCAAGAAGTGGAAGAAAGTGGCCAAACCTCCTCCTCAGCTGACTCTGGCGTCCTCTGCTTCATCCTTGGGCATTCGAAGCTCATCTTTAGAAGACTCTAGGAACAAGGTCTCCGAAAACAAGGGCTCCGATGTTTAAATAGGAAAGGCCCTAGAAAATTATATTCTCGATGACAGCGAAGATGAAGCAGTGGACGCAGCTGGAGTTCCTGCTCGAGAGACTACGGAGGCAGACACGGTGTGCTCTCCTGCGCTCGTCACCGCGAGTTCGGAGCTAGAAACAGTTATGCCCAACTCACCTGTGGCTGGGGTAATAGTGACGGAGGTCGAGCCACCTGCAACAGCTACAGCGGAGAGAATTTCGGGGGACGACCTCGACAAATACCTCCGGATGTACGAAGTCTTGGAGGACCCTGCAATTTTACCTCAAGGCACCAACGAAGGTACACTTCGAAGCTTTTGCCTTTATCATCCCTGTAATAGTTATTACCCACAAATATTCATCAAGTACCTTAATGTTGTAGGTGCATCGAGGAGTAGCACAGCTCCGGCCACATATGGAGCTCTAGCTTCTCTCAGAGTTGAAGCTCCGATGGACACAGCAGCTCCGACGACTGGAGCCGTCTCGGGCGAAGCGGTTCCAGCCGAGGGGGCATCGGTCGAGGGAGGATCTACCTTCACCAGAGTCACTCCTCTGGCTTTTGTACCAGGGAGGGGAAAAAGTACGACGAGCCTTGGAATCCCCCATGCCTCGACGACGACGCCTTTCGCCAACGACCCTTCGGCATGTAACTCGGAGGAGGAGGCCACCGTAGATGATCGCCAGGCTTTGTCCTGGCTCCCTTTGTTGGCCCCCTTCTTGGAGCAACGAACGGGCCTCCGGGTGCTTCTGGAGCCCTTGGCGGAGAAGGGCCAAGAAGTCGTAAACTCCGACTTGGTCTCCGTCTTGAGCGAGGCCAGAGCCCCGGAGCTCAATCTAGCCCTCGAAAGGGCTGCCCTTCAGTTATACAACGTACCACAAGTGCATTTAATTAATAAATGGAATTACCTAATACTTACTTGATCTTTTTTGCAGCAATTTGTCCTTGCTAGAACGGCAGTGACTTCGAATGAAGTCCAAACCAATCAGCTCAAGAGGAAGGTTACTACCCTCCAATCCATACTCAAAAGCTCCAATTATAAAACACTTCGGCTGGAGGAGGAGATCCTTGAAGAATGGAGGGCTAGGTCCACCACCGACAAAGCCCTCCGGATCGAGCAGCAAAGCAGCACTACACTCCAGACTTCGGCCCAAGAAGCCGAAGCAGTATGTGTGGTGCTCAGAGCAGTGGTGGAGAAGCTCTGACAAGCAGTAGCCACTTCGAGCTCACAACTTGTAAAACTCCAAGACTCGCTTAAACATGCCATGGCTCAGAAAAGCACCTTGCAGTAAAAAATGGCCGAAGTATCTGCTACTGCGGGGCTGGAGGCGGCAGAGACAAAGAATGCTGCAATAGCGGAGCGTACCTTGGATGCCCTTCAGGGTACCTTGGAGTACTTCGGCACCATGTGCCCTTTGTCTTCTACTGCGGCGACTGAGCCCCTCGACCGGAAGCTGAAGATGATTCAAGTGGCGACGAAGCTGATGATGGGCTCTGGAGTCTGGTATGGAGAGATCTTCGGACAAGTTGTTGGAAGTGGAGTCCTCCGTCATCTCAAAGCTCTTGGGATTTCAGTTGCTCTGGTTGGGGGTTCAACGCCAACAGGCTTTGCCAACGAGGACTTGCTGCGTCCTTCGCAAGATGTAGCTTCTGCCTGGGAAGCTTTCCGGTTGATCTGAAAAATAGACCACAAGGTTGCAACCAAAAATTGGATCGACGAGGCTCGCTGGCAAAAGCAAGCGTAAACAAGGCCTCCGCTTCCAGCTTCAATAGCTCCGACACCTCCTACTCCACAACCGACCCACAGGTCTAGTCTTATAGGGCGCTTAAGCATGTATAAGAAATTTTGTAAAGCCCCTTGCATTAATGAATGAAAAGTTTAAAAACGAGGAACTTATTTGGATGTTTATTCTTTTAGGTTTTGCCATGCACTTCAGAGCTTGACTTCGAAGTACTAGAACTTAACGAAGGGCTCCGTCGGCAGTGGTCTGTCCTTGAAGGCTTAAGGCCTTATCGACGCTCACGCTTCTCTGTTCCTCGTGGAGAGCAAGGGGAGATAGCACTCGAAGTCCACCGCAAAGTCTTAGCATATATAAAAGATGAGGAAAATGAAGAAGTATCTTCATCTTCCGAACACGTAGACTGGTCTGACTCGGTGTACCAGGCCGAAGATCCCGCAGAGACTAGCTCCGAAAGGCTTCTGTCTTGGGCTGAACTTCAAGAGGAGCAGAAAAGACTACGAGCTTCAAATAAGAGAAGCACACGGACTAAGAAGACAGTCCCGAAGGCTTCGAGCTCCGAAGGTCGAAGTGGTCTTAGAAGTAGCTCTAGAGGTCAGAGGGGTCTCTGTTTTTATCTAGGCTTAGACCAAAACTTCTCTTAATGTAAAAATATGATTATCCAATTAATATGAATTGCTTCGAAAGCATCTTTTGTTGTTCCTCACTCCCCTGCCCCTTCTTGTGGGTGGGGGACCGTACGCCTTGCGATAGGGTCTATCGGACACAATGATTTGTATAACAATTTGATGCTTCGCATAACACTTGGTAATCATACTTTAGTTTTTCGTTGAGTTCTTTGAACTATACGTTCGTATTATAATGTTTATAAGTTTCGGAGCTAAGTTGTACTTGTACATTCCTATAGCAGTCGCTTAGGACTTTAAAAGTGCTTCATTGGCCGGGGCCTTGAAACCTTATTGCTTGGTCACCTTCGACTCTTCTATCGATGCTTCGAACCCGGAGGCCAAAAATCTGTTCTTTTAAAGTCCTTAGACTCTTCTACGGATCCTAACAAGCCGGAGCCTAGAATCCGTAGGTTGGCCACCTTCGGCTCTTTTACAGATGCTTCGAACCCGGAGGATGGAAATCTATTCTTTTAAAGTCCTTAGACTCTTCTATGGATCCTAACAATCCAGAGCCTGTAATCCGTAGGCTGGCCACCTTCGGCTCTTTCATAGATGCTTCGAACCCGGAGGACAGAAATCGGTTCTTTTAAAGTCCTTAGACTCTTCTACAGATCCTAACAAGCTGGAGTCTGGAATCCATAGGCTGGCCACCTTCGGCTCTTTTATAGATGCTTCGAACCTGGAGGCTGGAAATCTGTTCTTTTAAAGTTCTTAGACTCTTCTACGAATCCTAAAAAGCCGGAGCCTGGAATCCGTAGACTGGCCACCTTCGTCTCTTTTACAGATGCTTCGAACCCGGAGGCCGGAAATCTGTTCTTTTAAAGTCCTTAGACTCTTCTACGGATCCTAATAAGCCGGAGCCTGAAATCCATAGGCTGCTAATGGAATCCTTGAACCACTGGTTCGAAGGCCGTTTTCTGGGTTCTTTGAAAGATGCTTGACTCCGCAAGCATCTCCGTTCTCCTGATGCATCCACCAAGAGTAAGGGATATTCGAAGAGCAAACAAAATTCGAACCTCCATCTTTATTTAGAAAGGTACTTTTACAATTGATTACAAGGAGCCCCTAAGCGTAATAATGTTTAAGGTGCTCTTCATGCCATGCATGCTTCAACTCTTACCCTTCTAAATTAGCTAATTTAAACGCGCCGGGGCTCCCTGAGCGTAGGATAATATATGGTCCTTCCCATTTATTTCCTAGCTTCCCTGGAGATATTACACTTCGCAATACTAAATGACCTGGCTTAAGCTCGTTCAGCTTTATCTTTGGGTCATACCATGTTTTTGTTTGGTCTTGGTACTTCGTCAGATTGGCGATAGCTCGAAGCCTTGTTTCTTCTGAAAAGTCCAACGAAGTGCTTCTCTCATCTTCACCTCCAAGTTCTACTACGTGAAGGGATCCACCCTTGAGCTCCGTAGGAGTCATGGCCTCATCTCCGAATAGCAGCCTGAATGGGGTGAAGCTTGTGGACCTGGCTTGAGTGGTCCAAATGGACCATAGAATGTTAGGGAGTTCTTCGGTCCACAGCGCCTTGGCCAACCCGACATTCCTTCGATTCAGACCACAGATAATATTCCCCTTTGCTCGCTTGACGGCTCCGTTGGATTGTGGATGGCGAACTGCTGCGAAGCATACCTTGATGCCTAGTTCTTCACAAAATTCTTTAAAGGTTTCGGCTTTGAACTGGGTTCCATTATCCATAGTTAGCTCCCTTGGCACTCCGAACCTACATATGATATTTTGCCAGAATAATTTTTGCACATTTCTCGAAGTGATAGCAGTTAGGGGTTCAGCTTCGACCCATTTAGAAAAATACTAAATTGTTACCACTGCAAACTTCAAGCTGCCTTTTGCCATTGCAAAAGGGCTGATGAGATCCACTCCCCATCGTGCCATTGGCCACATCGGGGCAATAACTTGAAGTGGTACTGGTGGATGATGGATCCATCTACCCATCCGCTGGCATCCTTGACAGGTTCGAACCAATTCCTCCGCATCTCTTACAATTGTTGGCCAGTAGAGCCCCTGCCGAAGTGTCTTTCCTGCTAGAGCACGGGGAGCCAGGTAGCTTCCACATAAACCTTCATGAATGTCCCAAAGTATATCTTGGCCTTCGGGTTGTGAGATGCACCGGAGTAAGGGAGAACGAACTTCGGCTTTGTATAATATCCCATTGACAAGCTCATAATTTTGAGCCCTAGCTTGCAACCTTCGGAAATCCGGACGTTTTGACAAGACTGCACTGTTTTACAAGACATCACTTATCAGAGCCCGCCAGTCTGTAGCTGGGATGCAAAGGACTTCTGTGGAGGGTAATTGATTCACTGTAGGATTGACAAGTTCTTCATAGAAAGCACCCTCCGGGAGGTCCACTGCTCCGACTGCAGCCTTCGCCAGAATGTCTGCAAGTTGATTATCTGCTCGAGGGATACTCCGAACGGAAAACCCTTTGAACATTGCTTCTGTCTTGCGGATTTCTTCCAGATACTTTGCAAGATGTGGGTTCCTTACTTGAAAGCTTTTGTTAACATGCCCTGCGATGACATGGGAATCTATTTTAATTATAATCCTTGCTGCTCCATGTGCCTTTGCCTTTCAGACGCCTAGCAGGATTCCTTCATATTCTGCGATATTATTAGTGGTCTTAAAGTTGAGCCTCGCATAATACATGGACTTTTGCCTTGACGATGATATTATTATAGCTCCACCTCCGGCACCAGATGCTTGATAGGATCCGTCAGAAAAAAATTGTCCATAGACCTTCAGGAGGTTTCTTTTGAAGCCCAAACTGCAGATGGAGTCCACTCTACCACGAAGTTAGCTATGATCTGAGATTTGATAGTTGTTCTCGCCGTGAAGGAAATACCGAAGGGGGCTAGCTCAACAGCCCATTTTCCGATCCTACCCGTAGAATCTTTGCTCCAAAGCATATAACCAAGGGGATACAAGGTAGGAACGATTAGGTTATGTGCTAGAAACTAATGCCTTAGCTTCCGCGAGGCCATTACTAAAGCATAAGCAAATTTTTTGAGCTCGGAGTATCTTGTCTTTGCTTCAGACAAGGCTTCCGAGACAATGTAAACTGGGTTTTGCACCAGCTTTCCTTTAAGCTCAACTTCTCTGACCAATACTGCACTTACTGTGGAGCCTTTTGCTGCAAGATAAAGAAGGAGAGTTTCTTCCAAGAGGGACACAATAAGTATTGACAGGCTTCCAAGGTATTCTTTAATATCATCGAAGCTCTTCTGGCACTCCGGTGTCCAGTTCAAACTTTCAGACCCTTTTAGAGTTTTAAAAATTGGAAGGCTTCGCTCGACTGATCTAGCCAGGAAACTGCTGAGAGCTACGAGCCGTCCTGTTAGCTTCTGGACCTGCTTCAAATTTTCTGGTGGAGCCATTCTTTGCAATGCACTTATCTGCGTCGGGCTAGCTTCGATTCCCCTACTCGAAACTAAGTACCCTAGTAGTTTTCCTGCTTGCGCCTCGAATATACATTTTTTTAGGGTTGAGGCAAACTCCACATGCTCGGATGCTCTCAAATGTTTCAGCTAAGTCTAGGCTATGATGCTGCTTTACAACACTCTTTATTACAATATCATCCTATTTGATGACCTAGAGCCTTAGCTATCAAACGTGAGAAGGTTGATCCGGCATTCCGCAATCCAAAAGGCATTCTTACATAACAAAATACTCCGGATGGGGTTATGAAACTTGTCTTGGCTTCATCTTCGCGCTTTAGCCAGACTTGATGATAACCGGAGTAAGCATCCAGGAAGCTTAGTAGTTTGGAGCCAGCCGTAGAATCCACCAGCTGGTCTATTCGGTGCATAGGGTAGGGGTCTCGCGGGCATGCTTTACTTAATGATGTAAAATCAATGCACATGCGCCATTTGCTAGAGCCCTTTTTCCTGACAAAAACAGGGTTAGCTAGCCACTCTGTACGGGCTACATCTCTGATGATGCCAGCCCTTAGCAATTTTTCCACTTTTATCTTGGCAAGGTCTGCCCTCTCTGCTGATAACTTATGGAGCCCCTGGCGTACTGGCCTAGCCTTCGGGTTGACAAGAAAACTATGATCGATGATACTTCGGTCAACCCCGGTGATGTCTTTGTTAGTCCAGGCAAAGATGTCCAAATTTTTCTTGACTACTTCCTCCAATGAAGCAATTATCTCCGAAGGTACCTCCTTGTCCGAACTATATAGGGTACTCCTTGCCATCCTTCAGAATTACCTTCGTGGCAACATCACCTTCCGGGCTTGGTTTTAGGGAAAGGCCCTTCAAGGAGTTGGAAGACTCTGGAGCCTCTTCTGTGTGCTCTGACACACTGTGTACTTGCCGAGGGTCCAATGGCTGACCGTGGCCATACTCCGTTCTTCGGGCTACATCTTGGTCTCCTGAGATAGTGAGAACTCCACCTTGCATGGGCATCTTGAGACATAAGTAGTTGTGATGTGCTATAGGCCCGAACTGGTTCAACATCCCCCGTCCGAAAATCACATTATAAGCATATGGGGCGTCGACGATGTCGAAGATCACTTCTTCCACCCTGTTGGCATAAAAGATTACGCTAACAGGTTTCTGAAGAATAGAAACTAACAAACGAAGTGTTTGCGAAGCAAACTATTATAAGTCTCCGAAAGGATAATAGCTTAGAATAGTTCGAAAGTGTGTATTGAATAACTTGTATTTGGTCCCTATTACAGGGTAAAACGGGGGGTATTTATAGGCCCAAACATTAAGGAAAAGACCTTTTTACCCCTCTATTACAACCGACATAGTGGAAACTATTCGGTGCCCCTAATAGGGATAAAATGGTAAAAGACTAATCTAATGAGAAAGAAGATAAGTCTTCCATCTTAGCTGGCAAAGAAGCTCCCGGAAGAGTCCAAGTTCGAAGATATACTTTGAACTAGAGTCCGTCATCATACTTCGAACTTGATAGAAAGTGTCTCCGAGGTTATATGCTAGAAGACTTCGGCTTAATCACCAGTCTTTATCTCATCACTGCGATAACCCTGAAGATGGAATATTTTCCCCCAACAGTAGCCCCTCGAATACGCTTCTCAGCTAAATCTGTAATGTTAGGAGAGCAGTATACGCAAGAAAAATAATCGTGCGTAGGGGTTAGCAGATTTAAACCATCTCCGAACTACGTGAAGATGTAAACTTCGAATCAGTTTCCAATAAAATTACATTCGAAGTAACTTAGGACTAACTCAAGAAGTTCGAAAGTCTTTTTAAACTTAGAAGAAATAGTCGTTAGCTTCTTTCTTCTAACGGAAGTTACGGAATGCTTTAATTTCAGAGCAAAGTAACGGTTGAGAATGTGAAGCGACACAGACAAATAGTAAAAAATCAAGATTTGGGCTATAAATTGAGGGCCCAAACCCTGCTTGAGTACCTTTTCGCTGCAAACAAACCATCACTTGAGCCCTAGCCTCCAACCTGAGCCCTAGCCTCCATTTTCCTTCTGAAGCAATCCGTGAGATTCAATGGCGAAGACTAGTTTCAAGGGCCCTGGAGCATCTTCAACCTTAGCGCGACAGTAGGCTGCGGCAGCAGCGGCGGCTGCAACCTTGGCGGCAGCGACTCCCAATCCTTCAACGGCGGCAATGGCGCAGACGGGAGGAAATCCCCAAGATCTTTTCCCAGCATCGGCGAAGTATGCGGACCAGTTTTATCAACTGGGGCCGTCAACCTGCAGTAGGGAATCTCTTGCGGTTGCAGTAGAGGGCAGAATTAGTTCGGGGGTGATGATTCGCAAACCTGGGAAAGAGATCATTCCGTCGCCAAGGCCCAGAGAGGTGGTTGTTTTCGAAGCCTTCTTCGAAGCTGGCTTAGGACTTCCACCAGTTGATTTCTTGGCCGAGGTATTGGATTTGTTCCACATCACTTTCCCCCAACTTTCTCCGAATGCTGTAGCTCGTCTCGCCATCTTCGAATGGGCATTGCGAGCAGAGGGCTGTGAAGGGAGGGCAGAGATCTTCGCAGCACTGCACAGAGCTTCGTGCCAGCCGAAGACCTTCGTAGGCCCCGGAGGTGAAAAAATCGTAGTAGCCTTCGGAAGCATTAACTTCAGGCTTCGGGATGAGTATGCCCTCCGATTTCCCGCTAAGGCCATCAATGCGAGATGGTACACAGATTGGATCCTGAAATGGTTTTATGCCGAAGTTGGGGCGAGCAGTCGCCTAGTTGGACCCCTTCAAGATATCAACTTCCGAAAGGAAGCATTTGTGCATCCGGATCTGGGCCAGCTCGAAGCTCGCCTCAGCCTGCTCCAAAAAATTAGTCGCCGCCTGAGTATGCGGGACTTAGCTGAAGAATTCCTCGGGCTTCAAATCCCTCCTTTTGAAGAGGATTCGGAAGGCGGTCTTCGCAAAATTACTTCGACTTCAAGCCCTGCAGGTAACTTTGAAAACAACATATATTATGCATATTCATTCGAAGGAATAATCAACTTAACTCATTTTTCAGCTTCTTCAGCCCCTATAACTTCGGAGCAGATTGTTCGAGCTTCAGAGAAGATTCTAGGCGCTCCAACTCCGACCGAAAAAGAATGGAGAATCAAACTGATTGGTAGTTGGGAACGATCCAACCGAGTATGGGGGCTACTCGAAGTGGCTCCGCCTCCTTTGGTGGATTGGGTGCCTTCGGAGAAAGGGCCCAAGAAAAGGAAAGCTGAAGCTGGGACTTCAAGCTCCGCCAAGACTCCAGTCAAGAAGGTGGCTCGAAAGCCTGAAAATTCCTGCACCTTCGAGCCCAAGAGCTTCAATCTCCGATTCTCAAGAGGATGAAGGTAGGTTAATGAATAGGTTGATTGATGAAGATGCAGCTCAAACAGATACACATATTGAAGATGCTGCGAGCATGCCGGAGTCTCAAGTTAACCTCGAACAAGTGAGGACTCCAGCTGCTCAAGAGAATTTACTCAGGAGGGAGACCAAGACGGAGCCCCTATGAATGAGAGCGGAGTCGAAGTTACCTCGACTTCGATTCTGGATGAAGCAACGACTGTTCAAGGAGATGCTCCGGCAGTCGAAGATTTGACGCTTGATTTGGACGAAGATCTCGCCTTCGATCCGCCAAGCAGTCCAATGCTCACCTGCCGCCAAAATGTCGAAGGTAAACTTCGAATAATTCTTTTGATCTTTTCTGCAAAATTATACAATGTATAATACCTTTGCTTTTTCAGAGTCCACTTCCATTGAAGAGCTCCATCCTGAAGATATAGTTTCTGGACCTTCGACAACTTCGGAGCCACTTCCAGAAGCCACTCAAATGGGGCCTGGAAAGGGCAAAGGAAAGATGGACCCCCTCCCTGCTGCAAGCTCAGGATTAACTCCGTCTGAATAAACAAATGAGAGCCAATCCACTGAAGAAGGGCAGTCTACTGAGGCTCCGAAGACCACTGCTCAGCACTCCGAACCTTCGTCAAGCAAAGATGACCAGCAAGCCTTGAGCATGCTCCCCCTTTTAACTCCTTTTTTGGAGCAAAGAACTGGGCTTCGGACTCTGCTCGAGCCTTCGGATCGAGCTAGTCGCGAAGTCGGGGAGACGGACTTGGTGGCTATCTTGAGTGAGGCGGAGAGTTCGGAGCTTAACGTTGCCATGTAACGTGCAGCTTACCAGGTACGAAATATCTGCGAAACAACATCAAATTTATATATAAATAATTTCTTACCTTGGTTTTTTCTTTTCTCAGCAAGCAGTCTTGGCCCGAGCTACGAACGTATCAAGTGAACGCGAAATCACTCGTCTTCGAGAAGAAAATGAAACTCTTCAACGAAATTTTACTATTTCCGAAGGTCGAGTGACCCAAATGGACAACATAGTTTCAAAGGAGCGCAGGGCCAGACAAGGCTTGGAGGCTGCGAATAAGGAGCTCGAAGCAGAAAGAATTGTGCTTCGAGCAGAAATTGAAAGGATGCGGACGGAGCACGCTACTGCGGGGACTGAGCTTGTTAGGCTCCGAGAAGAAGCTAGCCAGCTACTGAATCAAAAGAATTCTTTGGCTACGGAGGCTGCTAGACTCTCTGGAGTACTAGAAGAGGTAACTTCGGCAAAGGATGCGCTAATTGAAGATATGCTGAAGTCTTAGAAGGTAGCTGCGGAGGTCATGGACCAAATGCTAGGCGTTCTGGAGTACTTCGGTACTACTGGGACGCTTCCTTCAGATGACAACATCTCCCTGCTGCGCCGGCTGAAAAGGATTCAAGGAGTAGCGAAGCAAATGAAGACAGCAGGCATTCATTACAGGGAACTCTCTGGACAAGTGGCTGCCGTTGGTCTACATCGCTATTACGAAGATCTGGGTCGATTGATAACTCCGAGCGCAGGAGAGGGCCCAATTACCTTCGACGACGAATAGCTTTTCACTCCTTCCGAAGGAGTGGCCGCTGCTTAGCAAACCTTCCAAACTTCATGGAGAGCCGAAGGTCGCACTGCGATCAAGGCTTGGATTGACAAAGGACAACGCCAGAAGCAGGCTCGGTCCCAAGCTTCGAGCAGTCAGCCCCCTCCGAACTCGCAGGTTTAGAAATACCTTAGGATTTTTGACTATGTAAAGCATTATGCTAATGTACATTTATAAATGAAGATTTGTTTATCATGATTCTAGGCTTTGCCTCATATTGAAGATGTCGAAGTGTTAGATGTTAACGACGAACTTCGCTTATTATGGGCTACCTTCGATATCTTATAACTTCACAAGCATCCTCGATTTCTAATTCCTCGAGATAGTTCCGGAGCAATTACATCCGAAATAAGTAAAGACATATTATCTTGTATTAAAGAGGAAGAAAAAGAAGTTAACTTGGAAACTTCGTCTTCTGAAGACGTTATATGGTCCGAAGACGAAGATGAAGCTCGAAGTAAAAAGCCTGAAGAACTTGGAAGCTGGGAAAGGAGCCCAGAATGGCTTCGAACTTGGGCCGAGCTTCAACAAGAACAAAAAGACTTTAGAGCTTCGAAGGGAGGCAAAAGAGTTAAATGTAAAGTTGTTAGAACTCCCAGCACTGGAACTAGTCGTTCCAACCCTAGCTCTAGAGATCGAAGAGGTCTTCGATTCCTTCTTGGTATAGATACCAATTTTTCATGATGTAATTATATTTGTTCGAATAATGAATATCGATTTAAAATTGTCTCCCTATTTATTAGCCCCTCTTTGAGTGTAAGCAACTTCGAACTGCATTCAAAGATGGTTAGGCACAAAGAAAAACTTCGGAGTACAATTTTGGGGGTTCGGAGCCCCTCTGTAATTTAAAGATCTTTTAAAATCTTATAAAATGTCTTCGACTATTTGAAGTCTGAGGATTGGTAGTTTAGTACCTCCTGTTTTGAAAGAAATCACTGCGGATAACTTTCCAGACACTTTGGTGTCATAAACAATTAGTCACTTTGGCCTCCTTCGGCTCTTTTTGCGAATTCTGGCAAACCAATGGTTCGGAATTCGCAGTGGTCTCTTTGGACTCTTTTTACGGATGCCTACAAGCCAGTGGCTTGGACTCCGCATGTTTTGGTCTCCTTGGACTCTTTTTATGGATGTCTACCAGCCGATGGCTTGGACTCCGTATGATGTGGTTTGGGGCTCTTTTACGGATGCCTAGCCAGTGGCTTGGACTCCGGATTATGTCAGCCCCCACGTCGGAAACTTCGAACCAATGATTCGAAGTCCGAACATATATTCAAATTAATGACACTTCCCTCTTGGTCAACCCCACGGTTCCAGTGCGTCTACTCGGAAGCTTGGAGTTTATGAGGGGTAGGCACTATCTGAACCATATGCTTTATTAATTCAGAAGATGATTACACATGATTTACAAGGATCCCCTATGCGAAGTATCTCTTTAGGTGCTCCGCATGCCAAGTATGGGCTAACTCTTCACCTTCTAAATTAGCTAATTTAAAAGAGCCAGGACGCCTTGAACGAACAATTAGGTATGGGCCTTCCCATTTATTTCCTAACTTCCCTGGCGCTATGATGCTTCGCAAAACAAGATGACCCAGTCTAAGCTCATTGATCTTAACCTTCGGGTCAAACCAAGCCTTCATCTGCTGGTGATACTTTGATAAATTGGCTACAGCTCGAAGTCTTGTTTCTTCAGTTAAATCTAGCGAAGCTTGTCTTTCTCTTTCAATCTCCGGTTCGGTGCTGCGAAATGATCCTCCTTTGAGCTCCGTTGGAGTCATAGCTTCATCTCCGAATAGCAATCTGAATGGAGTAAAGCCTGTGGACCTTGTTTGCGTAGTCCGAATGGACCACAAAATCTTCGGGAGTTCTTCGGTCCACAGTCCTTTTGCTAATCCTACTATTCTTCGATTTAGCCCTGACAAAATATTTCCATTGGCTATTTCTACAACTCCATTAGACTGAGGATGCCTTACTGCAGCAAAACATAACTAGATGCCTAGATCTTCGCAGAACTTTCTGAAAGGTTCTGCATCGAACTGTGTTCTATTATCAACCGTGAGTTGTCTAGGCACTCCGAACCGACAAATGATATTTTTCCAAAAGAATTTATGTACATTGTTTGAAGTGATAGCTATTAAGGGCTCTGCTTCTACCCACTTAGAAAAATATTCAATAGCTACCACTGCAAACTTTAAATTTCCCTTAGCTACTGGAAAGGGACCAATTAAATCCATACCCCATCTAGCCATAGGCCATACTGGAGTAATAACTTGAAGAGCTGTTGGTGGACGATGACTCCGTCGACCCATCCACTGACATCCTTGGCACGTGCGAACTAGATTCTCCGCATCTGCTACTATTGTAGGCCAATAAAGCCCCTGGCGAAGTGTTTTTCCTACCAAAGCTCGGGGTGCCAGATAACTACCGCAAAGCCCTTCATGAATTTCTCGAAGGATATCTTGACCTTCTTCTTGGGATATACATCGGAGTAAAGGGGAACATACTCCGGCCTTGTATAAAATACCGTTGATTATTTGATAATTTCTGGCTCTGAGTTTCAATCTTGAAAATTGTGGCTCTTCAGACAAATTTGCTCCTCCTTGCAAAAGTTCCATGATTGAATCTCTCCAATCTTTACTTGGAATGCACATAATCTCAGCAGAAGGAATCTGTGGCACCGAAGGTGTACTGAGCTCCTCATAAAAAGCTTCTTCTGTTACGTCCATAGCTCCGGCAGCAGCTTTTGCTAAGATGTCTGCTTGCATATTTTCTACTCTTGGTATACTCCGAATTGAAATACCCTTGAATTGTGCTTCAATCTTACGGATTTCTTCTAGATACTTTGCAAGCTGTGGATGCCGAACTTGAAAACTTTTATCTACGTGCCCTGCTACTATTTGAGAATCTGTTTTTATAACAACTCTTGTAGCCCCTAGAGCACGCGCTTTTCGGAGTCCCAGTAAAAAGACTTCATACTCCGCTATATTATTGGTAGACTTAAAGTTGAGTCTTGTGGAGTACATTGCTCTTTGCCCTGAAGGTGAAATTAAAACTGCTCCCACACCTGCTCCGGATGCTTGGAAAGCCCCATCAGAATAAACAGTCCAGATTCCTTCGGTTGACTTCTTCGGAATCCATGTTGCAGGTGGAGTCCATTCTGCTACGAAGTCTGCCAGGACTTGTGATTTGATTGTTGTCCGTGCCACAAAGGATATACCGAAGGGTGCTAGCTCAACTTCCCACTTTCCAATTCTTCCAGTGGAATCCTTACTTCGGAGCATATCTCCCAAAGGATACGAAGTTAGTACAATTACATTATAAGCTAAAAAATAATGTCTTAATTTCCTCGAAGCCATTATCAGAGCATAATCGAACTTTTCAAGCTCGGAGTACCTTGTCTTCGCTCCTGATAATGCTTCGGACACAAAATAAACTGGATTTTGTACCAACTTTCTATTGTAATCCATTTCTCTGACAAGGACTGCGCTGACAGCAGAGCCTGTAGCTGCAAGATAACGAAGTAGGGTTTCGTCCGCAGTAGGCACCGTGAGTGTAGCAAGATTACTGAGATACTCTTTAATATCTTCGAAGCTTTTCTGACACTCCGGTGTCCATGCAAAATCTTCGGACCCTTTCAAAGCTTTAAAGATGGGCAAACTTCTCTCCGCAGACCTTGCCAAAAACCTGCTAAGTGCTGCTAGACAACCAGTCAGCTTTTGCACTTGCTTTAAAGTTTCTGGAGGAGCCATCTTCTGCAAAGCAGTTATTTGAGTAGGGCTAGCTTCAATTCCTCTGCTTGAAACTAAATACCCTAACAACTTTCCAGCCTTAGCTCCGAAGATACACTTTTCGGGGTTAAGACGGATCCCACATGCCTGAAGGCTATTAAATGTTTTTGCTAAGTCTAGGCTATGTTGGTGCTTTAAAGCACTCTTTATTACAATATCATCCATGTAGGCCTCCACATTGCGACCTAATTGATGACCTAGAGCCTTAGCAACTAACCTCGAAAAAGTAGCCCCGACATTTCTTAAGCCAAAAGGCATTCTTACATAACAGAAGACTCCCGAGGGAGTTACGAAGCTTGTCTTGATCTCATCTTCGCGTTTCAACCATATTTGATGATAACCGGAATACACGTCAAGGAAGCTTAATAACTCCGAACCTGCGGTGGAGTCGACCAATTGATCAATTCAGGGCATTGGTTAGGGGTCACGAGGGCATGCTTTATTCAAGGATGTGAAATCAATGCACATGCCCGGAAGATTTCTTCCTGACGAAGACTGGATTGGCTAACCATTTTGTGTGAGCCACTTCTCTGATAATCCCAGCCTTCAACAACTTTTCAACTTCGTCTTTAGCAAGAGCAGCTCTTTCTGCAGACATTTTTCGGAGTCCTTGCCGAACAGGCCGGACCTTGGGGTTTACAAGTAAACTATGTTCAATAATATCCCGATTGACTCCGGTGATGTCTTCATCAGACCACGCAAAAACATCTAAATTCTCATCCACTACTTTTTCCAAGGAGGTGGCAACTTCTTCAGGTAAATCTTTACCAAATTGAAATGCATATTCTTTACCATCTTTAACAATAATCTTCGTTGCAATCTCTCCTTCAGTACTTGGTCTTGGGAAGGATTTCTTCGAAGATTCGGAAGGGGCTGAAAAAGTTTCTTGATTATCTTGCACGTTATTCACTTGTCTTGGATCAAGAGGGGGGCCGTGACCATATTCCGCTCTTCGGGCAGTAGCTTGATCTCCGAAGATAGTGAGCACTCCCACTTGCGTGGGCATCTTCATGCACAAGTAATTGTGGTGTGCCACAGCTCCGAAATGATTTAACATGCCTCTTCCGAATATGACGTTGTAGGCATATCGAGCATCTACAACGTCGAAGATTACTTCCTCTGTCCTGGCAAAAAAAACCTTCTCCAAAGGTAACTTCCACGCCAATTTGGCCGAGGGCATCGAGCGGAGGTCCTGCGAAGCCTTGCAAAGGGCGAGCCGCTCGAAGAAGGTGCTTTCTTGAGATGCATAATTGATCGAAGGCTTGAACAAAAATAATGTCTGCCGAACTTCCTCCGTCAATTAACACTCTTCGAACTTCAGTTCCAACAATGTCAGCTGTAATGACAAGTGAGTCTGCATGTGGAAATTTAATGCCAACTGCATCTTCTGCGGAAAAAGATATTGGCACGTGGGACCATTGAGGCATGGCAGCTGCAGATGACGAAGTTCCAATGTGCCCCACTTCTCGGACATACTCTCTTCTCTGCCTTTTTGACATGCTTCCTAGAGTACCTCCTCCGGAGATAGGGAGGACTACTCGTTTTCCTCGGTCTTGCCCCTCTTCTTGCTTCGGAGGTGGAATAATATTGACCACCGGATGGCGTCTTGCAGCTTCGAAGTTTTCTATCTGCGCCACAACTTGGACAGGCTCCGAGTGCACTTCGGCTTGAACTCGGTCAGTAGTACCTCGACCCGAAGTTCTTTCCAGATACTCTCCTCTCAGAGCAAGTATAGCCTTGCAAGTATCAGTTGCATGGCTTCGGTTTTCACCATGGATACAACAAGAGAAAGTTTGGCCTTTTCTAGCTGACTTCCCTGAAGGCTTCCAACCGCTAATTTTGCTTCCCGAAGGTTGTGGAGCTCTCTGGTTAAACTTTTGCGGGGGTGCAATGTTCAGAACTTCTGAACGAGGATGCTTTTGCCCCCTTCTCCTGTGGAGCTTCGAAAGCAGGTCCTTGTGGCTGTGCCGAAGTTTTCACTTCCAATTTTACTTCCTGCAATATAGATGGAGTAGCTGCAGTTCTCCGAAGCCAGCCTTCTTCTGACCTTGCATACTCTTCAAAATAGGACATTAACTGAGAAACCGAAGATATGCTTTTCCAGTGGAGTTTATCAAGTAGGCCTGGATGAATGACTCCCTCTCGAGCTGCATCCACTACTGAAGATGTAGACAACCCTCGAATTTGCGACTTCCTATGAGCGAAGCGCTTGAAGTATTGTCTTAAGGTTTCTCCAGGGAGCTGCTTCACCTGGAAAAGACTTCCCATTGACATTGGAGGCACGAAGGTACCCTGGAAATTACTTACGAACTTCTTCTTTAGCTGCCCCCATGTACTGATTGATCCTGGTTTTAAATACCAGAACCATCGTAAAGCCACTCCTTGAAGAGCCAGGGGGAAGCATTTAGCCATAGTATCCCGCACTCCTCCGCTGGCTTCAATAGCCAAAGCATAAGATCGAACAAATTCCCCAGGATCTTCATCTCCGGCATACTTACAAAGCTTCGAAGTCTTAAACTTCAGATCAAAGCGAACTTTTTGTAGTTCAGGATGCAGCGGAGACTCAGTATTGAAGGAGGCGTTCTCCGGGGCTTCTGGATAGACGGGTTCTTCGTCTTCAGGCACTTCGGGAATAACCGGGATGGTTTGAGAATGAAGCCTATTTGCAGCTTCTTGTTGCCATCTCGTTACATCGGCTTGGAGACTTGCCATCTGAGCAGCCATATCACCAAGTCTATCTTCATCTCTTCCGGAAGGATCTTCCGGGTCTCGAGAGCTGTAAGGATCGGTTCGGAGTGGAACTTGAGGTGGAAGAGTAACTCCGTCAGGTCGAAGTATAGATGGAGTGGGCGGAGGAACTCCGTATACTCGGGGAAGGGATGTTCCTTCCGGAGTTTGTGGTGGAGGAAAATTCGAAGGTCCTCCGATCTCAACTGTATCTGAGAATCTAGCTCCGGAGGTCCGAGTAGACCTTCGAATAGGATTACCAGTTGTACTCCGCTTAGGAGGCATGGTTTGAAGACTCAGTAGAGAACGAAGTTTCTTGGACTAAGTTCCCCACGGACGGCGCCAACTATTGGCGTAAAAGATTACGCTAACAGGTTTCTGAAGAATAGAAACTAACAAACGAAGTGTTTGCGAAGCAAACTGTTCTAAGCCTCCAAAAGGATAATAGCTTAGAATAGTTCAAAAGTGTGTATTGAATAACTTGTATTTGGTCCCTATTACAGGGTAAAACGGGGGGTATTTATAGGCCCAAACATTAAGGAAAAGACCTTTTTACCCCTCTATTACAACCGACATAGTGGAAACTATTCGGTGCCCCTAATAGGGCTAAAATGGTAAAAGACTAATCTAATGAGAAAGAAGATAAGTCTTCCATCTTAGCTGGCAAAGAAGCTCCCGGAAGAGTCCAAGTTCGAAGATATACTTTGAACTAGAGTTTGTCATCATACTTCGAACTTGATAGAAAGTGTCTCCGAGGATATATGCTTGAAGACTTCGGCTTAATCACCAGTCTTTATCTCATCACTGCGATAACCCTGAAGATGGAATATTTTCCCCCAACACACCCTATCCAAGGGCCCCTCTCCGAAGGCAACCTCAAGGCCTATCTGGCTGAGGGCATCGAGAGGCAGACCTGTGAAGCCTGGGAGTGGGCGGGCCACCGGAAGTAGATGCCTCCGAGGAATGCACATTTGATCGAAGGCCTGGACAAAAAGTATATCCGCTGAAATGACTAGGGAGTCAGCATGGGGGAACTTCACCCCCACAGCATCATTGGTAGTAAATGAAATAGGTACATGGGACCACTCGGGCATTCCTTCCACAGAATTCGAGGGCCCTATGTGCCCTACTTCGCGGACATATTCTCGCCACTACTTTTTTGACATGTTTCTAAGGGTCCCCTCTCTAGAGATGGGCAAGACCACTCGCTTGCCATGATCCTGGAGATCTTCCTACTTCGGTGGTGGCATAATATTGGCCACCGGCAGCTGCATGGGTGCTTCAGGGATGCCGGCTCAGGCCACGGTTTGCACGGGCTTCGAACATGCCGCTGGAGGGGCTCGATTCGAAGTCCCTCGCCATGTACTTCGTCCCAAGTATTCACCCCGAAGGGTTAATACCGCCTTACAATCCTTCATGCCATGGCTTCTATTCTAGCCATGCACACAACAGAAAAAGCTCTGGCGCCTGCCAGCTATTCTTTCTTGGGGCTTCGAAGCTCCGACCTTGAAGCCTTGCACCTGCTGAAAGTTGGCAGGTGCCTTCGGGGCAGAGGGTGCAATGTTCAACACCTCCGAGCGGAAGTGCTTCTTTCCCCGCCTATGATCATTGAAGCGATTGTCATGAGGGGTTTACGGAGAGGTTGAGACTTCAGGCTCCGTCTTTACTTGAGGGGCTGGTGTAGGTACTACAGTTCTTCGGAGGCAGCCTTCCTTCGCCTTGGCATACTGTTCGAAGTATGCCATCAGCTATGCTATGGATGACACCGGTTTTCGATGAAGCTTGCTGAGCAGATCTAGGTTCAACACCCCTTCGCGTGCGGCATCAACTACTAAAGAGGTAGACAAGCCCTTGATCTGCGGTTTGGTGTAGGCGAAGCACGTGAAATATTCCCGAAGCGTCTCCCCTGCTCACTGCTTCACCTAAAATAAACTCCCCGTCGACATTGGGGCCACAAATGTTCCTTGGAATTTACTTACAAACTTCCTCTTCAACTGCTCCCAGGACTTGATCGATCCTGGCTTTAGAGACTAGAACCATTGGAGAGATACACCTTTTAGAGCAAGGGGGAAGCACTTTGCCATAGTGTTACGCACCCCTCCATTGGCTTCTATCGCCAGAGCATATGAACGGGTGAATTCTTCGGGGTCAGACCCACCGGAATACTTGTGCAACTTCGAGGCCATAAACCTGGGATCGAAGGGCACCTTCTGCAGGTCCGAATGCAACGGAGACTCCGGGACTTGGACAGCTTCGGGAAGGTTGCCAGCACCACCGTCTTGAGGCCCTTCTGGAGCATGGGTGGAAGATTGAGAATGGAGTCGATCGGTGGCATCTTGCCTCCACCTTGCCACTTCCTCCTGAAGTCGTGCTACTTGAGTAGCCTCATCCTCAGGAAGGTCTTCATCTCCTTTGGAGGGGAGCTCCGGGTCTCGGGAACTGGCATAGTCGGTTTGGAGCACCATGGGAGCAGCTCGAGGGCTCTAGGTGCTTGACATCCAGTGGCCCCTTCGGGGGTTACCGGGATAACTGAAGGTCCTGCTCCGTTGGTCTGAGGGGACCTTGGGGGAGAATCCGAGGCTAGGCTCCACTTGGGAGGCCTAGCTAATGAAAATGAGGTCCGAAGACCGAGGGCTTTGATTGGTTTGGGAAGGCGAGGAAAGGCCTTCGAACTGCACTAGGAAGCCCCTTACTGAAGGGTGCACAGAATCCTGAGACTCCGAAGCTCCGTCCGCAAGTGCTCTTCGAAGTACAGTCAGCAGTAAAAGATTACGCTAATAGGTTCTCTCATATTAAGAACTAACAAACAGTGAATTTGTGTTGAGAACTATCTCAAGCCTCCGAATTGGATAATAGCTTAAGTAGTCCGAAATTGTGTATTGAATAGCTGCGTATTCGATGCTTATTACAGGGTAAGAAGGAGGGTATTTATCGGCAAAAAGTCTAAGGAAAAGACCTATTTACCCCTCAATTACAACCGACATAGTGGAAACTATTCGGTACCCCCGAATAGGGCTAAAATAGTGAAATATATCCAAAGAGAATAGATAATGCAGACGTCTTATCAATCTGGCTATTATCCACTTTAGCTTCGGAGCCTTCAGAGAGTGCCTTCGAATTGTAAGCCAAAGCACCCTTCGGCTTAGAAACATCACCACCTTTGGACATAAGCACAAGCTTCGATGCTGATAAGTTATCTTTGACTACCAATCTCTAAAATCCTGAGGATGAAGTATTTTCCCCCAATAATGGAGTCTGTGTGTGGGATGAACACAAGAAATAGCACTTCAATCTAAGAGCCATGATCTTTTGCACCATAGCTGACAACCCAGTACGTATGTCCCTAATAGGACAAGTTAAAGGAAAGACACCATGTGTAGTGTGTGTGGACCAGACATAATCTAAGCATCTTCCATCATTCGTTAAGACGATATATATGCGACACCACAGATTTTTACCAAAAAAACCACAAATATCGAAGAAATAGGAACCATTTCGACGGTACAATCGAGCTTAGACAGCCTCCACGACATCGAGACGACAAATTTCTATTCGAAATGGTAAAGAATATCAAAGTTGTTTTCAGAAATAAGAGGAATAAATCTAAAAAAATTCAAAGGACACTCCATTTAAAAAGCAGTCAATCTTCTTTAGATATTTGCCCTATTGGAAGGAGTTGGAGATTGGTCATGCTATCAATAAAATGCATGTTGAGAAGAATGTCTTCAAAAGAACCATTGGTATTTTGTTAGACATATCGAGCAAATCAAAAGATGGACTCAAAGTACGAAGGGACCTTCAAACTCTTGGAATTAGACCCGAGCTTCACCCACAGGAAAGGGATAATGAAAATTTTTTCCTTCCGGCCGGTAGCTATAACCTCACAATTGACGAGAAAAGATCAATCTGCAGGTGTCCGATTTGAGGATGAGCGGCTACAACACTCATGATTGTCATGTTATGCTTGTCTATTCCTCGCCATCGCAGTATGAGCAATCAAATATTCATTTCTGAAGATGGTGATAACACACATATGTCACTTCTTCATCATCATATCAAAGAAGGTGATCGACACTGAAGAGTTAAATGAATTACGTAAAGAAATGAGGGACGCTATGTGTCAGCTTGAGATGTGCTTTCCTCCTTCATATTTTGATATTATGAAGCACTATATGATACATATAGCAGACCAAATCTTTGTTCTCAGTCCAACGTACGTGCACAATATGTATGATTACGAGCATCTAATGGTTATCTTCAAGGGTTACGTACAAAATAATGTTTATCTAGAGGGTTCCATGATAGAGGGCTACACGACTGAGGAAGTCATTGAGTGCTATGCAGATTACATAAGAGATGGAAAACCAATAGGAGTTCCCGTGTCCCGGCACCATGGAAGACTCACCGGTAAAGGAACTAAAGGCAGGAAAATCATATGAGACAACAGCTACCAAACAATAAGAGAATCACATTACAGTGTAATGCATCAGTTGGCGATTATGAGACCATATGTTGAACAACACCTGCAAGAGCTTCGTGAAAAGAATGAAGATCGCGATGAACAATGGATTATGAAAGAACACAAAATTCATTTCACATCATGGCTGAGGGATCTAAACATTTCGATTGGAGAAACTAACAAAGAGATGATGATAAATAAATTGTCTTATGGTCCATTGAGCATGGTTAAAACATGACAATCATATGACATCAATGGTTTCACATTCTATACCAAAGCAAAGGATCAAAAGAGTCAGCGCCAAAAGAGTGGTGTCAGAGTACATGCAGAAGATAGAACTGGACAAAAGAATGCTTAATATGGATACATCGAAGAAATATGGGAACTTAACTACGGGAACTCTATAGAAATACATGTATTTAAGTGCCAGTGGGTTAGACATCCAGAAGGTGTGGAGGTAGATGATTATGGGTTTACGATAGTTGACCTTAATAAGGTTGCTTATAAAGATGACCCTTGGATACTCGCTCAATCCGTGGCACAAGTATTTTACATACTTGATCCTAAAGACGAGAAAAAATACATCATTGCTCCAGGAAAACAAAAAATTGTTGGAGTTGATGGAGTCGAAGATGAAGAAGAATCAAATCAGTTTGATGAGATGCTATTTTTCATTGACATATCAAGGATCAATGTGGTTGAAGAAAAATTGTCTTTTGGCAGTGTCATTCCTTATCTACGCACCGATGGCGATGGAAAATTAGTGCAAGGCTAGATATTTATGTTTAGCGTGCGTATTTGTAAAATCAATTATGATATTGTGTTTAAGATATTGGTAATATATATAGGTTATTATTTAATTATAGTTAATTAATACATGTCTAACATAAACCAAGGCAGAAAAATACTAATTTTTAAAATTTATAAGTTATGATGTATTTTAATTGTTAAAAAAAATTCAAGATCAAATGAGGATTTAAACATCAATAAAAAGAGTGTTGAAAATTAGAACAAAAATGAAAAAATAATGTTTGGAAGCCAGCAGCAAGGTTCAAACCTCAAACCGCCAGTCGGTAGTAAGGTTTGAACCTCGAACCGCATGGCCCCAAGAGAGCCCCCACACCACTGCACTACAAAGTCTTTCTCGACAATGTAGGCAACATATGCTAGATAATCCCTACTATCCCTATTAGTAGTGGCAGGCACGTGTAACCAGTGGTAAGCATGCTGATGTCACAAGCCCGCCACTGCTATTCCTTTTAGTAGTGGCGGTCGCATGACATCATCGGCACGACACTACTAAGTCGAGTGACATAAACTGAGGCAAAAAAATACCAATTTTTTAAATTTGATAAGTTATGATGTATTTTTATTGTTAAAAAAATTCAAGTTCAAACGAGGATTTAAACATCAATAAAAAAGTGTTGAAAATTTTAAAAAGTACAATAACAGAATAAAAAATGTTGTTTGGGCGCCAGTAGCAAGGTTCAAACCTCAAACCACCTGCCAGCAGCAAGGTTCGAACCTCGAACCGCATGGCCCCAAGAGAGCCCCCGCACCACTGCACTACAAAGTCTTTATCGGCAATGTCGGCAGTGTATGCTAGATAATCCCTACCGCTACTAGGACTTGTTTGCATTTAAATACCAATTTCTGTTAATGAAAAATACCAATTTTTGCAATTAGAATATTGGTGTTGTATTTTTATTGTACAAAAAGTTTCAAGTTCAAAGGAAGAATCAACTATAGGTTTTGCTTTCAAACCTGAGTCATTTCATCTCTAAACCCTAATTCATCCCCGGAGAATCTCGGGTTTCTTAACGCCCTACATGATTATTTTCTCAAAACAATTTTATTTTTTATGACAACATCTATGGATAGATCATATCATAACAACATGACAAGTCTCATCTTTTTTAGACTTTATTTTATTTTTTAAGGATTAAAAAACTATAAAAATACAAGTTGTTGATCGAGTGTTGTGGAAACCTACATTTTTTATGATGGTTTTAAATTTATTGGATAATAACTAATAATAGAGTCAAAAACATGAATATGGTTTTTCTATAAATTTTGGTTAATTATTTCATGTCTTGTAGTTCAAATTGAACTTATTTTGACTTTGATCATAAAAACACACTTAATGAAATAAAAACAGTAAACTGAGGCAGAAAAATATCAATTTTTGCAATTAAAATAGTTGTGTTGTTTTTTTATTGTACAAAAAGTTTCAACTTCAAAGGAAGAATCAACTATAGATTTTTCTTTCAAACCTCAGTCATTTCATCTCTAAACCCTAATTCATCGCCGGAGAATCTCAGGTTTCTTAATGAAATAAAAAACAGTAAGTGAGGCAAAAAAATACCAATTTTTTAAATTTGATAAGTTATGATGTATTTTTATTGTTAAAAAAATCAAGTTCAAACTAGAATTTAAATATCAATAAAAAAGTGATGAAAATTAGAACAGAAATGAAAAAAATGTTTGGAGGCCAGCCGCAAGGTTCAAACCTCAAACCGCCTGCCGGCAGCAAGGTTCAAACCTCGAACTGCATGGCGCCAACGCAATCCCCCGCACCACTACGCTACAAAGTGTTTCTCGAAATGTAAGCACAACATATATTAGATAATCCCTACCTCTATTAGTAGTGGTGGTCGGGTGTAATCAGTGGCGGGCATGCTCACATCACCAGCCCGCCACTGCTATTTCTTTTAGTAGTGGCGGTCGGTGACGTCAGCGGCCTGCCACTACTAAGTCGAGCACCAGCGGCGGGTGGATTAGTAGTGGAGGGCTGGTGACGTCATCACCCGCCACTACTAAGAGAAAATAGTAGTGGCAGGCAGGATGACATCAGCATGCCCGCCACTACTAATACACCTATATAATTTTTTCACTCCCGCCGTCTGAAAAATATGTTTCATTTCTAAACCATAAACTCCTCCCGCCCATTGCTGCCACTCCTGGATCACACGGCACCACCCTCGAAGCCCGTCGCTGTCGTCCCCAAATCCCGTCACCACCGTCTCGGAGCCGTTGGTGTCCCCGGACCCCTCGCTGCTGCCTCAGAGCTGTCACAGTCATCCCCGAAGCCCGTTACCAGAGCCCACGTCGGTGTCCTCGGACACCTCGCTGCCGCCTCGGAGCCATCACCGCCATCCCCATCCCCGAGCGCACTCCGCCGTCACCGTCCCGAAGCCCACGCCATTGCCCTCGGAGCATGTCGTTGTCGTCCCCGAAGCCCATCGCCGCCATTGCCACGACCTCCGCCCGTCACCGGATCCCGTGTCGCTATCCCCAGACCCCGCGCCGCTGTCTTCGAGTCGTCACTGCCGTCCCCGTCCTCGAGCACATGTCGCCGTCCCCATTCAGGTTGCTAAAAATTCCCCCTTTCCAGTCCTTTTTTAGTATGGGAAAGAAAAAGAAAGAAAAGATGGATTGGGTTGCACCTCAGAGTCATGAAAAATTTGGTAAATCCCATTTTTGAAAACAGAAATTAAATTAAAAGCAGTATCAAAGCTAAGTTAGGTTTCTAGGGTTTATTGTCCTTAGAGCATCTCCATTGTACTTTCTAAATGTGAATTGCTATTCAAATGGAGCTATATTTAATCAATTTATATATATACAAAGAAAGTGAAAACAATTAAACAATCTCAATATTCAATGTAATAATAAGTTTGATTGGCTTGTTAAAGCATCTCCATGGTACTTGTTATTTTTTACTTGCTATGCATAGCAATAGCAAGCTTTTTTATTCAAATTGACTTGCTATTTTGCTATTCACTCCAATGTACTTACTAAATATGATCCTCTATTTAAATGTAACTATATTTTATCAATTTATATACATGCAAAGAAAATGAAAATAATTAAAAAAGCTTGGAATAGCAAGTTCGGTTGACTTGCTAGATGTAGCAAGTGTGGAGAGAGGAATACCAAGCCCCCTAAAATAACAAGTCAAGTAGCAAGTAAAATGGAGTGATTTTTTGGATCATACTTGCTATTTTAGGGGATAGCAAGTGTTATAGCAAGTACAATGGAGATGCTCTTACATTTGTGGATAGTTATCATTTTGTTCTATGTTATCTCTATTACTAAGAACTTAACTATGTGTGTATGCACATATGCCTCTTTAGCATTAGTGTATGCATGCTTACTTCTTTAGTTTTGCATTTTGGTTAAAGGATCATTTGTAGAACCACTGTATACTACTTTGTTACACCTGTTTTGGCATTGATTAATGGAAATGTACCATTCACCCAATATATATTAGTCTAATTTTGGGTGAAGTCTTCTATATCTAAGTTATGCTATGAGAAATATTGCATACCACATTACCACTTTTTTAGAACAGCTTTTAGAGGCCTATGATGCAAATTGTAGTTGAGTTATCTCATGTATGTCATCAAGCCGTGTGACACGTCCATTTCCATCAACAACTTCTTCTTTCTCGTGTTGCTGACAGGGAATGGATGTGCTCACGGTTCCATGGCAACCATGAACATATTTGAAAAACAACACAAAATATGCTGAGGCATCAACAACACTAGAGAGAGAACAACACAATCTCCTAACTTGAGGATTAATATAGTAGCTTCAGAAGTAATAGCTGACTACTGTAGCCAAGAAGAGTTTTTATACATTTCCCACCTTTGACACTGTGATCAGTTTACTACTGCTATTACTTCTGAGGCTATTATACTAATCCTCAAGTTTATCCGGCTGAAGACCAACATTAGATTATGCAATTCTTTTTAGAGGACAATGATGCAAATTGTTATTGAGTTATCTTATGTATGTCATCAAGCCATGTGACACATCCATTCCCTTCAACAACTTCTTCTTTCTTGTGCTGCTAGCAGGGAATGGATGTGCTCATGGTTCCATGGCAGCCATGAACATATTTGAAAAACAACACAAAATATGCTGAGGCCTCAACAACACTAGAGAGAGAGAGAACAACACAATCTCCTAACTTGAGGATTAATATAGTAGCTTTAGAAATAATAGCTGACTACTTTGTGCATTGTTTTTTACATGAAAATATGACATCAGACCTTTTTTGCATAACCAAAATTCTGATACATTAACCTCTTAACTATGAATAGTTAATCTATGGTGGAAGAAGGACATCCCGTCGAGGAGCTCATCTATGAGTCTCCCGAAAAAACAAATAAGGAGGGTTCATCTGAAGGATCCTCCGATAGTGAATATTCGTACCACTCTCTAGAGAATGAACATCCAATGGAGCCTAGGAAGAAGAGAACGGGAGAAGACGCCGATGATGATTACATTCCTGAAGCTCAAGTGGAGGTAATTATTGCGTTAGTAACAAGTCAAAGCAGCTTCTAACCGAGGATTACATTCCTGAAGCTCATATTGTCTATCGTCATAGGATCGTCCAAAGCGAGGAAGAAAGCGTCGATTATTTCAAATCGAGAAAACAGCAACTATTGTCCCAACTATTGAGTCATCTGAGCCAACAACTGTTGAGCCCGCAACCACTACATCCTCTGCAAATGCGAAGAAGAGAGGAAAACATGAGAAGAACAAGCTGCATACAGCCATCTACGAGGTTGAATATGTGTATGTTGATGGGGCTCCAAAGAAGACGACAGAAATCATAGCTAAGTGGCGCAATGATTGTGGATGTCTCGCTAGGGAGTGGTGTAAGATAGTTTGGAAAAACTAGAAGATTGTCGCTGAAGTTACGAAGAACAAATTGTGGGAGCATATAAAAACACATTATAAATTCCCGAAAGATCGCTTAGAAGATGCTAAAGCTGCCACATTGAAGACTATCGGGAAGTCTCTCCGTACGTTCAGGACTAAACTGAACAAACAGTACCTTCAGAAAGGACAGTCGCCGCTCAACGACTATGGATTTATCACTCCAAATGAGTTGAACGAATTCAAATTGCAGCATTGCTCGGAAGAAGCCAAACAAGAAAGCATCATGTTAAAAGAACTTAATAAGAAAAACAAGTTCCCACATAAACTTGGCCCAGGAGGATATAAGGCCAAGGAGGATGAGTGGAGTAGAGAGGAGGAGGAGGACCATGCGGCTGGGTTACCTGAAAAGTTTTCAGGTGTTGATCAGCACACTAAGAGATGGCTCCTAGGTCGAGCTAAAAAAACACCCGAAGGCCAATATATGCTCTCCGACTCAGGGACTAGTGCAATATTTCAGAAAGCACAGGAAATCGCTGAGTTGTAGAAGGCTGGAAAGTTCAAGCCCGAGGGATGTAATGACCAGCTTACATCTACTCTCATAAATGAGGAACATCGAGGGCGCACCCGAGGTGTCTCTTTTATAGCACTCTGGAAAAATACTTTCAAGAAACAGGAGGGTGCTACATACAAGAAGCATCAAGCACGCACAGACGACACCGCAGAGCACCGTGCAGAGTGGGAGCGACACTTTTATGAATTTATTAATGAGAATCCCAATATAATGCAAGCTACAGTGGGACAGATAATTGTGCCAGAGGTACGACTTGATGTACCAAGCAGTGTTGGCTCAGTATAAGAAAAATTTGCTATAAATTATATTAAAGACGACACACCAGGCAGCCTGCATGTACCAATAGGGCGCAAAGGGCATTCCCAAGAGGCTGCACGAGGCATTGCTATGCGTGGGGATTTATTTCATAATCGGCCTATTCTTGCTCAGTATATCAAGGTTCAGGTCAATGAGATCACCAACGACAGATTTATTAATGACCCCTTGGATCTTCCAATACCTGATATGGGGATTGAGACAATCGGAGATGCACTGAATAACATTTTCCTATGGGTGAGACGAGATATCAAATTACTGCAGACAAGTTCTCAGAGTAAATCGCCTATTGTCTCATCACAATCCCCCACATATCTTTCATCTCAAGATGTGCAAACTATAGGATCTTTATCACCTGTTGATGAGCGTGAGATAGAGGAAGAGGTAGAGAAAGAGCCAGTGCCCGATAAAGTGGAAGAAGTGACAGAACCAAAAGTGGACGAGCCTGATCAAGTGATAGAGCCAGTGCCAGTGCTTGAGCCCACTAAACCCAACACAAAAATGCCAGAGCCTGATCAAATTCCTGTGTCAGTTCTGGCCAAGCCTCAAGTGCCAGTGACTAAGCCCATTGAGCCCAACACAAAGTGCCAGTGCTAGTGGCCAAGCCTGAAAAACAAGATGCACGCCCAAAGCCAACAATCCACAAGACAATTGTTCAAGCTGTGCAGTGTTCTGCACCGAAATCTGAGATGCTTAAATTTTTTACTAATGTGGGGCAACCACGTTCTACGCCCGAAGAGGCTCCCATAAAGGCTCCAATACAAAAGCAGGCTGGCTCACTTTCTATTGATAAATGGACCTACGGAGACAAGGATTATATGGAATACGAACAAGGCAAACCATTATTACCCAAACGAGTACTTAAGAGTATGTGTTGGCGGATGAGAACATTTCATGACTGTTACCTCGAAGCGTCTTCGTTTGGAGTTACACAAATAGAACTAAAGGTTCCAAAAGAAATATTCAACTGCCCAGAGTTTACTCTTGCATTCTTTTTCAATGACTTCCATCGGATGTTCTGTCTGCAGTGAACTGACATCACAAGCATGATGCTCTGGTGCATGTAAGTACTTTTTACTTTGTCAATACAAAGCAAAAATCAATCATGTCTTATATTGACTATTGTTTCATAACATATGTAGTTTGAATTCATGTTGTGACACGTCTAATAAATATGGGTACTTGAACCCGTCATTCATAAGCCAAAGTGCACTGAACCCAGAACTAAACCATAACGATGACAAGTACTCGACCGCAGGTCAGAAAAAATTTTAAAGAAATATGTTCAATAAAGACCAAGATGCACTTAAGAAGAGTAAAAGGAATTGTGCTGCGTTGTACATTGTGCGGTGCATGTTTCAATGGAAGGACAGAGAAATGATAAGTGGGGCATATAACTTTAAGTAAGTATACCCACTATATCCACTTAATCACATTTTGTCGATTATGAAACTAACATAATCATATATTACTTCTTTCGATAGTGATCATTGGGTTGCACTTCTGATATACCCGAAGTACTCAAGGGTTTATGTGCTCGACTCTCTAGACAAACCCAAAAAAGAATATCAAGCTATATTAAATGTTATTCAAAGTGCATACAAATACTACGGGGAAAGGTTAGGTAGCTCACATGATCCACAGAGGCCGAAAGATATGCTTATCAGAATCAACTATCCGGTAATATTATATTTTGAAATTTCTTAATTCAATTGATAAAGCCAAACTATATATCGTTCTAACTTTGTCTATTTTGAAGTGTCACAAACAATCTCCTGGTTCGATGCATTGCAGTTATTATACTTGTGATTTCATGAGCAATAACTTAGGAAAGTTTGCGCGGACAGTATCTGAGGATACTAAAGAAGTAAGTTGATTTATTGTGTGTTAATCTAATATAACTTGTAGCGTATGTACTTCTATGTTACTTATGCAGGCGTCAGGTCTATCAACCGTTGCCTAGAAGATCCAACTCTCAGAATCAGAAATGTAGGACATCGTATCAAGGATGTGCCGCTTCACGATGCATGAGGTTCTTCATGAGCTTGGAGTATTCTTCGATCCTAAGGGTGAAGTGGCCAAGCATCCAACTTTATATGATTGGGCTGGAAGAATGAAAAGGCAAGTACAACAAATCGATAAGAATTTTGAAGCTGAGAAGAAAAAAAAGATGCGCAAGATATGAGTTGTCCTTCCAAGAAAACATAAACCACATGAGCATGTGTTTGTGAAACAATGGTTAAATTTGAAATTTTGATAGATGTAAACTTTTTAAACTTGATGTGTGATGAAATGCAAACTTTGTAAATTTGTAAATTGATGAGATGGGTTGTTGTTGTGTTGATGTGTTGCTGTTGTGGATGTGTATGTGGATATGTGGATGTTTTGCTGCTGTGTATGTCGATGGATGTGTGAAGCATTTAATGTAAACTTTGTAAATTGATGAGATGGGTTGTTGTTGTGTTGATGTGTTGCTGTTGTGGATGTGTATGTGGATATGTGGATGTTTTGCTGCTGTGTATGTGGATGGCTGTGTGAAGCATATAATTTCTGTGTTTTGGTTTGTGGGACCGTGTGAATTAAGGTTTACAACATTCTGTGTAATGGGCTAAACACAGTAGTGGCGGGCGCGATGACGTCATATGCCCACCACTGCTGTTAGCAATAGCAGTGGCAGACAGATGAGGTCAGCGCGCCCGTTACTGCTGTTGACACAGTGGTGGCGGGCTCGCTGACATCATCTGCCCGCCACTGCTATGGCTAACAGCAGTGGCGGGCAGATGACGTCAGTGTGCCCGCCACTGCTGTTGAGACAATGTAGGGTTAGAAAGCGGTGTTAGAGCAGTGGCGGACTGGATGCCCGCTACTATAGGTCGTTTTTGCCCACCGCTATTGTGTCTCTTTGTAGTAGTGTTCGATCAGATCGGAATCACATACAGTAAAACTATTATTGTATGTTGTGTTCTAAAAACACATACAATAACAAGAATTATATAATCAGATAGCAGGATACAAACACATACAAACTGAACACTTTTTAGCTTGATAGCTTGAAGACAAACAAATACAAACTGAAAAGGTAGCAAAAGAGAAACTACCTTGATGAGAACTTCAGAAGCTAACTTAAATAAGTTGACAGGAAAAACAATGGACATTGTATTTAATGCTAACTGAGAAATGTGTGAGTACAATGGCTTTGTTTCGAAACCATTGACACAATGTTCCATTATTACAGAAATATAAAGTATCTTACAGTGAAAAGAGAGACAATCGAAAAAACGCTGGAAAGTAGAGGCTGATTATAAAGTTTTGATGTTTAGAAAATGAAAACAAAAAAACAGGATGACATGAAACAATTGACACACAGAAAATTCATCTTAGTGTCTGTTAATGCATTTTTTCTCAGTTTTAGTTATTTATGAACTTGTTTTAAAAGTCACATTCATGTAAGAACTCATAGCTGCCACAATATAAAAGACAAATGACCAATCCATCTAGGTAATCAAAATAAAGAAAATCATGGACAAGAAGTCAGAAAGGGTTAAAACATAGTGTATAGTCTATAACATTGTTTCACAGGTATCAGAACAAACATATTGAATGAAATTGTAACATCTGCAGACTGGTAGGGGAAAAAGGTTTGGGATAACTACCAGATTGTATCAGTGTTCTTTTGGCAGACTGCATCTTACCCTCTGTCTATTCTATTTAATTCTCTTGACATAATTTATGCATATCTTGTTTTCATATGTTGACAAGTAGATAGCTAAGGGAAATTTTGTATATGATGAATACCTCATGCAAACAGAGAATAAGTGAACTACAGGAGTCAACAGAAAATATGAGAGAAGTGAAGAAGTGGAGTTGGATGGGTTTCTAATAGAAATTATGGTTAGCAAACTAATGATAGAAACATGGTTATGGTCAGCAAACTAATGATAGGAACATGGAAAATTTACAACCTTCCATAAGGTATAGATGAAGCCGAAAATCTGCATAAAATAGAATTTATAAACAAGGCATGAAATGGTTATTTCCATTATTATAAGCCATGAGTACGTACCAGTACTTCACATGTACAGTGCATCAAACTACTTGTCATGTCAAATTTGACAACAAAGTATGGCCATGAGAAGTTAAAAATGAAGATGTACATGAAATTATAATTAGGTGCTGCCATTAGTAAAAGAGAATGATTTAGTGAAGTCAAATTAAGGAAATAATTTACTTTTGAAAAAAAGACTGAATTCAGGGAAGGAAATCTTTTTGAAACATCTTCATATTTCATAACAACATATGTTTATTATGCATTCATCATGGTTCCATATCTTTCATATAAAACAAGCCAACATTTGAAACCAAATGTGCAACCAACTTTGTACAGCAACTCACAAATTTATTACACTCATGTTCAAGAAGAAAAGGAAGACAATGCATCCTTTGCTCCAATTTCTAAACACATTCAAATAAACAAAATTGAACAAGGTATATAATCAACCTAACTGGATTCCACCACCCTAATAAATTAGCATATGCTACTTATATTCTCAACCAATAAGAAGCTTATTTGCATATCATCATGAAAAGTTGTAAATCACTAAATCCAGGTTGTCTGACTACATGTAAACATCTATAGAGATGACATTGTCCATACATTGATGAAGCAACAATAAATATAACCATGTTATCAAATGCCAAACATAATCATGATATACTTCTTCAGTGATTGGATACAGATATTGAAACCACAACTATACACCACTGTACTACCTCCAACAAATGCTAAGCAGCAGAAGAAAGTGTCAAGATCAGGCAGAATTTATCAAAAACCTACTAATTTATGGTGTAATGAAGCACATACATTGTTTAATCACCAAGAATCCATCAGAGGGAAATGAAGGAGAGTTTCATCTCACTGACCTCACAACAAAATTCACAATCGCCGCTGTCGGCCCTTGCGTTTCGAGGCTCCGAATGGGAGGTGAGGGGAAACAATTCTTCAATGAGGATGCTGAGCTTCGGTGATAGGTGATGGGTGCTTAAGAAGGCGTTCATGGTGAACGGTTGCAGATGTAGGTCAAGTGATGGTTAGGCACGAGGAATGGGCAAATCGCACGCAAGGACACGTGGGAGGCGAGCTGTGGGCGAAGACTAGATGTGGGGTTCGCTTGGCAGCCGCAGGTGCCCCGCGTCCAATCTTCGCATGCGGATCTAGCTCGACGAGCACGGAGGCGGCACGCGACGCGGCATGGGAGCATAGCGACGGCGGCTGAGCCAGCCACATGCCTAGTGGTTGCGCAATGCGGTGGCTTGGAAAGGGAGCTAGGTCGGCATGGATGAAGGGGGAAGCGCCCCGCTCCGAGTTCTCGCCTGCGGACTGCTCGGCAAGCACGGAGGCAGCACGCGACGCGGCATGGGAGTATGGTGGCGATGATGGGAGCACAGTGGAGGTGAATGAGCTAGGGTTGAGACAGATCTAGGTTAGAGACGCGATGAGAGCACATAATGTGGTGGGACGACGTGCGCACGTATTGGGTCGGGTCGACGGGGCGCTGCGTGCGCGCACGGAGCGTTTCGGCGCGCTTCGTGCGGAGGGCAGCGGGGGGAGGGGCAGACGGACCAAGTTTCCTCTTTATTATAGTAGAGATTTTTGCTTATCAGATTAAAGATAATTTATTGTTTAAATATTTCTCTAGCTACATCCTCAATTTAACTAATTGTATTCGTTCCTTTATGTTTTAATTTCCTCACAAACTTTCTTGTGTAGCCTCCCAATAAGCTATGACGTGTCTAGTTGCCTGGTTTTGTAAGATGCACTATGCCACACAATGCAAATAAAGATACCTTGTTGCATTATGAATAGATTTCAATAAGGGAATATTTTATTGTAATGAGTTTAAAAATAAGCAACTGACTAAGATCAAGATATCTAGGCTTGTAGCCCTACCCCTCCCCGCTATATATTTATATAAGCAACACAATTCTCGATACATGATGTAGGCTATTTCGATGTGTTGATAGGCTTATTAACATATCTAAACCATGTAACATGTGCACAGACAAATCAGTAAAATCGTCCAAGGTAATTTGTTTTGTATATATTAGTTCGAAAAATTATAATCCTAATTTTATAGTTTAAGAAAATATCATTATTTATGGTCCTCTATACTTTTTTCTTGTTTTTGCGGTGTTCAAACTCGTCATCCTTTCATTGTGCCTGCTGACTGTATACTGCGACACGCAGCAATGCAGGAGGAGCGGCCATGGCAAAAGACGAAACCAGCAGCAGCAGCAACCAGCAGCCATGGATTGTAGCTAAGCCCTATGACTACGAGACCTTCATAATATTGCACAGGGCCCTAGGCCAACGATCCAGGGGGCATCGATTGAGTCCCTGACTGCCTTTCTCACCAATCAAATCAGAACCTAATCATTACCCAAAAGAACGATATGCGTCGAAAGGGAGCATAAAAGAATGAGAAAGTATGAGATTTCATATCAAACGCTCAGCTGCAGCCACCCACCAGCTAGCCAATGCTGCTCACATGCATCGTTGGTCAGGCTCGAGACCTACTCTTACCGATTTTTTTTAAATAATATTTTTTTTAAAAAAAAATTCAAAACTCTATTGCCGTTTCAAAAAAATATTGCAAAACTAAGGTGCGGTCGACTGATCAGAAGCAGACTTGGGGTCGAGTCAGCTCCTAGTCGGTTGACTCGTGCCACATCAACAGGAATCCGCCAACCAAGGGCCGACTCCCTGCGATGCCCTGCCACGTGCACCAAAAGACAAAAAAATGACTCTTTTTCTGGCCAGTTGGAGCCACGCGGCAGCTAGTCGGACGTTCAAGCGTCGACTGGCTGCCGTGTGGCCCTAGTCAGCCAACCATAGCCTGACTCCCCCTTATATAAAGGGGTCCGCGCAGCCCGCATCTCCCACCGCCACCCCTTGGCCCGACTCCCCCCTATATAAAGGGGTCCACGCAGCCCCCATCTTCCACCGCCACTCCATGGTTTCACTTCACTTCCAGGTAAGTTCCTCTCCTCCCTCTTCTAATGTTTATTTTTTAGTTTAGTTTAGTAGTAGTTTAGTTTAGTAATAATTTAGGAGTAGTTTAGTAGTAGTTTAATAGTAGTTTAGGAGTAGTTTATTACTAATTTAGCATTCTTTTCGAATTAATTTAATAGTTAATTAACGGTTGGTAAACAATAATTTTAGAAGTAATTACCAGCTATTAAACAATAATGTAATACTTAATTAGCGGTTATTAAACAATAATTTTAGATTTAATTAGCGTTTATATAACAATAATTTAATATTTAATTACAGTTATTAAAAAGTAATTTAATACTTAATTAGCGGTTTTAAACAATAATTAATGATTTAATTGGTGGTTATTAAATAATAATTTCAGATATAATTAGAGGTTATTAAATAATAATTTATGATTTAACTAGTGGTTATTATACAATAATTAATGATTTAATTAGCAGTTATTAAATAGTAATTTATGATTTAATATGTAGTTATTAAATAATAATTTATGATTTAAATAGCGGCTATTATATAGTAATTTAAGATTTAATTAGCGGTTATTATACAATAATTTATGATTTAATTAGCGGTTACTAAACAATAATTTAAGATTTAATTAGCGGTTATTAAATAATAATTAAAGATTTAATTAGTGGATATTGAACAATAATTTATGAAGTAATTAGCGGTTATTAAAAATTAATTTAAGATTTAATTAGAGGTTATTAAATATTTATTTAATATTTATTTAGTAGGTAATTACACAATAATTAAATATTTAATTAGCGGTTATTAAACAGTAATTAAATATTTAATTATCGGTTATTAAACAGTAATTTAAGAATTAATTATCGATTATTAAAAGTAATTTAAGATTTAATTAGCGGTTATTAAATAGTAATTTAAGATTTAATTAGGTGGTATTAAATAGTAATTTCAGCATTAATTAGCAGTTATTAAAAAGTAATTTAAGATTTAATTAGCTGTTATTAATTTTTGAGTAATTTAATAATAAATTATGATTTGATTTCTAGTTTTTTTGGTGGGTCGTTTTTATCAGCAAGTACTTGGTGATCTGGACTCATCCATCTACCACTTCACAATTGGCTTCAACATCTCCTTTGATCGGTATGTGTGCTTTTCACGTAGTTTTATTTATTATTGTTTAAATAATAGTAATTTAAGTGTAATTTAGCAGTAGTTTAATATTACTCAATAATGTTTAAATCAAATAGCGGTTATTAAATAATATTTTAAGATTAATTTAATAGTAGTTGTACTGCAACAATTTAATGCTAAATTTTACCACGTATGTGTGAACATGTGAACATTACTGTTTTTAGGAATTATGGATAGAGCATCATTTAGAATTTCCTATGGAGAAGATAAAGTACTTATTAGTGATGATGGTGCTGACCTTAATTGTTTTCAATTTACTGAAAATAGTTTAAGTCGTGTTGAGGAGCGTGACATTGATAGTATTAGGAGGTGGATTTATCATATATTTTGAGTGGATAAGGAGCAGGGGGGGTTGTATTTGTATGCTCGAGCTAGCTGGTGGCTGAAGGGTTATTTTGGGAGATGGCTGCTATTACCTCAAATAACATATGGAAGGGATATATAAGAATGACGTTAGAGAATGGTTGGGAATGGATTCTGCTCTTTTATTTCACTCCTCACGTCCTTCCAACTATAGACTCGGCACCGCAACAAGAATTAGAGGTCGGTGAGAGTAGTCAAGTCCAAGAGGTTATTCTCGACACAGCTGCTACAGGGCTAGCTGATGGAGGGGAGGAAATAGAGGACGTAGTTGAGGTGCTTGAAAGAGAGGATCAAGATTTCGAGGAAGCTGTGGAGGAGGGTGGAGACGAGAACTCAGATGAAGAAGAGGGTAATGACAATGAAGAGCCCGATGTTGTGATTCCCAACGAGTGGCAAGAAGAAAATTTTCATGGTCTCAATATAAATGATGGACGTGATAATCGTTGGGTGTTTTCATAGAATGATGTGCGTATGGATGTTGTGTATCCTACAAAAGATGTTGTGAAAGATACAATGAAAGCATGGTCTTTGTCACTCCGGTGTCCATTTCGAGTGAAGATTTCAAATCGCACAATCTATGATGTTGTGTGCGAGAGGAATAATTGTCCATAGAGAGTGCACGCACATAAACCCAAGTGGGGAATTCATTGGGTATGCTCAATTGTGATTCAACATATATGTGTGGTTGATACAGCTGTAACTAGGCATAAGAATTTAAATGCCAACTACATTGCGAGGGTGATGTACTTTGAGATTGTTGAGAATCTCAATTACGAGCCTCGGGCCTTAATACTTGCCATAGAGAGAAGATTTCAATACACAGTCAATTACTCTAAGGCATGGAGAGCAAAACAAAAGGCACTTGAGATGAGGTTTGGTACATTCGAAGACTCCTACCATAATCTGCCTTTTTTCTTGCAAATGGTCCAGAACCATAACCCTGGCACATACTACTCGTACCAACAGAAGGATGCAATATTCCCAGAAGGTGCTCACATTCTATACCGAGTATTCTTTGTACTCGGTGCTTGCATTCGGGCGTTCAAGTATTCTCGTCCCATTCTTTGTGTGGATGGAACATTTCTAACCGGTAAATACCGAGGTCAGATATTAATGGCTATTGGTGTTGATGGCAACAACCAGGTTATGCCAATTGCTTTTGGTTTTGTCGAAAGTGAGAACTACGACAGTTGGTTGTAGTTCTTACGACAATTGCACATTGGTGTTGTTCAATAGAGGGAAAATGTTTGTATTATACATGACCGACATGCTGGGTTGATAAAAGCAGTCCAACATATGAAGAAGGTGATGAGGACATCACTTCACATGATACACACATGAAGCCTCCACTTACAATTCAGTTACTAGGACAAATCACACGCGCCCGTGCCCGTCGCTTGAACCATGAGGTTAATTCTTTCCTTAGCAACTATTTCAATATTTGTTTGGATGGGATGCTACTGAATACTAGTGATATTTTGTTGCTTAGGAACATGGGAGATGGAATAGAAGAATTGGACTTGAAGACGGAGCCGCACGGATGTTTGAAGTCAAGATTTTGCTGGTTCGGACTACATCGACCACCCTGCACCAAAATGGGCATAACTTCCTCATACGAAGTCCGATTGGCGCGTTCTTTGACTTTTTGGAAAGCTGAGGAGAAGACGGATCGTTTGCCGTTGGTTTCACACCTTTTGGAGTCTCGAGTCGTTCTGTGTGATTTAAACAGTCCTGCGTGACAGAACTGGGCCGTGTTGGCCCATAGTCCAAGTCTGTTCGTTTTCTAGCCCACAGCCTGTGTCTGTTCGTCTTCCACAGGCCGCCGCCCTATATATCCTCACGCCAGCCACTTCTAGGGTTAGGTTTTGCTTTGTTGCATCTACACTGTTGTGTTTAGATCCCGCCTCTTGCGCCGGACCGATTGGCTGCCGCATTGGCGTTTGTGAAACCTCAACTTATCTTCGTTTGTCTGTGTTTTGGCATTCGATTTGTATCCTTCCTGTTCTTGCTTGTGTTCTTGGGTTCGCTTGCAGGAATTAGCCTTCGTGGCGAGGTCAATCGCGTTCTGCGTGGTTGATAACCAACGGAGACAGTGGTGTAACGATTGCAAGGTTTTGATCCGCCGGACCGGAGCCTTGGATCGCCAACGTCGAGATTCTCCACCAACCCAAGTTTATCCTTTACCTAGCGGAAGATCGGGACCACTCCCCCATCAGCTGGTGTCAGAGCTCAGATTTCCCGTTAGGTAATCTCGATCTGCTTTTGTTTTTACCCAGAGTCCAGAAAACCGCACCAAAAAAAATTCCCCACCGAGAACCCCTTTGTGCCTTGCGATTTTAATTTCAGTTTTAACTTTGTTGAGTTCGTGTTCTTGGTCGAGTCTTGTTGCTGGTTTAGTCATCCCTCTGTGTCGTTTGAGTAGTAGTTGTTCTTGTGTCTCAGAAAAAAAAATTCCCCACCGAAAAAACCCCCCCTTCCGCAACCTTTCTTTGTTTTCCACATCCAGTCTTTTTGACCCCTCTTCAGTAAAACAGGCATAACTTTTCGCTCGTTTGGCAGAAAAATCTGAAATTTTTTGAGCGTGTTCCTGACTCAATTTGGGTGGTACCCTAACCCTCAAAGGTCGGTTAGCCCTCACCAAAATCGCCAAAAAAAATCGGGAAGATAAAGAAAAAAATTGGACAAAGTTTTTGCTCGCCGGACAGCGAACTTGTTTGAATTTTTGTGAGCCACATCCCACCTCAGTTGTAGGTGCCAATTTTTGTGGTTACTCCTCTGGTCATCCTTGTTTCAAAAAAAATAGAGTGAAAAAAAGGGAGAAAAAAAAATATATAAAAAAAAGAGAAGCGGTCCTGTTATTTTTGCTTGTCCGAACTCTTGTCCGAACTCCTGTCCGAACACTTGTCCGATCTGAGGAAGTCTTTGGCTGTTTGTTGCTTGTCCGATCTCTTGTCTGAACCTTTGTCCGAACTCTTGTCCGATATCTTGTCCGATCCGAACAGCAGCAAAAAAAAAGAGAGAAAAAAAAAATTTGCACATACCCTTGTCCGATCACTTGTCCGATCTCTTGTCCAATCCCTTGTCCGATCTATAGAGAGCTGATTTTGACCTGTTTTTGCTTCCTTTTGATTTTGGGCACATAGTTTCCCTCTATTACTTGAACTTTCACTTTGGGAGCACTACGGTCAGCAACTTTGACGAGTACTAGGGAATACTTATTGAACTTGGTTTAACTGTTATTATTATCGCTAATCCTTGCTACTCACTTTGCCTTCCAAGCTACACATTTCTCTTGGTCAGGACAGGTTCATTCCTTGCAATTGTACACCATCCTCCACTTGGTTCATCACCTGTAGGCCGGTGACCTCACTGCGGCGTGGTAAGAACACTTGCAAGCGTGGGTAAGGTGCTTGACGAATTGCTTCCACCACACATCCAGCACCCCACCTAGCTGTTTTTCCATAAGGATTATTCTTTGTTGTTTTGCCTTTTCACTAACATGGCAGCACTTATTGTACAACGTGACTTGAGCACTCACATGGACCAGGACGACCAGTCACAACGGAACAATATATTTCAGACCTTCTTCCGCGTCAAAGACCGTCGTGCGCATGTCATCATCGACAGCGGTAGTTGCAACAATTTGGTGAGCCTCGACGTGGTAACTAATCTTCAACTTCCCACACGTGCACATCCACACCCTTACCATGTGCAATGGCTCAACGACAGCGGTAAGGTCAAGGTAACACAAACTGTTCACATTGAATTTTCCATTGGTATATACTTCGGAAGTGCTGATTTTGATGTAGTACCAATGCAAGCATGTTCTCTATTACTTGGTAGACCTTGGGTATATGATACTGATGCTACACACCATGGTAGGAGCAATAAGTACACATTTATGTATAAAGGAAAGAAAGTTACATTGCTTCCTATGACTCCTGCTGAAATTGTGAAATTTGAACAAGAAAAACGTGCTAGGGACGCACAAAAGAGCAAACAACTTTCTGAAAATCAGCAAGTAGCTAAAACACTTTCGAGGCAACAAAAAGAAAAAGTTGTTTCTCCTTCCTCATCACAAGTTATTAATCTGAAAGGATGTGTCATGCATGCAACTAAAACTAACCTTGCAGTACATAGCTCTCTTGGTCTTGCAGGTTTCAACCGGCGTTTTGTGAGAGATTTCAGCACCATAACCGGTCCTTTACCTGAGTTGACCAAGAAGGGAGTTACTTCTACTTGGGAGTCAGCACAAGAGCAAGCTCTTGCCACACTCAAGGATCGCATTACACATGCACCTCTACTTCAACTACCCGATTTTAGTAAGCCTTTTGAGTTAGAATGTGATGCTAGTGATTTTGGCATAGGAGATGTGCTGCTACAAGGAGGTAAACCCGTGACCTATTCTAGTGAGAAATTGCATGGTCCACAATTGAATTATTTTACCTTAGTGCGTGTGCTTGAAACTTGGCAACATTCTGATCATGAAGCACTAAAATATTTGAGAGGACAAGCTATACTGAACCATAGACATGTTAAATGGGTTGAATTTTGTTGGACCGGAAACGGCGACCAGAGGGGGGGTGAATGGGAGCTTTTAAAATTTCGGGCTAAAAACTTAGCCTTCGGTTCTGTTCTGTCTTCTGCGGAACAGGCTTCGAACACTACCTTCGAAGGTCTGGTTCGGAGGTACTTCGACAGCTCCGAACACAGGCTTCGCAGGAGCAAAAGTTCGAAGCCAAGAAGACTTCGCTCCACTAACACCCTTCGAAAATCTACTCTGCTAAGTCAGTGCAGGCACCGCACACGAGGTGCTTCGAGCAGGCTTCGCACTTCACCCTTCGCAAGAGTGGACAGCCCTCTGAGGACTTCGACCAAGTACTTAGCGACAACAACTGGTGCTGGGCTTCGTACGCGAAGGTCTACACGCACACAAAACGGACTACGCTAAGGGCTTCGACACAAGAAGCAAAACGGGAAACAATCGGGGCTTCGCTAGTAAGCAGCGAGGTCTTGCCTCGTGTTACACAGAGCGACAGCACACTGAAAAACACACTTCGCGAGAAAAACACCCTTCGCCAAGACAGGCTTCGGTGAACTAAAAACTAGCGAGGTATGCAATACGAGCTCAAGCAAAAGCACACAGAAGCAGGGCTTCGCCGCTTGAACAAGGAACACAAAATAAATTGAACTCAGAATGAATACAGTGAGGTCTGTCTACAGGAGATCAACAGTAAATGCCCAAAGTGTTAAATGTTACCTACCGAGCCCCCATATTTATAGCCCACGGCTTCATCCTAAGGAAGTGACTACTTTACCCCTAGGGTTTACAACTGATTTGTCTCTACAGAACTAAGGGGTACAAAAGGTAGTCCACCTTTATTCTGGAGGCTTCTCTGTCAGCTGCAGAGGGGACAGTGTCAGCCTTTTTCAGAACAGACAGTGTCAGCCTTTACAGTGTTGACTTCTGGAACCTCCCTTCGCACCGAGGGTGCGGTAGCTTCGGCGAGAAGCCTGCAGCCTGTTGGCCTTCGCTCCGCCGAAGAAGTCCTTCGATACAGTGACGGTTTTGAGCCGAAGCCGTCAAAGCCCTTGGGCCTTCGCACCACCACCTCCGGAGTGGACCACCACGGCTTCGCAGCTGCTCCCAGCTCAAACACCGTCCGTCCGTGTACCGAAGCCATGCATGGCCGAAGCACCACAAGTCATCCTCACTCCGAAGCCCCACCTTCGGAGTACCACCCTTCGAAGTCCCTCCTTCGTCCAAGGCCTCCGCATGAAGCATTCCATGAGCACTTCGTCGCAATGTCTCTCCCCGAGCACACTCCTCGACGAGCCTCACCCGGACCATGCCTTCGATGCACCTCGACCTCTGAGACCTTCGTCGGGCACCTTCGAGTGTCTCCCTCCGGAGCACACTTCGAACCCTTGCCTCCGCAGAGGACTTCTAGCAACCAACTCCGAAGTCACTCCATTCGGAGTACCTTCGAAGTGCCTCACCTCCGAGGACTTGTCTCGGAGTACCTTCAGCCGGAGCCACACTCCGCACTCTCTGCCTTCTCCTGGCACGTCTCGACCCGAGGACCGACCCGGACCACCTTCGCAGCCACCGTGACGGAGCTCCCCACTCCCCTGGCATCAAGCCACCCGCTTGACCCAGGTTCACCTGGCTCGAACCCTGTCTGTCGCCTCCGAAGTCCCTGCGCACCACCGACAAGCAAACAAGTGTATCCAGTACTCCGGAGACCTCTCCGGGTTGACAGCCTCCGGTACACACTCCGGTGTACCGCCCAAAGTACCGAAGCCTTCGGTACGAACCCAGTCATCGTGTACTGCCGGACCCCTCTGACAGGCACACTCCGCTGCACAGCTGCAGCAAGCAAACACCTCCGAACACCCTTCGGAGGCACCACCTCCGAAGCCCCTTCGGAGGTACCCTTCGAACAGAGGGTAAAATCCAGTCAATCACTCATCACAAAACACCGAAACCAACCCTTGGTTTCTCAATCTCCCCCTTGATGAGTGCATTGACAACCAAATCCAATTTTAAGAAAAATTCAAAAAGTTCAGCACACAAGTGACCATAAAAACTCAAAAAGAGCCAAAGCATGTCACTTGATAAAAGAATTTTTCTCCCCCTTTGAAAAAGAGTAAAAAGCCCCTTCGGCAAAACTCCCCTTTGATAAAAAACTCCCCCTGAGTTAAGAAAATCTTTTCTCCCCCTTTATGTCAAAAATCTCTCCCCCTTAGAAATCATGCCTTCTTGCGGCAGAGAACATAGCAAATCTCTCCCCCTTTGGCAATGCAAGCATCAAGGATCAGTCAAAAGATGCAAAGCTTCGAAATGAGCAGAATTGCAAAGACATATAATGCAAAAATATGCCAATATTAACACCAATGATCATGTGCTCAGCTCAATGTAACATTCTGTGAAACAAGATGATGGCATGTGATTTTGTCATTTTGAGATAAAAGCATCACCACTTAATCATAGCAGCTAGACATGTGAAGGCAAGGACTGCGCAAAGCTAACAAATTCTACCTTAGACAGACAAGTTTTGTTCAAAAGGAGCTGTGAAAGCAAACTTGATGATTAATCAATTTTGATGTTCTTTTTCTGAATGCCAGGGGTTATTTGTTTGTCCACCTTATACTTTCCAATCAAGCCAAGCCTAGGCATGAAAGCCATCTGAAGCTTAAGGCGGTGATTTTGGCATACACTACACTATCCCAGTTCAGACCAAAGTGCAATGGAAAGCAGTCTAGAATAGAGTAGTGCGACAAACAAACCCTCCTGGATCTTTTCATTTAAAACGGGCAACTCATGGATTTTTGATTTTGATTCAGATGAATGAAATATTTTGATGAATATCCATGAATAAAGAACACAATTTTTTTTAAATTGCAAATTTTAGCATCCAAGGAACAGTGTCTTGCTGTCAAGTAGATAAAAGATAGCTAAAAGCAGTCCTGCCTAAACAAGCTAGATACAAGATTGTGCAGTGAGCAAGTTTGATTTTAGAAAATAAAATATCATGCACAACCAATGTTCCAGACATATTTCATAGAGCTGAGCTGACATGATTTCTCTTGAATTAAAAGCAGGCATATAATAGCAAAAGATGTAAGTGCAATTCCACACATAATGAGCATATGCAAGAAAATTAAAATCAGCTCCCCCTCACAAGATGCCGTAGGGATGACAAATACCAAGTTCCCCACGCAAGTAAGCAAATCGAGAAGCATCGAGGGGTTTTGTAAAAATATCGGCAAGCTGGTGTTGGGTATCAACATATTGAAGTTCAATATCACCCTTCTCATTATGATCTCTGAGAAAATGATACCGTACATCAATGTGTTTGGTTCTGGAGTGCTGAACCGGGTTGTTTGCAATACAAATAGCACTAGTGTTATCACAGAAAAGTGGAACACTCTTATAATCTAACCCGAAATCCCGCAAAGTGGAAACCATCCACAAAATCTGAGAGCAACAGCTAGCTGCAGCAACATATTCGGCCTCAGCCGTCGATTGTGCAACACTAGACTGTTTGCGGGAAGACCAGCAAACCAGAGACGTACCCAGAAAATGACAAGTACCAGAGGTACTCTTCCTATCAATTCTACACCCAGCAAAATCCGCATCTGAATAACCTCTAAGACATAAAGATGAAGACAATGAATACCATATGCCAAATTCAAGGGTGTGTTTGAGATACCTTAGGATGCGCTTAACCGCTTGGCGGTGCGAAGCTCGTGGTGAAGCTTGAAAACGAGCGCACAGACACACAGCGAAGTGTATGTCCGGCCTCGTGGCAGTCAAGTAGAGGAGGGAGCCGATCATGCTTCGGAACTCCTTCTGATCTACGGCTTCTCCATCTTCGTCAGGGTCCAATGCTACAGATGTAGCCATTGGAGTGGCGAGGGGCTTCGCATCAGACATGTCGAACTTCTTGAGCAGGTCCTTGGTGTACTTCGTCTGGTGGACAAAAGTACCTTGTTTGCTTTGCTTGATTTGCAAACCAAGGAAAAAGGTGAGTTCACCCATCATTGACATTTCAAATTCCCTGCTCATGGTATCTGCAAACTCGGCAACCAAAGCATGAGAAGAGCCACCAAAGATGATATCATCTACATAAATCTGTACTAGAAGGAAATCTTTGCCATGCTTGAGAGTAAACAAAGTTTTATCAACAGAGCCCATCAAATACCCTCGCTCAAGCAGAAAAGACTTAAGTCTATCATACCAAGCCCGAGGGGCCTGCTTGAGTCCATAAAGAGCCTTATGAAGTTTAAGGACTTTATGTGGGTACTTGGGGTTTTCAAAACCAGGAGGTTGTTTTACATAAACATCTTCACCTATGAAGCCATTAAGAAAAGCACTTTTGACATCCATTTGATAGAGTTTGAATCCCCGGGATGTCGCAAAGGCAAGCAAAATCCTAATGGCCTCAAGGCGAGCAACAGGTGCAAAAGTTTCAGTAAAATCAATCCCTTCTAGTTGAGAAAAGCCCTGAGCTACAAGTCTAGCCTTGTTTCTAACAATTGTCCCATCCTCCCCTTGTTTATTTTTGAAAATCCATTTAGTTCCAATGAAATGAACATTTGGTGGAGGATCAACTAAAGTCCAGACTTGGTTTCTTTCAAAATTTTCAAGCTCTTCATGCATGGCATTGATCCAACTAGAATCAGAAAGAGCATGACTAACATCTAAAGGCTCGAAAGAAGCAACAAAAGCAGCATTAGTGAAATGGGCATGAGAACGAGTTACCCTTTGATCAAGCTCACCAATGATCTGCTCGGGAGGGTGCATCCTTTGAACATGATGTGGAGCCTCGCGGCGGGATGCAGTCTCCCCCTCAACTTGTGCGTTGGAGTGGTCCAAGATGACTGATGTTGAGGTAGTCGCTTCGGGACCTCGTGCCGAAGTAGTAGAAGCGGGGTCAGCTTCGGGGGTTGATGTCGAGGGTAGTAGGGGATCATCCTCGAATTCTCCGAGATCTTCTTCTTCGAATAAGGTCTGTTCCATGTCGTGTTCATTTGCCTGTTCAAGAGCAGAACTAACAGAGGGGGTTGATTCATCAAAAGTCACATCACATGACTCGATGACAGTGTTAGTTTCCAAATTATAAACACGATAGGAATGACCATGAGTAGTATAACCCAAAAAGATCCCGTCAGAAGATCGCGACTCAAATTTATCCAAGTTACCACGTTTTAGGATAAAGCAGCGACAGCCAAAAACTCGAAGATGAGTAACCTTGGGCTGTCTCCCAAAACGCAGCTCATATGATGTCAAATTTAAAATTGATCGCAAGAAAATTCGGTTTGAGATGTAACAAGCAGTGTTCATGGCCTCAGCCCAGAATTTTCTAGGAGTCCTATGCTCATCAAGCATCGTCCTAGCCATCTCAACCAAAGTGCGGTTTTTCCTCTCAACAACACCGTTCTGTTGAGGAACCCGCGGAGCAGAGAATTGATGTTCTATGCCATGCTCCATGCAAAAGTCAACAAAGAGACTATTTTTGAACTCGGTGCCATTATCACTTCGAATGAATTTCAATGCACCTGGAAGTTCAGTGAAAAGTCTCAAAGCCAAGCTCCGAAAGTGTGAAAACACTTCATCCTTGCTGGCAAGAAAGAAGACCCAAGAATAGCGAGAGAAATCGTCGACAATAACAAGTACATACCACTTGCCGCCTAAAGAACTAACCCGAGAAGGACCTACAGTGTCCATGTGAAGAAGTTCTCCGGGCTGTTCAGTCATCACTGTGGTGACTGGCGAATGCGAAGCGGCAATCATTTTTCCGTGTCGACATGGAGCGCAGACTAAATTCTTCTCAAACTTGAGCTTGGGCAATCCTCGGATCAAACCTAGGGCGCTCAGACGAGCGAGCAACTCAAAGCTCATATGCCCTAGTCTCCTATGCCACTTCCAAAGCTCAGAAGTCGAATGTGCAACAAGACAGTGAGAAGAACCAGACGACTCTGAAAAATCAGCTCCAAAAACTCTCCCAACCCTAAAGATCTTACACACCACAACGCCATCAGAATTGAGCACTTGCGAAGTATCGCGATGAAATCGCACTTCGAAGCCCTCATCAAGCAACTGAGATACAGACAGCAAATTGTATCCCAGGTTTTCAACCAAAGCAACATCTTTGAGAGTGAAGTTTGAATTAATTCTTACCACACCTTTACCTTTCACTCTACTCCTTCGATTGTTTCCGAAGGTGATATGTTCCCTTTGCTTGGTTGTGGTGAGGCTGGAGAACCAAGCTGCATCTCCGGTCATGTGGCGCGAACAACCGGAGTCCATGATCCACGTGCCCTCCAAGCCTCGACCTGTCGCCTACACATGATAAGAACGCCTCGATCGCTCAGTGCTGGGGTGAGTGAAATAATGACGAGGCATCCAGCACTGAGTGACACGAGTAGTAGGCACAGTAAAAGCAGACGGTCTACGCACATAATAATCAGAATGATGCAAAGTGCGAGGTCTACCTACATGCTGTGAAAGAACAATATGTCGAGGTCTCCTACTCTGACGAGGTACAAAGCTACTCGCCCGAGGTCTACCACCATATGGAACATGGTGAACACCTCGAGGAGCAAAACCTCTCCGAGAAGCACGAGGAGCCTCGAAAACAGGACGAGAGTAATACTCAGACTCATGCCTACCTAAAGATGGGTAATGCATGTCCTGATAGCTCATCGCCTGTGCACGTCGCTCATCCTTGATGCGACGGAAACAGAAACCAATCAAATGACCCGCCCGCTGACAATAAGAACAATGAAACACTCTCCTGGGGGCACTCTCATGGGTCATAGGAGCAACTCTCACAGGCTCCTTGGGTTTCTTCTGAGTGGTTTTCTTGGGAGGATTTTTCTTGGTAGGAAGAGTGGTTTTCTTTTGTGAATGGGTAGGCTTTTTGGCTGATGGGGTGTCCAACAGAGCTCTCTCTTTCTCTAGGGTGGTGGGAGAGGTGAAAACAGTTTTGGTCTTACTGTCTGAAGCTATCCTCTCAAAACCCAAACCTAGAGCTACCCCGGCTCTGTCAGCACACAACTTGGTCTTGGCCAAGAGCAAATCCATCCTACCCTTTCCCTCAGTGCATTTGTTCACCACAGAAAGAAGGTATTCATTTTCGGACATGAGGTTCTCAGCTCGCTCTCTAACAGTGCCTAGCTGGTCCTTAAGGGTAATGCATGTGTCACACACAGGCTGCACATCCTTAGAACTACCGGCCCTCTCCAATCTAGCCTCCAAATCATGAACATGCTTATCACGTAAATTAATGCTATCGCGTAATAAAGAGCAGTTCATGCAATCAACAACATCATGAGGTCTAGAATCCACCTCCAAAAGCTGCTTCTGTGCAGTCTCAAGCTCAGAAAGAGTTTGAGCATGAACAGAACGCAACTGAGCAAGCTCATTCATGACTACAGAACATGATTCACATTCAGCATCATCATACTTAGACTTAAGCATGGCATATTCAGTAGAAACATTTTCTAGCCTAAGTCTAAGGTCTTTTCTTTCTCTAGCAGCTTGCACAAGTAATCTATCCTGACCTAGCACTACTTCATTCAGCTCATCTAATTTAATTAGAAGCTGGTCAGATGATAGATTTACCTCAGATGAGTCAAGCTCATCGCTGCTGTGATCGCTGTCGGCCATGAAGCAAAGGCCGGTGAAGTCACGTCCCTTCTTGTCCTTCTTGTCCTCCTTCCTTGGGGACTCCTCCTCCTCAGAGCTCGACTCCTAGTTGAGGATGTGTCGATGTCGCTGAGAGCAGCAACAAAGGCTCTGGAAGCGGCCTTGGCTACTTTCTTAGCCATCTTGCCGCGCTTGCCCTTCACAAAGGGCTTCCTCTCTTTTTTGTGGAATTTGGGGCGGTCACCCTCATCTCTCTTCTTGACCTTGGGGCAATTGGCCTTAATGTGAGAGGTGTCGCCACATTCATAGCAGCCACTAAAACCACTTCTCCTCTGATCCCGTCTCTCATGATGAAAGCGGGTGAACCTCCGGGCAATGAGAGCAAGCTCATCATCAGCTAGAGTATCCACCTGCTCCTTTGTGACGGAGACCAGGGAGGACAAAGCAAAACCATCTGCAAGAACACAAGTGCCTGATGTGCTTGGTTCTGCAGTGGTGCCACGGCTTGTGCTAGAAACCAATGCCAATGGCTGTGGCAAAGAGCTTCTGTGCACAGCAAGAGATGCCTTGGCAATCTCTGTGGACTTCAGCTTGCTAAAGAGTTCGTCACAGGTCAATGTGTCATAGCCTGTGGACTCCTCAATGCTGGATATCTTCACTTCCCATATGCTACGGTCAAGAGCATAGAGAAGCTTGATAGCCCTATCATGATCACTGTAAGCAAGCGTCCCGTTGGATCGCAAGTTACTCACTATCGCGTCAAAGCGAGAAAACATGGCATCTACAGATTCACCAGGTGCCTGCACAAACAGCTGATACTGTTGATTGTAGGTGCTTTGGCGCCTGGCCTTGATCTGAGCAGAGCCCTCATGAAATACAGTGAGTGTTGTCCAAATTTCCCTAGCAGTCCTAAGGTGCTGCACCCTATCGAACTCACTCCGACTCAAACCAATGAACAGTATGTTCCTTGCCTTCGAGTTGGCAACATACTGATCTTTTTCAGTTTGAGTGGTGCGGGTATCAGGGATGGAGTATTGTGAGTCCACAATCTCCCAAATTGCATTTCCTTGGCTTAACAAGTAAGCCTCCATGCGCACCTTCCAGTATGCAAAATCTGTCCCATCGAACAGAGGAATTTTACTGCCTCTATCCATGTCGCCAACAGATCACAAAACCGGTTAAGGTCAACTGGTGATCTTAACCAAGCTCTGATACCAATTGTTGGACCGGAAACGGCGACCAGAGGGGGGGGTGAATGGGAGCTTTTAAAATTTCGGGCTAAAAACTTAGCCTTCGGTTCTGTTCTGTCTTCTGCGGAACAGGCTTCGAACACTACCTTCGAAGGTCTGGTTCGGAGGTACTTCGACAGCTCCGAACACAGGCTTCGCAGGAGCAAAAGTTCGAAGCCAAGAAGACTTCGCTCCACTAACACCCTTCGAAAATCTACTCTGCTAAGTCAGTGCAGGCACCGCACACGAGGTGCTTCGAGCAGGCTTCGCACTTCACCCTTCGCAAGAGTGGACAGCCCTCTGAGGACTTCGACCAAGTACTTAGCGACAACAACTGGTGCTGGGCTTCGTACGCGAAGGTCTACACGCACACAAAACGGACTACGCTAAGGGCTTCGACACAAGAAGCAAAACGGGAAACAATCGGGGCTTCGCTAGTAAGCAGCGAGGTCTTGCCTCGTGTTACACAGAGCGACAGCACACTGAAAAACACACTTCGCGAGAAAAACACCCTTCGCCAAGACAGGCTTCGGTGAACTAAAAACTAGCGAGGTATGCAATACGAGCTCAAGCAAAAGCACACAGAAGCAGAGCTTCGCCGCTTGAACAAGGAACACAAAATAAATTGAACTCAGAATGAATACAGCGAGGTCTGTCTACAGGAGCTCAACAATAAATGCCCAAAGTGTTAAATGTTACCTACCGAGCCCCCATATTTATAGCCCACGGCTTCATCCTAAGGAAGTGACTACTTTACCCCTAGGGTTTACAACTGATTTGTCTCTACAGAACTAAGGGGTACAAAAGGTAGTCCACCTTTATTCTGGAGGCTTCTCTGTCAGCTGCAGAGGGGACAGTGTCAGCCTTTTTCAGAACAGACAGTGTCAGCCTTTACAGTGTTGACTTCTGGAACCTCCCTTCGCACCGAGGGTGCGGTAGCTTCGGCGAGAAGCCTGCAGCCTGTTGGCCTTCGCTCCGCCGAAGAAGTCCTTCGATACAGTGACGGTTTTGAGCCGAAGCCGTCAAAGCCCTTGGGCCTTCGCACCACCACCTCCGGAGTGGACCACCACGGCTTCGCAGCTGCTCCCAGCTCAAACACCGTCCGTCCGTTTACCGAAGCCATGCATGGCCGAAGCACCACAAGTCATCCTCACTCCGAAGCCCCACCTTCGGAGTACCACCCTTCGAAGTCCCTCCTTCGTCCAAGGCCTCCGCATGAAGCATTCCATGAGCACTTCGTCGCAGTGTCTCTCCCCGAGCACACTCCTCGACGAGCCTCACCCGGACCATGCCTTCGATGCACCTCGACCTCTGAGACCTTCGTCGGGCACCTTCGAGTGTCTCCCTCCGGAGCACACTTCGAACCCTTGCCTCCGCAGAGGACTTCTAGCAACCAACTCCGAAGTCACTCCATTCGGAGTACCTTCGAAGTGCCTCACCTCCGAGGACTTGTCTCGGAGTACCTTCAGCCGGAGCCACACTCCGCACTCTCTGCCTTCTCCTGGCACGTCTCGACCCGAGGACCGACCCGGACCACCTTCGCAGCCACCGTGACGGAGCTCCCCACTCCCCTGGCATCAAGCCACCCGCTTGACCCAGGTTCACCTGGCTCGAACCCTGTCCGTCGCCTCCGAAGTCCCTGCGCACCACCGACAAGCAAACAAGTGTATCCAGTACTCCGGAGACCTCTCCGGGTTGACAGCCTCCGGTACACACTCCGGTGTACCGCCCAAAGTACCGAAGCCTTCGGTACGAACCCAGTCATCGTGTACTGCCAGACCCCTCTGACAGGCACACTCCGCTGCACAGCTGCAGCAAGCAAACACCTCCGAACACCCTTCGGAGGCACCACCTCCGAAGCCCCTTCGGAGGTACCCTTCGAACAGAGGGTAAAATCCAGTCAATCACTCATCACAAAACACCGAAACCAACCCTTGGTTTCTCAAATTTATTGAATTTTTCCCATACATTGAGAAATACAAGAATGACAAAGAAAATGTGGTTGCTGATGCTTTGTCTCGTAGGATTGTTCTTTTATCTCAACTTGATATTAACGTTCCAGATTTGGAAAGTTTGAAAGATTTGTATGTTGTAGATAAAGAAGTTGCTGAACCATTCACTAAATGTATTGATGGGAAAGGTTGGAAAAGATTTCATGTTTATGACGGCTTCTTGTTCCATGCTAACAAGCTATGTGTTCCAGATTCGTCCGTACATTTGATGTTGTTGCAGGAATCACATGGCGGTGGATTAATGGAGCATTTTAGGAGAGAAAAGACTTTGGCCCTGTTGTCCAATAATTTTTATTGGCTAAAGATGCGGAGAGATATTGAACGATTTGTGCAGTGTTGTGCCACATACCATAAAGCTAAGTCCAAACTTAACCCGTATGTTTTGTACACTCCACTTCCTGTTTCTAGTGCACCTTGGGAAGATATTACTATGGACTTTATTGTGGGATTGCCTAGGACAAAGATGGGGAGAGACTCCATATTTGTAAGAGTGGATAGGTTTTCTAAAATGGCACACTTTATTCACTGTCACAAGACCAACGATGCTTCACATGTTGCTGATTTATTTTTCAGGGAAATTGTGAGATTGCACGGGATGCCCAGAACCACTGTTTCAGATCACGATGTGAAGTTTATGAGTTACTTTTGGGAGACAATATGGGCCAAGGTTGGCACAAAATTGCTATTTGCAACAACTTGTCACCCGCAAACTGAAGGTCAAAGAGAGGTGGTAAACCGTACACTCTCCATATTGCTGCGAACAATGAGTAAGAAGAACTTGAAAGAATGGGAGGAATGTCTTCCACATGTTGAGTCTGCATACAATAGAGCTGTCCACTCAACAACACAATTGTGCCCGTCTGAAGTGGTGTATGGTTTTAAGCCAATCACACTATTTGATTTGCTGCCACTTCCTTTTCAAGAGAGAGCAAACATGGAGGCAACTAAGCGTGCAGAGTTTGTGAAAGCTATGCATCTGAAGACCAAGGAGTTATAGAAAAGAAGGCACGCTATTTTTCTCAAAAGACAAATAAAGGAAGAAAGAAGATGTTTTTCAAACCAGGAGATCTTGTTTGGTTGTACTTGCGCAAGGATCGTTTTCCTGATTTGAGAAAGTTTAAATTGATGACCCGTGCAGATGATTTAAAACCCTATCTGGGAGCTGACGATGAGCTTGAGTCGAGGACGACTCTAATTCAAGAGGGGGAGGATGATGAGGACATCACTTCACATGATACACACATGAAGCCTCCACTTACAATTCAGTTACTAGGACAAATCACACGCGCCCGTGCCCGTCGCTTGAACCATGAGGTTAATTCTTTCCTTAGCAACTATTTCAATATTTGTTTGGATGGGATGCTACTGAATACTAGTGATATTTTGTTGCTTAGGAACATGGGAGATGGAATAGAAGAATTGGACTTGAAGACGGAGCCGCACGGATGTTTGAAGTCAAGATTTTGCTGGTTCGGACTACATCGACCACCCTGCACCAAAATGGGCATAACTTCCTCATACGAAGTCCGATTGGCGCGTTCTTTGACTTTTTGGAAAGCTGAGGAGAAGACGGATCGTTTGCCGTTGGTTTCACACCTTTTGGAGTCTCGAGTCGTTCTGTGTGATTTAAACAGTCCTGCGTGACAGAACTGGGCCGTGTTGGCCCATAGTCCAAGTCTGTTCGTTTTCTAGCCCACAGCCTGTGTCTGTTCGTCTTCCACAGGCCGCCGCCCTATATATCCTCACGCCAGCCACTTCTAGGGTTAGGTTTTGCTTTGTTGCATCTACACTGTTGTGTTTAGATCCCGCCTCTTGCGCCGGACCGATTGGCTGCCGCATTGGCGTTTGTGAAACCTCAACTTATCTTCGTTTGTCTGTGTTTTGGCATTCGATTTGTATCCTTCCTGTTCTTGCTTGTGTTCTTGGGTTCGCTTGCAGGAATTAGCCTTCGTGGCGAGGTCAATCGCGTTCTGCGTGGTTGATAACCAACGGAGACAGTGGTGTAACGATTGCAAGGTTTTGATCCGCCGGACCGGAGCCTTGGATCGCCAACGTCGAGATTCTCCACCAACCCAAGTTTATCCTTTACCTAGCGGAAGATCGGGACCACTCCCCCATCAGCAGGATCCAGACGAGCCTTATCCTTGGAGGGACATTCAATATCGATGGTGTATGCGTCATTTAGATGCACATTTCTACCGTCACATCAGGAAGAATAAGGAATTAACAAATTTGTTTAAAATATTGTGTGCCCAAAATCAAAAAAGGAAGTTCAAGGCCTTATGGATGAAACTTGATGAGTTGACTTCGAAGTACAAGCATGAGAAGGTTGCAAGACAACAAAATGGAATTGATGATGAGCCTGAGCAACTATGTGCACTGCCCACTAATGATCAGCTGACAATCCACAAATGGACTAGGACAAAAGTTCACAACTTTTCAGATTGGATAAAATTTGAGAGTAGAGAGCAGTGGTCTCTATTATATGATACCCACGGAGCAAGGTATGACATCATGACCATAAACCTTGTGGAGGTTTATAATTGGGTGATGAGGGGTATGTGATGCTTGCCTTTGGTTGGTATTGTGGAGGGCATAATCCGTGGAACCACCCTGTACTTCGTGGACCGCCATACTCCTGCTTTGGTGGAGAACAATGATGAGCATTATCTATACTGCACCAAAATTACAAAGTACTTAAAATAAAAAAGTAAGAAGGCCACACAACATCGTGCCATCAAGACAAGTTCTCGGGAGCTCTGTTTTGAGATAACATGTCGGGACAAAGGCAGACAGGGAACAAATCAAGAAGTTATTGTCCATGAGTGCACTGTTACAGACATTTGTCGGTGTAGCTACAATAAACCATCGCTATACCACCGACCATGTAGTCATGTCATCGCGGCGTGCGCTACATTTAATATGCATGCCAGAACATATTTGTCAGAATACTTCAGCAAAGAAAATGTTCTGGAGACTTGGAGCGGTTAACTCCATGGGTATGGCGTTGTGAGCTCATTCACAGCTGCTCCTCCAGATGGTGCACGTCTGTGGGTTCTGGATTTTGAACGTGTGAACTCAAAGGTGGGCAGAAGGAAGACACGATGAATTCAGAATGACATGGATGAATCAGAAGCGGGACACAGAAATAAAAAAATGCTTTGTGTGCAACATGACTAGATACACCTACAAGAATTGTACACAGGCTAGCACAAGAAGAGGAGGGCCCACATAAAAAAATACAAAACACGACACAAATTGTACATATTAATAACATGTATGTATTTTTTTACATTTGTTAGTTTGTTTCCTTAAATGTTTTTACAACTACTAATTTAATCAATACGTGCAGATGGCTGGTAATGATGTTTGGCCATATGAGCTTCTCTCCCCTCATGTGGATGTGGGACATCGGGCACGAGCACTGACATCCCCACTAGGAGATGAGGGTGATCTTGGGCCTCTGAGGGTCCGTGTACCAAAGTATGCATGGCAGATCGATGATCGACCGGTTCACCGACATCCATCCTCTAATTAGACATGAACCTCATGACTTCACAGACTCACACGGGCCGACGCAGAACTGGTTTTGTCAATATCAGGTACATCATTATTATTTTTTCATAAAAATAAACATTACACTAATTCTACTTGTGTCGTACCAACAATTTTTTTAACAGGTCGACTACCTCGATGATGATGCTGGTGCTTACTCAGTGAGTCGTCATCTGGAGTGTTTCATTTTGTGGCTTCTCGGTTGGGTCATGTTCAGCAGCATGCACGCAGATAGTGTGGACAAACAATACTTGCAGTTTGCCCAAGCTATTGCTGATGCCCCCAATGATGCCGTGCCACAATACTCATGGGGATCTGTTGTTCTTTGCGCCACATATCGTGGACTTTGTGGTGCATGTCAATGGATGACGCATGGTGGATCAATCACCGGCTTCCCGTTATTGTTACAGATCTGGTGATACGAGAGGGTTTACATTGGTCGGCCAGAGGTAGCCATGACACCGTATCCACCGACATCGGATCTTACAAGTGGGTACATTTGGACTCATGGATAGGTCAGTGTTTCTTACACAGGTAAATGAAGTAACATTAATTGTGTATTAACATGCCTTATTTTGTAGGCGACATGGGCACACAAACAGACCCGTACTTCATACCACGACTACACTGCACAGATGGATAACATTCGGGCGTCTGACTTCCGCTGGACACTGTACCTTCCATAGTACATGAAGCATTGTGCGCCTTATGGACTCTCATTGTTATGCTTTTGGGATGTAGGGTGGTGGAGGACATGTCGGTGCATCATATTTGAAGTGATGATCGAAGAATATGCCCCTCAACGTGTCTGTCGATAGTTTGGGAAAGCGCAACACTTTCCTGTTCCTATTGAGGACCTTGTTTCAAGAAATGAGCACATGTAACTTCGTACAATATTAATCATGTTCGGATGTTATGTACCACAACTTAGACTTGTTTGGTACGGGCAAAAGTGAATTGTGAAGGGTGGTGAATCATGGTTTGTAAAGATGCAACCATGGATCTAGCGGTGGTTAGGTGCACTTGAAGATGTGCACGACAAGGAAGCCGACTACAATCCATCAACATATCACGAATACCTTTTATGGTACTCAGCTCGGACTAGGGTTTGCCTCGTACGGCAAGAGGCCAATGATCCTACATCTATTCTTGATGTCACCCAGATACATCCTTCACACATAGCCTCATCGTGGCATGCGGGGGTAAGTACATAACAATCATATATTTTTATTTGTACATGTTGCTATTTTTATGATTATTTTTTCCCAGGAAGATCATCTTTGGACGGCACGAGTGGACACAGACATCCTGAGTCCGAGCATGAGTGGACACAGATGCGAACAACTATCGAACAAATTGACATGTCTCTTTGCCGTATGTCGATACGACCACCTCAAAGAACTTTACCGTGGCCCGCACCTCCAGCTGCACCTCAGCCCCCTCGTGCACATCGGCCTCATCCTCCACCTCAGCACCTCAGCATGTATCCTCCTACAGCTGCATCTCCATCGATGCACGCACCATATTCATGGTACCCGCCAAACATGCAATTTAATTATGGTGCGAACCAACCAATGTATGGTGCGGGGGCTACTTTTTATGGTGCAGGTGTTGACACAAAAATGTGCCCCCACATTTGGGTCAGTTCGACGATTCAAAAGTGTGCGGATACTAAGGTACAAGCCTAAGCGTGACGCAACACCGACGTCGCGTTCTGACTACCCTTAGTCGTGATAAGGGGGGTAGAGTCGCTAGGCAATCAGATCACACAAAATAATCCAATTAGTCAAAAATAAATATATTAAATAAAACAAATTAGCAAGCTGGTCAAAGCCTGTCTGCTTCGGAGTATGGTGCGAAGGGGTCACCGAAGTATACCTTCGGCGTCTGGTGCGAAGTGTCTCGCTGAAGGATGCCTTCGGCGTTCGGACTGGTCCAATCAAAGATGAACTCCGAACGGATCTGGTCGTGACAATCACCTCCGAACGGTGGGTTTCGGCGCGAAGTCTCTAATACAGTGAGGTACAAAATAATAACCCAAACGCCGTGCGTGGGCGACTTCGTCCAGAGTGAGGTACGAATGTGCCGAAGACTGTCGTGACGAAGTGTGCTGGCGAAGCATGCGGGTGAAGAAGAATCTTCGGCGAAGGGTGTCCTAGCGACCTCCGAAACCAATCTCTCAGCTTCGGATGCCTCCGACGAAGTAGCTCCGAACTTGGAAACCTGCAACATAGGGGATTCGATGTACCAATTCGGCCTAATTTCCGAATTCTACTAAGTGTTGCACTAGTAGTGAAGGTAACAATCTGTTACGCAGATTAGCGGATACTTCACAGGCGAAGTAACATGGCGATAGCAATCTATTACGTAGATTAACGGATACTTCACAAGCGAAGTAACAAGGATTACCACTATTCCGAAGTGGCCGGTGGAGGGCTTCTAGGCAAACCCATTAAGAGGTACATAAAAGTAAAGGTAAATAAATGCGATCAAAGCTAGGGCTTTGTGTTTGATTTGTGTTGGGGGGTCTCTAAGCCGGCCTCGCCTTTCTATTTATAGGGGCCAAACTTCTGATCTAATATGCTATAATTCAGCTTGGATAGAGATAAAAACTTAGCCAGAATTGTATTCAACTTTGTCTCTGCCGAAGTGGGCGTCGGCCAGGCCCGTCGAAGCCTGCTCCTCAGGCCGAAGGTTCGGCGGCGTGTGCCTCCGAAGGCTTCCTGGCCGAAGGCCGTGGGCTGGCCAAAGGCTTTCGAAGCCCATAGCCCAATGGACCTTCGGCCCTATAGGCCTTCATCATGACCCCGGACATGTGTATTTTTGGCCCAAATGACCAAAATTGATATTTTGACAATATGAGTCATTAATGCCATTTTTTGCTACTAACACATGCCCCCTTCCTTTTATTGAACTGAGTGAACTAAAAGCACAACGAGCTGAAGACGATACTGTCCATATCGGAATTTCGACACCTTTTATGTTGTTTGCCACACGCTTGGGAAATACCTTTTCAAGTACCTACCATTCAAAGCTCTCCGAAACCGCTCTCCTTGCAGAGATTTCAATACGTTTGCATTGCCGGGAGCGATTTCGGTTATCTTAAAAGGACCTTCCCAACTTGGTGACCATTTACCAAACTTGGGACTCTTCGTGCCTAAGGGTAAATCGTCTTCCAAACCAAATATCCTACTTGAAATGATTTTGGTCTAACCTTCTTATTGTAGGCTTTATCTACTCTCTTCTTGTCTAATTCTATGGTTTCTAAAGCTATTAATCTCTTATCAGTCACTTCTTCTAGATTATCCTTCAGAAGAGTTTCAGACTCGTCGACTGATAAGCCATCTTTCTTTAACACTCTTAAGGAGCCAAGATATACCTCTACAGGCAGAACGACTTCTTGTCCATATACCAACTCATATGGACTGACTTTGGTAGCACCGTGCTTTGCAATCCTACAAGCCCATAGCGCCTCGGAAAGCACTTCATGCCACCTTTTAGGAAACTCTTTAATTTTCTTCTTAATGAGCTTAATCATGGTTTTATTACTACACTTGGCCTGACCATTGGCCTGAGCATAGTAAGGTGAAGAGTTTATCACTTTAATACCATAATATTCGGTGAAGTCCCTCACTTCTCCAGAAACAAATGAACTACCTTGATCCGTAGTAAGATTTTGAGGAATGCCAAATCTATGTTTGATGTGCTTCAAGATAATTCACGTACCTCATTGTGGGTCATGTTCTTGAGAGGTACGGCCTCGATCCACTTAGTGAAGTAATCCATCACCATCAACACAAACCGATGCCCTTTTGAGGAAGGAGGGTGAATCTGGCCGATGAAGTCTAAACCCCAACCTCGAAATGGCCATGGATTGACAATAGGATTGAGTAATGAGGCAGGAGCTAACTGAATATTGCCAAACTTCTGACATGCTTCACACCCTCTATAGTACTTGAAACAATCTTCAGTCATAGTCGACTAATAAAAACCTGCTCTTTTGAGCATCCAACTCATTTTCTGGGCCGACTGGTGAGTGCCACAAAGTCCTTCATGGACTTCACCCGTAGCCACCTAGGAATGTTCATGGTCTAAACACTTCAATAGTACTCCATCGATGGTTCGGCGGTACAATGTGTCTTCTATCAACACGAATTTGAACGCTTGTCGCTGAACTTTCCGGTTAACACTTTGGCTAGGGTCTATCAAATACTGGACGATTGGAATTCTCCAATCGCCCTTATGGGCTTCAGAGGGTCTTGCTAGCTCACCTTCTGAAGAAATTTCTAAACTACTGACTTCGGGATGCCCCCTGAGCCATTCCTGCTCTTTCCAAAGCCTGGCCGGGCTGGCCATTCGGAGTGTGCTGGGCCAAAGCCTTCCAGAGGGTTCGGACTCCCGGAAGCACTCACCGTGCGGGAGTCTTTGGCTTATGGCCTCCGGCATGCTAGGTCCCTCGGTTGGCAGGGTACTCCGGTCCAGGGACCTCGGCGCGCAGTGGCCTTTGGCGGCCAGAGTGGTCCGACCCGAAGGGTGTGCTTGCCCACTATCACTGGCTTCAGCAGTGAGACCAAGCATCGGCTTCTCCCATACATAAAATTTTCCTCTCCTGACTTGGTAACCGGATGCTTGCTGAGACAAATCATTTGCGACTGAATTGGCTTCCCTTGACATGTGAGAGATTTAGAAGTCATCAAAAGCAGCAACTATGTCTAAACATTTATCCATGTAACTATTCAGCAAGCCGTTAAAGCATTGAGCACTTCTAGCTACTTGTTGCACTACTAACAAAGAATCACCATATGCGTGGACATGTCTAGCACCTGCAGATTCTAGTAATTCAAGACCTAGCAATAAAGCTTCGTATTCAGCTTGGTTATTAGTAGAAGGAAATTCTAGATGGGCCGAAGTATCAAAGTGCATTCCATTAGGTGACATGAGAACCACTCCAATACCTTGGCCACTCTTGCAAGCCGAACCATCAAAATAAAGTTTCCATGGCACTACCTCAACTAGAGCAATGTTGTTACTCCAACTGACATCTATGTGGTGATCAACTATAAAGTTAGCTACGATTTGGCCTTTCATAGCTCTTAGGGGTTCGTAGGCCAAATCGTATTCGATCAACGCGTAAGCCCATTTTCCGATTCTTCCACTTAGAATCGGCTTCTGTAACATGTGCTTTATAACATCGGTTTGGCAAACGACAACACATGTAATGGGGAGAAGATAATGGCGTAATTTGGTGCACGCGTAGTAAAGTGATAAACACAAACGTTTCACAAACGCGTACCTGGTTTCGGCGTCCAGCAGGCAGCGGCTCAAGAACGTGAAGATGTATTCTTTTCCTTCCACCTCTTGGGTTAGCACGGCCCCAATCACGCTATCTTCAGCAGCGACGTATAGCCTAAATGGAATCTCATCTTTGGGTGCTCTCACCACAGGCGGTGATGACAAGCACTCCTTGATTTTCTCAAAGGCACTTTGCTGGCTTGCCCCCCAAGTGAACTCAGCTTCGTTCTTTAGCCGGAGTATGGGGACAAAAGCATCAATGTTGCCGTACAAGTTGGATATAAAGCGACGCAAATAGTTCATCTTGCCTAGCAACTTCTGTACATCCCTTTTGCACGTCGGCCCTGCAATGTTTCTAATCTTCTCAAGCCTCTTAGGATCAATTTCTATGCCTCTCTCATGAATCATGAAACCTAAGAACTTACCCGCCGACACACCAAAAGCACACATGAGTGGGTTTATTTTAAAACCATACTGTCGCATTCTATCAAAAGCAACCTTCAAATCGGCTAAATGGTTTCCCATAGCGTCCGATTTGACTACAACATCGTCGATATAAACCTCTAACATAACCCCTAGCAAGTCATGAAAGATTAAGTTCATAGCGCGCTGATACGTGGCGCCAGCATTCTTCAAACCAAAAGTCATGACGACCCACTCGAATAAACCAACAAAACCAGGCCATCGAAAGGCAGTCTTGTAGATGTCCTCTTCGGCCATAAAGATTTAATTGTAACCAGCATTGCCATCAAGAAAACTTAGTACCTTGTGTCCTAAAGCATCGTTGATTAGCATGTCGGCTATCGGCATTGGATACTCATCTTTCGGAGTAGCTCTGTTCTGATCTCTGAAATCAATACATACCCGTATCTTGTCGCTCCCTTTCTTCTCTACATGCACAATGTTAGCAACCCATTCCGCGTACCTGCATGTCCTAATAAATTCAGCCTTGAGTAGTCGCTCTACTTCTTCTTTAATTCGGTCATAGACGGCCGAGTTGAAGCGACGAGGAGGCTGCTTATAAGGCCTAAATCTGGACTTGATAGGTAGCTGATTCTCCACGAGCTCGCGGCTTAGTCCTGGCATCTCGCTATACTCCCATGCGAAACAATCGACATACGACCGAAGTAACTTTATTACTTCGGCCTTTTCATCAGGCTATAAACGTTGGTTTACAAAAGTCGGCCTCAGGATGCTACCATTACCTATGTCAACTTCCTCCAAGGGATCGGCCGACGCAAAACCTTGTCCTAACTTATCTACATTGCCAAAGTCCCCGATGGCCTCGGCAATACCGTCTTTACTAGACCGATATTGCTCCACACGAGACTTTAGCCAATCTAGATTACTCTTGCTAGACATGACTATTAATACAAAAACAGCCGTGCTACTCCAGCTAGCTTTATAGACACCGGTACAAAATGTCCTCCGAATACGCTAACAAAATCGCAATCCGAAAGATCTCTACCTGATAGACACTCTACTTTGTTATGGACGGCGTCAACCGATACATCGGCCAATGCTACTTGGGCCGAAGTATCCATGGGAATGACCTCTACCTCATCGACATCCCACTGAATCAGGCACTGGTGTAGGGTAGAAGGAATGCAGCAATTCGCATGAATCCAGTCGTGCCCGATTAGCACGCTGTAATTACCTTGCACATCGACGATGAAAAATGATGTTGGCAATGTCTTGTTCCCCACCATCAACTCCATGGAGAGTACGCCCTTGGCCTAGGAGCTCTCGCCATTGAAGCCGTTGAACATCAAGTTGGTCTTCTTCAGGTCATCCTCGTCCATGCCAAGTTTCTTCAACAACGAGTAAGGCATTAAGTTAATAGTGGCGCCACCATCGATGAGCATTCGGGAAATCGGGTTTCCATCGATGTGACCTCTAACGTAGAGAGGCTTCAAATGGCGAGTTGAGTCCTCGGGCTTCTCAAAGATGGTGTTGCGCGGTCCGAGGTTCAATTGAGCGACCTCGGTCTCATCATGCGGCAGGGCGAACTCAGCGGGCAGTGTGACGATGTTGATGTCCATCGCCTGGGGTGCGGGCCCCTCGGAGATGGGCGAGTAATCATCATCGAGCATGTCGTTGTCTTCGTCGCTCGTACTAGGGGCCGGGTTGGTTATCTCAACCGGCTTCTCCCTCCATACCTGTCTTGTAGCTGGTCGAGGGCGGATTTCCTCAAAGACAGCGTCGCGCTCATCCTCGGCTTTCTTCTCGTGCATCTCCTATGCCCATAGTCATTGTAGGCGTCTCTTCTGTGATTTGGACATGCCTGGAGGTGCCCAAGATGGTTGCGGCTTGGTGCCGGGTGCTACTGCCAGGATTCTATCAACTCTAGCCGAAGTGGTACTGTGCCCTTCAGCCTTGTGCACCCTGCGCTCGGAGGGGCCTTCGCTGTGAACCCTGGCGGACGGACCGGCCTTGTTCGGCCGATCGAACCAGGCTTCGATGCAGAGCCCAGCTGAAGCATGGGACTTACCTCCGTCAGACTTTGGTGACAAAGCCTTCGGGATTGTGACTTCCTGAGACCCCACTCTGATGGTGATGGCTTTAGACTCCCTTTCCTTGGCCTCCTCGCGCCTGTATCCTTCGGCTTCACTCTGCATGGTACGATTCGGAGGCACCACGGATAGTCTGTGGATGATGCCCCCTCCGCTGCGTCTGTTTGCCCCTGCCATCCATAATATTCCGAAGGAAAACAAGGCATAGTGTTATGTTGCGGAGGGTACTCTTACCCAGATACGTACGGAGCCCACGGGGTTCCTACCCAGTTGTACTTTCTTTTAATCCTAAATTAGTCCTAAACTACTCCTAAACAATTTCTAAATTACTACTGAAATACCATTAAACTAAACTACAAATATTAAAACTTGATAAAAAAATGCATACATACCTCTCAAATGGAGCGAATAGCCAAGGATGGGGTGGGAGAAGGGCGTGTTCGGCCTCTCTTATTATAGGGTAACAGTCGGTTGTTGGAGAGCCGACTGCTTTTCCGCAGTCGGCTCTCCAACAACCGACTAGGGTATAATCAGCTTTTGAATGGCTGAGTGGGTCTAGTCGGTCATTGAGCGACCGACTGGACCCCAAAATAGCCGTTGCAGGCCGGAAAATGCCACGTAGGTAGGAGTCGGCTATTGGTTGGCCGACACCTGCTGATGTGGCATGAGTCGGCCGACCGCACACTAATTTTGCAAATTTTTGAAACGGCAATACAGATTTGATTTTCTTTTAAAAAAATTATTATTTTTAAAAATTATACTATTACCTTTGTAGCCCTGTATAGATGGTCTTTCTTATTTTTAGTTGAGGGATTAAGAGTGTGTTTGTTTTAGTTTCTTACGGCTATTTCTAGAATCTGATGCGGAAAAAACGGTTCAGATTCTAGACTTATTGTGAAAATCAGTAGCTGCGAAATCTGAAAATGAATTAGAATCCAGAAGTTATAAAACATCAGCTACTCAGATGAGCTAGCTACTGAAAATCTCTAGCTACGAGAAGCTGAAACAAATAAGCCTTAAAACTTGCTTATTTCATTAGGTACTAAAGTTTGATCTTTCAGTTTAGATGTAGAGACTAAACCGTATTTAATGAGGGATTCATAAATGAGCACATAGTGTGTATAATATTTTTAATCTTTATAAACAACATTAAAGTGACTTATGGACTAAATAATAGGGAATAAAATTTAGTCTCCGTAAGTAAAATTGTGTAAGAAAGAGTCATCCAAAAAACATGAACTTACTCCCACTCTATGCATCCAGCGTGAGCTATCATTTTAACCTAACCTTAGCCTTGAGGAGGGTTGGCGAAACTCATTGGATAATCATACGGCTCGATTACTGCTGTTGACAATTTAGTTTGGTTATTATCGGAACAATTTTATAATGAGTTAATCCAAAACATAACCGGATAAGTTAAAATAAGACCACTAATTCTTAAATCCCACAAAGACTATAATTTTTATATAAAGTTGATACATTGGTAGGAAAATACTATTATAAAGCAGTAATAAGTAAAAAGTATTGAAAGAATATTTTTTATTTACAGAGGTATATCAGGAGGTAGAAATAAAATATTTTTAGAACAAAGGTAAATACAAATAAGTGAATTTTTTAACGAAGAATTGATCATTCGATAATTATCAAGTCAGTCGTAGTTTCTCCAATGATGTCTATTTTATCATATCAGTAAGTTATAACCTCTAAAAAACCATACTTCTAAACCCGATTTCTTATTGTTAGCAGCAGTAAAAATTTTTATATATTTTTCTCATTTTTCTATACACCACTTATCCGATCACTTTTCATTAGCATTTTGGATATTTTAACATTACAGTGTGTTGACGTAAAAGATTACGCTAACAGGTTTAGGAAACTAAGTGTGTAACAAATGAAGTGTGTATTGAATATCTGAGTATTAGGTACCATTTACAGAGTGAAGAGGGGTATCTATAGACCAAAATCATGGGAAAATACTTCTTTACCCTCTAATTACAACCGACTAAGAAGATATTGTTTAGTATTCTTCGTAGGGGTAAAAGAGTAAAAAGCTAATCTAATTAGTGAGAAGATAAATCTTTCGTCCTTGCTGGCAACCTCCCTTTAGGTGAAGGGGCTTCGGGATACTTCGTTGTGTCGAAGCTTTGACGAAGGTTTCCGTTGTTAAGGCTCCCAACCGATGGAGCCTTATTGCTTTTAGAATCCTTGGAGATCAAGGTTCTTGGCTTCGTTTCTTCAGTTTGTGTTAACATGAGAATGCCCTTGGCTGTTGAGAGGATGAAATATTTTTCTCCCAACAGTAGCCCCTCGAATAGTTCTCTCCGAATTTTCTATGCAATAAAGGAGGGTAGTATACGCAAGCAATAATTTCATGCCTATAATTTAGAAAAGAACTTGAAAAACTTTACCACCCTTAGAAGCATTTGGAGGCTAGAGGTCTTCGGAACAACTTCTGTGCAGAGATACTCACTGAAATAGCTTCGGGGATGGATCCTTGGCGAAGCTAATGTAACCGTTAGACTCATAAAAATAGCTGTTACTTCTTAAAGAGACTAACAGTCGCTTCATTTCCACAGGCATGACTTCTCATGAAACGTCTCAGTAAATTATAACGGTTAACGGTAACAAGGACGTAACAAGGCACCCAAATGGCACACTACGATGAAAAAGACATGCTATAAATAAGAAAGTAAAGGTAAGTTTTGGATACTGTACTGACTGCTTTCACATTTCACTTTTCTTCTTCCCGAGCCTATCTTCTCAGCTCTCATCTTCTCCGATGGTGAAGACAAGCCACAAGGCTCCTATCCCTGCTTCATCTTTGGCTCAGCAACAGGCGATGGAGGCGGCAGCAGCAGCTGGGCATTTAGACAACCCTCGCCCAGCTGGTCCTCACGATTTCGCCCGATGTCTACCAAGTATACCGATCAATCGTATAGCTTAGGGGCGTCAACATGCTCGAAGAAGTCGATCGCGGCGGCGCTTGCAGGGAAGATGGGACCTAGAGTCAAGATTCGCCAGGCTGGGGATGATGTTATTCCGGCACCACGCACCGGAGAGGTGATGGTGCTCGAGGCATTCTTCAAAACATGATTAGGACTTCCAGCAGTGGAGTTCCTTTTCGAGGTATTTAGTTTATTCCATGTCACCCTGCCTCAACTTTCTCCGAACGCCATTGCTTGTCTATCTATCTTCGAATGGGTGATGCAAGCCGAAGGATGCGCCGGGAGAGCTAAGATCTTCGCGGCTCTTCATAAAGCTTCGTGCCAGCCGAAGACCTTTATCGGAGCCGAAGGGGAGAAAATGGTGATCGCCATCGGGAGTATCAATTTCCATCCTTGCGAGGAGTTCCAAGACTGGTTCCCAGAGAAGGCCATCAATGACAGATGGTACACAGACTTGATCCTTCACTGGTTCTACACCGAGGTTGGAGCGAACTATGTCTTGGCCGGACACTTGGAGGACAACTTTTACCGGAGGGAAGCGGAGGTCAAACCGGACCCACATTAGCTTGAAGTCTGCCTCGAGTTGTTGCACTCCGTAAGTCATTGCATGAGCATGCATGACTTGGCGGAGGAGTTCATCGGACTCTGGATCCCCCCTCTGATGGCTGCTTGGCCAATCAACTTTGAGGAGAACCTAGAGGGAGGACTTCGAGAGATTCCTTCAAGCTCCGCAAGTAAACTTTCTGTATGTCCTACAAGGTATTTTACATGCAGTATTGGTTTTATATAAATGATTTAATTGAAATGACATCTTATCTTTGAGTTCCACACGTGACTCTTTCTCTGTCCTTGGAGAAGCTGAAGGATCGGTGGTAGACGCTGCTCTTGAACGGGCGGCTTACCAAGTACAAAGCATCTACAAAAATAAGTTTAGTTTGAACACAAGTACATAATTCACTTACATTGCTCTTCTTCCTTTGCATCAAGTGGTTCAAGCTTGAGCTGTAGCTATGTCAAATGAGTGAAAATGTAACCGACTCAAAGAGAAGGTGATAGCCCTTAAAGGGAGCCTCGTCAACTCTGAGAATCAGACTTCGAACTTGGAAGAAATGGTGGCTGCAGAGCGGAATGCTAGAACTAGACTAGAGGCTGCGAAGGATGAACTTGAAGCTGAGCGGGTTGTGCTCCATGCTTAGGTGGAAAAACTGCGGGAAGAGCAGGCGGCTGCAGGAGCTTAACTGGTCAAGCTTCGAGAGGAGTAGCTAAGTTTGACGGAGGAGGCCAAGAAACTACTCAGACAAAAAGCGCTTTAATGACGGAGACCGATTGACTTTCATCTTTGATGGACGAGCTGAGTAAGTCAAACAAGGCCTTGGCTATAGAAAACATAAAATGCGAGAATGTGTCTTATGAGACCATGGACGCCCTTCGGGGTGTCCTGGAATACTTTGGCACTTCTTGCGCCTCTTCGTCAATTACCAATGATTCCCTGCTGTGAAAGATGAAGATGATCCAAGCAGTGGCAAATACTATGAAGGCTACAGGTACTCAGTATGGAGAGATCTCCGACCAAGTAGCTGCTCTCGGAGTGCTTCATTACTATGAAGACATTGGATTATCTATTTCACCAGAGCCTGGAGCAGCCCACACTAACTTTGGTGACGACCGACTTTTGACCCCTTTGCCTGAAATGGCCGCAGCTTGGGAGGCTTTTCAGCCATCCTGGAGAGCTAAAGGCCGGTCAGCTATAAAAGCGTGGATCGATGAAGGTCTTCGACACAAACAAGCATGAGCACAAACTTCAAGCAGCAAACCTCCTTCGAACCCGATGGTTTAGTTTTCTTTAGGTCTCTGCCTATTGTAAAAAACTTATCTTTTGTTCTCCTTTGAATAAAAAGACTTGTTTGGAAATGTTTTTAGGCTTCTCAATCTTTTTTGGATGAACTCGAAGTATTAGAGATTAACGAAAAACTCCGCCTACAATGGGCTACCTTCGAAGCTTTAAAGTCTCACAGGCATCCTCGATTTTCAATTCCCTGGGGAAGTTACGGAGAGGTTATACCCGATATATGTAAATAAGTGTTAAATTATATTAAAAAGGAGGAAAAGAAGTTAGTATAGCATCTTTATCTTTGGAGGACATCGATTGGTCCAAATAAGAGTGTTCTGGCGAGGAGCAAGCGGAGAAAAGCCCCGAACGACTTCGAACCTGGGAGAGAAGCCCCAAATGACTTCAGACCTGGGCCGAGCTTCATCAAGAGCAAAAGGATTTATAGGATTCAAAAGAAGGGAAAAGAGTTAAGCGTAAGGTTTTGAAGACTCCGGGCTCTAGGACAAGTCGTCTTCGAAGCCGGGCTAATTCTAAAAATAGCTCTAGGGATCGAAGGGATCAACGCTTTCTCCTTGGCTTGGACATAGATTTTTCATAATGTAATATAATCTGTTGAATAATATAAACTAGAATGCTTCGAAATTGTCTCATTACTTCCCAGCCCCTCTTTGGGGGTAAGCACCTTCGAACTTCGATCGAAGTTGGTTACGCACAACGATCATGACGTTAGTTAGGAGTACAATTTCAATAATTTTATTTTCGGTGGCATGGAGTCCCTGATATATTAAGGAAGAAGTAAGGACTCTTAGTCCAAAATTCAAATAGATGGTTTTTAGGGACCTCGAAAATGACTTCTATCTTATTATTCCAGAGTCCGAAAATGGTAACTTAGTACTCTTTTTCGAATGTGGTTGCATTGGACTCTTTTTCAGATGTATTAGAATCTGATTATAACAGTCGCTTTGGACTCTTTTCTCGGACGATTTCAAGTTAATTGCTCAAAGTCCGTATCAATTGGTCCCTTTAGACTCTTCCTATGGATGCTATCAAGCCGGTGGCTTGGAATCTGCTTTTTGTGGTCCCCTTCGACTCTTTTTACGGATGCTTTCAAGCTAATTGCTCGGAATCCATATCATTTGGTCTCTTTGGACTCTTTTTACGCATGATTTCAAGCCGGTGGCTTGGAATCTGTTTTTTGTGACTTTCACACCTTGATGGATGCTTCGAACCGGTGGCTCGAAGTCCATAAATTCAGTTCGAATGAATAGTACTTATCTCCACAATCAGCTCCATTCTCCTAGTGTGTCCACTAGAAGTAGGAATCGTTTTGAGAAGTATGCATTATTCGAACCATGAGATTTATTCATTTAGAAAGTGTTTACAAATGATTACAAGAAGCCCCTATGCGAAATATTGCTTAAGGTGCTCCGCATGCCATGCATGCTTTAATTCTTCACCTTCTAAATTAGCTAATTTATAAGATCCGGGCATCCTTAACAAAGGATGATATATGGACCTTCCCATTTATTTCCTAATTTCCCTGTTTCGATAATGCTTCACAAAACTAAATGACCAGGTTTAAGTTCATTAAGTTTAATCTTCGGATCATACCAAATCTTCGTCTGATGTTGATACTTCATTAGGTTTGCAACAACTCGAAGCCTTATTTCTTCCATTAAGTCCAGTGAAGCTTGTCTTTCATCTTCCGTTTCAGGTTCGACGGTGTGAAGAGATCCTCCTTTAAGCTCCATCGGTGTCATGGCTTCATCTTCGAATAGTAACTTGAAAGGGGTAAAACCTGTGGATCTTGCTTAAGTGGTCCGAATGGACCATAAATCTTCGAGAGCTTTTCGGTCCACAACCACTTCACTAATCCTACTATCCTTCGATTCAGGCCTGATAAAATATTACCATTAGCTCGCTCGACAGCTCCGTTCGATTGAGGATGACGGATAACTGCAAAACACATTTGTATGCCAAGACCTTCGTAGAATTCTCTGAAGGGTTCAACATCAAATTGGGTGCCATTGTCGATTGTCAGCTGTCGAGGCACTCCGAACTTGCATATAATATTCAATTGCTACAACTGCAAATTTTAAACTTCCTTTTGCCATTGGGAAGGGGCCAATGAGATCCATACCCCATCTGGCCATTGGCCACACCGGAGCAATAACTTGAAGAGGTGTTGGCGGACGCTAACTTCGTATTCCCATCCATTGACAACCTTGGCAAGTGTGGACTAAGGCTTCTGCATCAGCTACTATTGTAGGCCAATAAAGCCCCTGGCGAATTGTTTTCCCTGCTAAGGCTCAAGGGACAAGATGGCTACCACAAAGGCCTTCATGAATTTCTCGGAGTATATCTTGGCCTTCGTCTTGGGAAATACATCAGAGTAGGGGAGAACATTCTCTGGCCTTGTATAAAATACCGTTGATAATATTATAATTTTGGATTCTTAATTGCAATTTTGATAGCTTTGGGCCTTTGGGTAAATTAGCTTCACCTTGCAATAATTCCATAATTGAACTCTGCCAGTCGGTGCTCAGTATGCAAAAGACCTCCACAGGAGGGAGTTGGGGCACCGAAGTAGAGATAAGCTCTTCGTAAAAAGCCCCTTCCAGAATGTCTATGCCTCCGGCTACAGCCTTTGCCAAGATATCGGCTTGCGCATTGTCGGGATCTTGGGATGCTTCGAATATAAATCCCTTTAAATGTTGCTTCGATCTTACGGATTTCTTTTAGATATTTAGCAAGTTGCGGATGCCGAACTTGGAAACTTTTATCAATGTGACCTGCTACAATTTGGGAATCTGTTTTTATAACAACTCTTGTATCACCAAGACCACGTGCCTTGCGAAGACCTAGAAAAATTCCTTCATACTCCGCAATATTATTGGTGGACTTAAAGTTGAGTCTTGCGGAGTACATTGCTTTCTGTCCCGAAGCTGAAATTATTACTGCTCCGACACCTGCTCCATATGCTTGAAAAGCTCCATCTAAGTATATGGTCCATATTCCATCATTTCATTGTTCTGGATCCCATACTGCAGACGGAGTCCACTCTACTACAAAATCAGCCACTACCTGTGACTTGGTTGCTGTTCTTGCTACGAAGGAGATGCCGAGGGGTGCTAACTCGATGGCCCATTTTCCAATTCTCCCTGTAGAATCTTTGATTCGAAGCATATCTCCCAAAGGATAAGAAGTTGGTACAATTACATTATGTGTTTGAAAATAATGTCGTAATTTCCTCAAAGCTATCGCTAGAGCATAAGTGAATTTTTCCAACTCGGAGTATGTGGTTTTTGCTCTAGATAGGGCTTCTGATTCAAAATATACTAGGTTTTGTACCAACTTTCCATTGAAATCCATTTCTCGAACAAGGACTACACTAACAATGGAGACTGTAGCTACAAGATATAGGAGAAGAGTTTCATCTGTGATGGGCACAGTGAGTGTTGCAATGTTGCCGAGGTAATCTTTAATATCATCAAAAATCTTCTGGCACTCCGGTGTCCATGCAAAATCTTCGGGCCCCTTCAAAGCTTTGAATATTGGGAGGCTACGCTCTACGGACCTTGCTAGGAATCTACTAAGAGCTACGAGCTGCCCGACAAGCTTATGAACTTGCTTCAAATTTTCAGGCGGAGCCATTCTTTGGAGTGCACATATCTGGGTTGGGCTGGCTTCGATCCCCCTGCTCGAAACTAAATACCCTAACAATTTCCCAGCTTGAGTTCTAAAAATACATTTTTTGGGGTTGAGGCAAACTCCACATGCTCGGAGGCTCTCAAAAGTTTCTGCTAAGTCTAGGCTATGCTGGTGCTTTAGAGCACTATTTATTACAATGTCGTCCATATAGGCTTCAACATTATGGCCTATTTGGTGACCTAGTGCTTTAGCAATTAATCTTGAAAAAGTTTCCCTGGTATTTCTCAAGCTGAAGGGCATTCTTACATAGCAAAAGACTCCCGAAGGAGTTACAAAACTTCTCTTGATTTCATCTTCGCATTTTAACCATAGTTGATGATATCCGGAGTACGCGTCGAGGAAGCACAAGATCTCGAGCCAGCAGTGCATTCAACTAATTGATCAATGCGGGGCATGGGGTAGGGGTCACATGGGAATGCTTTATTCAAAGATGTGAAGTCAATACACATGCGCAACTTGCCGGAGGCCTTCTTCTTGACGAAGACTGGGTTTGCTAACCACTCCATATGAGCCACTTCACTAATGATTCCAGCCTTCAATAAGTTTTCTACTTCTGTTTTAGCAAGGTTTGCCCTCTCCATTGACAATTTGCGGAGCCCTTGGCGAACAAGTCAAACTCTCGGGTTGACGAGTAAGCTGTGCTCAATGATGCTTCGGTCAACTCTAGGAATGTCTTCATCAGATCAAACAAAAATATCTAAATTTTCTGTAACTACTTCTTCTAATGAAGTAGCAATTTCCAGAGGCAATGCTTTGCCAAACTGGATAGGATAATTTTTGTTGTCCTTTACAATGATTTTTGTTACAATTTCTCCTTTGGGGCTTGGCCTAGGGGAGGACATCTTAGAGAATTCACCTAACATGGGAATATCCTCCGAATGGTCATGCACATTATTTATCCGTCGAGGGTCAAGAGGTGGACCATGGCCATATTCTGCCCTTTTTGCTGCTGCTTTGTCACCGAAAACCATGAGTACTCCTCCTTGCCTCGGCATCTTGAGATAGAGATAATTATGATGTGTTATTGCTCCGAATTGATTTAACATGCCTCTTCTAAAGATGACGTTATAAGGATAAGGGGCATCAACTACATTGAAGATCACCTCCTTCGTTCTAGCTAGGAGCCCATCTCTGAAGGCAACCTCGAGGCCTATTTGGCCGAGGGCATCGAGAGGAGGTCATGCGAAGCCTTGAAGCGGTCGAGCTGCTAGGAGGAGCTGTTTTCGTGGAATGCAAAGCTGGTTGAAGTCTTGAACAAAGATAATATATGCGGAGCTTCTTCCATCGACCAGTACTCTTCGGACTTCCATTCCTGCAATATCAGCAGTGATAACAAGGGGGTCCGCATGAGGAAATTTTATGCCCGCTGCATCAGCTGAAGATAAAGATATAGACACATGGGACTATTCAGGCATTTCAGTAGCCGACGAAGATGTCCCAATATGCCCTACTTCGCGAACATATTCCCTCATTTGCCTTTTTGACATAATGCCCAAGGTCCCTCCTCTGGAGATGGGAAGAACCATTCTTTTGTTGTGGTCCTGTGCATCTTCTTACTTCAGAGGTGGCATAACACTGGCCACTGAAGGCTGTCTTAGGGCTTCGAAGCTATCTACACGTCCGATGGTTTGTACCAGCTCTAGACATGCCTCGGGAGGGGTTCAGTTAGTTATGCCTCGACCCGAACTCCTCTCAAGGTACTCGCTCCTCAGGGCTAGTATAGATTTACATGCATCAGTAGCATGGCTTTGGTTCTCGCCATGAACACAGCAGAAGAACGCTTGGCCTTGCTTCCTGAAGCTTGTGCATTCTTAGGGGGAAATTTCGACGAAGAGGGAGCAATGTTCAAGACTTCAGAGCGAGGATGTTTTCGCCCTCTCCAGCTATCATTGAGGTTATTCTTGAAGAAGGAGGTTTGTGAAGAATTTGGGACTTCGTCTCAACCTTGACTTCTTGGAGGAAAGTTGATGGAAGCGAAGTAGTATTTCTTCGAAGCCATCCTTCTTCAGACCTAGCATAATCTTCAAAACAGGCCATCGATTGTGCTATTAAAGATATATGCTTCCGATGAAGTTTGTCGAGGAGGCCTGCATTCATAACCCTTCGCGCGCCGCATCGATGACAGATGATGTGCACAACCCCTTTATCTGAGACTTTGTGTGAGCGAAGCGCTTTAAAAATTGTCGTAAAGTTTCTCTAGGTTGCTGCTTTACCTGAAAAGACTACCGGTAGACATTGGGGGCATGAAGGTCCGTTGGAAGTTATTGACAAACTTCTTTCTCAATTGCTCCCATGATTTAATTGATCTTGGTTTCAAAGACCAGAACCAACACAGGGCGACTCGTTTGAGCGCAAGGGGAAGCATTTCTCCATTGTATCTCGAACCCCTCCGCTAGCTTCGATTGCTAAAGCGTATGAATGGGAAAATTCTCGTGGATCTTCTTCTCCGGAGTACTCACAGAGCTTCGAAGTTCTGAACTTTGGGTCAAAGCGCACCTTCTGTATGTCGGGGTGTAATGGGGATTCATCATTAAAAGAAGCATTTTCAATGCTTCTTAGAATCTCGGAGGCCTCGGGATAAACGGCGAGGTCATCATCTTGACGCACCACCGGAATGATGGGGGTAGCTTGAGGATGAAGTCTGTCCGCAGCTTCTTGCCTCCACCTTATCACTTCGGCCAGAAGATTAGCCATCTGGGTCGCCACATCATCAGGACGGTCTTCATTTCAACCTTAGGGGACCTCCGGGTCTTGAGAACTGAAAAAGTCAGTTCGGAGCACACTCGGATCCATAAGAGAAGCTCCGTTGGTTCGAAGCATAGAAGAAGTCCCAAGAGGGGATTCGTATGTTCGAGGAAAAGTTTTTGTTTCAGGAGTCTAAGGTGGAGGGACCACGGAAGGTCCTCCGACCTCGACAGTGTTCGAAGATTTCGACCCAGCGGTCCGGGAAGACCTCCGGAGGGGTCTAGTGCCTCGGCTCCACTTAGGAGGCATGGCTCTAGAAAGGGATTGGTAGAGAATGAAATTTTTGTACTAGGTTCCCCTGTAGGACCGAAATTAGCGACCAGAGGGGAGGTGAATGGGCGCCTAAAAATTCTTTCTAAATCAATGGCCTACTCCCAATACCCAATGCACCTCAAAAGACTAAGCAACAAAGTATGAACAGATTGCCTAAGTCTAAAAGTATCTAGCCTAGAAACACCTGATGTTAAAACAGAGAAAATACCAACACAATGCTAATAGGCAGATAAACAAAATATTCAAGACCTGGCAGATCTAAACTTCTCAGTAAAATAATCTAAGTACATATGGAGTGAGATGAGAGATTACTGTTCAGAATTTGTCTCCTGTTCGATACTTGCCGAAGCCTGCTTGCTGTGTCGAAGCCTGCTTCGGGATGACGAAGCTTGCTTCGGAGTCTCTTGTCGAAGTCTGCCAAAGGTTGTCGTGAAAATGTCGAAGGTGTGTTTGGTCTAGCCTAGTTCGAGGTGGCAAGGAGCGAAGTATGCTTCGAAGCGAAGTATGGGAGTATCGAAGCTCGCTTCGAACAAAGTACTTCGAAGCCTAGACTTCGATCAGAAAGGTTCGAACAACCTCACAGAATAGCAACCTCCGAAAGAGACGCGAAGCCTGACACACGGCAGAAAAACCAAATCAAAGCCTATACTCAATCTTCGGAGCTAGCAAAAACGAGGTATGGCCTTCGAACCACACACAATGTGAGTTCGAACAAGACAGCAGTATACTCCAAGCGAAGTCTATCAAATAAACATACTTCGAAGCTACGTTCGAAGCTTGTCAAAGAAAGCTTCGCAAAAATAGCCGCAATATGACAATATCGAAGTGCTACTTCGCACAGATTGTCGAACTATGTCAAGCTGGCCGACAGCACAAAACGTACTTCGAAGCTAGGAACAAAGTGCACAAAGTGAAGACGAAGTTCAAGCAAAGCCCTCAAGGATGTCAGATCGAAGCCTGCCTCACGGAACTGAGGGACTTTGAACAGAGAGAAGGGGCTTCGCCAGAAGCAGTCAGAAAAGGCACTTAGCCCTGTCTACTGGATCAAAAAGCAAGACAGTAAAATGCAAGGCTAGAGTACTAGTGTACTGTTGCTATAGTGTAGTAGTACTACTTGCAACCAGTATGAACTAGTACTCCTCACGTGAAGAACATACGCAACGGAGACACATTCTCAGGAATAAAAACAACACCGCACAACAAACCGAAGCTTCTGATTCAGAGAAATCAATACACACACCTCAACAAGAACAGGAGATTCAATCTCACTGGAATAAGTAGAGCAGAGTAAATGCAAGGCAAAATGGAATGAACAGGTGCCTAGCGGCACACAACAGGAGAGAGAAACGTGGGAGATAAAATAACCCAATGGAATAAAAAGTGAATTCTAGAAGGGGTGACCTAACCCTAGGGATTGGGCCCCAATTTATAGGCTGCCCAACACTAGGAATATTCCACCAGCCCCTTAGGGTTTTTTACAGACGCAGAAATAAGGAAAAGTCTCAACTGCCCTTAGGATTTTTTACAGACTCGACTAACTAACTGTGGGCCTAGAGATACAGATGACTTATCCGGAAGCTAAGCTTTCGTAGCGACTACGGCTTCTCTTCTGGACAGTCCGATACAAGATCGACGGTTGTCAGTTTTGCGCCGAAACTGACAAAGCCTCCACCGACTTTGCACCAGGTACCCGGATTGGGCCGGCCCGACTCCGCAGCTCTCTCAGCCCGGCAATCGCTCACCGCCCGTGTACCTGAGTCAATCCTGGTCAACAGCCCAGTGGGTCTTCTACTGCTTCTGGCCCATGTACCCGGATTGGGCCAGCCCGACTTCGCAGCCTCCTCTGCCCGACAGTCGCTTGCTGCCCGTGTACCTGAGTCAAACGCGGCCCATGACACAGCAGATCTCCTCTCTTCTTTTGTCCTCTTGACTATCATTGACAATGACTCATCACATCTGGAGCCATGAGGCCCATGCTATTCAGCATGTATCTTCAATCTCCCCCTTGATGGGTGCATTGTCAACACTTCACTTCTTCAGCTCTTCAGCACCTTCGAACAAATGTGGAAACACGAAAACAAAGCACAAGAAAACAAAGAAGAAGAAAATAAAGTAAAAGTTTAACCCTAATGACCAAAAAGCCGAACAAAAGCAAGAAGCAGTCATTATGGTTAACCAAAGATAAAAGCTCAAAATGAGTGCAATCTCAGAAATATTAACAAGGATATCAAAAGAGTAAGGACACGCTCCCCCTTAGACTCTTATCCCAAAATTTCTCCCCCTTGTTGACAAGTGAACTCATCAAGCACTCAAAAGAGACACAGACTCCTCCTGAAATGCAACTCCCCCTCAAAATATGCGATGAATGCAACTGGGGTGCAAGTGGAGTGAATAAAGCATGCTTCTCAGATATGATTGACTGCAATTACAAAAATCTAATAGATACAACAAAAGACATACTGTCTAAGATACATGGCATGATCAGTGCAACAGATGATATCTAAGATACATGAACAAGGTCAATGACACCTTTCTCATATTGATCCCGCAGAAAATGAAAGCGCACATCAATATGTTTGGTTTTTGAATGGAGACAAGGGTTTTTCCCTACACTAATAGCACTGGTGCTGTCGCAAAACAATGGAACCCTGGTAGGAAAGAACAATCCAAAATCTCGCAGAGTGGAAATCATCCAAACCAAGTATGAGCAGCAGCTAGCAGCACCTACATACTCAGCCTCAGTGGTCGAAAGAGCAACTCCAGATTGCTTTCGAGAAGACCAAGAGGCAAGAGATGAACCAAGAAATTGGCAAGTACCGGAAGTCGACTTGCGATCCAATCGGCACCCACCAAAGTCGGCATATGAAAAGCCAGATAAATCAAGAGATGATGATGCTAAATAGTAAAGACCGAGATCAGGCGCATAAGTGAGATACCTGAAGATGCGCTTGACAGCCTGCCGATGAGAAGCGCGTGGCGAAGACTGAAAATACGCGCAAAGTCCCATGGCGAACTGTATGTCCGGTCTTGTCGCCGTCAAGTATAGTAGTGAACCGATCGTCCTTGTCCAGGCCCCCAGATGTGCCCATCGGGGTCATCTGCGGCTTCAATTCTCCACCAAAGTCAAATTTCTTAAGCATATCGCGAGTATACTTACCTTGGTGGATGAAGGTGCCGTCCTTGGTTTGCTTGATCTGGAGCCCTAAGAAGTACTTAAGCTCACCCATGAGGCTCATCTCAAACTCACTGTGCATCTGCTCAGAAAACATGGACACAAGAGAGTCAGTAGTACCGCCAAAGATAATATCGTCCACATAAATCTGAGCGACTAAGAAATCTGAAGCATCTCTGAGCAAGAAAAGAGTTTTATCCACAAAACCCATCACAAAGCCCTTCCCCAACAAAAATTGCTTCAACCGGTCATACCAAGCCCTGGGGGATTGCTTTAACCCGTATAAAGCTTTCTGCAACTTGAAAACATGTCGAGGAAACTTAGGGTTCTCAAAACCGGGGGGATGCCTAACATAAACTTCCTCCTCTATGAACCCGTTCAGAAAAGCACTCTTAACGTCCATTTGAAAAAGCTTAAACCCTTCGAAGCGGCCAAAGCTAAGGGAATGCGAATGGACTCAAGATGGGCAACAGGGGCGAAAGTTTCTTCAAAATCAATACCCTCTTTTTGGCAAAAACCCTGGGCAACTAGTCGAGCTTTGTTGCGCACCACAACCCCATCTTCACCTTGTTTGTTTTTGAATACCCACTTGGTGCCTATGGGGTTGCATCCTGGTGGCGGCTCAACTAGTGTCCAAACCCGATTACGGACAAAGTTCTCGAGCTCTTCTTGCATAGCATTAATCTAATTAGAATCAGAAAGAGCATGAGAAACATCTCTGGGCTCAAAAGATGCAACAAAAGCAGATTCAACAAACATAGCAAGAGAATTTCCAGATGAACGCAAGGTTCTCTTAGTCAAATCACCGATGTTGAGCTCTGAGGGATGGTCACGCTAAACTGCTTGGGTTCCCTGGTGATCTGAAGTCACCTCACCGGAGTCAGCAGCTGGCACCTCTGGACTCAACTGAGGGGGCTCGATCGAAGTGGAAGAAATGATCAGAGGTCCGCCCTCGTCCTCAGTCGAAGTCTCAGAAGGTGTGGGCACTGCAGGGGTAGCAGAAGGCCCACCCTCAACAGCAGCTGGAGTATCCTCATCTTCCTCGAAGATGGACTCTCCGAGCTCACCATCAGAAGGCTCAAAAGAAGGAGTCAAAGAAGGCAAGGACTCATCAAAAGAAACCTCACAAGTCTCGACAAGCAGCTGGGATTCGAGGTTCCAAACACGGAAGCTTCAAGAATGCAAAGCATAACCAAGAAAAACTCCGTCCCAACAACGAGACTCAAACTTGTCCAAATGCCCTCCCTTCTTGAGCACAAAGCACTTGCAGCCAAATGCTCGCAAGTGGCTCACTTTGGGCTCTCTGCCAAACCGCAATTCATATGAAGTCTTACCAAGATAAGCTCTAAGAAAGATGCGGTTGGCTAGATAGCAAGCCGTGTTCATGGCTTCAGCCCAAAAACGCCTAGGAGTCCTGTGCTCATCGAGCATCGTCCTGGCCATCTCGATTAGCATGCGGTTCTTTCATTCCACAACGCCGTTCTGTGGGGGAGTGTAAGTAGAAGAAAACTGATGGTCAAGACCCTGATCACTACAGAAGCTAACGAACTGAGAGTTCTTGAATTCAGAGCCATTGTCGGAGCGAATTGCTCGCATCCGACCATTGTTCTCATTCTTCAACATCAAAATCAGGTCATGAACAAACTGAAAAGTTTCATCCTTAGACTCTAAGAAGAAAACCCACAAAAATCGAGAAAAGTTGTCAACAATGACAAGGGCGTACCACTTCCCACCAAATGAGCGTACCCGAGCTGGACCGACAATGTCCAAATGTAATAGCTCGCCCGGATACGAAGTCATCACCTGAGTCACAGGTGAGTGAGAAGCGGCAACCATTTTCCCATGACGACAGGGATGACAAACTAGATCCTTCTCCATCTTAAGCTTGGGCAATCCTCGGATGAGGTCCATAGAGCTTAACCTGACTAGCAGATCAAAACTCAAATGACCTAACCTCCTATGCCACTTCCAAAGCTCATAAGAAGATCCAGCTATCAAACAACGAGAAGGGCCAAAAAAACTAGAGAAGTCAATTCGAAAAACATTATCGAATGGTAAAATCTGGCAAATCAAAGACCCTCTAGAGTCAAACACAGAAGAATCACCCTTCTTAAAACGCACTTCCAAACCATCCTCAAGATGTTGCGAAACAGAAATCAAGTTGAAATTCAAATTTTTAACCAAAGCAACATTCTTCAAAGAGAAATGGTCTGAAACAGAAATTGAGCCGATGCCACTTACTTTCCCTTGACCACTGTTCCCGAAGGTGATGTACTCTTTGGAGCTCGGGGGAGTGAGACTGGAGAACCATCTGCGATGTCCCGTCATGTGACGAGAGCATCCTGAGTCCATGATCCAAACGTCCTCCAGTCCCCGATCCTGCACAATCAGTGGATGTAAGTGGGAGCAAATGGTCCGGCACCAGGTTTAGCAAAGGAGCTAAACCAGTGTCGAGCCATCTGCTCAAAATACGGAAAGCAAAAATCATCATGAGAGTTCGGACCAAAACGCGGCTCAAAGCGCGGTCCTAGGTTCTACCTAAAACCTCGGCCACGAGGTCCAGGACCGTAGCCAAAACGGCCTGGAGCTCTGCCAGAACGGACACCACCATCTGGAGCACGATCATGAAAGCCGTCTCCTCTACCACCACCTACACGACGCGGCCTGGCCTCCAACCTCTCCCCGCGTCGAGGAACATGCAGTCTACCACCCTGCTGGTAGAACTACTCCTAACCACCGCGAGCTCTCTCAGCTCTCTCAACCCGCTTCCTCTTGAAGCAAAATTCCGCAAGATGCCCATCTCTCTGACAATACTCACAATGATAGGTGGGCTTCTTGGGATGTGGTTGAGGCTTGGGATTCTTGGACTTAATGGTGTTAGGTGTAGTCTTCTTGGGTTGAGAGGGTCTAGGAAGAGAATCAAGATAAGTGTGGAGGTGTTTGGGCTTTGGAACCCAGATAGGTTTCTTGGGTGGAGCTTTCGGTGCTTCATGGATCACTCCATCCTTGGGCTGACAAGTCTAGGAAGACTCAGTGGAGTGAGTCTTAGGATATCTCTGCTCAGGAGTCATTTTACTCCACTCCACTGCCCGGCTAATGGCACTCTCAAAGTCAGCCTTGGTGTAGGTGTAACCTACCCCAAACCCATCTTGCCTCTTGAACTGTTGGATCATCATGCTGAGCTGTGGCTCTCTGGCACTGATCCAACTCAGGATAGAACGGAGGTAAAAGTTCTCATTCTGAGAATCAGCTAGCTCCTCTCTCAAGGAAGCTAGTATCTCCACCTGAGACAAGCAGGTCTCACACTCGCTTTCTACCTGGACAGACTTCTCGGCTTTTAGCTTAATCAACTCAAGTCTAAGAAACATATAGTTCTCATAGATAGTGGGTGGAACTAACAGTGTCTCAAGCTCTAGCCTAGTATGTGCAAGCTCAGCTCTCACTCTCTCCAAATCACCCAAATGCACATCGCCCTTGGCTTTCAGCTCATCTAATATAGTTAGATGAGATGGGCAATCAACACAGGGTGCGACGACAGTGGCTTGAGCATCTTTCAGCTCCAGCTGAGTGCTTTCAAGCTCAGTGGCCAAAGCGTCCCTCTCATCAACCCTTTCTGTGTACCTGGACTTCAAAGTCGACAGGTCACACAGAAGCACCTCACACTTTGGGCACTCACTGCTATCACTCAAGCAAGGGGAAGAAGATAGACTCTCAATTCTGCCGTTGGCCATGGCAAGCTCACTCTCTAACTCATCTATCCTCTTCTTAGCTCCCCTAAGCAGTTTTTCCCGATACTTTAACTCCTGACGATTGCTTTCAAGTAAAGCAACGATTTCAGGTTCATAAGATGATACCTTTTCGTTGTCGTCGTCGTAGGAGTCATCGGAGGAGCTCTTTTCTTCCTTATCCCCAAGAGCCATTGAACAGAAGCTCTTGCGGGATCTTCGGCGCTGGTGTGAGCGACCCTTCGGTCTGTACCCGAAAGCCATGAAGCAGAGACCCGCCGGATCATCCTTGTCCTTCCCCTTCCTGATGACAATTTACTCATCGCTTGAGCTCGATGAAGAGGAAGAAGACGTGGACTGTTTGGAGTAGCTCTTCTCCATCTCGGTGAAGAAGGCCTTGTCGTGCTTCTTGTTCTCTCGCCGGTAGTCCTTCAGGGCCTTCTTGAAGAATCTGGTCTTTGGCTTGCCCTTGTTGAAGGAGGTGCTGTCGTGCTTGCCGGAGTCGTGGAAGCCACCACCGGTGCCCTTCTTGTGTCCATTGTGCTTGGGGCAGTCGGTGATGAAGTGTCCTGGATCACCACACTCAAAGCACCCGGATTTTCTGCCGTGTCTCTTGAACATTCTCTTGTAATAGACACGACGCACCCGGTTGTTAAAAAGACACAAATCATCATCCCCCAACAACTCAAGCTGGTCCTTAGTGATAGACATCAATGAGAACCCAGCACAACTCACAGAAGAGGGATCAATAGGAGGTGTAGCAAGGGCCAGAGACTTTGATCCAGAACCAGTGAGATTTGATCTTAGCTAGAGATCAACCTCAGTAGCCTTCAGCTTGCTAAACAACTCAGAAATGGTCAAGGTACCATAAGAAGTGCTCTCAATGATAGAGGATACCTTGATCTCCCAGATCTTTGGGTCCAAGGTATGGAGAACCTTGAGCGCCTGCTCGTGATCTGTGACTAATTGAGCACCCTCAGCCTTGCTGTCCCGAAGCTTGTTTATGATCGACTGAAAACGACCAAACAACGCTTCAACAGATTCACCCGGCTTCTGTGTGAAGTTCTCATATTCACGCCGGTAGGTCTGATAGAGCTGAGCCTTGACCTGGGATGTTCCCTCATGGTGTGCCTTGAGGGTAGCCCAAATCTCTCTTGCAGTGGAGAGATGGCTTACACGCTCAAATTCAGTGGGACCTAAACCAGAAAAGAGAATGTTCACAGCCTTACTGTTGCTCAGATGCTGGGCAATGATACCAGCAGTACCATGCTCAGTGACTGGCAAATTGACAAACGTGGTGTGAACGCAAATGTCCCAAATGTCTGAACCCTAGCTCATGAGATAGGCTCGCATGCGAGTCTTCCAATAGTTATAGCCATAGGCTTCCAAGGACGGGACCTTGCTAGGAGAAGTCATGATCACTACTGGGGTTTAGAACCGATTAAGGTATGGAGAAACCCTAACCTCGCTCTGATACCACTTGTAGGACCGAAAGTAGCGACCAAAGGGGGGGTGAATGGGCACCTAAAAAATCTTTCTGAATCAATGGCCTGCTCCCAATACCCAACGCACCTCAAAAGACTAAGCAGCAAAGTATGAACAGATTGCCTAAGTCTAAAAGTATCTAGCCTAGAAACACCTGATGTTAAAACAGAGAAAATACCAACACAGTGCTAATAGGCAGATAAACAAAATATTCAAGACCTGGCAGATCTAAACTTCTTAGTAAAATAATCTAAGTACATATGGAGTGAGATGAGAGAGTACTGTTCAAAATTTGTCTCCTGTTCGATACTTGCCGAAGCCTGCTTTGTGTGTCGAAGCCTGCATCGGAATGACGAAGCTTGCTTCGGAGTCTCTTGTCGAAGTCTGCCGAAGGCTGTCGTGAAAATGCTGAAGGTGTGTTTAGTCTAGCGTAGTTCGAGGTGGCAAGGAGTGAAGTATGCTTCGAAGCGAAGTATGGGAGTATCGAAGCTTGCTTCAAACAAAGTACTTCGAAGCCTAGACTTCGATCAGAAAGGTTCGAACAAGCTCACAGAATATCAACCTTCGAAAGAGATGCGAAGCTTGACACACGGCAAAAAAACTAAATCGAAGCCTATACTCAATCTTCGGAGCTAGGAAAAATGTGGTATGGCCTTCGAACCACACACAATGTGACTTCGAACAAGACAGCAGTATACTCCGAGTGAAATCTATCAAATAAACATACTTCGAGGCTACGTTCGAAGCTTGTCAAAGAAAGTTCGCAAAAATAGCCGCAGTATGCCAATATCGAAGTGCTACTTCGCACAGATTGTCGAAGTATGTCAAGCTGCCCGACAGCACAAAACGTACTTCGAAGCTAGGAACACAGTGCACAAAGTGAAGATGAAGTTCAAGCAAAGCCCTCAAGGATGTCAGATCGAAGCCTGCCTCACGGAACTGAGGGACTTTGAACAGAGAGAAGGGGCTTCGCCAGAAACAGTCAGAAAAGGCACTTAGCCCTATCTACTCGATCAAAAAGCAAGACAGTAAAAAGCAAGGCTAGAATACTAGTGTACTGTTGCTATAATGTAGTAGTACTACTTGCAACCAGTATGAACTAGTACTCCTCACGTGAAGAACATACGCAATAGAGACACATTCTCATGAATAAAAACAACACGTCACAACAAACCGAAGCTTCTGATTCAGAGAAATCAATGCACGCACCTCAATGAGAACAGGAGATTCAATCTCACTGGAATAAGTAGAGCAGAGTAAATGCAAGGCAAAATGCAATGAACAGGGTCCTCGCGGTGCACAACAGGAGAGAGAAACGTGGGAGACAAAATGACCCAATGGATTAAAAAGTGAATTCTAGAAGGGGTGACCTAACCCCAGGGATTGGGGCCCTATTTATAGGCTGCCCAACACTAGGAATATTCCACCTGCCCCTTAGGGTTTTTTACAGACGCAGAAATAAGGAAAAGTCTCAACTGCCCTTAGGATTTTTTTACAGACTCGACTGACTGACTGTGGGCCTAGAGATACAGATGACTTATCCGGAAGCTAAGCTTTCGTAGCGACTACGGCTTCTCTTCTGGACAGTCCGATACAAGATCGACGGTTGTCAGTTTTGCGCCGAAACTGACAAAGCCTCCACCGACATTGCACCAGGTACCCGGATTGGGCCGGCCCGACTTCGCAGCTCTCTCAGCCCGACAATCGCTCACTGCCCGTGTACCTGAGTCAATCTTGGTCAACAACCCAGTGGGTCTTCTGCTGCTTCTGGCCCATGTACCCGAATTGGGCCAGCCCGACTTCGCAGCCTCCTCTACCTGACAGTTGCTTGCTGCCCGTGTACCTGAGTCACACGCGGCCCATGACACATCAGATCTCCTCTCTTCTTTTGTCCTCTTTACTATCGTTGACAATGACTCATCACATCTGGAGCCATGAGGCCCATGCTATTCAGCATGGCTCCTCATCCCCACGGACGACGCCAACTGTTTGCGTAACAGATTACACTAACAGGTTTAGGAAACTAAGTGTGTAACAAGTGAAGTGATTGTTTTAAGTAAACTATTCCAATCCTTTGAGATGGATAATAGCTTGAGATAGTTCGAACTGTGTATTGACTATCTGAGTATTCGATACCCTTTACACAGTGAAGAGGGGTATTTATAGCCTGAATTCATGGGGAAATACTTCTTCACCATTTCATTACAACCGACTAAGAAGATATTATTTATTATTCTTCGTAGGGGTAAAAGAGTAAAAAGATAATCTAATTAGTGAGAAGATAAATCTTTTGTCCTTGCTGGCAACCTCCCTTCTGGTGAAGGGTCTTCTGGAGACTTCGTTGTGTCGAAGCTTTGACGAAGGTTTCCGCTGTTAAGGCTCTGAACCGATGGAGCCTTATTGCTTTTAGAATCCTTGGAGATCAAGGTTCTTGGCTTCATTTCTTCAGTTTGTGTTAACATGAGAATGTCCTTGGATTTTAAGAGGATGAAATATTTTCCCCCCAACACAGTGTCTTACATTAGATATGATTCAGTCATTTAATATTCTCTTATTTATTTTTCTTGCCACATCAAACTTATTATATGGTAGTCTAATAAATATCTAAGATATCATCTCATATGGATGGTTGAGACCACTCTAAAACAAACTTAAATTTAGGTAATATTAGCTCCCAGCATATGCATGTTTTATTTAAGCAGTCCTAATCAATATGACTACAAATGATGTTTTATTCTTTCTTTTATTTAAATTTTATTCATAGACAATATATCTCCGATTGATAGCTTCTTCTACATAAATTTATATACAATAACTTATCTTCTCTCGTTTCTCTTCCAATCAACATTTTTGCTTTCTAGTATGAAACTTGATTTTTATGGTTTTTCCTCTCGTCTCGCTCATTGATTTTTATATTAGTTTTTATATGATAGATTATTTAATTCTATATAAACCAGTTGAAGTGAAGTCTATTCCTGGTCTACATGGGATGAATGGATTGGATTATACCCATCCATTAGTCGCATTGATGCACTACGGTGAATGGAATGGGTATTGTCGTTGCATACGAACAACAATAGCCTAAAGGGGTATCAGTAGGGGGATTTGGTTAGGTTTGATGGGTTGCTTGTGCTATGATCAGATGGTTATCTCAAGAAATGAGACAAAAACAAGGGGATTTAGATAGGTTTGGATAATAACCCTACTTATGTGTGTGTATGATTGAGAGAAAGAACTCTCTCTTGAGAATTTGAGAAAGCGTATATGGAAATACATGTGTATAACATGCCTTTTTAGGCTCCCTCTTGTCCCTTTATATAAGAGGGATTGGAGGTTACAAATGGTAGTTAAGACACCTACTAATGACTTGGGGTTACAAATGGTAAGTGATTAGCCCCATTCATGACCAATTATGGAAATAATGGTCATATCATAGTTATGGCTTTTAAAGAGCAGATTGGGTCTTGATGGTGACCGTTCGATTGCCTGTAGTCGGGAAGGACTACAAAATGCTGAACTCAGGAACCCTTGGTGGCTGACTACAAGTAGGATGGTTAACATTGACTATTGACTAATTGTCTTTAATGTTGTGTCTAGTGGCCCCTGTTCAACTCAGGCTTCACAAATCCACTCGGAAGGGTACCAGGATCATATTCATGACAATAGCCTCCAAGCTTTTTGTGGTACCTAGATGAAGTAGAGTAGTTGGAAGGAGCTTCATAGCTTTATTTTGGCGAATAACTGCATGATATGCTAACGTGGAGTTGCGGTTAAGCAACACTCAAGTGCAGCGTGATCATTATCAGGTCAGGGTTGAGACACTCATCAAAATGAGTATTGGTGAGCCAATCGGCGTCGATTGGTTGGTTGAACACTTTGTGGAGTGACTCTAAGGGTCAGTGGCCTGTCTTCATGTTCAAGTCCGGGACTTCATGCGGTCGGCAACAACTCATGCACTCTGGATTGTTCAAACGTTGTATCCTATAGTACGCATGGACTACATCCGAGAGGAGTGGGCGACCAACGTGGAGGAGCCAACGTCCTCGTCAAAGACTTGGAGGCATATCCTACCAAGTAGCAAAAAAATAGGATAAAATCAATGTACACATACATTTTGATTTTCAAATGATGTTGTTAATAGCAAAATTTGGTTGAGGACCAAGCCCAGTAAGGATCCAGTATGGTCAACATAAGTCAAAGAAGTCCGATCAAAGTTGGTCATTGGAGTTTGTCTATTGTACATGACTGGATATAGAGGAGCCTGTAGAGATAAATATAGAGATGAAAATAGAATTGGTTGCAATCATAGTCGACGACAAGTCTCTAGACTATAAATATGTACCGAGTAGGTAGATTAGAGGACACACAACTACAACCACAAAACTACTTTCGGTGCATCGCCACCCTTGTTTATTCAAGGTTAATCTCGACGAGACTTGGCACTCGGAGCTAGGCTACCTCGTTTCGATTTCCAACGAAGAGGTCAGTCTCGCCACCCCAGTGATTATATTAACTAAGTTGGCGTTGTTCAAGGCTGCATCGCTTCGATCTCTTGTGGCAATGGTTCGATCAGTATAATCACCAGTTTATCTTGGTGTATTAGCTACGTTTGAGGCTGCATCGTTATGATCTCTTAAATTAACGTAGATCAAGTATCGTAGTTCAAGGCTTCATCAGTTAGGTTTGACATCTTGGTCTATTGTATCAGGTTTATGTTGTACATCATTCATCTGAATAAAGTATGACTGGTATGTTGGAAGATTGATTAGTCATTCATGATTTAAGAACTGTCTTGGTTATGTTCGATCTTGCTGTTATGGTGATTTAATAGTATGGATATATTTTCTGGTATACTAAATTTAGATTCTATTGGAGTACAAGCTAATATGTTACCTTTTAATTCTGTTTTGCATATTTTTGGCATTAGTGATTACCAATTGGCTTAAGCGTATATGCACTGCTTTACCTGCTATTGGTCTGATGGTGTGGCATTGCGTGTTTTTGCACATATAGTGTGCAACGTCTCAATAGCCAATCAACGTTTCTACTAACGATGTTCCATACCTTATCGGTTGTAGGGTCAAAAAAATTATCATGCTCAGAACCCCAAGAATTTAGGACCTACACTAGAGTTAAGAAAATTTCTCAAGCCACACGTGTAACCAAAAACGACACAAATGTGTTTTTTGGCATGCCTAGTGGGGCCACCTTGAAACGAGTCAACTATGGCGGTCGAACTCGAAAACAGTAACATCATCCCAGTCACCTTGGAAATCTTGACTGGCAAGCATAGAGCAGAGGTGCAATGGCACGTGGACGATTACTATAGGTTGTGCCTCAAATACTTAGATATGACTCGATCTGGCCCCATCCAAATAAATCAATTGCCAAAGCCAACACTTACCAGGGAGATTGTCCAACAGACTAAAATCCGTTGGATGAGTTTTATAGAGGCCATCGACAACGCGCTCCACCACACCCTCATTAATCAGTTCGAGGTGTTGGTTAACACCTTGCACGGGTTGATCAAGAAGACCATTGACAGTACAATAGCTCATGAGGTAGCGCAAGGTCTGGTATAATTTCCTGCCAATCATCCATGTTTACTTCAGAATCCACTGCACACTCGGCCAGTGCCACTATCACCAGGGCCGATAAGGTAAGAGACACCGAGTGTTTCATTCAGTCTATAAAGAAGCACGACGGGCTAGCCACTGACTGTTGCGCTTCAGTGGATAGGGAGATAGGATTCGTCACATAGTGTGTATGGCCTAGAGAGGGGCATACGGTGCTTCATCCCACGTCCGCTCCGTAGGGGCTGGTGGGGCAAGAAGTACTTTGAGCCACATATGGCATTGCAAGGAACGTGCTCCCAACATCATGCAGCCAAGAGGGGCACCCGATGGTATCCCTCTAGGGTACCACCAGACTGCGTATTATGGGACGCAACCATACGTGAATGAAGAGCAATACAAGTACAATGTTGCTCAGTTAGATCAGTACCCATAGGCCCTAGCATCTGACCAGTACCCCATGTCAGGCCAGCAAGAGGAAGATTGAGTGAATCGGGTCATTGAAGTCATTCGAGATCAATTTGGACTTGAACAAAAGGATTAGACGTACATGTATCGGCGGCCCTACCCAGAGTGGTTTGATAGGGTGCTACTACCAAGCCGATACAAAGTGCCCAACTTCATCAAATTTTCAAGGCAAGACTCGGTATCCACGATCGAGCACATCAGTCGCTTCCTCACCTAGGATGGAGATTCATCGGCTGACAAAGCACTGAAGGTTCGGTTCTTCCCACTCTCACTATTAGGATCAACTTTTGCATGGTTCTTGTCACTGCCAATGAATTCTATGATACGATGGGTAGATTTGGAGAAGAATTTCCAAAAATATTTCTTCATCGGCATACATGAGATGAAGCTCACTGATCTGATGGCCGTATGGTAGAAGATGGATGAATCGGTATAGGATTACGTTCAGAGGTTCCAAGACGTGCATAGTCAGTGCTATAGTTTTAGCTTTAGTGATACCCAACTAGCAGAGCGAGCGTTCCAAGGACTCATGAACCCCATAAAAGAGAGATTTGCATCGCAAGAGTTTGAGACCCTCTCACACCTAGTAAAAGGGTATCGACACATGAGATATTATTCCAAGAAGTAAGGAGGGAGAAGTATCAAAAGAAGATCGCATACACCCAGGTATACCCTTCGGGTTCCAACGAAGATAGTGAGTCTAAGCAGAAGTTGGGTTAGCCGAATTGTCCAGAAACAAGAAGTCGGTCGCTTGTCCCTAGCTGAAGGCATCCAATGAAGAGGAAAATATGACATCAACATCAATAAAGACGACAGGATATTCGACCTACTGCTCAAGGAGAAACTGATTTAGCTTCCGCCTAACCACGTGATACCATTTGTCGATGAGACGAAGAAGAAAAAATATTGCAAGTGGCACAACTCTTCATCACACCACACCAATGAGTGCAAAGTATTCAAGCAGCAGATCCAATTGGCTATAGAGCAAGGCCGAATTAAGTTTGATGACGGAAAGAGGCCGATGAACATCGACGGACATCCTTTCCCGGTTAACATGGTACATGCACACCATCCTGATGACCAACATGCAGAAAGAGACAAGCATACCGGCAAGGATCAGGTCACTTCATCGAGCCTAGTCAATAAGTATAAAAGAAGAACAGGGAAGAAGACTATGGAGATGACCGAAACCACCCGTGATTTAACACCCACTAAAACTATGAATTCTTTAGGTTCTACTGGAATGCAGGGATGCGCCTGCCATTGTTGGACACCTGCCCTAAATGTAGTAACCACATAGGCAAGTGGGGAAGCATTCAGAGGACCCGCAGTGACAGGGTAAGGTCACATGATCGGGAAAATTCAAGCATCCATCGGAGGCTGTCACCACGAAAGACTTCAGTGTACAAAAGGCTCGACCCCATTAAGGCCGAGAAGGATAACCAATCAGCCGATGGCAAAGTAAAAGTAAGGAATCCGAAGTGGTGTCCAAGCAGATTTTTTATGAAAAATCAAAAGAGACGGGTGAAACGGTTGTGGCAGAAGGAGTTGAAGTGATCAAATCAAGATTGATCGGCTTAAGAAAGTCAAGAGCGAATGTCAGGTTAAAGAGAAGGCCGATCATGATGATACAAAAGATGAAGGGGTAAACATAGTATTTTTCCTCCTTGCAGAATGTCAGGTTGTCCCTAATAGTGACGATGAGCAGGCCGAGACAATGGTGCAGCTGGTGCTGACTCCCTAGCCAGTGGTATTCTACAAGCCAGAAGACCTTGGGCATTTGCACCTGAGGCCTCTTTATATTGAGGGACTGCTCAATGGGAAGACAATGTCCAAAATGATGATAGATGGAGGGGCAACCATCAACGTAATGTCGTATGCTACCTTTCGGAAGTTGGGAAAAGGGTCGGAGGATTTGATCAAGACAAACATGGTACTTGTTGGGGGAAATATTTCCATCAACATGATAAATAGGAGGCTTCTCCGAAGGCCCTCTTCAAAGAGAAAGAGGAGTCGAAGCTTCACTCCCCAAGGATACAGTTTGTCGACAATGCTTCGATGAAGGGAGTTTTCCAAAGGGTTGTAGTTCGAAAGGTTCAATGAGGTCTCGGTCAAGGAGAACATATCACTTAATAACCCTTCGTGGTTATTTAAAACTATTAGCGTAATCTTTTGCGCCAATAGTTGGCGCCGTCCGTGGGGTCACTAGTACAAAAACTACATTCTCTACCAATCCTTTCCCGAAGCCATGCCTCCTAAGAGAAGCATAGGCCCTAGTCTCCCCAGGAGATACCTTTGGATCTCCGGACTAGGGACTCCAAGTTTTTCAGGGACTGCGGAACCCCCCGCAGCTCCTCCACCTTTGATTCCTAAAGTAGCCTCCGATCATCGCCGATACGGAGGCCCCTCCATGGCCCTGACCATACTGCACACTGAATTCATCAGATCCCAAGATCCCAAAGACACTTCCGGAGGAAGCGGGGGCCCCTTTGACGCTATGGACATTGAAATGTCTCAGTGTAAAGCGGAGCTACAAAGGTGGCGGCAGGCGGCCACAAAGTAGCTCTCTGCTACAGACGAAGCCAGAAGACCGGTGGTACCACCCAAAGTCATCACATTTGTTGAGATCGAAGCCCTTGAAGCTCAGAGGAGCAATCAGAATGCCTCCTTCAACGAAGAATCTCCACTGCACCCCGACTTGTAGAAAGTACGCTTCGACCCCAGGTTCCGAGCAGCCAAGCTCCCAATGTACTCAGGGGAAGATGACCCCAGAGAATTCTCTCGGTCATACGCGCTTACAATAGAAGCCAGCGGAGGGGTTCGAGACACAATGGCCAAGTGTTCGCCCTCTCACTCGAAGTGGTGTCCCTTCGGTACTTTTCGTCCTTGAGGCCCGGGTCGATAAAATCCAAGGAACAATTAAAGAAGTTTGTGAATAACTTCCAAGGGACCTTCGTGGCCCCAATGTCCACGGGAATCCTCTTCCATGTGAAGCAGCAGCCCGAAGAGACCTTGCAGTAGTACTTCAAGCGCTTCGCTCATACGAAGTCCTAGATCAAAGGGCTCTCCACATCGTCCGTTGTGGACAGCCGCTTGTGAAGGCATGACCAACATGGGCCTCCTCGACTAGCTTCACCGGAAGCCCATTAATTCGATGGCCCAGCTAATGAAGTACTTCGAGGAGTATGCCTGGTCAGAAGAAGGACAACTATGGAGGTTCACTTTATTCAAGCCTACAATCATCCAGGACGCGAATCCTGCGGAGCCAAGAGTACCGAGCCCGTGAGAACCTCCCCCTTCGAAAATCATCCGCTCGATTCACAAAGAGGGTGAAAGCATCACCGCTTAGAGGTCTTGAGCATCGCCACCCCTACTTCGAAGTAGTTACCAAAACTCCAAGAAAATCAATGTACTAGGGCCAGCGGCTCGAGGCCGTCCGGGAAGGCGGCCAGTCAAGGCAAAAAATTCTGTAATATATATTAGCCCTGCGAAGTGAGTATCTCTAGAGGAGATCTGATGGAGGCACTACTGATCGAGCACCTCCCGTGGCCCGCTCACAGATAGTGTATGTTGTTGGGCGCATTGAAGGACTTGAAGCCTCCACTCACCCTTCGGTAGTAAATGTGTTGCCTCTTACAAAGACTAAAGAACTCAAAGACTGCCAAAAGTGTGTGGTCCTGCCCATTACTACAGGAGGGACTCTAAGCAACATGTCCAAGCGACAGTGAAGGGAATATATACGGGAAGTTGGGCACATTGGACTTCATCGTCCACAGCAGCCATGCCCAAATGGTCACATGTGCCCATATCTTTTTCAGCAGATGAGGTAGTCGGGATTAAGTTCCCTCATGCTAATCCCCTCGTCATTATAGTAGATATCACGAGCACTGAAGTGCGAAGAGTAGTGGTCAACGGTGGGAGTTCCACCGACATTATTTTCATCCAAGCCTTTGGGCAGCTATGTATTCCTTGGAGGCACTTGCTCCCGACGGCCCACCCGTTGCAAGGCTTCATAGGGCCCCCCTCTCGATGCCCTCGACCAGATAGGCCTCGAGGTCACTTTCAAAGAGGGGCCCTTGGCAAGGTCCAAGGAGGTCATCTTTGACATCGTCGATGCCCCGTACACTTACAATGCCATCTTTGGGAGGGGTATGCTGAATTAATTTGGGGTCATAGCCCACCACAATTACTTGTGTGTAAAAATGACTACACAAGAAGCGGTACTTATAGTCTTTGGTGACCAAGCTACAACATGTCGAGTGGAATATGGCCACGTCGCCCCCCTCTACCGTCGACAAGTCAAAAACGTGCAAGAGCACACGAAGAGTGCTCCATTGTCCCTAGACCCTTCAAAGGGCCCACCCTTGAAGACAAGACCTGAAGGCGACATCATCATGAAGATCGTCACAAAGGGAGGTAGGGAGAACCCCATCTAGTTTGGCAAAGGGCTACCTCCTAAAGTTGCCACTTTGCTAGAAGAAGTGGTTAAGGAAAATCTTGATGTCTTCGCCTGGTCGGACGAAGATATCCTCAGAGTTGACAGAAGCATTATCGAGCACTGCCTACTCATCAACCCCAAAGCCAGAGCTATATGCCAAGGGCTCCGGAAGTTATCCGCTGAAAGGGCAGACCTCGCCAAGGAGGAGGTAGAAAAATTGCTTCGAGCTAGAATTATTAGGGAAGTGGGTCACACGGAGTGGCTATCTAATCCAGTCTTCATCAGAAAGAAGAGCTCCGGCAAGTGGCGCATGTGTATTTACTTTACTTCATTAAATAAAGCATACCCCCATCACCCCTACCCCATGCCTCGCATCGATCAACTCATAGACTCAATAGCTGGCTCCGAGCTCTTAAGCTTCCTCAACGCATATTTCGGGTATCAGCAGATATGGTTAAAACACGAAGATGAAGCCAAGACAAGTTTTGTAACTCCTTTCAGAGTCTTCTGTTATGTATGGATGCCCTTCGACCTAAGTAATGCAGGGGCAACTTTTTCAAGGTTAATCGCTAAGGCTCTGGGACATCAGATAGGCCGCAATGTTGAGGCCTATATAGATGACATTGTAATTAAGAGTGCTCATAAGCACTACCATAGCCTAAACTTGGAAAAAACTTTTAAGAGACTCAGAGCATGTGGAGTTCGCTTCAACCCCGAAAAATGTGTTTTTGGAGAACATGCGGGGAAATTGCTAGGGTATTTAGTTTCCAGCCGAGGCATCAAATCTAGCCCTACGCAGATAAGTGCATTGCAAAGAATGGCCCTGCCAAAGAATTTAAAGAAAGTCCAAAAGCTTGTCGGATGCCTTGCTGCTCTCAGTAGGTTCCTTGCTAGGACCGCAGAGCGAAGCCTCCATATTTTTAAATCATTGAAAGGATCGGAGGACTTCGCCTGAACTTCGGAGTGCCAGAAAATATTTCAAGAAATCAAAGACTACCTCGGCAACCTAGCAACCCTCATAGTGTCCCTCGCTGATGAAACTTTGCTTTTATACCTTGCAACTACTAGCTCTGCAGTTAGTGTGGTACTCGTTCGGGAGGTGGACTTCAACGGGAAGCTTGTTCAAAATACAATATATTTTGTTTTGGAGGCATTGTTCGGAGCAAAGACAAGATACTCCGAGCTTTAAAAGTTCACTTATCCATTGGTAATGGCCTCGAGGAAGCTGCGACATTATTTTCGAGCACACAATGTAATCATCACAACTTCCTACCCCCTCGGAGATATGCTTCATGACAAGGATTCCACTGGAAGAATAGAGAAGTGGGCCATCGAGCTTGCACCCTTCGGCATTTCATTTGCTGCACGAACAACCATTAAATCATAGGTGGTTGTGGACTTTGTGGCAGAGTGGACCCCGTCTGCCGTATGGGCTCCAGAGGAACCAAGCGAAGGGTTGTGGACCATTTACTCTAACGATGTGTTTCAAGCGTCCGTAGCCAACATCGGAATCGTTATAATCTCACCTTCGAGCCAAAAGGCAATGTACTCTGCAAGGCTCAACTTTAAAACCACCAAGAATGTAGCTGAGTACGAAGGAGTACTCCTTGGACTTCGCAAAGCACGTGCACTGGGCGGCGCTTGGGTAATCATCAAGAAAGATTCACAAATTGTCGTGGGCCATGTAGATAAAAGTTTCCAAGCCCGGCACCCTTAGCTTGTAGCTTACCTAGTCGAGATTCTCAAGTCCGAAGCAAGTTATAATGGAATTTCTGTTCGAAGTATCCCGAGGGCAAACAACCAGCAGGGTGATGTCTTAGCCAAGGCTACGCCCGGAGGTCTGGACGTCCCGACGTGGGCTTTCTTCGAAGAACTATCTACCCCTTTGGTGTCGCTACTTCCTCCGGCATAAGTACTCTGTATATCGAGCAATGATTGACATAGTTCGATCATGAACATGTTGCAAGACGAAGCAATTGTACCTGAAGGTCCGGAGCTATTAAGACTGTAGTCCAGAGTCCGGCGGAATCACATTATAAATGGCATTCTCTATAAATCTGGAGTGTGTTCACCCGTCCTGCGATGTATCACCCATTCAGAAGGCCAACAAATACTCGAAGACATCCATGAAGGCTTGTGCAGGAGCCACCTAGCAACTCGAGCCCTGGCAGGCAAAAAACTTCTCTAGGGGCTATATTGGCCCACTATTATGGCCGATGTCGAGGCCTTAGTGCGCACCTGCCAAGGGTGCCAGTGGATGGGACGGAGGACCCATTGCACACCAATGCCTCTGTAGGTCATTGCTCCAGTGTGGCCATTGGGTCGACGGGGGATGGATCTAATTCGCCCCTGTTGGGGGAAAATATCTCATCTTCGGGGTTATTGCCGAAGCAACATAAAGGCAGACAGCGGGTTCGAAGGTTCCCAGACGATCATGTTCGAAGATACCTGAAACCAAGTCCGAAGTACGAAGATAGGCATTAGTTCGGAGTACATATTCGAACTAAGGCCCTTCAAGATCTTTTCTGCCAGCTAAGATGGAAGACTTATCTTCTTTCTCATTAGATTAGTCTTTTACCATTTTAGCCCTATTAAAGGAACCGAATAGTTTCCACTATGTCGGTTGTAATAGAGGGGTAAATAGGTCTTTTCCTTAATATTTGGGCCTATAAATACCCCCCATTTCACCCTGTAATAGAGACCGAATACAAGTTATTCAATACACACATTCGAACTATTTTAAGTTATTATCCTTTCGGAGGCTTAGAATAGTTTGCTTCGCAAACATTTCGTTTGTTAGTTTCTCTTCTACAGAAACCTGTTAGTGTAATCTTTTACGCCAACAGTTGGCGCCGTCCGTGGGGATAATAGTCCGAAAAACTTCATTCTCAACCAACCTTTTACATCATGCCTCCTAAGCGGAGTGCACCCCGCAATCCCACTCGGAGGTCCCCTCGGATCTCCGGAGAGATACCCTTCGACACAGTCGAAGTCGGAGGGTCTTAGGCTTTCCCTCCACAAACTCCGGAAGGGGCTTCTATCCCTCGAGCATACGAAGCTTCTCCACCAACCCCTTCCATACTCCGACAGACCGGAGTCCCTTCTCCACCCTCCATCCCGATTCGAACTGATCCTGCCAGTTCTCAAGACCCGGAAGATCCTTCCGAAAGAAATGAAAATAATCTTGGAGATATGGCCAGTCAAATGGCCAACCTTCAAGCTGAAGTGGCAAGGTGGCGACAGGAAGCTGCGAGCAGGCTTCGTTCTCAAGCCACCCCAACCATCCCAGAAGTGCCCGAAGACGACGATCTTGATTATCCCGAAGCCCCGGAGAACGCCTCTTACGACAATGAATCTTCGTTGCATCCTGAGCTGCAGAAGGTTCGCTTTGATCCAAAGTTTAAAACTTCGAAGCTCTGTAAGTATGCCGGAGATGAAGATCCCGGAGAGTTCGTTCGCTCTATGCCCTAGCGATTGAGGTTAGCGGCGGAGTTAGAGACACTATGGCGAAGTGCTTCCCTTTAGCCCTTCAAGGAGTGGCATTGAGATGGTTCTGGTCTTTGAAGCCAGGATCAATCAATTCATGGTCGCAGTTGAAGAGGAAGTTTATAAGCAACTTTCAGGGCACCTTCGTGCCTCCTATGTCAACAGGAAGCCTTTTCCAGGTGAAACAGCTCCCCGGAGAAACATTGAGGCAGTATTTTAAGCGCTTCTCATACGAAGTCGCAAATTCGGGGGCTGTCCACATCTTCAGTGGTTGATGCAGCTCGGGAAGGCGTCAGTCATCAAGGCCTTCTGGATAAGCTGCATCGGAAAAGCATCTACTCGGTCTCTCAATTGATGTCATACTTCGAGGAGTATGCAAGGTCAGAAGAGGGTTGGCTTCGGAGGACTGCTGCTACTTCGTCCATATTGCAAGAAGTCAAAGTAGAAGTGAAAACCTCGGCACAGCCGCAGGAATCAGTCTTCGAAGTGCAACATGATCAAAGAAGAGGGCAAAAGCACCCTCGCTCTGAAGTCTTGAATATTGCACCCCCACAGAAGTTTGCACCAAGAGCTCCACAGTCTGCGGGGAACAAGGCCAGCGGCTGGAGGCCGCCAGGGAAAATGGCTGGCAAGGGCCAGACCCTTTTCTGCTGCATTCACGGAGAAAATCGAAGCCATGCAAATGACACTTGCAAGGCTATACTTACCCTAAGGGGAGAGTACTTAGAGAGAACTTCAGGTCGAGGCAGTACCGACCGAAGTCCAGCTGCAGCGCGCCCAGAGCCGGTCCAGGCTGTGGCGCGAATAGAAAATTTTGATGCTGCAAGGCACCCTCCGGTGGCCAATGTTATGCCACCTCCGAAGCAAGAGGAAGGGCAAGATAGAGGAAAAAGAGTAGTTCTCCCTATCTCCGGAGGAGGTACCCTCGGAAGCATGTCCAAGAGACAGCGAAGAGAGTACGTTCGGGAAGTAGGTCATATTGGGACTTCGTCATCTGCAGCTGCAATGCCGGAGTGGTCTCACGTTCCGATATCTTTCTCTGCGGAGGATGCAGCTGGTATTAAGTTCCCGCATGCAGATCCATTGGTTATCACTGCTGATATTGCGGGCACTGAAGTCTGAAGGGTGTTAATTGACAGAGGTAGCTCGGTAGATATCATTTTTGTTCAAGCCTTCGATCAGTTATGCATTTCCAGGAAGCATCTTCTTGCAGTGGCTCGTCCTTTGCAAGGCTTCGCAGGACCCCCGCTCGATGCACTTGGCCAGATAGGCCTGGAAGTCACCTTTGGAGAAGGTTTATTAGCCCGAATTGAAGAAGTAATTTTCGATGTGATAGATGCCCCGTATGCTTATAATGTCATCTTCGGAAGGGGCATGTTGAACCAGTTCGGAGCTGTGGCGCATCACAATTACTTGTGCATGAAGATGCCCACACAAGCAGGAGTCCTTACAATCTTCGGAGATCAAGCTATTGCTCGGAGGGCGGAATATGGTCATGGTCCCCCTCTTGATCCGAGGCAAGTAAACAGTGTGCAGGATAATGAAGAAATTTTTTCAACCTCCTCCGAAGCTTCGAAGAAGTCCTTTCCGAGACCAAGTCCCGAAGGAGAGATTGCAACGAAAGTCATTGTTAAAGATGGTAAAGAGTACACTTTTCAATTTGGTAAAGATTTAGCTCCTGAAATTGCAACCTCCTTGGAAAAGGTAGTGGAAGAAAATTTGGATGTCTTCGCTTGGTCTGACGAAGATATCACCGGAGTCGATCGGGATATCATTGAACACAGTTTACTTGTAAACCCGAAGGCCCGGCCTGTTCGGCAATGACTCCGGAAGATGTCCGCAGAGAGAGCTGCTCTGGCTAAGGACGAAGTTGAAAAATTATTGAAGGCTGGGATTATCAGAGAAGTGGCTCACACAGAATGGTTAGCCAACCCAGTCTTCGTCAGAAAGAAGTCTTCCGGGAAGTGGCGCATGTGCATTGATTTCACATCTTTGAATAAAGCATGCCCACGTGACCCCTACCCCATGCCCCGAATTGATCAACTGGTTGACTCCACCGCAGGTTCGGAGTTACTAAGCTTCCTCGACGCGTATTCTAGTTATCATCAAATATGGTTGAAGCGCGAAGATGAAATCAAGACAAGCTTTGTAACTCCTTCGGGAGTCTTCTGCTATGTAAGAATGCCCTTCGGCCTAAGAAACGCCGGGGCTACTTTTTCAAGATTAGTTGCTAAGGCTCTAGGTCATCAACTAGGTCGCAATGTGGAGGCCTATATGGATGATATTGTAATAAAGAGTGCTTTAAAGCACCAACATAGCCTAGACTTAGCAGAAACATTCAATAGCCTTCGGGCATGTGGGATCCGCCTTAACCCCGAAAAATGTATATTCGGCGCTAAGGCTGGAAAATTGTTAGGGTATTTAGTTTCAAGCAGGGGAATTGAAGCTAGCCCTACTCAAATAACTGCGCTGCAAAGGATGGCTCCTCCGGAGAATTTAAAGCAAGTGCAAAAGCTGACTGGGCGTTTGGCCGCACTTAGCAGGTTTTTATCAAGGTCTGCGGAGAGGAGCTTGCCGATATTCAAAGCTTTGAAAGGGTCCGATATATGAAATCACGGACATCTATGTAGACCCTTTTCTCTAAAAAAATCTTTGGTAAATTCTGAGACTGAGTAGTTGCAGCAATAATGTATATTAATTCCAATGCAAGGTTGTACTCCAATATATATTGCTACTAGATAGCTAACTGTTTTTAAATGTAGTAAATAGAGGACAGTCACGTGGAGTATATAATAAGAGCAGCTACAGTAATGGGCAGGTTGCATGTTTCAAAGTCAAGAGCTATGTATATCTAATAGAATTATTTATGGATATCTCACCGTTTGGATGCCAAATATCCACATCCAACATTTATGCCGAAATATAACTGCATGCATGCTGGAATGAGTAAATTAGGCATCTATATGTATTTTTAATGCAGAGCTGTCTGTCTGTACAACAAATAATGTTGCATATGCATTATGCAAGCAAATAGCTAGTTTCAGTAGACACAAGATCCCATGTTGTTAATGCATACAGAAAATATAGATAAGTGGAATGGTGTACGTATATCATTCTATTGAAGTGTTGTGGTTTGAGTGTTTTGATGAGGATACATGCAGAGAGATGATCTCATCTCTTGTGGTGCTCATGTGCGTAATTTGTGCGATTGATTGTTTGGTTCTGTACTGGTGGTTGTTAATATTAGGAGAAATTCATGTTATTTTTTGTTGTCTTGGATGTGGTTCCCTCTATGAGAAGTTTTATTTTCTCACGCGCTATATATTTGGATGAGTAACCATCGAAGTAGATAAACCATGATTGGTTATCATGTAATTTTGGTGAGTGCTTCTGAGTGTAACTCCAATGATTGGTTATCAATCATAGGTTTTTTATTCATTAAAATAATTCTACTTTACGGGTCTTAAAATTTTAAAAGATTTAAACTTGGGGTTTAATAATATTACATATATATGCTTGTTTACTTCATTTGAAGAGTGTTCACTAACTCCCGTGCGCCGAACTCTGCCCATTGCCACCGCTCCCGGAGCCCACGCCGCCCTCGGAGCCCGTCATCGTCGTCCCCGAAGGCCGTCGGCGCCAAACTCCGCACATCGCTCCCAAAGCCCACGCCACCCTCGGCTACCCTTGAAATAATTGCAAGGTGTTTAGATAATTAAGTTTGTTTAAATTCTGATTTCTTGATTAGACATAAAGATTAAATAGCAAGTTTGTGATGTACTCTTTAATTTGACTCATTGGAGCTAAATCTAGTTCTTGAGTGAAGTCTTCTATATCTAAGTTATGCCATGAGAAATATTGCATACCACATTACCACTTTTTAGAACAACTTTTAGAGGCCTATGATGCAAATTGTAATTGAGTTATCTCATGTATGTCATCAAGCCGTGAGACACATCCATTCCGGTCAACAACTTCTTTCTCGTGTTGCTGACAGGGAATGGATGTGCTCACGGTTCCATGGCAGCCATGAACATTTTGAAAAGCTACACAAAATATGCTGAGGCCTAAACAACACTGTGACCAGTTTACTACCGCTATTATTTCTAAGGCTACTATATACTAATCCTCAAGTTCATGCATCTGGCTGAAGGCCAACATTAGATTCTGCAATTCTTTTTAGGGGCCTATGATGCAAATTGTAATTGAGTTATCTCATGTATGTCATCAAGCCGTGGGACACATCCATTCCGGTCAACAACTTCTTCTTTCTCGTGTTGCTGACAGGGAATGGATGTGCTCACGGTTTATTGCAGCCATGAACATATTTGAAAAACAACACAAAATATGCTGAGGCCTCAACAACACAAGAGAGAGAGAACAACACAATCTCCTAACTTGAGGATTAATATAGTAGCTTCAGAAGTAATAGCTCACTACTGTAGCCAAGAAGAGTGTTCATACATTTTCCACCTTTGACACTGTGATCAGTTTACTACTGCTATTATTTCTGAGGCTACAGTAGTAAACTGATCACAGTGTCAAAGGTGGGAAATGTATGAAAAATCTTCTTGGCTACAGTAGTCAGCTATTACTTCCGAAGCCACTATATTAATTCTCAAGCTAGGAGATTGTGTTGTTCTCTCTCTTTAGTTTTGTTGATACCTCAGCATATTTTGTGTTGTTTTTCCCTCTAATGTTCCATGGCAACAAAATATGCTGAGGCCTCAACGACATTGTGATCAGTTTACTACCGCTATTATTTCTAAGGCTACTATATACTAATCCTCAAGTTCATGCATTCGGTTGAAGACCAACATTAGATTCTGCAATTCCTTTTAGAGGCCTATGATGCAAATTGTTATTGAGTTATCTCATGTATGTCATCAAGCCGTGTGAAACGTCCATTCCTATCAACAACTTCTTTCTCGTGTTGCTGACAGGGAATGGGCGTGCTCACGGTTCCATGGCAGCCATGAACATTTTGAAAAGCTACACAAAATATGCTGAGGCCTAAACAACACTGTGACCAGTTTACTACCGCTATTATTTCTAAGGCTACTATATACTAATCCTCAAGTTCATGCATCTGGCTGAAGGCCAACATTAGATTCTGCAATTTCTTTTAGAGGCCTATGATGCAAATTGTTATTTAGTTATCTCATGTATGTCATCAAGCCATGGGACACATCCATTCCTATCAACAACTTCTTTCTCGTGTTGCTGACAGGGAATGGATGTGCTCATGGTTCCATGGCAGCCATGAACATTTTGAAAAGCTACACAAAATATGCTGAGGCCTAAACAACACTGTGACCAGTTTACTACCGCTATTATTTCTAAGGCTACTATATACTAATCCTCAAGTTCATGCATCTGGCTGAAGGCCAACATTAGATTCTGCAATTCCTTTTAGGGGCCTATGATGCAAATTGTTATTGAGTTATCTCATGTATGTCATCAAGCCATGAGACACATCCATTCCTATCAACAACTTCTTTCTCGTGTTGCTGACAGGGAATGGATGTGTTCATGGTTCCATGGCAGCCATGAACATTTTGAAAAGCTACACAAAATATGCTGAGGCCTCAACAACATTGTGTTCAGTTTACTACTGCTATTATTTCTAAGGCTACTATATACTAATCCTCAAGTTCATGCATCCGGTTGAAGACCAACATTAGATTCTGCAATTCCTTTTAGAGGCCTATGATGCAAATTGTTATTTAGTTATCTCATGTATGTCATCAAACCATGTGACACATCCATTCCTATCAACAACTTCTTTCTCGTGTTGCTGACAGGGAATGGATGTGCTCATGGTTCCATGGCAGCCATGAACATTTTGAAAAGCTACACAAAATATGCTGAGGCCTAAACAACACTGTGACTAGTTTACTACCGCTATTATTTCTAAGGCTACTATATACTAATCCTCAAGTTCATGCATCTGGCTGAAGGCCAACATTAGATTCTGCAATTCCTTTTAGGGGCCTATGATGCAAATTGTTATTGAGTTATCTCATGTATGTCATCAAACCATGTGACACGTCCATTCCTATCAACAACTTCTTTCTCGTGTTGCTGACAGGGAATGGGCGTGAACATGGTTCCATGGCAGACATGAACATTTTGAAAAACAACACAAAATATGCTGAGGCCTCAACAACACTAGAGAGAGAAAACAACACAACATCCTAACTTTAGGATTAATATGACATCAGACCTTTTTTGCATAACCAAAATTCTGATACATTAGCATCTTCATATGAATAGTTTATCTATGGCGGAAGAAGGACGTTCCATCGAGGAGCTCATCTACGAGTCTCCCGCAAAAACAAATAAAGAGGGTTCATCTGAAGGATCCTCCGATAGCGAATCTTCGTACCACTCTCCGGAGAATGAACATCCAATGGAGCCTAGGAAGAAGAGAACGAGAGAAGACGCCGATGAGGATTACATTCCTGAAGCTCAAGCGGAGGTAATTATTACGTTAGTAACAAGTCAGAGCAGCTTCTAACCGAGGATTACATTCCTGAAGCTCACATTGTCTATCATCGTAGGATCGTCCAAAGCGAGGAAGCAAGCGTCGATTATTCCAAGTCGAGAAAAGAACAACTATTGTCCCAGCTATTGAGTCAGCTGAGCGAACAGATGTTGAGCCCGCTGCCACAACATCGTCTGCAAATGCGAAGAGGAGAGGGAAACGGGAGAAGAACAAGCTACATACAGCTATCTATGAGGTTGAAGAAGTGCATGTTGATGGGGCTCCAAAGAAGCCAAAAGAAATCACAGCGAAGTGGCGTAACGACTGTGGATGTCTCGCCAGGGAGCGATGTAAGATAGTTTGGAAAAATTGGAAGATTGTCCCTGAAGCTACAAAGAACGAATTGTGGCAGCATATAAAAGCGCATTATAAATTCCCGGAAGACCGCTTAGAAGACGCTAAAGCTGCCACATTGAAGACTATCGGGAAGGCTCTCCGTACATTTAGGACTAAACTGAACACACAATACCTTCAGAAAGATGAGTCGCCACTCAACGACTACGGCTTTATAACGCCAAATGAATGGAATGAATTCAAAATGCAGCATTGCTCCGAAGAAGCCAAACAAGAGAGCATAATGTTCAAAGAACTTAATAAGAAGAATAAGTTCCCCCATAAACTTGGGCCAGGTGGATATAAGGCTAAGGAGGATGAGTGGAGTAAAAAGGAGGAGGAGGACCGTGCGGCTGGGTTACCTGAACAGTTTTCAGGTGCTGATCAGCGCACTAAGAGATGGCTCCTAGGTCGAGCTAAAAAAACACCCGAAGGCCAATATATGCTCTCCGACTCACGGACTAGTGAAGTATTCCAGAAAGCACAGGAAATCGCTGAGTTGGAGAAGACTGGAAAGTTCAAGCCCGAGGGATGTAATGACCAGCTTACATTTGCTCTCGGAAACGAGGAACATCGAGGGCGCACCCGAGGTGTCTCTTCTATAGCACCCTGGAAAAATACTTTCAAGAAACAGGAGGGTGCCACATACAAGAAGCGTCAAGCACGCACAGACGACGCCGCAGAGCGCCGTGCAGAGTGGGAGCGACACTTTTTTGAATTTATTAACGAGAATCCAAACATAATGCAGGCTGCAGCTGGACAAATAATTGTGCCAGAGGTACGACTCGACGTACCAAGCAGTGTTGGCTCAGTACAAGACAAATTTCCTGTAAATTATATTAAAGAGGACACACCCTGCAGCCTGCATGTACCGATAGGGCGCAAAGGGCATTCCCAAGAGGCTGCACGAGGCATTGCTATGCCTGGGGATTTATTTCACAATCGGCCTATTCCTGCTGACTATACCAAGGTTCAGGTCAATGAGATCACCAACGACAGATTTATTAATGACCCCTTGGATCTTCCAATGCCTGATGAGGGGATTGAGACAATCGGAGCTGCTCTAAATAACTTTGTCCTATGGGCGAGCCGAGATATCAAATTACTGTAGACAAGTTCTCAGAGTAAATCACCTATTGTCTCATCACAATCCCCCACATATCTTTCATCTCAGGATGTGCAAAATATAGGATCATTATCACCTGTTGATGAGCGTGAAATAGAGGAAAAGGCAGAGGAAGAGCCAGTGCCCAATAAAGTGGCAGAAGTGATAGAATCGAAAGTGACTTCTGATCCTCAAGTGACAAAGCTAGTGCCAGTGCTTGAGCCCACTGATGAGCCCAACACAAATGTGCCAGAGCCAGATCAAATGCCAGTGCTAGTTCCGACTGAGCCTCAAGTGCCAGTTCCGGCTGATCCTCAAGTGCCAGTGCTAGTTGCTGCCGAGCCTGAAAAACAAGATGCATGACCAAAGCCAGCAATCCACAAGATAACTGTTCAAGCTGGGCAGTGTTCTGCGCTGAAATCTGAAATGCATAAATTTTTTAATACTTTGGGGCAAACACGTTCTATGCCCGAAGCGGCTCCCATAAAGGCTCCAGTACAAAAGCATGCGGGCTCACTTTCTATTGATAAGAGGACCTACGGAGACGAGGATTATATCGAATATGAACCAGGCAAACCATTATTACCCCAAGGAGTACTTAATTGTATGCCTTGGACGATGAAAACATTTCATGACTGGTACCTCGAAGCGTCTTCGTTAGGTGTAACACAAATAGAACTGACGGTTCCACAAGAAATATTCAACTGCCCAGAGTTTAAGCTTGCACTATTTTTCGACGACTTCCATCGGATGTTTCGTCTGAAGCGAACCGACATCACAAGCATGATGCTCTGGTGCATGTAAGTACTTTATACTTTGTCAAAACAAAGAAAAAATAAATAATGTCTTATATTGACTATTGTTTTATAACATATGCAGTTGTAATTCACGCGGTGACGAGTCTAAATTGTATGGGTACCTAAACCCATCATTAATAAGCCAAAGTGCGCTGAACCCGACACTAAACCAGAATGATAGCAAGTACTGGACTGCGGGTAAGAAAAAATTTCAAAGAAAGATGTTCAATAAAGACGAAGACAAACTTAAGAAGAACAAAAGGAGTTGTGCCGCGTTGTATATTGCGCGGTGCATGTATGAATGGAAGGACAGAGAAATTATATGTGGGGCATATAACTTTAAGTAAGTATACCCACTATATCCACTTAAACACGTTTTATCGATTATGAAACTAACATAATCATATATTACTTCTTTCGATAGTGATCATTGGATTGCACTTCTGATATACCCAAAAAGCTCAAGGGTTTATGTGCTCGACTCGCTCGACAAACCCAAAAAAGAATATCAAGATATATTAAATGTTATTCAGAGTGCACATAGATACTACGTGGAAAAGTTAGGTGGCCCACATGATCCACAGAGGCCGAAAGAAATGCTTATCAGAAGCAACTTTCCGGTAATATTATATTTTTAAATTTGTTAATTCAATTGATAAAGCCAAACTATATATCGTTCTAACTTTGTCTATTTTGAAGTGTCACAAACAATCTCTTGGTTCCGTGCATTGTGGCTACTATACTTGTGATTTCATGAGCAATAACTTAGGAAAGTTTGGGCGGACAGTATCTGAGGATACTAAAGAAGTAAGTTGATTTCTTGTGTGTTAATCTAATATAACTTGCAGCGTATGTACTTATATTTTACGTATGCAGGCGTCAGGTCCATCAACCGTTGCCGAGAAGAGCCAACTCTCTGAATCACAAATGTACGAAATCGTATCAAGGATGTGCCGCTTCACGATGCATGAGATTCTTCATGAGCTTGGAGTATTTTTCGATCCTGAGAGTGAAGTGGCCAAGCATCCAACTCTGTATGATTGGGTCGGAAGAATGAAAAGGCGAACCAATTAAGATATGAGTTAGCCTTCCAAGAAAACATAAACCGCATGAGCATGTATTTGTGAAACAATGAATTGTGTTGATGGATGTTTATTGTGAAACATAAACCGGAAGAATGTAAACATTGTGAATTTTTGAAAATTGATGAGATTGATGGTTGTTTAATTGATGTGTTGTTGTTGTGGATGTGTATGTGGATATGTGGATGTTTTGCTGCTGTGTATGTGGATATGTGGATGTTTTGCTGCTGTGTATGTGGATATGTGGATGTTTTGCTGCTGTGTATGTGGATGGCTGTGTGAAGCATATAATTTCTGTGTTTTGGTTTGTGGGATCACAGCATTCTGTGTTATGGCTTATACACAGCAGTGGCGGGCAGATGAGGTAGCTTGCCCGTTACTGCTGTTGACATAGTGGTGGCGGGCGTGCCGACATCATCTGCCCGCCACTGCTGTTGACATAGTGGTGGCGGGCGCGCTGACATCATCTGCCCGCCACTGCTGTTGACATAGTGGTGGCGGGCGCGCTGACATCATCTGCCCGCCACTGATATTGATAATAGCAGTGGCGGGCCGATGATGTCAGCGCGCCCGCCACTGCTGTTGACACAGCGGTGGCCGGGCGCTCTGACCGCCACTGCTAACCAGCGATAGCAGTGGCGTTAGAGCAGTGGCGGACTGGATGCCCGCCACTATAGGTCGATTTTGCCCGCCGCTAAAGTGTCGCTTTGTAGTAGTGGGACACCGGAGTGTCAGAGAAGCTTCGAAGATATTAAAGATTATCTCAGTAATCTTGCTACACTCACGGTGCCTACTGCGGATGAAACCTTACTCCTGTACCTTGCAGCTACAGGTTCAGCTGTCAGCGCAGTCCTTGTCAGAGAAGTGGATATCAATGGAAAGTTGGTCCAAAATCCTGTTTATTTTGTATCCGAAGCATTATCAGGAGCGAAGACAAGATACTCCGAACTTGAGAAGTTCGTTTATGCTCTGATAATGGCTTCGAGGAAGCTAAGACATTATTTTTTGGCTCATAATGTAATTGTACCAACTTCGTATCCCTTAGGAGATATGATCCGAAGCAAAGATTCCACTGGAAGGATTGGAAAGTGGGCAGTCGAGCTAGCACCCTTCGGCATATCTTTCTTGGCAAGGACAGCTATCAAATCTGAAGTCCTAGCAGACTTCGTAGCAGAGTGGACTCCACCTGCGAATTTGACTCCGGAGAAATCAAGTGACGGAGTTTGGACTGTTTACTCCGATGGGGCTTTCCAAGCATCCGGAGCAGGCATTGGGGCAGTGTTGATTTCACCATCAGGGCAAAGAGCAATGTACTCCGCAATACTCAACTTTAAGTCTACCAATAATATAGCGGAGTACGAAGGGATTTTATTGGGACTCCAGAAAGCACGTGCTCTAGGGGCTACAAGAATAATTATAAAGACAGATTCTCAGATAGTAGCAGGGCACGTAGACAAAAGTTTTCAAGTTCGGCATCCACAGCTTGCAAAGTATTTAGAAGAAATCCGCAAAATCGAAGCACATTTCAAGGGTATTTCCATTCGGAGTATACCAAGAGCGGAAAACACGCAAGCGGACATTTTAGCGAAGGCTGCAGCCGGAGCTGTGGATATGCCTGAAGAAGCTTTCTATGAGGAACTCAATATACCTTCGGTACCACAAATTGCCTCTGCGGAGATTCTTTGCATTCCTAGTGCAGATTGGAAAGATTCGATCATGGAACTTTTGCAAGGAGGAACAAATTTGCCCGAAGAGCCCCAGTTGTCAAGATTAAAGCTCAGAGCCAGAAACAATCAGTTAATCAACGGTATATTATACAAGGCCGGAGTAAGTTCCCCTTTACTCCGATGTATATCTCAAGCCGAAGGCCAAGAAATTCTTCGAGAAATTCACGAAGGCCTTTGTGGAAGCCATTTAGCCCCTAGAGCTCTGGCAGGAAAAACATTTCGCCAGGGGCTTTATTGGCCCACAATAACAGCTGATGCGGAGAGCTTGGTCCGCACATGTCAAGGATGCCAGTGGATGGGTCGACGGAGTCATCGCCCACCAACAGCTCTTCAAGTCATTGCCCCGGTATGGCCTATGGCCAGATGGGGTATGGATTTAATTGGTCCCTTTCCGTTAGCAAAGGGAAATCTGAAGTTCGCAGTGGTAGCTATTGAATATTTTTCTAAGTGGGTGGAAGCAGAACCCTTAACAGCTATCACTTTGAACAATGTACATAAATTCTTCTGGAAGAACATTATTTGCCGGTTCGGAGTGCCTAGATATCTCACAGTTGATAATGGAACACAGTTCGACGCAGAACCCTTCAGGAAGTTTTGCGAAGACCTAGGCATTCAGCTATGTTTTGCTGCAGTGAGACATCCTCAGTCGAATGGAGCTGTAGAGCGAGCCAATGGAAATATTTTATCAGGGCTAAATCGAAGAATAGTAGGATTAGCAAAGGGACTGTGGACAGAAGAGCTTCTGAAGATTCTGTGGTCCATTCGGACTACGCAAACAAGGTCCACAGGTTTTACTCCGTTCAGACTACTATTCGGAGATGAAGCTATGACTCCAACGGAGCTCAAAGGGGGATCATTTCGCAGCACCGAATCGGACATTGAAGAAGAAAGACAAGCTTCGTTAGATTTATCAGAAGAAACGAGACTTCGGACTGTAGCTAATTTATCAAAATATCATCAGCAGACGAAGGCTTGGTATGACCCGAAGGTTAAGCTCAATGAACTAAGACCGGGTCATCTTGTTCTACGAAGCATTATAGCACCAGGGAAGTTAGGCAATAAATGGGAAGGTCCATATCTAATTGTCCGCTCAGGGCGCCCTGGTTCATTTAAATTAGCTAATTTAGAAGGTGAAGAGTTAGCACATACTTGGCATGCGGAGCACCTAAAGCGATACTTCGCATAAGGGCTCCTTGTAATTCGCTTGTAATCATCTTCTAAATTAATAAAGCATATGACCCTGATAGTTGCCTTCCCCTCATAGACTTCCAGCTTCCGAGTGGACGCACTGGAACCGCGGGGTCGACCGAGAGGGAAGTGTCATTAAGCTGGGTTGTATTTTCGGACTTCGAACCCATAAAGTTCGAAGCCTCCGACGTGGGGGCTGACATAATCCGGAGCCCAGGCCACCGGCTTGTAGGCATCCGTAAAAGAGCCCAAAACCACACCCTACGGAGTCCAAGCCATTGGCTGGTAGACTTCCGTAAAAAGAGCCGAAGGTGGCCAAAATCTGCGAAGTCCAAGCCATTGGCTGGTAGACTTCCGTAAAAAGAGCCGAAGATGGACAAAATATACGGAGTCCAAGCCATTGGCTGGTAGACTTCTGCAAAAAGAGCCGAAGATGGACAAAATATACGGAGTCCAAGCCATTGGCTGGTAGACATCCGTAAAAAGAGTCCAAAGAGACCATTGCAAACTCCGAACCATTGGTTCGTCAGAGATCGCAAAAATAAGCCGAAGGTGGCTAAAGCAAACAACATTTGAGCCATGAGCTTCGAATGTCTGTTAACATAGTCCAAAGTGACAAATTTTTTAAGACACTAAAGTGTCCTGAAAGTTATCTCAACTGATTTCTTTCATAAAACAAAGGTACTAAATTACCATTCTTCTGACTACAAATAGTCAAAGACATTTCATAAGATTTTAAAAGATCTTTAAATGACAGAGGGGCTCCGAACCCCCAAAAATTGTACTCCGAAGTTTTTTCTTTGCGCATAACCATCTTTGAATACATTTCGAAGTTTCTTATACCCAAAGAGGGGCTAGTAAATATGGAGACAATTTTAAATTGGCATTCATTATTGAAATAAATGTGTTTACAGATTACACTATGAAAAATTGGTATCTATACCAAGAAGGAATCGGAGACCTCTTCGGTCCCGAGAGCTAGGGGTGGAACGACTAGTTCCAACATCGGAAGTTCTAAGAACTTTACGTTTAACTCTCTTCCTCCCCTTCGAAGCTCTAAAATCCTTCTGCTCTTGTTGAAGCTCGGCCCAAGTTCGAAGCCGTTCGGGGCTTCTTTCCCAGCTTCTAAGATCTTCAGATCTTTTATTTCGAGCTTCACCTTCGTCTTCAGACCAAATAGTGTCTTCAGAAGACGAGGTGTTTGCGTTAACCTCTTTCTCTTCCTCTTTAATATAAGACAATACATCTTTAATTACTTCGGGCGCAATTACGCCGGAGTCATCTCGAGGAATTAAAAATCGAGGACGCTTGTAAGTTTTTAGAAGTTCGAAGGTATTCCATAATGAACGAAGTTCGTCGTTAAGTTCTAACACTTCGATATCTTCCATAAGAGGCAAAGCCTAAAAATATAACAAACAAGATTTTCATTGATAAAATGTTTACAAGCATAAAGCTTTACATAATCAAAAATCCTAAATGATTCCTAAACCTGCGGGTTCGGAGGAGGCTGACTGCTCGAAGCTTGGTTCCGAACTTGCTTCTGGCGTTGGCCTTCATCGATCCAAGCCTTGATCGCGGAACGACCTTCGGCTCTCCATGAGGTTTGAAAGGCTCGCCAGGCGGCAGTCACGCCTTTGGAAGGATTCAAAAGCCGCTCGTCGTCGAAGGTAATGGAGCCCTCTGCGCTCGGAGTGATTGTTCGGCCCAAATCCTCGTAGTAACGAAGTAGTCCGAGGGCAGACACTTGTCCGGAGAGTTCTCCATAACGAATGCCTGCCGTCTTCATTTGCTTCGCTCCTCCTTGGATCCTTTTTAACCGGCGCTGCAGAGTCACGTTGTCATCCGAAGGAAGTGATCCAGTAGTACCGAAGTACTCCAGAACACCTAGCATCTGTTCGATGACCTCCGTAGCTACCTTCTCCGACTTAAGCTTTTCTTCAATTAGCGCATCCTTGCTCGAAGTTGTTTCTGCCAAAACTCCGGAAATCCTAGCATTCTCCGTAGTTAAAATATTCTTTTGGTTTAGGAGTTGGCTAGCTTCCTCTTGGAGCCTTACAAGTTCGGATCCAGCACTAGCATGCTCCAACCGCACCTTTTCAATTTCAGCCCGAAGCACGATTCTTTCTGCTTCGAGCTCCTTATTAGCAGCCTCCAAGCCCTGTCTGGCCCTACGCTCCGTTGAAATCACGTTATCCATTTGAAGTACTCTAGCTTCGGAGAAAGATAAGTTGCGTTTAAGAGCTTCATTTTCTTCCCGAAGCTGAGCAATTTCATTCTCGCTTGATAAAGTTGCAGCGCGGGCCAAGACTGCTTGCTGAGAAAAGAAAAAACTAAAGTAAGAAATTATTCATGTATAATTTGCTGCTGGTTCGAAGATGTACTCCGAACCCAATATAATTCGCTAAAGATATTGGCTCGAAGGTGCTCCGTACCTGGTAGGCCGCTCGTTCCAGGGCAACGTTAAGCTCCGAACTCTTCGCCCTGCTTAATTTTGCTACCAGCTCTGTCTCCCCAACTTCACGACTCACTCGACCTAAAGGTTTGAGCAAAGTCCGAAGCCCAGTTTGCTCCAAAAAAGGAGTTAAAAGAGGGAGCATTGCCGAAGCTTCTTGGTCATCCTTGCTTGGCGAAGGTCCGGAGCATTCTCCTGAGGTCCTTGGAACTTCGGAAGATGGCCCCCCCTCAGTTGATTCACTTTCATCTGTTGACTCAGACGAAGTTGATCCTTGAGTAGGGAGAGGCTCTATGTGTCTTTTACCCTTTCCAGGCCCCTGTTGAGTGACCTCCGGGTGCGGCTCCGAAGTTGTCGAAGGCCTTTGAATTGTATCTTCGTGATGTACTTCTTCCGAAGGGGGCTCTGCAAAAGCAAAGGTATTATACATTGTATAATTTTGCAGAAAATAATAAAAGAATTATGCGAAGTTTACCTTCGACATTCTGGGGGCATTCGAGCACCGGACTGCTCGGAGGATCGAAGGTAAGGTCTTCGTCTGAATCTACAGTTAAAATTTCTGCTGCCGGAGTATCTCCGTGAGCAGTCCTCCCTTCATCCACAACTGAAGTTGTAGGAACTTCAACTTCATCTTCGCCCATAGGGGCTTCAATTTGCTCTTCTTGAGCATCCGGAGCTCTCACTTCTTCAATATTAGCTTGAGGCTCCAAGATACCTGCAGTATCTCCTCAATATGAATATCTTTTTGAGCTGCATCTTCATCAATCAACCTCACTAATAGTATACCTTCATCTTCTTTAGAACCGGAGATTGAGGTTCTTGAGCTCGAAGGCGCAGGATCCGAAGGTGCGAGATTTTTTGGCTTTCGAGCCACCTTCTTCACCGGAGTCTTTGCGGAGCTCGAAGCTCTGGCTTCAGCTGTCCTCTTCTTAGGTCCTTTCTCCGAAGGCACCCAGTCCATCAGAGGGGGCGGAGTCAACTCCAACATTCCCCATACTCTGTTAAACCTCTCCCAACTCCCGACCAATTTAACTCTCCATTCTTTTTCGGCCGGAGTTGGGGCACCCAAAATCTTCTCCGAAGCCCTTACAATTTGCTCTGAAGTAATAGGGGCTGAAGAAGCTAAAAAATAAATAATTTAAGTTAGTTTTTCTTCGAAGTAAATATGTATAATACATGTTGGTTTCGAAGTTACCTGCAGGGCTCGAAGTCAAGTTAATCTTGCGGAGACCGCCCTCCGAATCATCCTCGAAGATGACAGGCCAGTTGGCCATCAGCGGAGAAATTTGCAGGGCGAGGAATTCTTTGGCTAAGTCCCGCATGCTTAACCTTCGGCTAATCTTTTGAAGCAGGTTAAGACGAGCTTCGAGCTGACCTTCGTTGGGCTGCACTAAGGCTTCCTTCTGGAATTGAATTTCTTTGAGAGGTCCGGCCAGAGGACTGCTTGCCCCAACTTCGGCATAAAACCATCTTAGAACCCAATTAGTATACCATCTGGCATTGATGGCCTTGGCAGGAAACTGAAGGGCGTATTCATCTCGGAGCCTAAAGTTGATGCTGCCGAAGGATACCACTACTTTTTCACCTCCAGGGCCTACGAAGGTTTTTGGTTGGCATGTAGCCCTGTGCAATGCAGCGAAGATTTCTGCCCTTCCTTCGCACCCTTCGGCTCTCAAGGCCCATTCGAAGATAGCCAATCTAGCTACCGCATTCGGAGATAATTGAGGGAGGGTTACATGGAACAGATCCAATACCTCCGCCAGGAAGTCCACTGCAGGGAGGCCCAAACCAGCTTCGAAGAAGGCTTCGAATACCACTACTTCTCCGGGTCTTGGCGCTGGAATCATCTCTTTGCCTGGCTTCCGAATCATAACTCCATTACTAATTTTTCCTCCCGCTGCGATTGCCAGTGACTCTCTTTTGCAGGTAGAAGCCCCCAACTGGAAAGATTGATCTAGATACTTTGTCGATGGCGGGCACAGACCTTGGTCATCGGCGATTTGGGGATTTCTCCCTCCTGCCGCCATTGATGTCACCGCCGGTACTGGAGGTGCCGCCGCCAACGCTGCCGCCGCTGCTGCAGCCGCCTGCTGCCGAGCCAAAGCCGGCGGAGGTGCAGATCCCTTAGTCTTCACCATCGCGATCGCCGGATTGCTTTGAAGAAATGGAGGCTAGGGCTCAAGAACTCAAAGGGCTAAAAAGTTTTTGATTGCGAGAATGCGGTGAAAAGGTAACCGGGTAACTTCTAGGCTTTCTATTTATAGCCTAGATTTCACTTTTTTACCGTTAATCCATGTCGTTTCGCATTCCTGCCGTTACTTTTCCCCGAGATTAATGCTTACTACAGTTTTCGTTGGAAACAGAAACTTAACGGCTATTTTCTCTAAGTCTAAAAGACTTTCGAACTTCTTGAGTCGGTTCTAAGATAGTTCGAAAAGCAATTATCTTAAGACTGATTCGAAGTTCATATCTTCATGCATTTCGGAGATAAAATAAAAACCAATAACCCCTATGTTTGGTTATCTTTTCCTTCCGTATACTGCTCTCCTAACGTTACAGGTCAAACGGAGAAGCGTATTCGAGGGGCTACTGTTGGGGGAAAATATCTCATCTTCGGGGTTATTGCCGAAGCAACATAAAGGCAGACAGCGGGTTCGAAGGTTCCCAGACGATCATCTTCGAAGATACCCGAAACCAAGTCCGAAGTACGAAGATAGGCATTAGTTCGGAGTACATCTTCGAACTAAGGCCCTTCAAGATCTTTTCTGCCAGCTAAGATGGAAGACTTATCCTCTTTCTCATTAGATTAGTCTTTTACCATTTTAGCCCTATTAAAGGAACCGAATAGTTTCCACTATGTCGGTTGTAATAGAGGGGTAAATAGGTCTTTTCCTTAATATTTGGGCCTATAAATACCCCCCATTTCACCCTGTAATAGAGACCGAATACAAGTTATTCAATACACACATTCGAACTATTCTAAGTTATTATCCTTTCGGAGGCTTAGAATAGTTTGCTTCGCAAACATTTCGTTTGTTAGTTTCTCTTCTACAGAAACCTGTTAGCGTAATCTTTTACGCCAACAGCCCCTTTCCAAAGGCAAAGGGAAGCCTCAAGTTTGCAGTAGTGGCAATCAAGTAGTTCTCAAAATGGGTCGAAGCTGAGACCCTGACGTCCATCACTTCGAATAATTTATAGAAATATTTTTGGAAGAATATCATATGCAGGTTCAGAGTGCCCAGATAGCTAACAATTGACAATGGCTCCAAGTTTGATGCCGAGCCCATCAGAGAGTTCTGCGAAGGTCTTGGCATCGAGATGTGCTTTGCAGCTGTATGACATCCCCAGTCCAACAGAGTGGTCGAGTGCATCAACGGAAACATTCTCTCTAGCCTAAACCATCGCATAGTAGGATTGGCGAAGGGGCTATGGACTAAAGAGTTGCCAAAAATTCTATGGTCCATTTAGAGATGAGGCCATGAAACCGACAAAGCTAAAAGGTGGTTCTTTGCGCTCCACAGAGCCAGAAGACAAAGGCGAAAGGCATAACTCACTTGATTTGTCGAAAGAAACAAGGCTTCGAGTTGTCGTCAATCTGACGAATTACCAACACCAAACGAAGGCCTGGTACGACCCCAAGGTTCAGTTAAAAGAACTAATATCGGGGATCTTAGTACTCCCAAGCATGGTCCCTCCAGGGAAGTTGGGAAATAAATGGGAAGGTCCATATGTTATACTCTGTTCGGGACGCCCAGGTTCATTCAAATTAGCTAAATTATAAGGGGAGGAGTTGAAACATGCCTAGCATGCGGAGCACCTTAAGCGCTACTTCGCATAAGGCTTCATTGTAATTGTTGGGAGAATTAGTTCTCCCTTAAACAGGGGTCAAATGACATCATCCTCCGAAGGCCTCAGGTTCGGAGCCGGTCAACTGGTGAAGCCTAAGGACGAGCTCTAGCCTCCTCTAATGAAGTCAACTTCAAGAGCAGCCAAGACTTGCTCCTCCGGAGCCAAGCTTCCGGGATCCGTCCTGTCCCCTCCGGAGCCAAGCCTCCGAGATCCCTCCGGGTCTCCTCCGGAGTCAAGCCTCTGGGATCCTTCCGGTCCCCTCTAGAGCTAAGCCTCCTGGTCCCCTCTGGAGTCAAGCCTCCAGGATCCCTTCGGGTCACCTCCAGAGTCCCCTCCAAGAGCTGCTTTGGAGCCCACCTTGGATCCCCCTTCGGAGTCCGCTTCAGAGTGCCCTTCAGAGCCCCCTCAGCTATGTCTGACTGAAGACCACTAGCAAATACTTCAGATTAGAAGAAATATCCAAGCATCGCTACAGTGTAAAGTCATACCGGAGCCCCAGCCCCTGGTATGCCGCATACCTACTCCAGAAGTGATGTTTGTCCACCACGTCTCTAACGTCAAATGTACAATAGTATAGCCTTTTCCTTTCTTACCCCTGTAAAGCCAATGGCTTGTAGAGGGAAATTAGGACTTTTCCTTTGCCTGCGTTCCTATAAAATAAAGGCCATGCCCTTGTAACAGGGACACATGTTTAGTAGAGGCAAAATAAGACCAAATCCACTGTAAACTGGACATAGGGCTATTATCCCTCCGGGGAGGCCTGAACCAGTATAAACTCTCTCTCCCTCTGTGAGAACACTTCGAGGTTCATTCTTTACATCATACACCACTACATAAAATCCTGCTATAGCTAACGAAATTGCTACAACAGTTGATGTCGTTCGTGGGGAACTTAGTACTAAAAGCTAAGTTCGCTGCCACTACTTGTATTTCAAAGTGCGTTTGTGTAGGGAGCTTCGTAATCTTAGGACTCCGCGCACCCTTCGGCAAGGGGCTTCGAGTATAGTTCAAAGGCTTTTCTCGCCTTTCACCACCCCTCGCGCCTCAGAGCGCACCCTTCGGCAAGGGGCTTCGGGCGGTCACCGAAGGCCTCACAAACCATAGGGGCTATGAGGAAAGCTCTCCACAACCAAGCGAAGTCACTCGGTCTTCGGACCAGGTCAAGCTTCGAAAGGTATGCACCCAAACTGAAGCCATGCTTCGCCTTTTTAAATACTGAAGCCTTGCTTCGTTTTATTTAAATACCGAAGCCCTACTTCACCTTTTTTATAATACCAAAGCCCTGCTTCACCGTGTTCAAAATCGGAGCTCTGCTTTTCCTTACTGATTACCAAAATCTCTATTTAAAAACCGAAGCTTTATAGTGCCCTTATTGAGACCCGAAGTCAAGGCTTTGTTCTTTTAAGAACCAAAGTACCACTTCGCATTAATAAGGACCGAAGCACTACTTCGATCTATTTTAAACCCAAAGCGATGCTTCTAAGGCTACACCGTGCCTCCGGGCCCATAGAAGTGGGCTAAAGGATTCCAGGCCACTGGCCTGATGCGTCCGTGGACTCCGGGCCATCGGCCTAATGTGTCTGGGATTCCAGGCCACTGGCCTGATGCGTCCCAGGATCCTGGGTTCCGTTCCTGGTTTCCAGAGTCGAAGGTGGCCCAGAGTCGAATGTGGCTCACAATCACAGGTTCAATGAATCCACACCACTCATTTCTCTCATTACAGAATCAAGCTCAGAAGCCTTGCTTCGCTATCTAAACATGCTTTGAATTCTTGCTTCACATGTCAGAATATAATCTAAGATTTAATCATGCCAAAGCCATACTTCGCTTAATTTGAATGTCTTTGAAGCCATACTTCACTTTCACATTAAAGCATTCGAAGCCCAAAAGAAGCCTCCAAATGACGTGATATAAGCATCCGAAGACGCCTAAGGTGCACCCCTTCACATTTTATAATTGCGCGCAATGGCAACGCCCAAGTCCCTAACCACCAAGCACAAGGGGGGGCGATGTATGTATGCAAAGTGTGCGAATGAAATACACAGTACGAATGTGACAAGCTAAACGTTCAGAACACACAAACATGCGAAGCATGCAAACAAAGTATGAAAATATAACACAAATTCCATTCATTGAATGCCAAAAGCGAAGTATGCTACAGGTACACCACGAAAACTAAGAAGCTACGGGTAATCTGTGTCTAAGCCTAGGAAAAAGCGAGCTCGAGGCCCCGACATGTTCGGCCCTTGCTTGCTCTTCTTCTAGGCAGGGCCCTCTCAGCTAGACGAAGCCCCATCGGAGCCTGACCTCCCGCGGCTGGACTGTCCATGCTTTGAAGCCCGCATAACTCATGTCTTTTCTTGCAGGTCAACCCAAGTCTAACGTGTAGGTGGTGCCGCATCAAAGGCAGAAAAGTCTAGGGCTTCATCGCCTTAGCTTGTAAGGCCCTACCCAAAGACTACACCCCCTCACCACTTAAGCCTACTTCAAAATAGCTTAAGTCTAGTGAGGATGAAGAACTCTAAAGGGGCTTTGTCTTTACAGTAGCCAGCAACTCCTGGGCTACTTCGGGAATAGCTTCGCCCCTAGGATCCCTCGAAAGTTTGAACCGAGGGGGCCTTTGGACCTAGCTACTTCGAGCATCACCCAAAGTTGGCAAAGCTCTTATAAATCCTCAAGCATTTCGAAGTCAACATCCGAAGGCTGATCCTGGGCAGGTATAAAATACCCCAGCATTTCTATTAATAAACTAACAAGTCATTTATAGGCCAACGACTACGAATTACAAAAGAAGCCTAAGGAGGTCTACTCCTTGGGTTGTGGATGGTTCGACATCGAAGGCAAAGCTGGCAAGGCCTATGCCTTGGCTCGGCGAAGGCGGGAGACCCATTGCAGATCGAGGACCGCTTCACACCCTTGGGCCATTCAGGGTTCCTAAAGCCGGCGCCACGCCCCACGAACCGCCAAGGGTGGCGAAGTCAAGTGAGGGCCTCCGAAGGCCACCGGCGTGGCCGAGGTCATTGCCTCGAGGTGGTTGCACCCCGTGTTCTGAAGCATTTGTAGCACCCCTTGGCTAGCCACTCGCCCGACCATCAGCGTGAAGCCCTTCATCGATACCTCCGTCGTCGCCGCGGCCGTTTGAAGGAATTCAAGTCGGTCCCTGATAGGGTCTTGAGGATTGAAATACGGAGCCAGGCACTTAGTCCCCAAGTGCTCAAGGACTTCGGTCAAGCTCGAGGTGGCCCTATCGACCCCTCGGACCACGATGTATTCCAGAGTTTGGCTGGCTACACGAAGATCAGAGCACTCCTACGCCAGCTTCGCTCTGGCCTCCTCTGAAGCCCGAAGTGCTTCTCAAAGCATTTCTGTCTCTGAGGCCAAAGCTTCTCTTTCCTTGGCTACGTTGGACCTCGTTGCCTCTACTACTGCTTCAGCTTGCCTCCGCCTCACGGCCTCCTCCGAAGCCCGACGCCAAAGGGTGTCACTCTCCTCCATCAAAAGACCTTCCCGGTGGCCTACAGAGGCTACTGTCGTGGTGTTCAGTGCTAATGCCTGGCAAGATTCAAGAAATATTCAGTATTACTAAAAGATATAAGTACCACTCGAAGCCTGTGTAAAGCTTCGCTCACCTAAAAGATGGCCTCGTTGGCGTTTGCGAAGAGGTTGAAGTGGCTGGCACGGCTAAGCTGCACCACCAAGTCCCCATTCATTGCAGCAACGCATCCATTTTAAAGGAGTTGATGGTTGCCTCTGCTGTAGGTCCCCTCGAAAGAAGGGGCTGGACCATCTGCATCGGAAACACAGGCTCCGCCAAAGCAAGCTCCGCCGGAGTCGGGCTCAGGTCTACTACCTCGACCACCTCTTCAGGTTGCTCCTGAGGGGCCCTTCCGCCGTGGTTGTCCCCCTAGTCTTCTTTGGACGAAGAACTCTCAGACTCCGAGCTACTACTGCCCTCGCTGCTATCGGAGGTCCCCTCCGACTCCGCCTCGTCAGGCCTCGCGTCATAACTAGTGCCTGAAGAAAAGTACAAGTCAATACGCATGAATTTAAAGAGAAGGGTGATTAATTCTATACCTCCGTCAGCATCCTCTTCGCCCGAGGAGATGTCCTGGAAGGATGTAGGAGTGATGTGTGCTCCCCAGTCCCTTCGTTGGGCTAGCTAAGCCATAGACTCCGCACTCGAAGGGGTCGCCATCACAGCCACCGGCGCCACCACCTCGGTCGCCGCCATAGCCTCCGGCGCCTCCACTTCGACTGTCACAGCCGGAGCATCCACGTGCTCCACTTAAGCTTCAAGGTCTGGGGACGTATGCTCCGCTGCGCTAGGGGCTTCGTCCACCGAGGACTCCGAGCGAACCCTCGAGGACTCTACGCACATCGAGGTCTCGGGATCCTCATCGTCCACCCTCTTTCTTTTGGAGCCACTCACCGAAGGTGCCAAGCTGGCGAAGTCCGAAAGCGTTTGCACCCCCTCGGTGCCAAACCAAGTCGACACGCGGTTCCAGCTCTCCTAAGACCCCACCAGAGCAAGCCTTCGGTTCTGCTCATCCGGTATCGGAGCACCAACGACGCATTCAGCGACCACAATTGCCTCTTCTAGAGGCCGCACATCACGCGCAGCTTGATCAAGATTCCAAGTCAGCACAAATTAAACATTGTGAAGTATGAAGATAAAAGAGTTCGAAGCCTTACCAAGGCACTCCGTGGACACTTCGCTCGAGCCCTCTGGGCCCGAAGCCAGGAACAAGTTCTTCGACCAAGAGAGTGCTGAGGGGGCTAAGTTGAAGGGTGATGAACTCTTCAGCTAAGTCCCTCATGCTCATCTTTGAGGACACCCTTCGTAGGAGCAGGATCCTCGATTGAAGGGCCTCAGAGCTCGACCTCACCGTGCCTTCGTGACGGTTGGAGATGAGTGCATTGGTACTCCGAAGGGGGGAGTTTGTTCCCACCTAAGAATAAAACCACTCCTTATCCCACTTCGAGTACCACTTGTTATTGACGGCCCTCACTAGGAAGTCATCCTAGAACTCTCTGTGAGGCTGGAAATTGGCGCTCCCAAAGGCTAAGGCCCTCTCGATGCCATCTGACCCATCCCTTTGCTTCGGCTGGTAGCTTGTGTCATGAAGGGCGATGAAGATGTCCGCGCGCCACCCGCAGGCTTCGGCCCTCATGGCCCATTCAAAGTTTGAAAGCCTCGCCACGGCGTTCGGGGACAGGTGAGGGATCTCGAAGTTGTATGACTTTAGTACCTCGCTCAGCATGTCCATCACCGGTAGTCGGAGCCCTGCCTCAAGAAGGCTTCAAAAACAACAACTTCATCAAGTCGGGACCTCGAGATGGTCTCTGTCTTCTCGGGCAACCGAAGCTGGACGCCCTTAGAGATCTTCCCATCGCAGATCCTCTAAACGGACTCCTCCATGGAGACCAAAGCCTTCAACTCCAAAGTTTATTCAAATCTGTCTGACGGTGACTGAAGGTCCCTCGGCCGCAGGCACCTCGCAGTAGGCTTTGCCGCCGCCGCCGTCGCTTGGGCCTGGACGGAGTTCGAGCTCACGCCGGGGACAAAAGCCTTCTTCGATGTAGCCTTCTTCACCATCTCGTAGGGCTTCGATGTGAATGGCGCTAATGGGCTTCGGAGCAAACTGCGCACGAGGCCAAAGGTGGAGAGAAGAGAGCGAAGGTTGCTAGGGGTTGAAGCAGAAAGAAAATGGATGTGTGGGCAGAGTCGAGGTACGTTAAGCCCCTTTTATAAGCGGTAAAAAGTGACCACGCGCCCCGCACCGAAGTCTTTTTTCACCAGTTACCCCGGCCCCCGCAGTCTCTGACCGATGGGCCCAAGGTGAAAATTTGAAGCAAACCGTCGTGCCCCCATGCTACAACCGCCTATTTTCTGATTGTTGCAGGGTCACTTGGGATCCCTGAGGGCGTCCCTTCAATCTAAACAAGCATTTATTGCCTGCGCGGTTAGAAGCCAGCCTTCGGCCCAGGTTCCGAAGGCCTGCCTTCCCCGAATGACTACATGTGAGGGGGTACTATTGGGGGAATTAGTTCTCCCTTAAACAAGGGCCAAATGATGTCAGCCTCGGAAGGCCTTGGGTTTGGAGTAGGTCAACTTGTGAAGCCTGAAGATGAGCTCCAGCCTCCTTTGATGAAGTCAACTTCAAGAGCAGCCAATACTTGCTCCTCTAGAGCCAAGCTTCTGGGACCCCTCCGATCCCCTCTGGAGCCAAGCCTCCGGGATCCCTCCGGGTCTCCTTCGGAGTCAAGCCTCCGAGACCATTCCAGTCACCTCTCGACCCAAGCCTCCAGGACCCCTCCGGTACCCTCCGAAGCTAAGCCTCCGGGATCCCTCAGGGTCCCCTCTAGAGTCCCCTTCAAGAGCCGCTTCGGAGCCCACCTCGGAGCCCCCTTTGGGGTCCACTTCAGAGTGCCCTTCGGAGCCCCCTCGGCTACCTCTGACTGAAGAACTCTAGCAAATACTCCAGACTAGAAGAAATATCCAAGCATCGCTACAGTGTAAAGCCATACCAAAGCCTTAGCCCCTGGTATGCCGTATACCTACTCCAGAAGTGATGTTTGTCCACCATGTCTGTAAATTCAAAGGTACAGTAGTATAGCCTTTTTCCTTTCTTACCCTTATAAAACCTACGACTTGCAGAGGGCAATTAGGACTTTTCCTTTAGCCTGCGTGCCTATAAAAGCAGGGCCATGCCCTTGTAACAGGGACACATGTTTAGTAGAGGCAAAATAATATGAAATCCACTATAAACTAGATGTAGGGCTATTATCCCTCTAGGGGAGGCTTGAACCAATATAAACTCTCTCTCCCTCTGTGAGAACCCTTCGAGGTTCATTCTTTTGATCATACACCACTACATAAAAACTTGTTATAGCTAACACAATTGCTACAATAGTAATACATTGTAACACCCCTTAAAAGAGATAAAGAATATGGTTTGAATTATGCACGCCCCTTAAAGAAATCCCTACCCTGGTGGTCGTGCTATGGAACGGAAGAGTTTTGTGAGGTAAAGCATTATTCATAAGTAACCAACATTAACGAATTCTGATCCACTGGCTCGAAGCGTCCGTAAAAGCGTACGAAGAGACCAAACTAATGGATTCTGAGCCACCAGCTCGAAGCGTCCGTAAAAGAGTCCGAAGTGACCAAACTAACGAATTTCGAGTCACTGGCTAGAAGAATCTGCAAAAGAGTTTGAAGCGACCAAACTAATATATTCCAAGCCACCGATTCGAAGCATCCGTATAAGAGTCCAAGGTGACCAAACTAACGGATTCCGAGCCACCAGGTCGAAGGCATCCGTACAAGAGTCCAAGGTAACCAAACTAACGGATTCCGAGCCACCGGTTCGAAGCATCCGTACAAGAGTACATGGTGACCAAACTAACGGATTCTGAGCCACCGGTTCGAAGCATCCATACAACAGTCCAAGGTTGCCAGACTAACATATTCTGAGCCACTAGTCCAAATCATCCTTTTTTACAAAAAACGAGGACCTACTTCATGGTCATTGGGCATGCAATCTACGAAGCATACTTCTAAATGTATCAAGCATTGCGCGCAACCGCTTTTTTCATAGATAAATAGCCACTTGCCCGCAAAGAGGGGTGAGGGGTGAGGCACGATCAAATATGTTCTTACAAATTGCATTACACAATCGATGTCATAGTATAAATTACAATAGCTCAGGCACTATGAAAAATTGGTGTCCTAACCAAGGTAAAATGAGAGGCCTGTTTGCTTTCGAAGGTTAGGCTACCTCCCTCTGGGGTTCGAAGCCCCTAGCTCGGCTACTTTCCTATTAGCTCCTCTGGTAGATTTGGTTCGGGGCCGCTTTCCTTTCTATGAAGCTCTCCAATCCTTCTTCTCTTGTTGGAGTTTAGCCCAACTTCAAAGCCTTTTGAAGTTAGGCACTGGTGAGGCCGACCCTCTCTCTCCATCAGATAGTTCTACATCGGACCAGTTCACATGCTCCGATGGTGAAGAAGATAGCTCGATGACTTCTTCCTTTTCTTCCTATTATTTAATAAAAGAAATTACTTCATTAAGCACATCAGGGGAAATTTTCCCGTGATCACATCGAGGAACAGAGAATCGAGGGCATTCAAAAATAGCCCACTAATGGCGGACCCCTTCGTTAGCTTCTACCACCTCAAGGTCACTATTCGGAGTGCAAAACAAACCCTGAATTCAAAACACCCTGACAAAGAAGTATTTTTCATTAATAAGAAATTGGAGCTACAAAAGGCTTTTACATGCAGGGTCCTAAAGAAGTTGTCAACAGAGCCTATGACCGCGCTAGCCTCTAGCGGTGGGCTTCGTTGATCCAAGCCTTGGCCACCTCCCAGCCTTCGGTCTTCTAGGCCGCTTGGAAGGCTTCCCTAGCCACCGCAGCTCTGGGTGAAGGGGACAACAAGTTCTCCCCCTAAAGCTCACGGGCACCACCCTTGGTTTCAGCAAAATGGAGCCACCGACATCTTCAAAGTGATGGAGGACCCTGAGCGCAGCCAGTCGTCCTGAGATCTCTTCGTACCTAGCCATGGTAGTCCCCATTGTCTTCACCGCCACCTGGATCAGCTTCAGCCAACAAGCCAGGGGCTCGTTCGCCACGGTGGAGGATGAAGGGCAAGATGTGCCGAAGTCCTCCAAGACGCCCCACAGGATGTCCATAGTTTCGAAGGCTACTCCATCACATTTTGCCCGCTCCGCAAGCAGGGTCTCCATCGCGGCCTTTAGATTGGCTCTTGATGTGGCGGGCTCAAAAGCCCTCGTCACGTACACCGTCTCCTATTTATAGCCGCTGCACATCGCCGGCCAAGGCGCTCCATTTGTCCCGAAGTTTCTCAACTTTGGCTATAGAGGCCACTCGCTTGGCATGGAGCTTCTCGACTTCGGCCTCTAGGGGCGCCTTCTGCTTCCGCTCCTCTTGGAGGGTATCCTCCAAGCCCGAAGCCCTGCCTTCGGAATCTGCAATGCAATCCCAGAGGTCCACGACCTTCTTTTTAAGTAAGTTGCGCTCGCGATCGTGGGAGGTTGTGGCCACGCAAGCGAGGACGATATACTACAAAAAATGAGGTAAGCATGGAATATAGCTTCGAAAAACTAACACATGCAGGGTTCTGTCATACCTGATATGTGGCTCACTCAAGGGTGAAGCCTATCTCCCTCCATTCAGACTAGCTCACCTCGGTGCCAATTTGGTCTCGCCCACCTCCCGGCAGACCAGTGCTAAAGGTTCCAGCATGGCCCAGAGTCCTGTCCTCCACGCTAAGAACGAAGCCAGCAGAGGAAGCCTTGTTAGGGCGCTCCAGTCATCGTCCGTAGGGGAGGACCCCGAATGATGGGAGGCCTCCTCCGAAGCCTCTCGCCCCTTCGGTTTACTACGACACGGCTGCCACCATTTTAGGAGACTTCTGTAGGACCGAGAGTAGCGACTAGAGGGGGTGAATGGGCGCCAAATAATTCTTTCGAATCAATGGCCTTCTCCCAACACCCAACACACCTCAATAGACAATCAGAAGAAACAAAACAGATCATAGGTACTAAAATAATCTAGCCTAAAAATGACTGGTGTCCTAATCAAAAAGACACCATCACAATGTTAAAAGGCAGACTAAAAAATCATTCAACTCACAGGCATTTCAAGCATCATAGGGATAATCATCACAGCCATTTAATCAGACAAAATAAGTGTCGATGATAACCTGTGCTCACATATAGTTCAAAATGCACACAACCATTTGATCTGATAAAATAAATGCAAATGAAAATATAGCGCTCATAGATGATTCAAGATGCACCAATAACAACAGGTATATCAATAACTAATCATAGTGCAATCTAAAAATAAAAAACATTGAGCAGATGAACAAGTTCCAGGATATTCAACAACTACAAATGCATTTCTAACAGAAATAAAAACACAGAATATTCAGGATCAAATTTATTTCCGTGCACAAGGATTTATGCAAGAAATTACTGTTCGTCCTGGTGTCATACTGGTTGTTCCTGTAGCACTGTGCTACAGCGCCTGCTCCTTTTGCTGAAAGCTCTTCCTGAACTACTCTTGCTGCCGAATACTCCGAAAGTCATGTGCTGGTTCTTCGCGCCTCATGATTAGTCGCTCAGAGTGCAGCGCCTAGCTGCGCACACTAAGTACCCATGCCATGATGCTGCTGCCGTGTGCACTACTATCCCTGCACTGTCTAGCACGCCAGGCTACAACGCGTAGGCACATGCGTCTCGTCCGTTCTACCGAATTGCTCAAAGTGCATGCGCCACCCACTAGAAAGCCCTCTGCTCAGCGCCCAGCACCACACACTTCCAGCGTCATGCGTGCCGCTGATTGTTGCATGGCTTCACTTGCTCCTCCCGTAGAAGAACAACGGCACACTCATGGCTGGCCGGAAAAACGACAAGATTCTAGAAAGAGAAAAAGTGGCGGCGCTCCAACCAGAAAAATAGAGATGAACTCTGGTTTGAAAGTGGTTGAGTTAACCCTAATTCTAGGGATTGGGGCCTATTTATAGGCAACCCAATAAATGAGAAAATACAGATTTACCCCTAGGGTACTTTACACAGATGCAAAAATAAACTGAAAAGACCAACATGCCCTTAGGATTTTTACAGACTCGACTAACACACTGTGGGCCTAAAAAGCAAAATGGTGAAATCCTAAATGGAGATAACTTGTCCTCATGTGGAGCTTTCGTAGCAGCTACGGCTTCTCGATTGGGCTTCGGTTTTGCGCCGAAACCGATAAAGCATCCCTCGTCTTCGCACCGGTTACCCAGATTAGGTAGGCCTGATTCCGCGGCTCCCTTAGCCCGGCAATCACTCGCCGCCCGTGTACCTGAGTCAATCCTGGTCAATAGACCAGTGGATCCCCTGCCGCTCCTATCTCATGTAATCGGATTGGGCCAGCCCAACTCAACGGCCCCTCTACCCTGTAGTCGCTCGCCGCCCATGTACCTTAGTCACACGCGGCCCAGACATGACAGGTCTTGTCTTCTCTTCTCGTCCTCTCTCACTTTGTCGTTGACTTCCGTTGACAATCACTCATCACTTTTAGAGCCATGAGGCCCATGATCTTCAACATGGCTCCTCAATCTCCCACTTGATGAGTGCATTGTCAACACCCTCTTCATCAATTCTTTGAAACCAGCGAAACACGTGGAAACACGAAAACAAAACACAAGAAGACAGAAACAAGAAAATAAAATAAAAGGTTTTAACCCTAATGACCAAAAGCCGAACAAAAACCAAAAAATGGTCATTATGGTTAAACAAAAGTAAAAACTCAACCGAGTGCAAACTCAGAATTATCAACAAGGATATCCAAAGAGTAAAGGCAAAAGAGACTAAAACTCCCCCTGAAACAAATCCTAGAGAGAAGCCAAAATTCCCCCTAAACTCTTCTCAAAGATCAAGTAACCCAAAATTTCTTCCCCTTGTTGACAATTGAACTCATCAAGTGAGACTAAATGCACTCAAAAGAGACACAAGCTCAAACTCCCTCTAAAACGCAACTCCCCCTCAAAATATGCAATGAAGGCAACTAGGGTGCAAGTGGAGTGTAAAAGGCATGCTTCTCAGATATGATTGACTGCAATTACAATATCTAGCAAGTATAGCATAAAATATTGTCTAAGACACATGGCATGATTAGTGCAATAGATGATATCCAAAGAAAGTACTTAGCACTCAGTTTTCGATTTTTGCAAACAAAAGCATCACCACATTTTCTAGTCGACAAGCAAGGTAAAACATGAGATGCAAAAGCAAGCTGATATCTACCAAGATAAGCATTGTCCAGAACAAAGAGCTTAAGCAAACTTGTTATCTTTTTATTTTTTAGGCTTTTTCTTTTCCTTTTTCATTTTTGCCAGGGGTTATTTGCATGTCAACCTTATGCTAACTGACCAAGTCAAGCCTAGCACAGAATTGGACCATCAGAAGCTTAAGACATTGGTCTTGGCTTACATTACAATGTCCTAGTTTATACCAAAGTGCTATGGTATGAAGTCCAGAACAATGTAATGCGACAAAGCAAACCCACCTGGATCTTTTCAATTCTGCATGAAATGCATGGATTTTTCATTTTTCTTATTTTTTATCATTTTTACAGCACATTTTCCATGTTAAAGCATATAGATGTCCAAGTTGCTTATCTGCATCTAAGTGCGGAACTAGCTACCAGTACGGTAAAAGATAGCAGAAGCATTCAACCTACATATGCTAGTTACCAGAAGCAATGGTGATCATTTTTCAACTTTAAATCATAAAATCCATGCATATGACAGATATCAGATATATCATGTGAACTGAAGAAAAGCATGCTCATCGACAAGTATTCAAAGCATTCACTAGCTAGAATAAGTAAAGCAATTCAATCATATAACAGAAACAAGCTCAAAGTGTGGTATGTGAATATGCATGATATGAACTCACACGAAAAGACTCCATAAAAGAGTAAAGAAGAAAGAAAAACAGACTGAAAGTATCCTAAAAAGGATACACAACTCCCAAATCCCCTCGCAAATGCTCAAATGTAGACTGATCTAGGGGTTTGGTGAGAATGTCAGCCAACTGATGATGGGTATCAACATGAACAATGTCAATGACACCTTTCTCCTATTGATCCCACAGAAAGTGAAAGCGCACATCAATCTGGCAGGGAAAAACAACCCAAAATCTCTCAACGTTGAAATCATCCAAACCAACTGTGAGAAGCAACTACATACTCAGCCTCAGTAGTAGAAAGCGCAACTCAAGATTGTTTTCGAGAAGACCAAGAAACAAGCGAAGAACCGAGAAACTAGCATGTTCCGGAAGTCGACTTGTGATCCAGCCAGCACCCACCAAAATCAGCGTCAGAAAAGCCATATAATTCAAGAGATGATGATGCTGAATAGTAAAGACCAAGATTAGGTGCATAGGTAAGGTACCTAAAAATGCGCTTGATAGCCTGCCGATGAGATGTGCGTGGTGAAGACTGGAAGCGCGCGCATAGTCCCACGACAAACTAAATGTCCGGTCTCATCGCCGTCAGGTACAGCAGCGATCCAATCATCCCTCAATACTCTCTCTCGTTGACATTGATGTCGCTCTCATCCTTGTCTAGGCCCCCAGATGTACCCATTGGGGTTATCTGAGGCTTCAGCTCTCCACCGAAGTCGAACTTCTTCAGCATGCCCTAGGAAGTACTTTAGCTCACCCATTAGGTGTCATGCCCCGATTTAATAAAACCGGGTATTTATTGAAATTCTATAGAAAATCAATAAATACAAGACATTCATCACACGACCCCGTACACTACGCCAATCAATCATTGTTCGTAGACCATATTATTACAAAAGAGTTAAATAAAAGAGAAACTAGTAAAACAAATCCTCTAGATGAATGCCTCCTTCCAGTCTCGTGCCTTGACTGGGTCGCTACTCCAGACCATCACCCTCCTCGTAGTAGACTGCCTCTAGTGGTGTAAGTCAATGGGGATGAGTGTAGGACCGAAAGTAGCGACCAGAGGGGGGGTGAATGGGCGCCTAAAAATTTCTTGCTAAACTATGACTTAATCCCAACACCCAAACAAACTTAACCAGACAAATTATATTGCAAAGCAAATTACAGAAACTAAGGTTGTCTAGCCTAAAAATGACTGGTGTCCTAATTAAAATGATATGAAACATAAACTAAATAAAAATACTACAGTAAATAAAAAATACCTAGATATATCATGAAAAATTTATATTGTAGTCTAGAAATAAACTACTAATCAAATGAATATAGCATGGATCCGAGACCAGCTGATCACGCTCGGCCTTGTTGACGCGAAGCCTTTTAATGATCGATTAGAAATGACCAAACAAAGCCTTAATAGTCTCACCCGACTTCTGTGAGAAATTTTCATACTCACACTGGTAGGTCTGATAGAGCCTAGCCTTGACTTGACCTGTTCCCTCATGGTGTGCTTGGAGGGTAGCCCAGATCTCTCGAGCAATGGTGAGATGACTAACACGCTCAAACTAACTAGGACCTAGACGAGAAAATAAAATGTTCACCGCTTTACTATTGTTTTGATGTTGGGCAATTACAGCTGCAGTGGTACCATCAGGAATAGGAACTATGGTGAAAGTATTATGAACACAAATCTCCCATATGTCCGAGCTCTGGCTCATAAGATAGGCTCGCATGCGAGTCTTCCAATAAGTGTAGCCGAAATCTTCAACAGACGGGATTTTGCCAGAAGACATCATGATCACTACCTGGGTTTAGAATCGGTTAAGATATGAGAAAACCCTAACCTCGCTCTGATACCACTTGTAGGACCAAAAGTAGCGACCAGAGGGGGTGAATGAGCGCCTAAAAATTTCTTGTTAAACTATTACTTAATCCCAACACCCAAACAAACTTAACCAGACAAATTATATTGGCAAATCAAATTACAAAAACTAAGGTTGTCTAGCCTAAAAATGACCGGTGTCCTAATTAAAATGACATTAAAGATAAACTAAATAAAAATAATGCAGTAAATAAAAAACACTTAGATATATCACGAAATATTTATATTGCAGTCTAGAAATAAACTACTAATCAAATGAATAAAGCATGGATCATTAAAAAATTAATTCAGAAATAAACATAAAAAATTGCACGTAAAAACAAGACTAAAGATATTACTACGACTAATAATAATATTTTTTTCTTTTTATATGAGCATATTAAACAAAATATTTAAATAAAAAATACGAGATAATTAATAAGCAGATTAAATAATAATGTCTAGCAGATAAAAATTATCTACGAAACTACTAAAACAAATTTACTGCTAATTAAAAGAGATAACTATTTATTTAATTAACTAGCCAAAAATAGGAGATTAAAACTACTTACCTGCATCATCTTCTCTGTTGCGCCGCGCCTCGTCTTCGCATGAAAAAAACCTGTTGCCGTGCCCATTGATCACAATCCAGTCACCGTGCGCATCGTTGTTGTGGCAATCTTCTTGGGCACCGAGCACGGCTGCCGTGTGGGAGAGAAAAACTGCATCGTGGACTCTCTCGTGGAGCAACTGGCCACAGCTGTGCAAGCCGAACGGAACAAAAACAGGCTGCAGCACGGCGTGGGGCCCGCCTGATGCTTGAGTTGCTTGCAGCCCGACACCGCGAGCGCTGAGGAAGAGATGGCAGAGTCAACCGCCATGCGCCTGCGTGCTTTTCCTGCTGCGCACGCCTAACGGAGCCGCTGGCTGCCGATGCTGCAGGCCAGCTAGACGTAGTCTGCCGGGCTAGCTATGCTACTCGGCCAACGCAACTTGTGCACACACTAGGGCAACAGCTGGATGTAAAACCTTGGTTTGCGTGCACAGAAAAAACATCGTGGAAAGGACAAGCCGGCGGAAAAAATTCAGAGATCGACTTTCGGTGGAAAACGAAAATGGACTATAGATTGATCTATTAGAAACAGTCACCCTATCCCTAGGGGGTAGGGGCCTAATTTACCCCTAGGGTAAATTACACTGACTCTAAAATAAAATCCGAAAATTACTAAAATATTGTGGACTTAAAAACTAAATATTAATATCCTAAAAACAAAATAATCATAGGTTGTCAGTTTTGCGCCGAAACTGACAAAGCGTCCACCGTCTTCGCACCGGGTACCCGGATTGGATCGACCCAACCCCGCAGCTTCCTCATCCCGGCAATCGCTCGCCGCCCGTGTACCTGAGTCAAACCCAGTCAATAGACCAGTGGATCCTCTGCCTCTCTCCTAGCCCATGTACTCGGATTAAGCCAGCCCGACTCCGCAGCTCCTCTGCCCGGCTGTCCCTCGCTGCCCGTGTACCTGAGTCACACGCGCCTCAGACACGGCAGGTGTTCATGTCTCTTCTTGACATCCGTTGACAATCACTCATCACATCTGGAGTATTAAACCCATGTTCTTCAACATGGTTTCATAGTGAGTACAATAGTACTCAGCAAGCCATCGAATGCAATTATAATGCAAGGTAATAACAAGGAAGATAGTGGCTAACTTTGTGGAAAAGCATTTTTGTAAAGCAGTTAATGTGAACAAGTTATTAGTACAGAAATTTAAACATGTGTATGTATCATCTTCTAACTCGAGGGGTACAGTCAGCCCACCCTCACTCAACAGTCCTTACATGCCATGAATAACACAAACTTTCAAGCAATAGTAAACTAACTGCGAGAAGTCACACAACCCGCCCTTGACCGTGGGCTTGACTTTTTGAAAAGATTTAAACTCCGATCAGAGGTGTACTACTGTACCCACAAGGAACACACTCATCCATGTACACCAAAGTGTACAAGATGACCCATACCACGGGAACTCGTGCAAAAACCTTTAATATGGAACGCACCAATTCGATAACACCCTCTTATAGGTTTCATATGGTGCCCCAGTCACTTCGGGCAAACACCATACCCCCCTTGAGCCACGTCGGTACAAGTCACCCGTAGGTTGCCCCTTGCCCCCTCCACTATGGTGCATCAAGTTGGTTTGATCCATACCTCCAGTTAGGACATACCCATTAGACTTGTGGTTAGTACGGAAGTGTTTTGCAACAGATCCCGCAGACCGGTCCTTATAGTGCCCCGGGTGCGACCAACCAATTCCCGAGCTTATACCTAGAACCCACCATACTTATAACATAGCCAACTCCAACAGAATCCAGAGACGAGAATAATGGGGAAAATCATATAGTAGAATCAATCTATCTATGACTCGTTCTTTTATCCTATAGCAGTTGTGTCGGTACATTGGACACTAGCTAATATAATATTGTAGAGTGACAAGGAGTTTAGGCTCAATAAGCATGGCTTGGGTTTACAGACAAGGACAGTGATCTATTAAATATAATTTAGGGCTTGAGATTGTACTAATGCAATATTATCCTATGAGTTATAGCGATAATTTATTAAAACATGGGCTCAATTATGATCAAAATTGGGTTGTGACTTCCCTTGCTCTGAAAATGGCGACTGTGGAACCTCGGGGTAATACTCCGGATCCTCGACGGTGTCGTAGTCTTGCGGTAGGAAAAAATAAAAAACGACATTCAATAAACAATCCAAAATCACCAATAGAACATACATGTTTTTGTTGTATTAATTAAATGTAATAAAACCTTAAATTTTAAGAAATTATCACCTAAATATTTAAGATTAATTTTTATGGGGTTTATGAATTATATACATTGAAATAAGTATTTACCCTAAGGGATTTTTATTTTCACATTTAAGGGTGAATTAAGATGTATAAAGCAACCCTACTGTTTTTAGTGCATTAAAATTGTGAAATGAAGTTATTATGCCCTCTGAAATCATTATATAAAATTTTATAGTACTTTTTATAAAATGTTGAGTTTTTATTACATGAATTAATCTTTTATCCAAAAAGGGCCTTTTATTTATTATTTAATAAGAATAAAATGTGCAAAATAAACATACTTTTTTTATGGCATAAAAGTGTAGAGAATAAAAATACAGATTTAACAAAAGTTTAATGGTCAAATTTGGAGTTAAATTGAGCAAGTTATGAATTTTTAAAGTTTAAACAATTTTTTAGAATTTTTATTAAACAGGAAATCAGTCTCTGGTCCACGGTGAACTAGGTTCACCGTGAACAGTTGACTGTGTGCATGGGCCCGTGGCAGTTAATGAAATACGATGGCCCAGAGGGCTCGGTACCCCTTCAGCTCAGATCAACGCCCGAGATTAAATCCCACGAGGGATTTAATCTCTGCCGTCAGATCGAAATCATGCGGCACACGAGCGATCTGGCACATCACGCATAGAAGGGGTAAAATACCCCTTCTTGTGTGACACCAGCGACGCAACGGCGACGGATTCCCGGCAACGGCGAGGTCCAATGGTGCGGCTATGGCCATAAATGGAAAGAGGGGCACACGGGGGACCCAGGCATACCGTTGGCGACAATGACGGGGCAGTGGTGGCGGTCGGCGACGAGAAGGGGGTTGCGGCTCCTCTGGTTCGATGGCGGCGAGGTGATCCGGTGGTGATCCAGCCCAACGGAGGTGGGGCTATGGTAGAAGAGGTGACGGTGGTTCTAGAGGTGGCGACGACAAGGGCGTCGGTGACTTGAGTCATCGACGAGCAGTGGCCGGAGGCAAAGCAGAGGCGATGGGTTATTTTAGCGTCGCAAGTCCACGGCAGAGCATGGCTTAGGCGATTTTTGGTGCGGCTGAGTGCGGTGGCTCGACAGGCTTAAATAGGAGGGTCGCCAGCGGGTAATAGGAAGGGAATCTGAGGCCTTCCAATTGTCTCCGGCGAACTTGCCATAACCATGAGTGCCTTCCATCCAAGCCGAAAATGCATGGCTCTAGTTGGAATGGGATCGCTGGAGCTTGGCAAATTGGAATTTGGTGTCAATTTGGCAAGAGGGCCGGCCGGCGGTGAAAAGGAAAGGGGGGGTCACCGGAAATAAGGAAAGGAGATTCCTTCAGAGAAGAAGATCCTAACAGGTGGCCCCCACCTGTCAGTGACTTTGGGCGAAGGGAAAGGGGGCTGACAGGTGGGCTAGCGCTGCCAGGGACGGGGAGGGCTGAGGCACGTGCGAGAGTGGCTGACGGGCGGGGTCGGCTGGCCGCAGGTGGGAGCCAGAGAGGGCGGGCGCACCAATAGGGTGGGTGATTAGGGGGTTGTGGCCTAACAGCAATTTAAATTGTTTTTCTGATTAAAATAATTCCTAAAATTCATATATTTCATTAGAGCTTGAAGCACTGCTACCAAAATTTTTTAAAAATTCCTAAAAATTTGTCTTGGCTCATAGATTCCATCATAATTTTTTTAGGTTCAAATTTGAAATATTTCTCCCTGTTTTGCTTTAATTGGGTTCATTTAACCTTTTCTCTAAATAAATAATTCATTTTAAATTCAGAAAATTTATTTCCCTCATTTTTATTTTATTTTTAATTATGGGGTGTTACAATCCTATCCCCTTACAAAGAATCTCATCCTCAAGATTCAAAGCGAACCTCAGGGAAATTAAAGGGACGGGGTTCTACTAGTGCTTCGGATTAGGAGATGGCGAAGCTTCAGAAACAGGCAGAGTGTTCTCCGGAACTGAGTTGGTTGAGGTCACATTGACAATGTGTACTGACATACCTTGGACTTCTTGAGAGGAGATGTGATGAACTTGAGTACGTCCCACTAGGCTTGGAATGGAGGATGATGCCATCTTGGGGTAGGGGCACATGTTGGAGAAGTGACCCGCTTGGCGACAGTTGAAGCATATAATTGGGTTTCCGTTCCTGTCCCTCTTAGCTCTGGTAGCTTGAACTGGAGTTCTTCCGGCTGGTGGTACTTGGGGTGGGATGTCTGAGCTTGGCCGTTCAAGGGTGTTTCACGGCTCGATAGGGTTTGGGGCTTGAGGAGGGATCACCGAGCGGGGCTTCTATGCTATTCCTTGTTGCTAACGGTAGGCGATCATTTTTCGCTTCTTCAGGTCCACCTTGTTTTGTTCGGTTTCCTGAATGATTGCTTTATTCATCAATTTCTGAAAATTGGCGAAGTCCCCGGAGACCAACTGAAGTGACAATTCATCCTTCAGTCCCCGAAGAAACTTGGATTGGAGGGCTGCGTTCGTGCGCACTTCCTCTGGTGCATAACGGGCCAACCAGTTGTATTCGTGCAGGTACTCTGTAACGGTCCTGCTCCCTTGATGCAGATCCCCGAATTCCTACTGCTTCTGGGCTACCACGCCATTTGGAACATGGGCGACCCGAAAAGCGGCAGTGAACTCAGCCCATGAAATCTCATGGCCTTCGGGCTGAGTATCGCGGAAATTATCCCACCACTCCACGGTGTGTCCTTGGAGCTAGTGAGTGGCAAATGCCACTCACTCCTACTCGGAACAGGGCAGAAGGTCTAGCTTCTTGCCAATGGTCCTCAGCCAATCTCTTCCCTCCATCGGGTTGGTGGTGATGGAGAATATCAGGGGCCGAACACGTAGAAACTCAGAGAGTGGAGAAACCAGTGCCGGTGCATGGATGGCTAGGCGGAGGGGAGGCTCCGGTTGCTGTTGTTGGAGATGGAACAACTATGCCTGCTGCTCATTTTTATTTTATTTTTAATTCTGGGGTGTTACATGAGGCTCATCTCAAACTCGCTATGCATTTGCTCAGAAAACTTGGACACAAGCTCATTAGTAGAACCACCAAAAATAATGTTGTCCACGTAAATGTGAGCAATCAAGAAATCTGAGCCAACTCTGAGAAAGAAAAGAGTCTTGACCACAGAACCCATCACAAAGACACTCCCCAACAAAAACTGCTTTAAACGATCATACCAAACCCTGGGGGCTAGCTTCAGACCATATAAAGCTTTCTGAAACTTGAAAACATGTCGAGGAAACTTAGGGTTCTCAAAACCGAGGGGCTGCCTAACATAGACCTCCTCCTCTATATACCCGTTCAGAAAAGCACACTTTACATTGAGAAACCAAAGGTTGATTTCAGAGTCTGTGCTGAGTGATTGACAGATTTTATCCTCTAACTCGAAGGGGTCCTTCCGAAGGGGTTCGGAGGTTGTTTCACCGAAGGGTTTGGTGGGTCTGTTTGCTGCAACTATTACAATGGAGTGTGCCTCTCAGAGGGGTCCGACAGTACACGATGACGGGGTCATACCGAAGGTATCGGTAATTTGGGCGGTACACCAGAGTGTGTGCCGAAGGTTGTTTACCCGGAGAGGTCTCCGGGGTACTGGATACACTTGTCTGTTTGTTTGTGGTGCGCAGGTGACTTCGGAGAAGACGGACGGTTCGTAGCAAGTGAACCTGGGTCAAGCGAGAGGCTTGATGCAAGGCAAGCGGGGAGCTCGGTCACAAAGGCTGCAAAGGGGTCGAGGTCGGTCCTCGGGTCAAAGTGCGCCAAGATAAGGCAGAGAGTGTGGAGTGTGGCTCCGGCTGAAGGTACTCCGAGATGAAGTCCTCGGAGGCGAGCCACTTCGAAGGGTACTCCGAATGGAGTGACTTCGGACTATGCTGTACAAAGTCCTCAGCAATGAGGCAAGGCTTTCGAGGTGTGCTCCGGAGGGAGGCACTCGAAGGTATACCCAACGAAGGTCTCATAAGCCAAGGTGCATCGAAGCCATGGTCCTGGTGAGGTTCGTTGAGGAGTGTGCTTGGGGAGAGACACTGCGACGAAGTGCTCATGGAATGCTTCATGTGGAGGCCTTGGACGAGGGAGGGACTTCGTCCATGCATGGCTTCGGTACACGGACTGATAGAGTTTGCGCTGGGAGTAGCTGCGAAGCCGTGGTGGTCTACTCCGGAGGTGATGGCGCGAAGGCTCAAGGGCTTTGATGGCTTCGGCTCAAAATAGTCACTGTATCGAAGGCTGACTTCAGTGAAGCGGAGGCCGTCAGGCTCAAGGCTTCTCACCGAAGCTACCGCACCTCTCGCGTGCGAAGGGGGGCTTCAGAAGAATCCAAGACTGCAAAGGCTGACCGTGTCTGCTCTACAAAAGCTGATGTTGTCTCCTCTACGAAGCTGACAAAAGAAGCCTCCAAATATAGTAGACTACCAGCTGTACCCCCTGTTCTGATGAGACAAAACAGTGAGAAACCAAGGGTTGGTTTCAGAGTCTGTGATGAGTGATTGACAGATTTTACACTCTTATTCGAAGGGGTTCCTCCGAAGGGGTTCGGAGGTTGTTTCACCAAAGGGTTCGGGGCTCTAGTTGCTGCACCTATTGCAGCGGAGTGTGCCTGTTGGAGGGGTCCGACAGTACACGATGACTGGGTTGTACCGAAGGGTTCGGTACTTTGGGCGGTACACCAGAGTATGTGCCTAAGGTTGTTTAACCGGAGAGGTCTCCGGGGTACTGGATACACTTGTATGTTTGTCTATGGTGCGCAGGTGACTTCGGAGGCGACGGACGGTTCGTAGCAGGTGAACCTGGGTCAAGCGGGAGGCTTGATGCTAGGGGAGCTGGGAGCTCCGTCACGAAGGCTACGAAGGGGTCGATGTCGGACCTCGGGTTGAGGTGCGCCAGGAGAAGGCAGTAAGTGCGGAGTGTGGCTCCGAGTGAAGGTACTCCGAGACGAAGTCCTTGGAGGCGAGGCACTTCGAAGGGT
>JAAALK010000288.1:49393103-49583544 GCA_019279435.1 Zizania palustris
ATTTTTTGGGTACTTCACTGGTTTACTAGTCTTCCCACAATCAGTCTAGTGTTGCACAATCGACGGCTGAGGTCAAATATGTTGCTGCAGCTAGCTGTTGCTCTCAGATTTTGTGGATGGTTTCCACTTTGCGGGATTTTGGGTTAGATTATAAGAGTGTTCCACTTTTCTGTGATAATACCAGTGCTATTTGTATTGCAAACAACCCGGTTCAGCATTCTAGAACCAAACACATTGATGTGCGATATCATTTTTTAGAGATCATAATGAGAAGGGTGATATTGAACTTCAGTATGTTGATACCCAATACCAGCTAGCCGATATTTTCACAAAACCCCTCGATGCTTCTCGTTTTTCCTACTTGTGTGGGGAACTTTGTGTTTGTCACCCTTACGGCATTTTGTGAGGGGGAGCAGATTTTGATTGCCTTGCATATGCTCATTGTGTGTGAAATTGCATTTACATCTTTTGCACTTATATGCCTGATTTTAATTCATGTAATCATGTCAGCTCAGCTCTATTTAATATGTCCGAAACATTTTGTGCATGATTTTTCTTTCCAAAATCAAATCATGCTCACTGCTTAGTCTTGAATCTAGCATGTTTTGACCGGACTGCTTTTAGCTATCTTTTAACTGCTTTATAGCAAGACTCTTTTTCTCTGGATGCTAAGCATTGCAACTTGAAAAATTGTATTACTTACTCAAGGATATTCACTTAATTAAAAATCAAAAACTCCATGAGTTGCACGCTACAAGCGAAAAGATCCAGGTGGGTTTGTTTGTCGCACTACTCTATTCTATATTGCTCACCATTGCACATTGGTCTGAACTGGATAGTGTAGTGTATGCCAAATCACCGCCTTAAGCTTCTGATGGCTTTCGTGTCTAGGCTTGGCCTGATTAGACAGTATAAGGTAGACAAACGAATAACCCCTGGCATTGTGAAAAGAACAACAAAAAATTCATTGTTTATCAAGTTTGCTTTCAATGCTCCACTTGAAATGGACTTGTCTGTCTAGAGTAGAAATTGACTAGCTTTGCGCAGTCCTTGTTTTTACTTGGCTAGATACCTTGATTAAGTGGTGATGCTTTTATTTCAAATTGATAAAATCACATGCTGTTATCATGTTTTTAGAGAATGTTAAATTGAGCTGAGCACATGAAAATTGGTATTAATGTTGGCATAATTTTTCTTTATATGTCTTTGCAATTCTGTCCATTTCGAAGCTTTGCATCTTTTACATGCTCCTTGATGCTTGCATTGCCAAAGGGGGAGAAATTTTTGAGTTCTCTGCAGCAAAGGGAAAAAATAACTAAGGGGGGAGTTTTTATCTTGCAAATGAAAGATTTGCCAAAGGGGCTTTTACTTTTTTGAAAAAAGGGGAGGAAAATACTTTTGTCAAGTGACATGATTTGAATCATTTCTGAGTTTTTATGGTCACTTGTGTGCTGAAATTTTTCAAATTTTCTTGAACTTGAATTTGGTTGTCAATGCACTTATCAAGGGGGAGATTGAGAAACCAAGGGTTGGTTTCAGAATCTGTGATGAGTGATTGACAGATTTTATCCTCTGATTCGAAGGGGTCCCTCCGAAGGGGTTCGGAGGTTGTTTCACCGAAGGGTTTGGTGGGTCTGTTTGCTGCAACTGTTGCAGCGGAGTGTGCCTATCGGAGGAGTCCGATAGTACATGATGACGGGGTTGTACCAAAGGTATCGATAATTTGGGCGGTACACCAGAGTGTGTGCCGAAGATTGTTTACCCGGAGAGGTCTCCGAGGTACTAGATACACTTGTCTGTTTGTCTGTGGTGCGCAGGTTACTTCGGAGGCGACGGACGGTTCATAGCAAGTGAACCTGGGTCAAGTGGGAGGCTTGATGCCAGTCAAGCGGGGAGCTCGGTCACGAAGGCTGTGAAGGGGTCGAGGTCGGTCCTCGAGTCAAGGTGCGCCAAGAGAAGGCAAAGAGTGCGGAGTGTGGCTCCGGCTAAAGGTACTCCGAGATGAAGTCCTTGGAGGCAAGGCACTTCGAAGGGTACTCCGAATGGACTGACTTCGGAGTATGGTGGACAAAGTCCTTAGCAATGAGGCAAGGCATTCGAGGTGTGCTACGGAGGGAGGCACTCAAAGGTATACCTGACGAAGGTCTCAGAAGTCAAGGTGCATCGAAGGCATGGTCCGGGTGAGGTTCATCGAGGAGTGTGCTCGGGGAGAGACACTGCGACTAAGTGCTCATGGAATGCTTCATGCAGAGACTTTGGACGAGGGAGGGACTTCGAAGGGTGGTACTCCGAAGGTGGGGCTTCGGAGTGTGGTTGACTTGAGATACTTCGGCCATGCATGGCTTCAGTACATGGACTGACAGAGTTTGAGCTGGGAGTAGCTGCAAAGCCATGGTGGTCCACTCCAGAGATGATGGCGCGAAGGCTCAAGGGCTTTGATGGCTTCGGCTCAAAACCATCATTGTATCAAAGGCTGACTTCGGTGAAGCAAAGGCCGTCAGGCTCAAGGCTTCTCACCGAAGCTACCACACCCCTCGCGTGCAAAGGTCGGCTTCAGAAGAATACAAGACTACAAAGGCTGATCGTGTCTGCTCTGCAAAAGCTGATGATGTCTCCTCTGCGAAGCTAACAAAAGAAGCCTCCAAATAAAGTAGACTACTAGCTGTACCCCCTGTTCTGATGAGACAAAAATAGTGTAAACCCTAGGGGTAAAGAAGTCTATTCACAGGGCTGAATAGTGCCTATAAATAGTGGAGGCTAGCTAGGTCACAGTAACACTTTTGAGCAGTCATTGTAGAACTCATCTGCTAGCCGCCATTTCTCTTTGTATTCATCCTGTGAGTTCATTTTGTGTTCCCTGTTCAAGCAATGAAACTTTGATTCTGTTTTCATTTATTGTTTGAACTTGTATGCCTACTTTGCACTGCATGTTTTGATTTCTCTATGCACCATCTTCTTCTCGGTTGAGTTTGTGCACTGGATCTCTTCTAGAGAAGTGTGTGAGAGGTCTGTTTGTGTGAAATGTGTGTTTTTTAGTGTCTGTTCGCTCTGTGAAAACTGGAGGCTAGACCTCTCTGATTACTAGTGAAGCACTGTTCTTGGCTTAAATCGAAGCATATTTTATTCCCTTGTCAAAGTCCTCGGAGAAGTGTGTTCAGTGTGTGTTCCGACTTTAGAAATACGAAGCATGGCACCAGTTGCTAGTGCGGAGTATTTGGTCGAAGTCCTCAGAGGGAAGTCTACTACTGCGAAGGGTGAAGTGCGAAGCTTGCTCGAAGGCACCTAGTGTGCGGAGCCTGCACTGACTTAACAGAGTTGAGTTTTTGGTGTTGTGGGTGGAGCGAAATCTTCTTGACTTCGAGCTTTTGCTCCTTGCGAAGCCTGGTTCCGGAGCTGTAAAATACCTCCGAACCAGAACTTCGAAGGGTGTGTTCGAAGCCTGTTCCACAGAAGACAGAATTAAAACAGAAGGCTATTTCTTAGCCTGAAATTTTAAAAGCTCGAATTCACCCCCCTCTGGTCGCTGTTTTCGGTCCAACAGACATCCATTTGAAAAAGTTTAAAACCTTTAGAAGCAACGAATGCCAAAAGTATACGAATGGACTCAAGACGAGCAACAGGGGCGAAAGTCTCCTCAAAGTCAATACCCTCTTTCTGGCAAAAACCTTGAGCAACTAATCGAGCTTTGTTGTGCACCACAACCTCATCTTCACCTTGCTTGTTCTTAAACACCCACTTGGTGCCTCTAGGGGTGCATCCAGGTGGCAGCTTAACTAGTGTCCAAACCCGATTGCGAACAAAATTCTCAAGCTCTTCTTGCATGGCGTTTATCCAATTCGCATAAGAAAGAGTGTGAGCAACATCTCTTGGCTCAAAAGTGGCAACAAACGCAGATTCAGCAAAAACATCGAGTGAGCCAGCATGAGAACGCAAGGATCTCGAAGTGAGATCACCGATGATTAGCTTTGAGGGGTGATCACGCTGGACTGCTCAGGATCCTAGGTGATCAAATGTCACCTCACCAAAGTCAGTAGCTTGCACCTCTAGACTCGACTAAGGGGGCTCGATCAAAGTGGAAGTAGTGATCAAAGGAATGCCCTCGTCCTCAGTCGAAGTCTTAGAAGGTGTGGGGTTTGTAGGCTGTGCAGAAGGCCCACCCTTATCAACAGCTGTAGTGTCACCATCTTCCTCGAAGATGGACTCTCCAAGCTCATCATCTCTAGAAATCTCAAAATAAGGAGTAAGTGAAGGCATGGACTCATCAAAAGAAACCTCACATGTCTCGACAAGCTGCTGGGAGTCGAGGTTCCAAACACGGAAGCCTCGAGAATACAAAGCATAACCAAGAAAAACTCCATCTCAGCAACGAGACTCAAACTTGTCCAAATGCCCTCCCTTCTTGAGCACAAAGCACTTGTAGCCAAACCGTCACAAGTGACTCACCTTGGGTTGTATGCCAAACCACAACTCATATGAAGTCTTACCTAAGTAAGCTCTAAGAAAAATGCGGTTGGCCAGATAGCAAGCTGTGTTCATGGCTTCAGCCCAAAAGCGCCTTAGAGTCCTATGCTCATCAAGCATCATCTTGGCCATCTCGACCAGCATGCGGTTCTTTCATTCCACAACGCCGTTCTGTGGGGGAGTGAAAGGAGCAGAAATCTGGTGCTCAAGACCCTGATCACTACAGAAGATGACGAACTGAGAGTTCTTGAACTCAGAGCCGTTGTTAGAGTGAATTCTTGCATCCGACCATTGTTCTCATTCTTCAGCTTAAAAACCAGGTCATGATAAAACTGGAAAGCCTCATCCTTAGACTCCAGAAAAAAACCATGAGAATCGAGAAAAGTCATCAACAACTACAAGCGCGTACCACTTTCCACCAACTGAACGTACTCGAGATGGACCAACAGTATCCATGTGTAAAAGCTCTCCTAGGTACGAAGTCATCACCTGAGTTACAGGTGCATGTGAAGACGCAACCATTTTCCCATGACGACAAGGATGGAAAACTAGATCCGTTTCCATCTTAAGATCGGGCAATCCTCATATAAGTTCCATAGAGCTCAATCTGACTAGCAGATCAAAGCTCAAATGACTTAACCTCCTATGCCACCTCTAGAGCTCAGAAGAGGATCCAACAATCAAACAGCAAGAAGGGACAAAAGAACTAGAGAAATCAATCCGAAAAACCTTACCGAAGGGTAAGATCTGGCAAACCAAAGATCCTCTAGAATCAACAACAGAAGACGTGCCCTTCTTAAAACGAACCTCTAAACCATCCTCAAGAAGTTGCGAAACAGAGACCAAATTAAAACTCAAGTTTCCAACCAAAGCAACATTTTTTAAAGAGAAATGCTCAGAGATTCGAATTGAACCAATGTCATGTACCTTCCCTTGACCACTGTTCCCAAAAGTGATGTACTCCTTGGAGCTCAGGGAAGTGAGGCTGGAGAACCATCTGTGATGTCCCATCATGTGGTGAGAGCATCCTAAATCCATGATCCAAACGTCCTCCATGACTCGATCCTACAATATCAATGGTCATAAGGGGGAGCAAACGGTCCGACACCAGGTTTAGCAAAAGAGCTAAACCAGTGTCGAGCCATCTACTCAAAAGTAGGAGAGCAGAAGGAATCATAAGTGTCTGGACCAAAGTGCGGCTCAAAGCGCGCTCCTTTGTTCTTCCTAAAGTCTCGGCCACGAGGTCCAAAGCCGTATCTAGAATGACCTGGAGCTCTACCAGAGCAAAAACCACCCTCCGGAGCATGGGCATGAAAGTCGTTTCCTCTACCACCACCTACACGACGTGCCCTAGCCTCTAGCCTCTCTCTACATCAAGGGACTCTGTGTCTACCACCCCTCTGGTATAACTGCTCCTGCCCACCTCGAGCTCTCTTAACCCGCTTCCTCCTAAAGAAAAACTCCTCAAGATGCTCATCTCTCTAACAGAACTCACAGTGATAGGTAGGCTTCTTGGGATGTGGTTGGGGCTTGGGGTTCTTGGGCTTAGTAGTGTTGGGTGTATGCTCTTGGGTGTGAGACGGTCCAGGTAGAGAGTCAAGAGAAGTGTGGAGATGCTTGGGCTTTGGGATCCAGATAGGGTTCTTGGGTGGAGCTTTAGGTTGTTCTTGGAACACTCCATCCTTGGGCTAACAGGCCTAAAAACACTCAGTGGAGTGAGTCTTGGGATATCTCTGCTCTGGAGTCATCTTACTACACTCCACTGCATGGCTAATGGCACTCTCAATGGTAGCCTTGGTGTAGGTGTAACTTACCCCAAACCCATCCTGCCTCTTGAACTACTGAATCATCATGCCATGATGTGGCTCTCTAGCACTCAACCAACTCAGGATCTGACGGAGGTAAGAGTTCTCATTCTGAGCATCAGCTAGCTCCTCTCTCAAGGCAGCTAGTACCTCCACCTAATACAAGCAGATCTCACACTCTCTATCAACTTGGACAGACTTCTTAGCTTTTAGCTTGATTAGTTCCAATCTCAGGGACAAGCAATTCTCACAAATAGTGGGTAGAACTGACAATGTCTCAAGCTCAAGCTTAGTCTGCTCCAGCTCAGCTCTGACTCTCACTAACTCATCCAACTACTCATCACTGTTGGCTCTCAACTAAGCTAAACCAGCTAAATGGGATGGGCAGTCACCACAAGGCACGACGATAGTGGCATGAGCATCTTTCATCTCTAGCTGAGCACTCTCAAGCTCAGTGGCCAAAGCGTCTGTCTCATCTACCCTCTTTGTGTACCTGGACTTCAGAGTCGTCGGGTCACACAACAGCACCTCGTAGTTAGGGAACTCACTGCTACCACGCAAGAAAGGGGAAGAAGATAAACTCTCAATCTTGCCATTGGCCATGGAAAGCTCACTCTCAAGCTCATATATCCTCTTCTTAGCCCCTCTAAGCAGTTTCTACCGATATCTCAACTCTTAACGGTTCTCTTCAAGCAATTCAACGACTTCTTGTTCATAGGAGGATATCTTTTCATCGTCGTCGTCGTCGGAGTTGTCGGGGGAGCCCTTCTCTTCCTTATCCCCAAGAGCAATTGAGCAAACGCTCTTGCGGGATCTTCGGCTGTGATGCGACCGACTCTTCGGCTTTTCCCAAAGGCTATGAAGGAGAGGCCCGCTGGATCATCCTTGTCCTTCCCCTCCTTGCTCACGATCTCCTCATTGCTTGAGCTTGATGAAGAGGAAGAGGACGATGCTCTCTTGGAGTAGATTCTCTCCATCTCGGCAAAGAAGGTCTTGTCTTGCTTCTTGTTCTCACGCTGGTAGTCCTTCAGGGCGTTTGGGAAGAACTTTGTTTTTGGCTTGCCCTTTGTGAAGGTGGAGCTGTCGTGGTGCTTGAATGAGTTGTAGGAGCCACCACCGATGCCTTTCTTGTGACTGTTCCACTTGGGGCAGTCGGTAATGAAGGTACCTGGATCACCGCACTGAAAGCATTTGGATTTTGTGCTGTGTCTTTTGAACATTCATTTATCATAGACACGACGCACCTGGCTGTTAAAAAGACACAGATCATCATCTCCTAACGAATCAAGCTGGTCCTCAGTGATAGACATCAAGGAGAATGCAGCATAGCTCAAAGAGGAGGAGTCAGCAGAAGGTCTCGCAAGGGCCAGGGTTTTTGAGCTAGGACCATTGAGATTTGATCTCAACTGGATATCAAACTCTTTGGCCTTGAGCTTAATAAAAAGCTCTGTGATAATCAAGGTATCGTAAGAAGTGCTCTCAATGATAGAGGATGCCTTAATCTCCCAGATCTTAGGGTCCAAGGTATGAAGAACATTGAGCGCCTGTTCATGATCTAAGACCAGCTGAACTCCATCGGTCTTGTTGGCCCGAAGCTTGTTGATGATCGATTGAAAATGACCAAACAAAGCTTCAACAGATTCACTCGGCTTCTGTGTGAAATTTTCATATTCACGCCAGTAGGTCTCATAGAGCCGAGCCTTTACCTAGGCTGTCCCCTCATGGTGTGCCTAGAGGGTAGCCTAGATCTCTCTAGCTGTGCGGTGGACTGTGGACTGTGCGGCCGTGCTGCCACCTTGGGGCCCGCACGAAAGGAGTTGCCGCGATAGGATTTGACCGCAGCGAGCCGTCACCGTTGCCAATAAAATTCGCCGCTCAAACTCTGCCTGCGGCGACGAAAATTGCTACTAGAAATTTTTCGGTGGAAGACGAAAGCCAAACCGGGAAAAATTGGACTATAGATTGATCTAATAAAAACAGTCATCTATCCCCAGGGGGGATAGGGGCCTATTTATAGGCGACTCCTAATACATGAAAAGACTAATTTACCCCTAGGGTAAATTAATACTGACTCTAGAATAAATTCTAAAAATTACTAAAATATTTTTAGAAAAATCACTTGACTCAAATAAAAATATTCTAAACTTAGAAACTCGGTAGGTCTTTATTTCCCATCTTCTTTGACTTCCGTTGACAATCACTCATCACATCTGGAATATCAAAACCATATTCTTCAACATGGTTTCTCAATCTCCCCCTTGATGAGTGCATTGTCAACACCCTCTTTAGCTCTTCTCCAGAACCTGCAAAACATGTGGAAACAGGAAAACAAAGACAAAAGAAAATAGAAGAAAGAAAATAAAAGTTTAACCCTAATGACCAAAAGCCAAACAGAAGCAAGAAAAAATGGTCATTATGGTTAACCAAAAATAAAGACTCAGAAACAAGTGCAAATCTCAAAATTACCAACAAGAAACTCCCCCTGAAATAAATCCCACAGAAAGCTAAAAAATGTACTCCAAAATTTCTCCCCCTTGTTGACAATTGGACTCATCAAGTGAGTCTAAATGCACTTTTTTAAAAAGACAGACACAAACTCCCCCTGAAATGCAGCTCCCCGTCAAAATACGCCATGAATGCAGATGGGTTCTGGTGGAGTGTGAAAAGAATGCTTCTTAGATATGATTAACTGCAATTACAATATCTAACAAGTATAGCAAAAGATATACTGTCTAAGATACATGACATGATCAATGCAGCAGATAATATCTAAAGAGAGTCATTAGCACGCATTTTTTTGAATTTTTGTAAACAAAAGCATCACCACATTTTCTAGTTGACAAGCAAGGTAAAGCATGAGATGTAAAAGCTAATTGATATCTACCAAGATAAGCATTGTCCAAAACAAAGTGCTTCAGCAAACTTGTCATCTTTTTAAATTTTTTAGACTATTTCTTTTTTCTTTTTATTTTTCATTTCTACCAGGGGTTATTTGCATGTCACACCTTATGCTAACTGACCAAGTCAAGCCTAGACCAGAACTGGACCATCAGAAGCTTAAGACATTGGTCTTGGCATACATTACACCATCCTAGTTCATACCAAAGTGCTATGGTAAGCAGTCGAGAACAATGCAATGCGAAAAAGCAAACTTACCTGGATATTTTCTAATAATCATGACAATGCATAAATTTTTCATTTTTCTGAATTTTTATCATTTTTATAGCACATTTTTCATTTTTAAAGCATATGGATGTCCAAGTTGCATATCTGCATCTAAGTAAGGATCTAGATACAAGACATGTAAAAGATAGCGAACGCATTCAGCCTACACATGCTAGTTACCAGAAGTAATGGTGATCATTTTTCAATTTTAAAGCATAAAAGCCATGCATATGACAAATATCAAATATATCATGTGAACTGAAATAGAACATGATCATCGACAAGTAATCAAAAACATATACTAGCCAGAGAAAATAAAGCAGTTTAATCATATAAAGAAGCAAACTCAAATTGTGATTGATGATTATGCATAATATGAACGCACACAAAAAGACTCAATAAAAAATAAAGAGGAAAGTAAGTAAAAAACTGACTCAAAGTATCCCAAAAAGGATACACAACTCCCAAATCAAGATCAATAATCATGAGTGGGAGCAAACGGTCCAATGTTAGGTTTAGCAAAAGTGCTAAACCAGTGTCGAGCCATCTGCTCATATATAGGGAAGCAAAAAGAATCCTATGAGTCTGGACCAAAACGCGGATCAAAGCGCGGTACTTTGTTCTTCCTAAAATCACGGTCACGAGGTCCAAAATCGTATCTATAACGATCTGGAACTCTGTCGGAATAGAAACCACCTTTCGGAGCACGGTCATAAAAACCATCTCCTCTACAACCACCTACACGACGTGGCCTGGCCTCTAGCCTCTCTCTACGTCAAGGAACTCTCTGTCTACCACCCTGCTGGTAGAACTGCTCCTGCCCACCTCGAGCTCTATCTGCTCGCTCAACCCGCTTCCTCCTAAAGCAAAACTCCTCAAGATGCCTGTCTCTCTGACAAAACTCATAGTGATAGGTAAGCTTCTTGGGATGTTGTTGTGGCTTAGGGTTCTTAGGCTTGGTGGTGTTGGGTGTAGCATCTTTGGTGTTAGAGGGTCCAGGTAAAGATTCGAGAGAAGTGTGGAGAGTTTTAGGCTTTGGAACCCAGATCTACTTCTTAGGTGGAGCTTTAGGTTGTTCTTGGATCACTCCATCCTTAGGCTGACTATCCTTAAAGGACTCAGTGGAGTGAGTCTTGAGATATCTCTGTTCGGGAGTCATCTTACTCCACTCCACTGCACGACTAATAGCACTCTCAACATCAGCCTTGGTATAGTTGTAACCTACCCCAAACCCATCCTGTCTCTTGAACTGCTGGATCATCATGCCAAGCTGTGGCTCTCTGGCACTAATCCAACTCAGGATCTGACGGAGGTAAAAGTTCTCGTTCTGAACATCAGCTAGCTCCTCTCTCAAAGAATCTAAAACCTCCACTTAAGACCAGCAGATCTCACACTCTCTATCAACATCGACAGACTTTTTTGCTTTTAGCTTGATCAACTCCATTCTAATGGACAAGCAGTTCTCACAAACAGTCGGTGGAACTGACAAGGTCTCAAGCTCTAGCTTTGTCTACTCCAACTCAGCTCTCACTCCATCTAGCTCGCTCAACTGCTCATCACTCTTGTCTCTCAGCTCAGCTATACTAGCTAAATGGGATGGGCAGTCTACATAAGGTGCGACGATAGTGGCATGAACATATTTTAGCTCCAGCTGAGCGCTTTCAAGCACAATGGCCAAAGCGTCTCTCTCATCTACTCTCTCTGTGTACCTGGACTTAAGAGTCGTCAGGTCACACAACAACACCTCACAGTTAGGGAACTCACCACTATCACCCAAGCAAGGGGAAGAAGACAAACTCTCAATCTTGCCATTCGCCATGGAAAGCTCACTCTCAATCTAATCTATCCTCTTCTTAGCTCCTCTAAGCAGTTTCTCCCGATACTTCAACTCCTGACAGTTCTGTTCTAATAAATTAGCAACTTCTCGTTCATTGGAAGATACCTTCTCATCGTTGTCATCATCGGATTCATCGCAAGAGTCCTCTTTTTCTCCCCAAGAGCCAGTGAGAAGAAGCTCTTGTGGGGTCTTCGGCTGTGATGTGAGCGACTCTTCGGCTTGTCCCCGAAGCCCATGAAACAGAGGCCTGCCGGATTGTCCTTGTCCTTCCCATTCCTGATCATGACCTCTTCATCACTTGAAGTTGAAGACGAGGAGGACGACGAGGATCTCTTGGAGTATCTTTTCTCCATCTTGGCAAAAAAGGTCTTGTCTCGCTTCTTGTTCTCACGCCTGTAATCCTTCAGAGCCTTTCGAAAGAATCTAGTCTTGGGCTTGCCCTTTGTGGAAGTGGAGTTGTCATACTTGCCGGAGTTGTATGAGTTGTCGCCAGTTCCCTTCTTGTAATTCTTCTGCTTGGGGCAGTCGGCGATGAAATGACCTGGGTCACCACACTCAAAGCATCCGGATTTTGTGCCCTGTCTCTTGAACATTCGCTTATCATAAACACGTCACACCCGGTTGTTAAACAAGCACAGATCATCATCTCCTAGAGTATCAAGTTGTTCCTCGGAGATAGACATCAAGGAAAAAGCAGTACAACTCATGGCATTAGGATCAGCCGACGGTGTCGCAAGCACCAGAGTCTTTGAGCCAGAATCAGTGAGATTTGATCTCAACTGAATATCGACCTCTGAGGCCTTGAGCTTACTAAAAAGCTCTGCGACGGTCAAGGTATCATAAGATGCAGTCTCAACAATAGAGGAAACCTTGATCTCCTAGATCTTAGGGTCCAAGGTATGGAGTACCTTAAGCGCCTGTTCATGATCCGAAGCTTGTTAATGATCGATTGAAAACGACCAAACAAAGACTCAACAGTCTCACCCAGCTTCTGTGAGAAATTCTCATACTGACGTCGGTAGGTCTGGTAGAGCCTAGCCTTGACCTGAGCTATCCCCTCATGCTGTGCCTGGAGGGTAGCCTAGATCTCTCGAGCAGTGGTGAGATGGCTAACACGCTCAAACTCACTAGGACCTAGACCAAAAAATAAAATGTTCACCGCTTTACTATTATTTTGATGCTGGGTTATTACATCTGCAGTAGTATCTACAACAATAGTGACTATGGTGAATGTAGGGGTAACACAAATCTCCCATATGTCCGAGCTCTGGCTCATAAGGTATGCTCGCATGCGAGTCTTCCAATAAGTGTAGCCAAAAGGTTCTAGGGACGGGATTTTGCTAGAAGACATCATGGTCACTACCTAGGTTTAGAACCGGTTAAGATATGAGAAAACCCTAACCTTGCTCTAATACCACTTGTAGGATAGAAAGTAGCGACCAGAGGGGGGTGAATGGGCGCCTAAAAATTCTTACTAAACTATATCTTAGTCCCAACACCCAAATTAACTTAGCCAGACAAATAATATTAGCAAAACAAATTACTGGAACTAAAGATGTCTAGGCTAGAAATAATCGGTGTCCTAATTAAAATGATATTTAAAAATAAACTAAATAAAATACTACAGAATATAAAACACCCAGATATATCACAAAATATTTATATAGCAGTCTAAACATGAAATACTAATCAAATGAATAAAACAAGGATCATTCAAAAATTAATTCAGAAATAAACCAAAAATATTTTAGGCAAAGACTAGAATTAAAAATACTACTGCGACTAATAAACTTTTCTTTACTTTTTTATATAAGTAGATTAAATAGATAAAAAATAATACGAGATAACTAAACAATTTAACAGATTAAATTAACAACAAAATTTCTAAATAGATTTTCAGCTAATTTATTAACAGATGATTATCTATAAAATTGATCTGCCTAAAAATAGTAGATTAAAACTTACCTGCATGCACACCAGCCGGAGCACCCGCTGCAGCAAAAAGGAGAACAGTGATGCCGAGCCAATCAAAAAATTGCGAGCTGACGCCGCGTGGAACCACTGCACCACAGAAAACAAAATACTGGCTGAAGCCATAGTAATCAACGCACAGTTTTCTTCGTTGGGGCCCCGGCGCCTGTGCTTGGCAGAAAGGCAAGACCACGGCGGTTTCGGCAGAAGCAACACGCGCAAGCAAACGGCAGCGACAAAAAATGAACCAGCCTCGGGGCTACCGCCGGTGGACTGTGCGGCCGTGCTGCCACCATGGGGCCCACACAAAAGGAGTTGCCGCGATAGGACTTGACCACAGCGAGCCATCACCGTTGCCAAAAAAATTCGCCGCTCAAACTCTGCTGCGACGACGAAAATTGCTAATAGAAATTGCTAATAAATTCTGAAAATTACTAAAATATTCTTAGAAAAATCACCAAAGTCAAATAAAAATATTCTAAACTTAAAAACTAAATATTAATGTCCTAAAAACGAATTAATCATAGGTTTTCAGTTTTGCGCTGAAACTGACAAAGCGTCCAACGTCTTCGCACCAGGTACCCGGATTGGGCCGACCTGACCCCGCAGCTTCCTCAGCCTGGCAATCGCTTGCCACCCGTGTACCTAAGTCAAACCCAGTCAACAGATCGGTGGATCATCTACCGCTCCTAGCCATGTACCTGGATTGGGCCAGCCCAACCCCGTGGCTCCTCTGCCCAGCGGTCGCTCGCTGCCCGTGTACCTGAGTCACACGTGCCTCAGACTCGGTAGGTCTTTATTTCCCTTCTTCTTTGACTTCCGTTGACAATCACTCATCACATCTGGAATATCAAAACCATATTCTTCAAAATGGTTTCTCAGTTCCCTCTAACTCTAGAGCCCAAACTCCTTCGGCCTCGACATAAGCTATGGCCTCTGGCTCCATCGAAGCAGTGCCTATGACATCCACCTAGCCGGGTGCCTCTGTCTCCTCCATCGGCACCGCTCCAGAGTTCCCCTCGACGTCCCCTACCACCAAGGCCTCGATCTCCTTTGCCAATGCCTCGTATGATGCCAATTCCGCTTTAGATGGCTCTGGCAATGTGACGGGAGAAGGAGACTTCGAAGGCGCCAAACCCTTCGGCCTCTGGGACACCTTCTTCGAAGGGGTCTTTGAAACACTCAAGGTCCCCACGTCGGCCTTCCTCTTCTTTAGCACTAGATCACCGGCGTTGAAGTTTTGTAGGGAAGGGGGCTCGATTCTTAGCGCACTCCATACCCTATTGAATCCCTTCCAAGATCCAACCAGTTCGAGCCTCCACTCTCTCTCCACAGCGGTGGGGTTCCGACAGCCTTCTCTGCAGCCTGGACTATCAGGTCCGCAGTCATAGAGTAGCACCAAAAATTTAACTAATTTCGGTCTTTATTGAAATCCCAAGGAAAATCAATAATAACAAGATGTTCATCACACGACATCGTTCATAAGACAATCATGTATGGTTCGCAGACCACATTATTACACAAACATCAAAATAAAAGAAACTAGTAAAATAATCTCCGGGATGAACATCACTTCCAGGCTCGCGTCTTTGACTAGGTCGCTACTCCAGACCATCCTGGTCGTAGTATACCGTCTCTAAAGGGGGTTTTTAATGGGTATGAGTAGAAAAGTACTCAACAAGCCACCAAGAATGCAACAATAATGCAAGGTAATAGCAAAAGAAGGTAATGAATTAAAGTACAGAAAAGTACATTTTTATGATGAAGATTTTAATGTAGTCAAGTTTATTGATGCAGAAAATTAAATCATGAACAATGCAACACCTTCTATCTCAAGTAGTACAGTGAGCACTCCTCGCTCTCTGGTCCTTATATGCCACATCAGCATGCATTTTCACAAGTATAAACTAATTGTGCGATGTCACTCAACTCGCCCTTGACCAGGAGCTCGGGTTTTCCAAAAGATTTAGACTCTGATCATAGGTGTACCACTGTACCCACAAGGCACTCATTCCAACACACCATAGTGTGTCCAAATGACGCAAGTCACAGGAACTCATGCCAAAACCTTTAGCATGAAATGTCCCAACCCAACGACACACACTATAGGTTTCATCGGCACGCCAGTGCACTGGACCAACGTCACGCCCCCTTTTGTGCCACATGGTACAAGTCACCCGCATGTTCTACTTGCCCCTCTCCACATAGTGTCTTAAGTTGGAACGTCCCATACTTCCAGTTAAGACTTACCCACTAGACTTGTGGTTGGTACGGAAGTGTATCGCAACGGATCATGTAGACCAGTCCTTATAGTGCCCCGGGTACGACTAACCAATGCCCTCGCTTGCACCCGAAACTCACCATGCCAACTTAATAAACCAAAACTCCATAACTAATATAATTATACGAGAGATAAATCATGGGGATCATATAATAGAACCAAAGTATCTAAGATCGTTTTTAAACCTATAGCGACTTGTGTCGATACATTGGACACTATATAATAATACTACTATTATGGTGACAAGGAGTTTAGGCTCGATAGCATGGCTTGGGTTTGCAAATCAAGGCCGGGGATCTAAATAATTATATTGTAAGGCTTTTGATTTGACTAATGCATTTATAACCTATGGGTTTTATGATATTTAATTTAAAAATGGGTTCAATATGCTCAAAAATGGGTTGGTGACTTGACTTGTTCCGCAAATGATGATGGTGGAAGCTCGGGAAAATATTCGGGCTCCTCGACGACGTGATATTCTTCTAGGCACGCAAAACGAGAAGAATAAACCATAAAAAACAATAAAATAAATAGTATAAACATATAAATTTTACTGGCTAAACATGTATAGAATAAAAAGATAATTTTTCTGGAATTTTAATGGCCAAATTTAGAGTTAATTTAAAGAAGTTATAAATTTTTGAAGTTTAAAACAATTTCTAGAATTTTATTTTAACTCCAATTAAAATCATATAAAAGTTTAGTATAAACATATGAATTTTATTGGATAAACATGAAGATAATAAAAAGATGAATTCCCTTAAAATTGTATGACCAAATTTAGAGATAATTTGAAGAAATAATGATTTTTTAAAGTTTAAATCAATTTCTAGTATTTATTTTAATTTTAAATTAGTTGGCGGTCCACGGTAAACCGAGTCCACCATGAACCCATGTAATGTGCTGTGAACCGAAGCGTGGATCACCGTTGGATCGTGATTGGACACACGCGGTAGAGGCGGGGTGTTTAAATGAAATCAGACGACTGTCGTCGCACGATACTGATTCGATCAGACGGACGACCCAGATTGAATCCATGTGGGTTTTAATCTCGGTCATTCACGTCTGATTGAGTAGTGGCAATCGAATCTGACACGGCACGAGTAATTACCCATGTCGGTCATCTTCTCCGGTGATGGCAGGGGCTTGCGGTGGTCACGACGCCGATGACGATGGCTAAGGCTACCAGGCGATGCTAGAAATGGAATCAGTGTGATGAGGGGAACACGATGATACCAGTGCGGTGGCTCGAGATCGATGGAGCGAGGCCAGCGACAGGCGGGGGTGGCGATAATGTTTTGGGTCCTTGTCGGTGATGGGGTTCTAGTGGCAAGGAGCTCGAGCGGAGTGGTGGTCGGGGGTTTGGGAGGTGACTAAGGATATGCCGAAGAAAATTCTGTGGATCGAAAGTTCCGATAGTAAGTATCAGAAGTTCTGGTTATTTTCTGGTCTCGATATAGAGAGCAATTGTTGCTTCGGAAGTTCTGACATGGTGTCGGAAGTTCCGATGAGCTAGAAGTTCTGATTCATAATCGGGGAATTTTATACTGTTCAAAAGTTTCGATATGGTATCGGAAGTTCCGAGGTGGGCAATAATAGATTGAATCTGTTGCGTGTCATATTGTATTAGGAGACCTAAAATACGCTGTTGGGGGAAAATATCTCATCTTCGGGGTTATTGCCGAAGCAACATAAAGGCAGTCAGCTGGTTCGAAGGTTCCCCGAAGATCATCTTCGAAGATACCCGGAATCAAGTTCGAAGTACGAAGATAGGCATTGGTTCGGAGTACATCTTCGAACTAAAGCCCTCCAAGATCTTTTCTGCCAGCTAAGATGGAAGACTTATCTTCTTTCTCATTAGATTATTCTTTTACCATTTTAGCCCTATTAAGGGAACCGAATAGTTTCCACTATGACGGTTGTAATAGAGGGGTAAATAGGTCTTTTCCTTAATGTTTGGGCCTATAAATACCCCCCATTTCACCCTGTAATAGGGACCGAATACAAGTTATTCAATACACACTTTCGAACTATTCTAAGTTATTATCCTTTCGAAGGCTTAGAACAGTTTGCTTCACAAACACTTCGTTTGTTAGTTTCTTTTCTACAGAAACCTGTTAGCGTAATCTTTTACGCCAACAGTTGGCGCCGTCCGAGGGGAACCTAGTCCGAAAAACTTCGTTCTCTACCAACTTCTTACATCATGCCTCCTAAGCGGAGTGCACCTCGCAATCCCACTCGGAGGTCCTCTCGGATCTCCGGAGAGATACCCTTCGACACAGTTGAAGTCGGAGGGTCTTCGGCTTTCCCTCCGCAAACTCCGGAAGGGGCTTCTATCCCTCGAACATACGAAGCCTCTCCGCCAACCCCTTCCATACTCCGACAGCCCGGAGTCACTTCTCCACCCTCCATCCCGATTCGAACTGATCCTACCAGTTCTCAAGACCCGGAAGGTCCTTCCAGATGAGATGAAGATAACCTTGGGGATATGGCCACTCAAATGGCCAACCTTCAAGCTGAGGTAGCAAGGTGGCGACAAGAAGCTGCGAACAGGCTTCGCTCTCAAGCCACCCCAACTATCCCAGAAGTGCCCGAAGACGACGATCTTGGTTATCCTGAAGCCCCGGAGAACGCCTCTTACGACAATGAATCTCCATTGCATCCTGAGCTGCAGAAGGTTCGCTTTGATCCAAAGTTTAAAACTTCGAAGCTCTGTAAGTATGCCGGAGATGAAGATCCCGGAGAGTTCGTGCGTTCTTATGCCCTAGCGATTGAGGCTAGCGGCGGAGTTAGAGACACTATGGCGAAGTGCTTCCCGTTAGCTCTTCAAGGAGTGGCATTAAGATGGTTCTGGTCTTTGAAGCCAGGATCAATCAATTCTTGGTCGCAGTTGAAGAGGAAGTTTATAAGTAACTTTCAGGGCACCTTCGTGCCTCCTATGTCAATAGGAAGCCTTTTCCAGGTGAAACAGCTCCCCGGAGAAACATTGAGGCAGTACTTTAAGCGCTTCGCTCATACGAAGTCGCAAATTCGGGGGCTGTCCACATCTTCAGTGGTTGATGCGGCTCGGGAAGGCGTCAGTCATCAAGGCCTTCTGGATAAACTGCATCGGAAGAGCATCTCCTCAGTCTCACAGTTGATGTCATACTTCGAGGAGTATGCGAGGTCAGAAGAGGGTTGGCTTCGGAGGACTGCTGCTACTTCGACTGTATTGCAAGAAGTCAAAGCAGAAGTGAAGACTTCGGCACAGCCGCAGGAACCAGTCTTCGAAGTGCAACATGATCGGAGAAGAGGGCAAAAGCACCCTTACTCTGAAGTCTTGAATATTGCACCCCCACAGAAGTTTGCACCAAGAGCTCCACAGTCTACGGGGAACAAGGCCAGCGGCTGGAGGCCGCCAGGGAAAACGGCTGGCAAAGGCCAGACCCTTTTTTGCTGTATTCATGGAGAAAATCGAAGCCATGCAACTGACACTTGCAAGGCTATCCTTACCCTAAGGGGAGAGTACTTGGAGAGAACTTCGGGTCGAGGCAGTACCGACCGAAGTCCAGCAGCAGCGCACCCAGACCCGGTCCAGGCTGTGGCGCGGATAGAAAATTTTGATGCTGCAAGGCACCCTCCGGTGGCCAATGTTATGCCACCTCCGAAGCAAGAGGAAGGGCAAGATAGAGGAAAAAGAGTAGTTCTCCCTATCTCCGGAGGAGGTACCCTCGGAAGCATGTCCAAGAGACAGCGAAGAGAGTACGTTCGAGAAGTAGGTCATATTGGGACTTCATCATCTGCAGCTACAATGCCGGAGTGGTCTCATGTTCCGATATCTTTCTCTGCGGAGGATGCAGCTGGTATTAAGTTCCCGCACGCAGATCCATTGGTTATCACTGCTGATATTGCAGGGACTGAAGTCCGAAGGGTGCTAATTGACGGAGGTAGTTCGGCAGATATCATTTTTGTGCAAGCCTTCGATCAGTTATGCATTTCCAGGAAGCATCTCCTCCCAGCGGCTCGTCCTCTGCAAGGCTTCGCAGGACCTCCGCTTGATGCACTTGGCCAGATAGGCCTGGAAGTTACCTTCGGAGAAGGTTTATTAACCCGAACTGAAGAAGTTATCTTTGATGTGATAGATGCCCCGTATGCTTATAATGTCATCTTCGGACGGGGCATGTTGAATCAGTTCGGAGCTGTGGCGCATCACAACTACTTGTGCATGAAGATGCCCACACAAGCAGGAGTCCTAACAATCTTCGGAGATCAAGCCATTGCTAGGAGGGCGGAATATGGTCACGGTCCCCCTCTTGATCCGAGGCAAGTAAACAGTGTGCAGGATAATGAAGAAATTTTTTCAGCCTCCTTCGAAGCTTCGAAGAAGTCTTTTCCGAGACCAAGTCCCGAAGGAGAGATTGCAACGAAGGTCATTGTTAAAGATGGTAAAGAGTACACTTTTCAATTTGGTAAAGATTTACCTCCTGAAGTTGCAACCTCCTTGGAAAAGGTAGTGGAAGAAAATTTGGATGTCTTCGCTTGGTCTGACGAAGATATCACCGGAGTCGATCGAGATATCATTGAACACAGTTTACTTGTAAACCCGAAGGCCCGGCCTGTTCGACAAGGACTCCGGAAGATGTCCGCAGAGAGAGCTGCTCTAGCTAAGGACGAAGTTGAAAAACTGTTGAAGGCTGGGATTATCAGAGAAGTGGCTCACACAGAATGGTTAGCCAACCCAGTCTTCGTCAGGAAGAAGTCTTCCGGGAAGTGGCGCATGTGCATTGATTTCACATCCTTGAATAAAGCATGCCCACGTGACCCCTACCCCATGCCCCGAATTGATCAGCTAGTTGACTCCACTGCAGGTTCGGAGTTATTAAGCTTCCTTGACGCGTATTCTGGTTATCATCAAATATGGTTGAAGCGCGAAGATGAAATCAAGACAAGCTTTGTAACTCCTTCGGGAGTCTTCTGCTATGTAAGAATGCCCTTCGGCCTAAGAAATGCCGGGGCTACTTTTTCAAGATTAGTTGCTAAGGCTCTAGGTCATCAACTAGGTCGCAATGTGGAGGCCTATATGGATGATATTGTAATAAAGAGTGCTTTAAAGCACCAACATAGCCTAGACTTAGCAGAAACATTCAATAGCCTTCGGGCATGTGGGATCCGTCTTAACCCCGAAAAATGTATATTCGGAGCTAAGGCTGGAAAATTGTTAGGGTATTTAGTTTCAAGCAGGGGAATTGAAGCTAGCCCTACTCAAATAATTGCGCTGCAGAAGATGGCTCCTCCGGAGAATTTAAAGCAAGTGCAAAAGCTGACTGGACGTCTGGCCGCACTTAGCAGGTTTCTATCAAGGTCTGCAGAGAGGAGCTTGCCAATATTCAAAGCTTTGAAAGGGTCCGAAGATTTTGCATGGACACCGGAGTGTCAGAGAAGCTTCGAAGATATTAAAGATTATGTCAGTAATCTTGCTACACTCACGGTGCCTATTGCGGACGAAACCCTACTCCTGTATCTTGCAGCTACAGGTTCAGCTGTCAGCGCAGTCCTTGTCAGAGAAGTGAATTTCAATGGGAAGTTGGTCCAAAATCATGTCTATTTTGTATCCGAAGCATTGTCAGGAGCGAAGACAAGATACTCCGAACTTGAGAAGTTCGTTTATGCTCTGATAATGGCTTCGAGGAAGCTAAGGCATTATTTTTTGGCTCACAATGTAATTGTACCAACTTCGTATCCCTTAGGAGATATGCTCCGAAGCAAAGATTCCACTGGAAGAATTGGAAAGTGGGCAGTCGAGCTAGCACCCTTCGGCATATCTTTCTTGGCAAGGACAGCTATCAAATCCCAAGTCCTAGCAGACTTCGTAGCAGAGTGAACTCCACCTGCGAATTTGACTCCGGAGAAATCAAATGACGGAGTTTGGACTGTTTACTCCGATGGGGCTTTCAAAGCATCCGGAGCAGGCATTGGGGCAGTGTTGATTTCACCGTCAGGGCAAAGAGCAATGTACTCCGCAAGACTCAACTTTAAGTCTACCAATAATATAGCGGAGTACGAAGGGATTTTATTGGGACTCCGGAAAGCACGTGCTCTAGGGGCTACAAGAATAATTATAAAGACAGATTCTCAGATAGTAGCAGGCCACGTAGACAAAAGTTTTCAAGTTCGACATCCACAGCTTGCAAAGTACTTTGAAGAAATCTGCAAAATCGAAGCACACTTCAAGGGTATTTCCATTCGGAGTATATCAAGAGCGGAAAATGCGCAAGCGGACATTTTAGCGAAGGCTGCAGCCGGAGCTGTGGATGTGCCTGAAGAAGCTTTCTATGAGGAGCTCAATATACCTTCGGTGCCACAAATTGCCTCTGCGGAGATTCTTTGCATTCCTAGTGCAGATTGGAAAGATTCGATCATAGAACTCTTGCAAGGAGGAACAAATTTGCCCGAAGAGCCCCAGTCGTCAAGATTAAAGCTCAGAGCAAGAAACTATCAGTTAATCAACGGTATATTATACAAGGCCGGAGTATGTTCCCCTCTACTCCGATGTATATCTCAAGCCGAAGGCCAAGAAATTCTTTGAGAAATTCACGAAGGCCTTTGTGGAAGCCATTTAGCCCCTAGAGCTCTGGCAGGAAAAACACTTCGCCAGGGGCTTTGTTGGCCTACAATAACAGCTGATGCGGAGAGCTTGGTCCGCACTTGTCAAGGATGCCAGTGGATGGGTCGACGGAGTCATCGCCCACCAACAGCTCTTCAAGTCATTGCTCCGGTATGGCCCATGGCCAGATGGGGTATGGATCTAATTGGTCCCTTTCCGTTAGCAAAGGGAAATCTGAAGTTCGCAGTGGTAGCTATTGAATATTTTTCTAAGTGGGTGGAAGCAGAACCCTTAACAGCTATCACTTCGAATAATGTACAAAAATTCTTCTGGAAGAACATTATTTGCCGGTTTGGAGTGCCTAGATACCTCACAGTTGATAATGGAACACAGTTCGACGCAGAACCCTTCAGGAAGTTTTGCGAAGACCTGGGCATTCAGCTATGTTTTGCTGCAGTGAGGCATCCTCAGTCAAATGGAGCCGTAGAGCGAGCCAATGGAAATATTTTATCAGGGCTAAATCGAAGAATAGTAGGATTAGCAAAAGGACTGTGGACCGAAGAGCTTCCGAAGATTCTATGGTCCATTCGGACTACGCAAACAAGGTCCACAGGTTTTACTCCGTTCAGACTACTATTCGGAGATGAAGCTATGACTCCAACGGAGCTCAAAGGGGGATCATTTCGCAGCACCGAACCGGATATTGAAGAAGAAAGACAAGCTTCGTTAGATTTGTCAGAAGAAACAACACTTCGGGCTGTAGCTAATTTATCAAAGTATCATCAGCAGACGAAGACTTGGTATGACCCGAAGGTTAAGCTCAACGAGTTAAGGTCGGGTCATCTTGTTCTACGAAGCATTATAGCACCAGGGAAGTTAGGTAATAAATGGGAAGGTCCATATCTAATTGTCCGCTCAGGGCTCCCTGGTTCATTTAAATTAGCTAATTTAGAAGGTGAAGAGTTAGCACATACTTGGCATGCGGAGCACCTAAAGCGATACTTCGCATAAGGGCTCCTTGTAATTCGCTTGTAATCACCTCTAAATTAATAAAGCATATGACCCTGATAGTTGCCTTCCCCTCATAGACTTCCAGCTTCCGAGTGGACGCACTGGAACCGCGGGGTCGACCGAGAGGGAAGTGTCATTAAGCTGGGTTGTATTTTCGGACTTTGAACCCATAAAGTTCGAAGCCTCCGACGTGGGGGCTGACATAATCCGGAGCCCAGGCCACTGGCTTGTAGGCATCCGTAAAAGAGCCCAAAACCACACTCTACGGAGTCCAAGCCATTGGCTGGTAGACTTCCGTAAAAAGAGCCGAAGGTGGCCAAAATCTACGGAGTCCAAGCTGCAGCTTGCAGACTTCCGTAAAAAGAGCCGAAGGTGGCCAAGATCTGCGAAGTCCAAGCCGTTGGCTGGTAGACTTCTGCAAAAAGAGCCGAAGGTGGCTTAATTATACGGAGTCCAAGCCATTGGCTGGTAGACATCCGTAAAAAGAGTCCAAAGAGACCATTGCAAACTCTGAACCATTGGTTCGTCAGAGATCGCAAAGACAAGCCGAAGGTGGCTAAAGCAAAACAGCATTTAAGCCATGAGCTTCAAATGTCTGTTAACATAGTCCAAAGTGACAAATTTTTTAAGACACTAAAGTGTCCTGAAAGTTATCTCAAGTGATTTCTTTCATAAAACAAAGGTACTAAGCTACCATTCTTCCGACTGCAAAAAGTCGAAGACATTTCATAAGATTTCAAAAGATCTTTAAATGGCAGAGGGGCTCCGAACCCCCAAAAAATTGTACTCCGAAGTTTTTTCTTTGCGCATAACCATCTTTGAATACATTTCGAAGTTGCTTATACCCAAAGAGGGGCTAGTAAATATGGAGACAATTTTAAATCGGCATTCATTATTGAAACAAATGTGTTTACAGATTACACTATGAAAAATTGGTATCTATACCAAGAAGGAATCGGAGACCTCTTCGGTCCCGAGAGCTAGGGGTGGAACGACTAGTTCCAACATCAGAAGTCCTAAGAACTTTACGTTTAACTCTCTTCCTCCCCTTCGAAGCTCTAAAATCCTTCTGCTCTTGTTGAAGCTCGGCCCAAGTTCGAAGCCGCTCGGGGCTTCTTTCCCAGCTTCTAAGATCTTCAGATCTTTATTTCGAGCTTCACCTTCGTCTTCAGACCAATTAGTGTCTTCAGAAGACGAGGTGTTTGCGTCAACTTCTTTATCTTCCTCTTTAATATAAGACAATACGTCTTTGATTACTTGGGGCGCAATTACGCCGGAGTCATCTCGAGGAATAAGAAATCGAGGACGTTTATAACTCTTTTGAAGTTCGAAGGTTTTCCATAATGAGCGAAGTTCGTTGTTAAGCTCTAACACTTCGGTATCTTCCATAAGAGGCAAAGCCTAAAAATATGACAAACAAGACTTTCATTGATAAATGTTTACAAGCATGAGCTTTACATAATCAAAAAATCCTAAATGATTCCTAAACCTGCGGGTTCGGAGGAGGCTGACTGCTCGAAGCTTGGCTCCGAACTTGCTTCTGGCGTTGGCCTTCATCGATCCAAGCCTTGATCGCAGAACGACCTTCGGCTTTCCATGAGGTTTGAAAGGCTCGCCAGGCGGCAGTCACGCCTTCGGAAGGATTCAAAAGCCGCTCGTCGTCGAAGGTAATGGAGCCCTCTGCGCTCGGACTGATTGTTCGGCCCAAATCCTCGTAGTAACGAAGTAATCGGAGGGCAGACACTTGTCCGGAGAGTTCTCCATAACGCATGCCTGCCGTCTTCATTTGCTTCGCTGCTCCTTGGATCCTCTTTAACCGGCGCAGCAGAGTCACATTGTCATCCGAAGGAAGTGATCCAGTAGTACCGAAGTACTCCAGAACACCTAGCATCTGTTCGATGACCTCCGTAGCCGCCTTCTCCGACTTGAGCTTTTCTTCAATTAGTGCATCCTTGCTCGAAGTCGTTTCTGCCAAAACTCCGGAAATCCTTGCATTCTCCGTAATTAGATCTTTCTTCTGGTTTAGGAGTTGGCTAGCTTCCTCTTGGAGCCTTACAAGTTCGGACCCAGCACTAGCATGCTCCAACCGCATCTTTTCAATTTTAGCCCGAAGCACAATTCTTTCTACTTCGAACTCCTTATTAGCAGCCTCCAAGCCCTGTCTGGCCCTGCGCTCCGTTGAAATCATATTATCCATTTGAAGTACTCTAGCTTTAGAGAAAGATAAGTTGCGTTTAAGAGCTTCATTTTCTTCCCGAAGCTGAGCAATTTCATTCTCGCTTGATAAAGTTGCAGCGCGGGCCAAGACTGCTTGCTGAGAAAAGAAAAAACTAAAGTAAGAAATTGTTCATGTTTAATTTGCTGCTGGTTCGAAGATGTATTCCGAACCCAATATAATTTGCTAAAGATATTGGCTCGAAGGTGCTCCGTACCTGGTAGGCCGCTCGTTCCAGGGCAACGTTAAGCTCCGAACTCTTCGCCCTGCTTAATTTTGCTACCAGCTCTGTCTCCCCGACTTCCCGACTCACTCGACCTAAAGGTTTGAGCAAAGTCCGAAGCCCTTTTCTTTGCTCCAAAAAAGGAGTTAAAAGAGGGAGCAGAGCCAAAGCCTCTTGGTCTTCCCTACTTGGCGAAGCTCCGGAGCGTTCTCCTGAGGTCCTTGGAACTTCCGAAGATGGCCCCCCCTCAGTTGATTCACTTTCATCTGTTGACTCAGACGAAGTTGATCCTTGAGTAGGGAGAGGCTCTATGTGTCTTTTACCCCTTCCAGGCCCCTGTTGAGTGACCTCCGGGTGCGGCTCCGAAGTTGTCGAAGGCCTTTGAATTGTGTCTTCGTGATGTACTTCTACAGCAGGAGGCTCTGCAAAAACAAAAATATTATACATTGTATAATTTTGCAGAAAATGATAAAGAATTATGCGAAATTTACCTTCGACATTCTGTGGGAGATCGAGCACTGGACTGCTCGGAGGATCGAAGGTGAAGTCATCATCTGAATCCACAGTTAAATTTTCTGCTGTCGGAGTATCTCCGTGAGCAGTCCTCCCTTCCTCCACAACTGAAGTTGTAGGAACTTCAACTTCATCTTCGCCCATAGGGGCTTCGATTTGCTCTTCTTGAGTATCCGGAGCTCTCACTTCTTCAATGCTAGCTTGGGGCTCTGGCATACCTGCAGTATCTTCAATGTGAATATTTCGTTGAGCTGCATCTTCATCAATCAATCTCACTAATAATATACCTTCATCTTCTTTAGAACCAGAGATTGAGGTTCTTGAGCTCGAAGGCGCAGGATTCGAAGGTGCGAGATTTTTTGGCTTCCGAGCCACCTTCTTCACCGGAGTCCTTGCGGAGCTCGAAGCTCCGGTTTCAGCCATTATTTTCTTGGGTCCTTTCTCCAGAGGCACCCAGTCCATCAGAGGGGGCGGAGTCAACTCCAACATTCCCCATACTCTGTTAAACCTTTCCCAACTCCCGACCAATTTAATTCGCCATTCTTTTTCAGTCGGAGTTGGGGCACCCAAAATCTTCTCCGAAGCCCTTACAATTTGCTCTGAAGTAATAGGGGCTGAAGAAGCTAAAAAATAATTCAAGTTAGTCTTTCTTCGAAGTAAATATGTACAATGCATATTGGTTTTGAAGTTACCTGCAGGGCTCGAAGTTAAGTTGATCTTGCGGAGACCGCCTTCCGAATCATCCTCGAAGACGATAGGCCAGTTGGCCATCAGCGGAGGAATTTGCAGTCCGAGGAATTCTTCGGCTAAGTCCCGCATGCTTAACCTTCGGCTAATTTTCTGAAGCAGGTTAAGACGACCTTCGAGCTGGCCTTCGTTGGGCTGCACTAAGGCTTCTTTCCGGAATTGAATTTCTTTAAGGGGCCCAGCCAGAGGACTGCTCGCTCCAACTTCGGCATAGAACCATCTCAGGACCCAATCAGTGTACCATCTAGCATTGATGGCCTTTGCAGGAAACTGAAGGGCATATTCGTCCCGAAGCCTAAAGTTGATAGAGCCGAAGGATACTACCACTTTTTCACCTCCGGAGCCTACGAAGGTCTTCGGCTGGCAAGTTGCTCTATGAAGTGCAGCGAAGATTTCTGCCCTCCCCTCACAACCTTCGGCTCTCAGCGCCCATTCGAAGATAGCTAACCTAGCTACTGCATTCGGAGATAATTGGGGGAGGGTTACATGAAACAGATCCAATACCTCCGCCAGGAAGTCTACAGCAGGAAGGCCCAAGCCAGCTTCGAAGAAAGCTTCGAATACTACTACTTCTCTGGGTCTTGGTGATGGAATCGATTCTTTGCCCGGCTTCCGAATCATAACTCCATTACTAATTTTTCCCCTCGCTGTGATTGCCAAAGACTCTCTCTTGCAGGTAGAAGGCCCTAACTCAAAAGATTGATCCAAATACTTGGTCGATGGCGGGCACAGACCTTGGTCATCGGCGATTTGGGGATTTCTCCCCCCTGCCGCCATGGATGTCGCCGCCGGCATCGGAGGTGCCGCCGCCAACGCTGCCGCCGCTGCTGCTACGGCCGCCTGCTGCCGAGCCAAGGCCGACGGAGGTGCAGATCCCTTAGTCTTCACCATCGCGATCGCCGGATTGCTCTGAGGAAATGGAGGCTAGGGCTCAAGAACTCAAAGGGCTAAAAAGTTTTCGGTTGCTAGAATGCGGTGAAAAGGTAACTGGGTAACTTCTAGGCCCTCTATTTATAGCCTAGACTTCACTTTCTTACCGTTAATCCATGTCGTTTCGCATTCCTGCCGTTACTTCTTTTACGAAATTAACGCCTGCTACAGTTTCCGTTGGAAACAGAAACTTAACGGTTATTTTCTCTAAGTCTAAAAGACTTTCGAACTTCTTGAGTCGGTTCTAAGATAGTTCGAAAAGTAATTACCTTAAGACTGATTCGAAGTTCATATCTTCGTGCATTTCAGAGATAAAATAAAAACCAATAACCCCTATGTTTGATTATCTTTTCCTTCCGTATACTGCTCTCCTAACGTTACAGGTCAAACGGAGAAGCGTATTCGAGGGGCTACTGTTGGGGGAAAATATCTCATCTTCGGGGTTATTGCCGAAGCAACATAAAGGCAGTCAGCTGGTTCGAAGGTTCCCCGAAGATCATCTTCGAAGATACCCGGAATCAAGTTCGAAGTACGAAGATAGGCATTGGTTCGGAGTACATCTTCGAACTAAAGCCCTCCAAGATCTTTTCTGCCAGCTAAGATGGAAGACTTATCTTCTTTCTCATTAGATTAGTCTTTTACCATTTTAGCCCTATTAAGGGAACCGAATAGTTTCCACTATGACGGTTGTAATAGAGGGGTAAATAGGTCTTTTCCTTAATGTTTGGGCCTATAAATACCCCCCATTTCACCCTGTAATAGGGACCGAATACAAGTTATTCAATACACACTTTCGAACTATTCTAAGTTATTATCCTTTCGAAGGCTTAGAACAGTTTGCTTCACAAACACTTCGTTTGTTAGTTTCTTTTCTACAGAAACCTGTTAGTGTAATCTTTTACGCCAACATACGCTATCGGGAGTTCCGATATAGGATCGGAAGTTCCGACGTGGGCAAACAGATTGGATCCGTTACTATTTTTATGGTTTCGGGAAGAGCCCGACCCAGGGGCTCGCAGCCCTATATAAGGAGAGGAGGAGGATGTCTTGGGGAATGTAATAAGCCTAGATTAGACCTAGTCACCCAAGAGTTCTCTCCTTCCATTCTTGATCTCAAACGTTGAGGTCAAGGATATCCGACTCTCACGTACAGTGCTAGCACGCTGCCGTGGGAGGTGCTCCATCCCTGTACGTGTGGATTCCATGGAGACATTGCTCCAATAGCGACGCTCGAGAACATCTACATGCGAACGACTGCATCGTCTTCATCGATCGGACCGGCGAAACATGGCAAGGCGAAGAAAGGAGAGGCTAGACGTGCTGCTCTAACATCTTGTTCCGTTGTACCTAGCGCGTCTTGTGCTAGAAGGTACTGATCTATGATCTCACACGCGCATGAGCCTAGGGCCGTAGGGTGGAAAATTTGAATTTGTCGGCTAGCATAGCTCCCATATTCCCAACAGTAACGGCGGTCACGGGGAGGCGATCGACGGTGACGGAAACGGGCTCTGGTGATGGCGAGCGGTGGCTGGAGAGCGAGTAGATGCGGTGGTGCAAAAATGAAATGTGGGGTTCTGATCGTGCGGAGCTTACGTGAGTATGAGGACCGAACGCGGCGGCCAGAGGGGGGCTTTTATAGGGTGTTGGGTAGTGAAGGAGGGGAATTTAACTCTGGTGATGTGTTTAACACGGGTAATTACAGTGTTGTTTGGTTAATGTGAGGGGATCTATCACCCCCCCCCCCTCGATTTTACAAAACCAGGAATTTATTGAATTTCTAGAGAAAAACAATAAATACAAGATGTTCATCACACGACCTCGTACATACGACAAACAAAGTATAACTCACAGGCTATTTTATTACACAGAAATTAAAATAAAAGAAACTAAAAAATAATGGACTTGATGAACATCTTCTTCAGGTTCACTTTCTTGACAGGGACAGCTACTCCGAACCTCCATCTTCGATGAACTTGTCGACTAAAATATTTACTCAATGGGTATGAGTACAAAAGTACTCAACAAGCCACCGAGAATGAAATAGTAATGCGGGGTAATAACAAGGGAAGGATGATGGTTTAAATTGTGGAAAAGTACATTTTCTGGTTACAACATTTAATGTAGTCAAATTTAATTGGACAGAATAATAAACAAGAACAATGCATCATCATCTAACTCGAGGAGCCTAGTTGGCCCTCCTCGCTCAATAGTCCATACATGTCAATTCATCATGCAACACTTATAAACGTAAACTAACTGCGAGATGTCACACATCCCTGCACACCGTAGTGTGTTTAGATGACCCAAGTCATAGAAACTCGTGCCAAAACGTCAGCATGAGATGCTCCAATCCGATAACACCCGCTCTAGGTTTCTCCAGCACGCCAGTGCACTGGACAACGTCGCATCCCCTTTTACACCACGTCGGGACAAGCCACCCGCAGGTGCTGCTTGACCCTTCTCCAAGTGGTGCCTCGAGTTGGAACACCCCATACCTCAGTTAGGACTTACCCACTAGACTTGTGGTTAGTACATAAGTGTATTGCAATGGATCCCATAGACCGGTCCTTATAGTGCCCCGGGTGTGACTAACCAATGTCCTCCCTTGCACCCGGAACCCACCATGCTAACATACTAAACCATAACTCCAAGACCGTTAGAATTCCAAGGGTGAGAGAATAATGGGGATCATATAATAGAATCCAAATCTCTACGACTTGTTTTTATCCTGTAACGGTTGTGTCAATACATTAGACACTATCTAATAATAGTACTATTATGGTGACAAGGAGTTTTAGGCTCAATAGCATGGCTTGGGTTTGCACTTCAAGGTCGGGGATCTAAATAAATATAATGTAATGCTTTTAATTCTACTAATGCATTTATAACCTATGGGTTTTAGTGATATTTAAATAAAATTGGGTTCAATATGCTCAAAATTTTAGTGTGGTGACTTGCCTCATTCAATTGTAGGAGAAGGGTGAGCTTCATGAATGTATTTTGGCTCTTAGGCGGCGTCGTAATCTTCTCGGCACACAAAATAAGAATAACAAACAATCGAGAAAAACAATAAAAGGAACAGTGAAAGCATTCTAATTAAATTGATTAAAGTTGTAGAGGATGAAAGGAGAGATTTCCTACAACTGAAATGGTGAATTTTGGAGTCAAATGGAGAGGATAAATTTTTTAAAGGTTAAGAATAATTTTGTTGGTTTTATTTTGGATAATAAAGAGTACAAACATATCAATTATATTGGTTAAAAATGTATGAGGCAAGAAGATAATTGTTCTGAGATTTAAATAGAAAATTTTAGAGTAAATTCTAAGGAGCTATGAATTTTGAAGTTTGAATCGATTATTCTCAAATTATATTTAAATTATAACAATATAAAAGTTTATTATAAACATAAAAAATTTATTGGATGAATAAGAAGAGAATAAAAAGATAAACTTTTTTAAATTTGAATGGTAAAATTTAGAGTTAATTCAAAGAGGTTATGAGTTTTTGAAGTTTAAAACAATTTCTAGGATTTTATTTTAATTCCAATTAAAACATTATAAAATATTTAAAGTAAGCATATACATTTTTCTGGACGAACAGTAAGAGAATAAAAATACAAACTCTCTACAATTTTAATGGTTAAATTTTAAGTTATTTTGAAGAAGATATGATTTTTTTAAGTTTGAAACAATTTATGAAATTTTTATTTAATATAAAACAGCATCCGGTCCACAGTGAGCCAAGTTCACCATGAACTAGCGCACTGTGCGCGTGAGCCAGCAGCCTTAAGTCAAATACGATGGCTGGGATCTCTCAGTACCCCTTTGATCAGATCTAACGCTTTGGATTAAAACGTTGAGATAAATTAATCATGATCGTCGGATCGAGATCGGACGACCGAGCGATGATCCGACACAGCACAGTACCTAGATTGTGCCAGTCGTCGTCTCCGGCGATGGTCCAATGTGGTGCGGGGACTAGCGCTGTGATAGCAGGTTAAAGCTTTACCTAAGACCACAAATGCGACGAGAATAGCGAGGGGGTTGCGATGGTACCGGTGGCGGGGCTCGGGGTCGTCTCTATGAGACCGGCGACGAGCGGGGGCGGTGGTGATCTTCGGTTCGATGGTGACGAGGGTACTCCGACGGGCTTCCGGATGATCGAAGATGTGGCCGAGGTCAGTGAAAGTCCAAGGAACACAGCAGTGTCGACGACGAGGGTGGAGAGGTCCTTAGGCGACGGAGAACACTGGTGGTGCAAAAAGGCTCATCGGGGTGCTCTGGTATGCGCTGGTTGGCGATTTCATGCTGCATGGAAGCGGAGAGGGGAGAGGGTTTAAATAGGGGCGTTGGGCAGTGTTAAGAGGGTGTGATTGGGGGAAGCTAGGAGCAATGGCTCTGTAACGCCGGCGAGATCAGCACTCACGGTGGTACACCGAAGCGAGATGGGATTGCGTGTGATTTAATGGGGGAATTGATCACCGGATTGCGGGGAATTAATTCATGGGCTCAATATGAGGGGAGGGGACCGGCGACGGTGGATTGGTTGGCTAGGGTCTCGACCAGTGAAGGGGGATTTGGGGGCGATTCCTGCGGGGAAGACGAAGCTGATGGGTGGGCCACGGTGGTCAGTGGGTGCGAGCGGGACTGTAAGTGAGGAAGACGGTGCCGACAGGTGGGGCCTACACACGGGAGAGAGGAGAGGGGGCTAACGGGTAGGCCAAGGTGGGGTGCGAGTGAGGGAGGGATGGCACCGATAGGCGGGGGTGGGTGTTAGTGAGGGAAGAGAGGGGGACGGCGCCGACATGAGGGTCTCGCATGTCAGTGAGGCGTGGGTGGGTTAGTGGGTTGCGCTGGCCATGAGAGAGGGAAAGAAGGGGAGCGGCCCAATATGGTTGAAAATTCTTTTCCAATAAAATAATTAAAGAAATTCACTTATAAAGTATGAGCCTTCAGCAAAAGTTATAAAAAATCGTAAAAACTCTCAAAAATATATTTTGGCCTTATGAATCTAACATAAATTTCTCAGCTCAAAATTTGTTATATTTCTTCATGTTTTTATTTATTTGGACATTTCCAGTTTATTCAAAAATAAAAAAATAATCCTTTTCCTATCAAAAATAAATTTCCCCAAAATTTTTATTATGTTGCTTCTTTTGGTCCAAACCTAAATGATTGACTTTTGTCAAATAAAACGTTTTATTACTTCATTTCATTTTTCCTTAAGGTTTTCCAATTAATTCAACCATTTCATTATCCAAACTCAATTTATTCATTTAAAAAATTTATTTTCTCCAATTTATTAATTTTAGAAAATTCAAAGTATTACAAATCTAACCCCCTTAAGAAGAATCTCGTTGCGAGATTCGGAAAGGCTAGAGATAGGAAGTTATGGGTAGGCCCCTATTTTCCTTGAGTTACTTCTTCAAACTGATGGCCTCATGATTGCATCTTCGGGGATTGAACTGGACTTGGTCAATCTTCTCTTAGCGACACTCTAGCGCTCTGGGCATTTGTGGGCGTAATGTCCTTCCTCACGGCAGTTGAAACAAACCACTTGGTTTTGTATGACCGAGAATAGTGACCAGAGGGGGTGAATGGGCGCCTCCACAAATTCGTTCAAATCGATGGCCTACCCAAACACCCAATGCTTCTCAAAAGACAACCAATAGAACCAAAACAAATCTCAAGTACTAACAATAATCTGGCCTAAAAACGATCGGTGTCCTAATCGAAAAGACACCACTAAAGTGTTTAAAGGCTGATTAAACCTACTCAAAAAATTACTGGAAGTTCAATAAAGAAAACTATGCTTATACTAATTATTTGTCGTGTAGAAAGATTATCTAAATATCTCTTTAGGCACAGATTAAAAATTAACATGAGTAAAATCAGACAATCACGTGAAAATCATGAAATTAAAACACATGAACAAAGCCTCTTCAAATTAATTAGTGCATTAGAATTAAAACATAAGTTTATTAGAAGAATACGTACCTAAATTTACCTTCAACCAGAATAAAACAGAAGCTTCTCGATGCATGGTTACCTATGGATTATTTTTTTCATTGAGGATGCAGATCTTCACAGGGACAACACAGTGGCGATACTCACACAGCCAACATGTAAATCGATGGTGCCGTGGTCGATGTGCACCAGGCGGTGGAACAAGAACCGAACGACAGCTCCCGAGGAAGGCAAGCTGCGGCAGAAGACAACCGGCAATGGGAATATAAATCATCAGCATCAGATGAAGACCGGCCGGCGCCTAAGACAAAAATGGAACGACGGCAAAGCTCAAGGAAATTTCTGCCAGCGTGGGGATTTCTACCGGCGGCGCAGAACAAGAGAGACTGAGGAATAAAGTGAACTCTGATATTTCTTTTCAAAATGAGTTAAGAAACCCTAGGAGATTGGGGGTCCTATTTATAGGCATCCCAATAAATTAGGAAAATCCTAATATACCTTTAGGGTTTTTACAGACGCCGAAATAAACTAGAAAAGACCAAACTGCCCTTATGATTTTTACAGACTCAACTAACACAGACTATGGGCCTAAAAGGCAAAATAATAAATCCTATCTAAAGGTAACTTGTCCTGATGCGGAGCTTTCGTAGCAGCTACGGCTTAGCTTCAGGACCATCTAATCTTCGATGGGCGGTCTGGATAGTTGCGTCGGTTTTATGCCAAAACTGACAAAGCATCCGCTGTCCTCGCACCGGTTACCCAGATTGGGCTGGCCCGATTCCACGGCTCCCTCAGCCTGACAATCGCTTGCCGCCCGTTTACCTAGGTCAAACCCGGTCAATAGACCAGCGGATCCCCTGTCGTTCCTAGCCCATGTACCTAGATTGGGCCGGCCCGACTCCGCGGCCTCTCTACCCGGTAGTCGCTCGCCGCTCGTGTTCCTAAGTCACACGTGGCCCAAGATATGATAGGCTCATCTCCTCTTCACGTCTCTCTATAGACTTCTGTTGACAATCACTCATCACTTTTGGAGCCATGAGGCCCATGATCTTCAACATGGCTCCTCAGGTTTCCATGGTGATCCTTCTTCAATACCTAGTCGACCTGATTCGTAGCAAGATCTTGGTTGGACCTGGATGGTTTACCCTCGCCACTTACGTTACCACGCCTTGTTGGTCAATGGGTTAAGTGAAAGCACATCCGATGAACTTCAGTGATCTTGGTTAGTAGTGAACTCATGTGGTAGTCCTTAGGGACATGATCCTTTACTTGACATAAATAGCAGGTAGTCCCGCTGGTGGGGCATCGTCTGGGTGGGTGGTCTTCTATACATCTTGGACAACCAACATTGCATTCACTAGACTGGTGTCCGACTTCTCCACAACTGCTACAAGCCTTGAATAATGATTGGTCATGCGTAGTGGCTTCATCCTGACCCGAGTCTTCCTCCGAGGGTATAACCATGGTGTCCTGGAACACACTTTGCCTGCACTATCGTGCGTATGTCCAAACTGACCACAATGGTAGCACAACTTTCCAATGAGTCCTTCTAGGGGCCACTATCCTCCGACGATTTCCATATCACTCATCTCTTCCTTTAGGTTATACCCAGTCTTTACCTTTCGATTCCTGTGTGAGTGCGAATGAGCATGAATCTCGGCTTTCTTTTTCCTAGTCGATGGAACATGCTTCAATGCCTTTGTTAGAATGACTTCAGTTGATGGTTCGTCATTGTTTCTCTGTTGGAGTTCTTGAATCTCCCTTTTCTTTAACACAATCATTCTTGGAGGGAGTTGGGCGACTTTGAAAAAACAGTGAACTCAGCCCAACTAACATCATGGTTTGCAGCCTGATCTTGCCGATACCGGTCCCACCATTTTCAGGCTAGTCCGAGCAGTTGATGGGTGGCGAAGGCCACACACTTACAATGGGAAGAAGTTTAAGCTTTTTGGTGATTTTACGAAGCTAATAGTTTTCCTTCAGGGGGTTGGTGGTGTGTTAGAGGGTCGGGGGCTTGATACTAAGGAATTATGATAATTGAATTGCACGAGCTAGAGTCGGTGCTGGCGGTTCTTGGGGAACGCTAATCCCTTGGGCATGCTGAAGCCGATGAAGTTGTCCTTGCTGGTGTAAGAGTTGGGCTTGCTGATGCTGCATTTGTGCGAGAAGGGAAGCGATGAGCTGGTTTTGACTGGTCTTGGCTTCGACAAGAGTTGGTTGTTCTAGGTTTGATGACGGATTTGCTTGACAACGTTCTGACACATCCCTGGTGGGTAAAAGGCTTCCAAGATGGCTGCTGGCAGGGTCACCTTCTGCTACACTAATGCGGTTGGTGTTGTTGCTCTGATGGGTGGCCATCCTACTGGAAGATGTAGTGCCCCAAGAGAAGAGGAATGCACTTAGATTAATTTTGCCAACTAAAGGTAGCACTCTTTATTGCCGTGGAAAAGATAGGTTTGTCTATTGCAGTTCTTATGTTTAACTTGTCCATGGCACAAGTCGCTATGGAACAAGATCACAAACAAGGAAACAATCAAGCGTAAGCTAGCGCATACTACACCCATCTAGTGGTCATCGGGGGCATCGCTGGATGTATGCGTGGATCTTCGGGTCAAGCCTGCTGCGGTGCTAGGTTCAGCTTCGTCATCGGCCATCAGCCCTTCTGATGCTTCAGCTTCTCCTGGGCTAGGTAGGGTCAAACTTTTCTTGGTTGACCTCTTTAGTCGGCGAATGGTCTTTCGATGGGTCTTCCTCATAGGGGGAGCTATGGGGGATAGCTCAGCAATGTCCGCCTTGAGCTCCTGATTTTGGCTGAGGAGTTGGGCAACTTGTTTCTATAGTTCGTCGGCTTCTTGTTGATAGTAATTTACCCAAGCTTGTGTCTCATCGACGTGCAGAAGGGCCTTGGTGTGAAGAGAGTCCATGGCCGACAGGAGACGAGTTTGGCGAGCTACGAGAGGATCGTAGTCATCGGGGCAGCTGATGTAGGTGCTGCGGTCAGATGCTGGCTCCCAGGATGGCAAATAGTAGAAGGCGGTGCCGTCGAGGCGGTCATTGTAGATCTGCCAAAGTTCTCTGAGTGCCTGCAGGGCGGTCTCCTGGCCAATCTCAAAGTTCGGAGCCTTGGCTGAGGTGGCGAATGAAGTCAACTCCTAGGCAGAGGCGATGAGTGTTAGGGTCACTTGTCATGGGCCACTTTCTCCGATCTGATAGATTCCATGGTATTCTGGCTCATGGGTGTATTGAAGGAAAGTTGCCAACATACGAAGCTCTTGGACGAAATTGGTGGCCTCCCGGCAGAAACTACGAAAATGGGTTGGCATCTACAAAGAAGACAAAGTTTAAAGAGTAAGGGGGAGGTGAAAAACAAGAGGTATATTTTTTCAAAATAATTTTTTATAAAGCTAGGCATTGGGTAGGTCCGTTTGGCTTCCTACAGTCAAGTCAGCTTGATACCATCTTGTCACACCCCTATTTTACAAAACTGGGAATTTATTGAATTTGTAGGGAAAAACAATAAATACAAGATGTTCATCACATGACCTCGTACATACGATAAACAAAGTATAGCTCGCAGGCTATTTTATTACACAGAAATAAAAATAAAAGAAACTAAGAAAATAATGGACTTGATGAACATCTTCTTTAGGATCGCTTTCTTGACTGGGACAACTACTCAAGAACTCCATCTTCGATGAACTTGTCAACTAAAAGATTTAGTCAACGGGTATGAGTACAAAAGTACTCAACAAGCCACCGAGAATGCAATAGTAATGTGGGGTAATAACAAAGGAAGGAGGAGGGTTTAAATTGCGGAAAAGTACATTTTCTGGTTACAACATTTAATGTAGTCAAATTTAATTGTACAGAATAATAAACATGAACAATGCATCATCATCTAACTCGAGGAGCCCAGTTGGCCCTCCTCGCTCAACAGTCCTTACATGCCAATTCATCATGCAACACTTATAAATATAAACTAACTACGAGATGTCACACAACCCGCCCTTGACCGTGGGCTTGGCTTTTCGAAAAGATTTAAACTCTGATCAGAGGTGTACTACTATACCCATAAGGAACTCATCCCTGCACATCGTAGTGTGTTTAGATGACCCAAGTCACATAAACTCATGCCAAAACGTCAGGTTGAGATGCTCCAATCCGATAACACCCGCTCTAGGTTTCTCCACCATGCCAGCGCACTGGACAACGTCGCACCCTCTTTTACGCCACATCGGTACAAGCCAACCACAGGTGCTGCTTGACCCATCTCCAAGTGGTGCCTCAAGTTGGAACTCCCCATACATCAATTAGGACTTACCCACTAGACTTGTGGTTAGTACGCAAGTGTATTGCAACAGATCCCGCAGACCGGTCCTTATAGTGCCTTGGTGCGACTAACCAATGTCTTCGCTTGCACCCAGAACCCACCATGCTAACATACTAAACCATAACTCCAAGACTGATTGAATTCTAGGGCTGAGAGAATAACGGGGATCATATAATAGAATCCAAATCTCTACGTCTTGTTTTTATCCTATAGCAGTTGTGTCGATACATTGGACACTATCTAATAATAGTACTATTATGGTGACAAGGAGTTTTACGCTCAATAGCATGGCTTGGGTTTGCACTTCAAGGTCGGGGATCTAAATAAATATAATGTATGGTTTTTAATTTTACTAATGCATTATAACCTATGGGTTTTAGTGATATTTAAATAAAATTGGGTTCAATATGCTAAAAAATTTAGTGTTGTGACTTGCCTCGTTGATCTATAGGAGAAGGGTGAGCTTCGGGAAAGTAATCCGGCTCTTAGGTGGCGTCGTAATATTCTCGGCACGCAAAACGAGAATAATAAACAATTGAGAGAAACAATAAATGAACAGTGCAAGCATTCTTATTAAATTGATTAAAATTGTATAGGATGAAAGGAGAGATTTCCTAGAACTGAAATATTGAATTTTGGAGAGAAATGGAGAGGATAAAAATTTGAAAGGTTAAGAATAATTTTGTTGGTTTTATTTTGGATAATAAAGAGTACAAACGGATAAATTAGATTGGTTAAAAATGTAGGAGCCAAGAAGATAAATGTTCTGAGATTTAAATAGAAAATTTTAGAGTAAATTCTAAGGAGCTATGAAATTTTGAAGTTTTAATCGATTATTCTCAAATTATATTTAAATTCTAACAATATAAAAGTTTATTATAAACATATAAATTTTATTGGATGAATATGAAGAGAATAAAAAGATAAACTTTCTAAAATTTGAATGGTAAAATTTAGAGTTAATTCAAAGAGGTTATGGGTTTTTGAAGTTTAAAACAATTTCTAGGATTTTGTTTTAATTCCAATTAAAACATTATAAAATATTTAAATTAAGCATATACATTTTTCTAGATGAACATGAAGAGAATAAAAAGACAAACTCTCTAAAATTTGAATGATTAAATTTGAAGTTATTTTGAAGAAGATATGAATTTTTGAAGTTTGAAACAATTTCTAAAATTTTTATTTAATATAAAACAGCCTCCGCTTCACGGTGAGCCAGGTTCCACGTGAGCCGGTGGCTGTTAGCGTAAAAGATTACGCTAACAGGTTTCTAGAGATTAGAAACTAACAAACGAAGTGTTTGTGATGTAAACTATTTCAAGCCTCCGAATAGGATAATATCTCAGAACAGTTTGAAAATGTGTATTGAATAACTCAGTATTCGATCCCTATTACTGGGTGAAACGGGAGGTATTTATAGGCCCAAACATTAAGGAAAAGACCCTTTTACCCCTCTATTACAACCGACATAGTGGAAACTATTCGGTACCCTTAATAGGGCTAAAACGGTAAAAGACTAATCTAATGAGGAAGAAGATAAGTCTTCCATCCTAGCTGGCAAAGAAGCTCTCGAAAGAGTCTATGTTCGAAGATATACTTCGAACTAGAGTTTGCCTTCATCCTTCGAACTTGATCCAATGTACTCCCGGAGTTAGACGCTGGAAACCTTTGATTAAATCACCTGGCTTTGTCTTGTTGCAGCAATGGCTCTGAGGATGAAGTATTTTCCCCCAATAGTAGCCCCTCGAATACGCTTCTCCGCTAGATCTGTAACGTTAGGAGAGAAGTATACGCAAGAAAAATAATCATGCGTAGGGGTTAACAGATTTAATCAACCTCCGAAATATGCAGAGATTCAAAACTTCGAATCAACTTCGAAGAAAATTATATTCGAACTATTTTAGAATTAACTTAAGGAGTCTGAAAGCTTTTTTAGACTTAGAAGAAATAGCCGTTGGCTTTTTCTTCCATCGGAAGTTACGCGATGCATTAACTTCGCAAAGGGTAACGGTCAGGAATGCGAAACGGCAAACACAAACGGTAAAAAATCGTGGCCTGGGCTATAAATAGAGGGCCCAGCCCCTTCCCGAGTACCCTTCTCACCGCTTTAGTGCAAACTGTTGGCGTAAAAGTTACACCAACAGGTTCTCTGAGATCAAGAACGAGCAAACAAGGAGTTTGAACCTTAGGACTACCTTGAGCCTCCGAGATGGATAACAGCTCAAGTAGTTCGAAATAGTGTATTGACTAACTTGTTCCAGTGGTCTCTTTTACATGGTACAGAGGGGGGTATTTATAGGTAAAAAAGCATAAGGAAAAGACCTAATTACCCCTAGATTACAACCAACATAGTGGAACCTATTCGGTACCAGGAACAAGGTTATAAAAGGTAAAGTACTACAAGATAGATGGATAAGCAGGACATCCCATCAATCTTGTCCTTCGGCTTCGGGGCCTTCATATTCCATTCGAGGAGTGCTCCGAGGCTTCGCATCGCTGCACCCCTCGGCCTGGCGACTCAGCCTCCGAACGGCTGCTCACCATCTTCAGAGTTCTTCTCAGCCTTCGAAGTATTAATCTTTAAGCCTTGGAAATGGAGTAATTTCCCCAACAGTAGCCCCTCGAATACGCCTCTCTGTAGTTAACCTGTTTAGAAAGAAGGCAGTATACGGAAGGAATATTTCTATTTTTCGAGGCTTAAAGAGGATTTGGGCAAGTTATAACTTAACCGAGGACTTTGAGTCAAAAACGTTCGAACCTCCCCCTTCGGGCTCCTGATAACAGTCGGAACGCTCGTTGGTAAGGGAACAGTTCCGGAGGGAAAACGTCATGGAGCGCCGTTTGAATATAGCTGTTACGGCGCAAGTAACCGTTACACTCTACAAAAGGTAACGATCGATTCCTGCAGTGGTTGCGCGTCGTTCTGGTTACTGGACCCACTTGTCAGCGACAGAAGCCGAACCTGCAATGTGAAACCAACCGAAGGGTGGCACTAGACGTGCGGTTATAAAAGGGAAAGATAGGGATTTAACCAAGATTTTTTACCGCATTCACCATTCGCGATTCACTTTCCCCAATCCTCCAAATTCTTGAGCATCCGAGTGAGATGGCAAGGACTAGCCACACCACTCCCGCGGCAGCCAGCACCCTAGCGCAGAGGCAGGCGTGGGTGGCCTCGGCAGCAGTGGCAATGGCGGGGACCTCGAGCAGCGCCTGGCCCAAAAATCCTCAGGAGCTCCGTCCGCCTTCTAAGAAGAAGATCGCCCAAATCTTCCTCATCGGCCAATCCGTGAGCACAGCTGAGTCTATTGAAGAGGCCGTAGATGGAAAGTTGGGCGACGGATTGAGGACTCGGGTCCCGGGACCAGAATCAACTCCGAGGACACGCAGCGGGGAGGTCGTGGTCTTTGAAGCATTCTTCGAAGCAGGCCTGGGGCTGCCAGCCGTGGATTTCTTGGCGGAGGTATTGAGCTTGTTCCACATAACGCTACCTCAACTGTCTCCCAACGCTATCGCACGTTTGGCTGTCTTCGAATGGGCGCTTCGGGCGGAGGGATGCGAAAGACGCTCCGAGATCTTCGCTGCGACCCACGAAGCTATATGCCAGCCGAAGCCACAAGATGGGCCAGGGGATTCCAATGTGACCATAGCTTTCGGTAGCGTTAATTTCCAGCTTCGGAGGGAGCATGCTCTTCATTTTCCTGCAAAGCTATTAATGATAGATGGTATGCAAACTAGATACTTCAATGGTTTTATGCCGAAGTTGGAGAAGATTCCCCCCTCGCTGGTCCTCTCCAAGAGATCTGGTTCCGGAAGGAGGCGGAGATCTCTCCGAACCCTAGCCTGCTCTCGACGAGGCTAGGGCTGCTTACTTCGGTGGCTCGCCGCATGAGCATGCGCGATCTGGCCGAAGAGTTCATCGCCCTTCGAATCCCCCCTCGGAGCTAATTGGCCGATTATGTTCCAGCAGGCCTCGGAGGGTGATCTACGAAACCTAGATAAGACTTCGATCCCTGTAGCATGATATTATACGAAGGGGACTATTGTGCTTACGATTTCATACCCTTTTTCTTTCAGCGGCTCCCCTAGCTTTGGCTCCAGAAGATATAGTTCGAGCCACCGAACGAGTTCTTGGAGCCCCTTCGGTGGCCGAAAATCAAAAAAGGCTTGAGCTGGTGGGAAGCTGGGAGCGATCCAACAGGGTGTGGGGAGCTCTTGGGATGGAGCCCCCTCCGCTTCCCGACTTTGCTTTGACTGGAGCGACTGCTCGAAAAAGGAAAGTCACTGCTGAACCATCCAAAAAGGCCAGCAAGCAGCCGCCCAAGAAGAAAAAGATAGCGAAGCCTCCTTCCCGGTTGTCGCCTGCCTCGTCCGCCTCGTCGCTGGGTGCTCGGAGCTCAGCCTCCGAAGAGAAAGAGGACTCCAACGCCCAAACCGCGGCGGCCTTCGAGAGCTATCTTCTCGATGATGACGAAGACCTTGGAGAGGTCCCCCCTGCCCCCTGTCGTCGTGCAAGTGGAGTCAGACTCCACTACTCCCAACTCGCCCATGCCCGAGGTTGTTACGGCAGAAGTCGCGGCTCCGGAGAAAAATGCGGAGGAAAGGACTTCGGGGGATGACTTCGCCGAGGCTCCTGGAGGTACTTTTCGATGCTCCCCTTTCCTTTTTATCAACCTGCGAACGGCCTCCGAGAATATGCTTATTAATTTTTATATCGAAGTAGGTACCTCTATGGACATTGATGCTCCGGTGGCGTCCGAAGCTCCTGGACCTTCGGAGGTCGCTGCTCGAGTGGACCCTCCAATGCCTTTGGACGCTCCGATCTTGACGGTGGAGAGCGCGTCCGTCAGAGTGGAGGATGTGCCCACCAGGACGAACTTAGCGACAGAAGTCACACCTGCAGCGGCGACTCCGACCGCCGAGGTTGCCTCTGCTGCCGCAGTTCGGGTCGAAGGGGTAGATGCCGGAGATCAAAGTATCCCCGCTTCGCACTCCTTCGTGCCAGGGTGGGGCAAGAGCATATCTAGCCTCGGCCTCCTTCCTGGCCATGCTGCAACCTCAGTTGGTAATTCAGAGGAAGAGGCCGCAGGAGATGACCTTCAAGCTTCGACTTGGCTTCCTCTGCTGGCTCCGTTCTTGGAGCACCGGGAGGGCCTCCGAAGACTCCTAGAGCCCCTAGTAGAGAAGAGCCAGGATATCGCCAATTCGGACTTGGTTTCCATTTTGAGCGAGGCTAGGGCTTCGGCCCTCAACTCAGTCCTCGAAAGTGCTGCCCTTAGGTATGAAAAGACACCATAGATGTTTCTCATTAGTGATCATAAATACTTTATTACTTACTTGTTCTTTTTGCAGCAATTTGTCCTTGCTAGAGCGGCAGCGACTTCTAATGAGGTCGAGATTAATCGACTCAAAAGGAAGGTCACCACCCTCCAGACGGCTCTCAATGACTCCACCGAGAGATCCCTCAGGTTGGAGGAAGAGACCCTCGAGGAACGGAGGGCTAGGGCGGCGTCTGAGGAAGCCCTCCGGGCAGTGCGTCAGGACAGCGACGCGCTTCACTCCTCTGCCCAAGAGGCTGAGGCTGAGCGCGTCGTCCTTCGGGCGGAAGTTGAAAGGCTCCGTCAAGAGGCTGCTGATTCGAATGCCCAGTTGGTGGAGCTCGAGGGGGCTCTCAGCCAGGCGATGGCCCAGAAGAGCTCTTTAATGCTCCAGGTGGCCGAGGTGTCTGCGACTGCTACAGGGCTGGAAGTAGCAGAAAAGAAGAATTCCGGTATTGCGGACCGTACCTTGGAGGCCCTTCAGGGTACCTTGGAGTACTTCGGTACAATGTGCCCTTCATCTTCTGCTGCGACCCACGAGCCCCTTGACCGCAAGCGGACGAGGATCCAAGTGGCTTCGTCACTGATGATGAACTCCGGCATTCGGTACGGAGAGATCTCCGGGCAGTGCGCCGGCATCGGGGTTCTTCGTCACCTTGAGTCTCTTCGGATCCCCCTCAGCTCAGTCGGAGGCTCGACCCCTGGAAGCTTCGCATCTGATGACTTGTTGCGGCCTTCCTCGGATGTAGCTTCGGCCTGGGAAGCCTTCCGGTCAACCTGGAAGATGGACCACAAGGTCGCAGCCAAAGCTTGGATTGACGAAGCCCGCCGGCAGAAGCAGGCACAAAGGCCGCCACTTCCTACTTCGCCAGTCCCTGTTGCTCCTGCTCCTACCAACCGACTCGCAGGTCTAGCCCCTTAGTGTTATTATGTATACGAAGCCTTGTAAAGCCTCTTTTTATTAATGAAAAAACCATAAACAAGAACTTGTCTTAGGTGTTCTGCTCTTTTCTAGGTTTTGTCATGCCCTTCGAGCCCTGACCTCGAACTTTTGGAAATTACTGACGAGCTCCGAAAGGAGTGGGCAAACCTCGAGTACTTGAGGCCTTACCGCCGCTCTCGCTTCTCTGTTCCTCGTGGAGTCGGAGGGGAGATCGCCCTTGAAGTTTGCCGAGATGTCTTAGCTTATATTAAGGGGGAATAGAAGACGGAGGATTCTTCGCCCTCTGAACCTATGGACTGGTCCGATTCGGAGTACCGGGCCAAAGAATCTGTGGGGGCCAGCTCCGAAAGGCTCCTAACATGGGCGGAGCTTCAAGAAGAGCAAAGAAAACTACAAGCCTCCAAGAAGAAGAGAAGTGTTCGAACGAAGAGGGCCAAGCCGACAGCTTCGAACTCTGAGGGGCAGAGTAGCCGGAGGGGTAGCTCTAGATGTCGACAGGGTCTTCAATTTTTCTTAGGCTTGGACCAAAACTTTTCTTGATGTAAAAGTATAATGATATAATGTGAATCGATAGTATGTTGCGTGGTTCGTATCCTCCGACCCCCCTTGTGGGTAATGGATCCTTTACTATAGAAAAGGGTGCTTTAGGCACAATGATGCTCTGAACCATCGAATGCTTCGAATTTACTTATCACTTGTACTTTAGCAGTACTACCCCCTTTTTTTACGCGGATCTTGACAAAACCGGAGCGTGAAATCAATGGTTTGGCCACCTTCGGCTCTTGTACAGATTGTTCAGGCCCGAAGGCTAAAAATCTGTTTGCTTTTAAAGTCCTTAGACTCTTCTACGGATCCTAACAAGCCGGAGCTTGGAATCCGTAGGGTGGCCACCTTCGGCTCTTTTACAGATACTTCGTACCTGGAGGCCGAAAATTTGTTTTCCTTTAAAGTCCTTAGACTCTTCTACGGATCCTAACAAGCCAGAGCCTGGAATCCGTAGGGTGGCCACCTTCGGCTCTTTTACAGATACTTCGTACCCGGAGGCCGAAAATTTGTTTTCCTTTAAAGTCCTTAGACTCTTCTACGGATCCTAACAAGCCGGAGCCTGGAATCCGTAGGGTGGCCACCTTCGGCTCTTTTACAGATACTTCGTACCCGGAGGCCAAAAATTTGTTTTCCTTTAAAGTCCTTAGACTCTTCTACGGATCCTAACAAGCCGGAGCCTGGAATCCGTAGGGTTATGGCGGAGCCGCTGAACCAATGGTTTGAAGGCAGCTTCCTGGGTCTTGAGAAAAATGCTTGGCTCTACAAGCATCGCCGTCCTCCCAATGCGTCCATCAGGAATAAGGGATATTCGAAGAGCAAAACAGAATTCAACCCTTATCTTTATTGATAGAAAGGAAAGTTTTACAAGTGATTACAAGGAGCCCCTAAGCATAATAACGCTTAAGGTGATCCGCATGCCATGCATGCTTCAACTCTTCCCCTTCTAAATTAGCTAATTTAAACGATCCGGGGCGTCCTGAGCGTAAGATAACATATGGTTCTTCCCATTTGTTTCCTAGCTTCCCCGGAGCTATTACACTTCGCAATACCAGATGACCAGGTTTTAGCTCCTTCAGCTTTATCTTCGGGTCATACCATACCTTTGTGTGGTCCTGGTACTTAGTCAGATTGGCGACAGCTCGAAGTCTTGTTTCTTCTGACAAATCCAGTGAAGTGCTTCTGTCAGCTTCGTCTCCAGGTTGAACTACGCGAAGTGATCCACCCCTGAGCTCCGTAGGGGTCATGGCCTCATCTCCGAACAGCAATCTAAAAGGGGTGAAACCTTGGACCTTGTTTGAGTGGTTCGAATGGACCACAGGATTTTAGGGAGCTCTTCGACCCACAGCCCCTTGGCCAAACCAACGATCCGGCGGTTCAACCCAGAGAGGATATTCCCATTGGCTTGCTCAACAGCTCCGTTGGATTGTGGATGGCGCACAGCAGCGAAGCACAGCTTGATGCCCAGATCTTCACAAAATGTTTGGAAGGTGTCAGCTTCGAACTAGGTTCCATTATCCACCGTTAATTCTCTTGGAACTCCGAACCTGCATATAATGTTCTGCTAGAAAAATCTTTGCACATTCTTCGAAGTGATAGCTGTCAATGGCTCCGCTTCAACCCACTTAGAGAAATACTCGATTGTTACTACGGCAAACTTCAAGCCTCCTTTCGCCATTGGAAAAGGGCCTATGAGGTCCATGCCCCACCTAGCCATTGGCCATACTGGGGTGATAACCTGAAGCTGTACCGGCGGGCGGTGGCTTCGCCTACCCATCCATTGGCAGCCTTGGCATGTTCGAACCAATTCCTCTGCATCTCTTACTATGGTTGGCCAATAAAACCCTTGCCGAAGCGTCTTGCCAGCTAGTGCACGAGGGGCTAAATGACCTCCGCATAATCCTTCATGAATCTCTCGAAGCATGTCTTGACCTTCGGGCTGGGATATGCATCGAAGTAGAGGCGCACACACACTAGCTTTATATAACACTCCATCGATGAGCTTGTAATTCCAAGCTCTTGCTTGCAACCTTCGGGTTTCCGGACTTTCGAGGTTGTCCATGTTACTTTGCAACATGTTCATAATCGGAGCCCTCCAATCTGTAATTGGGATGCACAATACTTCCAAAGCGGGGATCTGCACAGCTGCTGGCTGCGCTAGCTCTTCATAGAAAGCACCCTCCGGATGGTCCCCCGCCCCTGCTGCGGCCTTAGCTAGAATATCTACAAGTTGATTCTCTGCACGGGGGATACTCCGAACTGTAAATCCTCTAAACGCTGCTTCGGCCTTGCGGATTTCTGCAAGGTATTGTGCTAGATGTGGATTCTTCGTCTGAAAGCTTTTATCAACATGCCCTGCGACGACTTGGGAATCTGCCTTAATTACTATCCTTGCAGCTCCAAGTGCTTTGGCCTTTCGAAGACCTAGTAGGATTCCTTCGTACTCGGTGATATTATTAGTGGTTCTGATGTTGAGCCTCGCAGAATACATGGCCTTCTGCCCTGATGGTGAGATGATGACGGCCCCTGCTCTGGCACCGGATGCTTCATAAGCTCCGTCAGAAAATATTGTCCACAAACCTTCGGAGGGTTCTTCTAGGGCCCAAATGGCAGATGGAGTCCACTCTACTACAAAGTCGTCTATGATTTGAGATTTAATAGTTGTTCTTGCCGTGAAGGAGATTCCGAAGGGTGCCAATTCGACCGCCCATTTCCCAATTCTGCCCGTAGAATCTTTGTTTCAGAGCATATCTCCGAGAGGATACGATGTAGGGACGATCAGGTTATGCGCCAAGAAATAATGTCTTATCTTTCGCGAGGCCATTACTAGGGCGTAAGCAAATTTTTCAAGCTTGGAGTATCTGATCTTAGCTCCGGACAAAGCCTCCGATACGAAATAAATTGGGTTCTGCACCAGTTTCCCTTTAAGCTCAACTTCTCGGACCAACACTGCGCTCACTGCTGAACCTGTAGCTGCAAGATAGAGGAGCAATGTTTCTTCTGGAAGGGGAACAGTCAAAGTTGATAGTCTGCCGAGGTATGCTTTTATATCATCGAAGCTCTTCTGGCACTCCGGTGTCCAGTTGAAACTTTCGGACCCCTTTAGTGCCTTGAAAATTGGGAGGCTCCGCTCCGCTGACCTGGATAGGAACCTGCTGAGTGCTGCGAGCCTTCCTGCTAGCTTCTGCACTTGCTTCAAATTCTCTGGTTGAGCCATCCTTTGTAGCGCGCTTATTTGTGTTGGGCTAGTTTCGATTCCCTTGCTCGACACTAAGTACCCTAGCAGCTTTCCTGCTTGTGCCCCGAATATACATTTTTCCGGGTTGAGGCGTACTCCACATGCTCGGAGGCTCTCAAATGTTTCAGCTAGGTCCAAGCTATGCCGGTGCTTTTGAGCACTTTTTATTACAATATCGTCCATATAGGCTTCGACATTGCGACCTATCTGATGACCTAGTGCCTTAGCTATTAAGCGTGAAAAGGTGGCTCCGGTGTTCCGTAAGCCAAAAGGCATTCTTACATAAAAAAATACTCCGGAAGGAGTTATAAAACTTGTCTTGGCTTCATCTTCACGCTTCAGCCATACTTGATGGTACCCAGAATAAGCGTCGAGGAAGCTTAGCATCTCAGAGCCGGCTGTGGAATCCACCAGTTGATCTATTCGGGGCATTGGGTAGGGGTCTCGCGGGCATGCTTTATTTAATGAAGTGAAGTCAATAGACATGCGCCATTTGTTCGAGTCCTTCTTTCTTACAAAAACAGGGTTAGCCAACCACTCGGTATGGGCTACTTCCCTGATGATGCCAGCCTTTAACAATTTTTCTACTTCTGCCTTGGCGAGGCTTGCTCTTTCTGCTGATAGCTTGCGGAGCCCCTGGCGCACTGGCTTGGCCTTCGGGTTGACGAGCAGACCATGCTCGATGATGCTTCGATCGACCCCGGGGATGTCTTCGTCGGTCCAAGCAAAGATGTCCAGATTTTGCTCGACGACTGCTTCTAACGAAGCAGCTATCTCCCCGGGGATAGCCCTTTGCCGAATTGCACTGGACATTCTTTGCCATTTTTCGAAATTATTCTTGTCTCGACATCGCCTTCTGGGCTTGGCTTGAGCGAGGGCCCCTTCGAAGAGTTCGAGGCCTCCGGCACTTTTTCGAGGCTTTCCGCCACATTGTGTACTTGCTGGGAGTCCAATGGCTGTCCATGGCCATACTCCGTCCTCCGGACTACAGCTTGGTCTCTTGAAATAGTAAGTACTCCACCTTGCGTGGGCATTTTGAGACAAAGGTAATTATGGTGAGCTATAGCCCCGAACTGATTTAGCATCCCTCGGCCGAAGATCGCATTGTAAGCATACGGGGCGTCGACCACATCGAAGATCACTTCTTCCACCCTGGCCAGAGGCCCCTCTCCGAAAGCAACCTCAAGGCCTATCTCGCCGAGGGCATCGAGAGGCGGTCCTGAAAACCCTTGAAGTGGCCGGGCTGCTGGAAGCAGGTGCTTCCGGGGTATGCACATCTGGTCGAAGGCCTGGACGAAGAGTATATCTGCGGAGCTCCCGCCATCTACCAGGATCCTTCGGACCTCCACTCCGGCTATATCAGCCGAAATGACCAAGGGGTCAGCATGGGGAAACTTCACCCCCGCTGCATCGCTGGTAATAAATGAAATGGGCACGTGAGACCACTCTGGCATCCCCTCAGCAGAACTAGAGGTCCCAATGTGTCCGACTTCGCGGACGTACTCGCGCCGCTGCCTCTTGGACATGCTTCTGAGGGTCCCTCCCCCGGAGATGGGCAGGACCACTCGTTTGCCGTGGTCTTGCGGATCTTCTTGCTTTGGTGGTGGCATGATGTTGGCCACCGGAAGCCGCATGGGGGCTTCGAAGGCACCGGCTCGGGCTACGGTTTGCACCGGCTCTGACCGTGCCGATGGTGGGGCTCGATCTAAAGTACCTCGCCCGGTACTTCGTTCAAGGTAGTCGCCCCGAAGGGCCAACACAGCCTTGCAATCCTTCGTGTCATGGCTCCTATTGTCGCCATGCACACAACAGAAAAAACTCTAACGCTTGCCAGGCGCCCTTTCTTGAGGTTTCGGTGGTCCGGCCTTGAAATTCTTCACCTGCTGGAAGTTGGCAGGCACCTTCGGAATGGAAGGTGCAATATTTAGCACCTCCGAGTGAAAATGCTTCTTTCCCCGCTTGTGCTCGTTGAAGCGGTTGTCTTGAGGAGGCTGCAGCGAAGCGGAGGCTTCGGGCTCCATCTTGACTTCTCGGAGGGTGGACGATGGTGCTTCAGCTCGCCACAAGCATCCTTCCTCCGCCTTGGCATACTGTTCGAAGTATGCCATCAGCTGTGCCACAGACGTCACCGGCTTCTGGTGGAGTTTGCTGAGGAGGTAGGGGTTGAACACCCCTTCGCGGGCGGCGTCGACCACCGAAGATGTAGACAAGCCCTTGATTTGTGATTTGGTGTGGGCGAAGCGCGTGAAGTACTCTCGGAGTGTTTCTCCCACCCGCTGCTTAACCTGGAACAAGCTTCCCGTGGACATCGGGGCCACAAAGGTGCCTTGGAAGTTGCTCACAAATTTCTTCTTCAGTTGCTCCCAGGAGCTGATCGATCCTGGCTTCAGGGACCAAAACCAACGGAGCGCTACCCCTTCGAGAGCGAGGGGGAAGCATTTTGCCATAGTGCTTCGCACCCCTCCACTCGCTTCTATTGCCAGGGCATATGACCGAGCGAACTCTCCAGGGTCCGACCCCCCAGAGTACTTATGTAACTTGGAGGCCTTGAACCTGGGGTCAAAAGGCACCCTTTGCAAGTCGGAGTGCAGCGGAGATTCGTCATCGAAAGACGCATTCTCTGCCTCCTCCGGGACTTGGGCAGCTTCTGGGAGGTTGCGGGCACCACCATCCTGAGGCTCTTCTGGAGTTTTGGTGGAGGCTTGAGTGCGAAGGCGATCGGCGGCCTCTTGCCTCCACCGGGCTACTTCCTCTTGAAGCCTGGCTAGTTGTGTAGCCTCGGTTCCAGGAAGGCCTTCATCTTCATCGGAGGGCGCCTCCGGATCGCGGGAGCTGACATAATCAGTCTGAAGCTCCGTAGGGGGAGCTCGAGGGCCCCAGGGTGCTCGGCGCCCAGTGGTCTCGGTGGGAATTGCTGGAGTAGTTGAGGGTCCGGCTCCTGTAGTCCGAGGGGACCTTCCGAGGGGACCCGAAGTCTGGCTACGCTTCGGAGGCATAGATAGTCACGAAGTGGTTTTGGAGACGGAGGACTTCGACCGAATTGGGAAGTCAATCAAAGGCCTTCGGGCTGCACTAAGAAGCCCTTAACTAAAGGGTGCGCGGAATCCTGAGACTCCGAGGCTCCCTCCGAAAGTGCTCTTCGAAGTGCAGTCAGCAACAGAGAACAAGCTTTTAGGACTTGGTTCCCCACGGACGGCTCCAACTGTTGGCGTAAAAGTTACACCAACAGGTTCTTTGAGATCAAGAACGAACAAACAAGGAGTTTGAACCTTAGGACTACCTTGAGCCTCCGAGATGGATAACAGATCAAGTAGTTCGAAATAGTGTATTGACTAACTTGTTCCAGCGGTCCCTTTTACATGGTACGGAGGGGGTATTTATAGGTAAAAAAGCATAAGGAAAAGACCTAATTACCCCTAAATTACAACCAACATAGTGGAACCTATTCGGTACCAGGAACAAGGTTATAAAAGGTAAAGTACTACAAGATAGATGGATAAGCAGGACATCCCATCAATCTTGTCCTTCGGCTTCGGGGCTTTCATATTCCATTCGAGGAGTGCTTCGAGGCTTCGCATCGCTGCACCCTTCGGCCTGGCGACTCAGCCTCCGAACGGCTGCTCACCATCTTCAGAGTTCTTCTCAGCCTTCAAAGTATTAATCTTTAAGCCTTGGAAATGGAGTAATTTCCCCAACACAAACAAACCCTAACCTCCATCTTTCTTCTTGAACAACCAGAGCGATTCCATGGCGAAGACAAGTTTCAAAGTGCCCGGGGCGGCTTCGGCCCTATCCCGGCAACAAGTTGCGGCCGCGGCAGCAGCAGCGACAGCGGCAACACCTTCAGTTGTGGTGGCTCCGACAGCAGCAGCAGCAAGAATGGCGGCGCCACCAAGGAATCCCCCAAATGTTGGTCCTCACGTACTTCTTCTGGCATGATCGAAGTATTCAGACCAATCTTATCAACTGGGGCCATCTACCTATAAGAGGGAGTCGCTAGCAGCAGCAATAGAAGGAAAAATTAGTTCGGAGATCATAGTCTGTAAACCTGGAAAGGAAGCCGTTCCTTTGGCAAGGCCTGGAGAAGTGGTAGTCTTCGAAGCTTTCTTCGAAGTAGGATTAGGGCTTCCGGCAGTCGACTTCCTGTTGAAGGTACTGGATTTATTCCATGTCACCCTCCCCCAACTCTCTCCGAACACAATAGCGCGCCTTGCCATCTTCGGATGGGCATTGCGAGCTGAAGGCTGCGAAGGAAGAGCAGAGATCTTCGCAGCACTGCACAGGGCATCTTGCCAACCCAAGACTTACGTAGGCTCCGGAGGTGAAAAGATCGTGGTGGCCTTCGGGAGCATCAACTTCCGACTTCGGGATGAGTATACTCTAAGATTTCCAGCGAAGGCCATCAATGTCGGATGGTACACAGATTGGATCCTTCGGTGGTTTTATGCCAAAGTTGGGGCAGGGAGCTGTCTGGCCAGACCCCTACAGGACATAAACTTCTGAAGGGAAGCCCTTGTTCACCTGGATCCAGACCAGCTCGAAGCTCGCCTCAGCCTGCTTCAAAGAATTAGTCGTCGCCTGAGCATGCGGGACCTAGCGAAGGAGTTCATCGGACTTCAGATTCCTCCTCTGATGGCCAACTGGCCTATCACCTTCGAAGAAGATCCGGTGAGCGGCCTCTGAAAAATCTCTTCGAACTCGAGCCCTGCAGGTAACTTCGAAAATAACATGTTTTATAGATATTTGTTTGATGAAATGACTAATGCCAACTTATCTTTCAGCTTCTCTAACTCCCATGACTTCGGAGCAAATTGTTCGAGCTTCGGAGAAGATTCTGGGAATTCCAACTCCGGCCGAGAAGGAATGGAGAGTAAAGCTAGTAGGTAACTTGGAGCGACTAAACCGAGTGTGGGGTGTACTCGGAGTTGCTCCCCCTCCTATTCCGGACTGGGTACCTTTAGAGCAAGGACCGAAGAAAAGGAAAGTGGAAGCCGGGACTTCAGCTCCTGTCAAGACTCCGTCAAAGAAGGTAGCCCGAAAACCAAAAACTGTGGCGCCTTCAAGTCCGGTGGTTTCGGTCTCCGATTCCTCTGAGGAAGAAGGAAGAATCCTCGTCGACCTGATTGACAAGGACGAAACACGGGCAGATGCAAGCACTAGCGATGCTGCAAATGCGTCGGATGTTCCGAGCAGCTCCGGGCAGGCTGGGACTTCTGCAGTCCAGCCAAACTTGCCACGTGATGAAGCCCTTGTGACTGAAAGCAGAGTCGAGGTTGCTGCTGATCCAGCTTCGATTCCGGACGAAGTGGTGACCGTAGCTCCAAGAGAAGCTTCGATAGTCAACCCTTCGGTTTTAGGCTTCGAATCGAACGAACACTTCGAAGTGGCCTTCGACCCTCTGAGTAGCCCTGTACTCACTCGCCGATAGGACTTCAGGAGGTAAACTTCGCATGAACCCTTTGTTCCTTTTTCCAGCAAAATTATGCAATACATAATACCTTGGTTTTGGCAGGGTCCACTCCTATGGAGGTGACTCCTCCCGAAGATATCGCTCCTTGGGCCTCGACCTCTCCGACGCCGATTCCAGAAGTCGCACATATGGGACCTGGAAAAGGTAAAGGCAAAATGGACCCCTTCCCTGCTCCGAATTCATGGTTAACTCCGTCTGAATCAACAAACAGAGGTCAATCTATGGAGGGGGGCCAATCTACCGAGGTCTCTGAAGATGCGGCGCAGCGCTCCGACCCCTCGCCGAATAAAGACCATCAGAGGGCCTTGTCCATGCTCCCCCTCCTAGCTCCTTTCTTGGAGCGAAGGACCGGACTACGGGCCCTGATGGAGCCTTTGGATCGAGCCAACCGCGAAGTTGGGGAAACAGACTTGGTGGCCATCCTTAGCGAAGCTGAGGGTTTGGAGCTCAATGCCGCCTTCGAACGGGCAGCATACCAGGTATGAAGTATCTGCAAAACAAGATTAATTTCAACTTACAAATAGTTTCTAACCTTGTTTCTTTCTCTTTGCAGCAAATAGTCTTGGCTCGAGCCACAACTGTCTCGAACGAGCGCGGAGGTCTTCGTCTTCAGGAGAAGGTTACTTCTCTTCAGAGGAGTCTTAATGTCTCCGAAGTTCGAGTTTCCCGCTTGGACAAAATGGTTTCAGCGGAGAGGAGGGCCAAACAGAATCTGGAGGCTACAAATAAAAATCTCGAAGCACGCTAGAAAGAAAGAATGCGGGTGGAGCACGCTTCAGCGGGGGCTGATCTAGTTAAGCTCCAAGAAGATAAAGCTAAAGCTGCAGAGGAGGCTAGCAATTTACTTAGCCAGAAGAGTTCTCTAGCTACGGAGGCAGCTAGGCTCTCTGTTGTAGTGGATGCACTAACTGCGTCAAAGGATGCTTTGATTGAAGATAAGGTGAAATCGAAGAAGGTAGCTGCGGAGGTTTTCAACAATCTCTTAGGCGTTCTAGAGTACTTCGGTACTCTTTGGACACTACCTTTGAGCGACAACGTCTCCCTGGTTTGACGGCTACAGATGATCCAAGGAGTCGTGAAGATGATGAAGTCACTAGACATTCGGTATGGAGAAATCTCCAGCCAAGTGGCTGCTCTCGGAGTACTTCGCTACTACGAAGATCTGGGCTATCGATAACACCGGAATCGAGGGCGGCTCCCATTAGCTTAGATGAGAACCAACTTCTAAATCCTTCCAAGGATGTGGCCGTAGCTTGGCAGGCCTTCCAAGCTTCATGGAGAGCCAAAGGTCGCACTACGATCAAGGCTTGGATTGATGAAGGGCATCGCCAGAAGCAAGCTCGATCTCAAGCCTCGAGCAGCCAGCCTCCGCCAAACCCGCAGGTCTATATTTGTTTTAGGATCCCGACTATGTAAAAAATCATGCTTTCATACATTATGAATGAAAATTTACTTATCATGTTTTTAGGCTTCTCAACCTCGTATGGATGATGTCGAAGTGTTAAACGTTACCGAAGAACTCCGCCTGCTATGGGCTACCTTTGATCTTTTAAAACTTCATAAGCGACCTCAATTTTTGATTCCTCGAGATAACTCCGGTGCAATTGCACCCGAAATATGTAAAGATATATTATCTTATATTATAGAGGAAGAAAAAGAAGTTAACTTGGAAACTTCATCTTCTGAAGACATTGCGTGGTCCGAGGATGAAGGTACTGCTGAAGAACAAGGGAAAAAGCCTGAAGAACTTCGGAGCTGGGAAAGAAGCCCCGGACGGCTTCGAACTTGGGCTGAACTTCAACAGGAACAAAAAGATTTTAGAGCTTCAAAGGGAAGTAGAAGAGTTAAACGCAAGGTTATTAGAACTCCAAGCTCTGGAACTAGTCGTTCCAACCTTAGTAGTAGCTCTAGAGATCAAAGGGGTCTTCGATTTCTTCTTGGCATAGACATAGATTTTTCATGATGTAATTGTAATCTATTCGGATAATAAAGATTGAATTTCTAAAATTGTCTCCCTGCTTCCCAGCCCCTCTTTGGGCATAAGCAACTTCGCGTTATACTCGAAGATGGTTAGGCGCAAAGAAAAACTTAGGAGTACAATTTTGGAGGCTCAGAGCCCCTCAGCAACTTATAGATTGATTAAAATCTTATAAAATGCTTGACTACTTGGAGTCGTAAAAGTGATAGCTTAGTACTTTTTGTTTGAAAGAAGTCACTTCGGACAAGCTTTCTGGACATTTCAATGTCCCAAACGATTGGTCACTTTGGACTCTTTTCACAGATGTTTGAAGCTTATTAGCTCAAACTCTGTTTTGTTTTGGCCTCCTTCGGCTCTTTTTGCGAATGCTATCAAACCGATGGATTGGAATTCGCAATGGTCTCTTTGGACTCTTTTTACGGATGCTTTCAAGCCGGAGCTTGGAATCCGCATTATTTGGTCTCCTTCAACTCTTTTTACGGATGCTTTCAAGCCGGTGGCTTGGAATCCATTTTTTTCAGTGACTTTCCCACCTCATCGGAAGCTTCGAACCAGTGGTTCGAAGTCCGAAAAAATGATTCAAATTAATGACACTTCCCTCCCAGCCAACTTCGTTCTTCCAATGCGTCCACTAGAAGTAGGAAGTGTTTGGGGGGTAGGCATTATCTGAATCATGAACTTTATTAATTCGGAAGGTGTTTACAAATGATTACAAGGAGCCCCTATGCGAAATATCACTTTAAGTGCTCTGCATGCCATATATGCGCTAACTCTTCGCCTTCCAAATTAGCTAACTTAAAAGAACCAGGGCGCCCTGAGCGGACAATTATGTATGGACCTTCCCACTTATTTCCTAATTTCCCTGGCGCTATAATACTTCGGAAAACAAGATGACCCGGCTTAAGTTCATTAATCTTGACCTTCGGGTCGAACCAAGTCTTCGTCTACTACTGATACTTTGACAAATTGGCGACATCTCGAAGTCTTGTCTCTTCTGTTAAATCAATCGAAGTTTGCCTTTCTGCTTCTATTTCCGGTTCGGTGCTGCGAAGAGATCCTCCTTTGACCTCCGTTGGCATCATAGCTTCGTCTCCGAATAGTAGTCTGAAGGGAGTGAAACCCGCGGATCTCGTTTGAGTGGTCGGATGGACCATAGAATCTTCGGGTGCTCCTCGGTCCACAATCATTTTGCCAATCCTACTATTCTTCAATTCAGTCCTAACAAGATATTGCCATTGGCTCTTTCAACAACTCCATTAGACTGAGGATGTCTTACTGCAGCATAGCATAGTTGTATGCCGAGATCTTCACAAAATTTTCTAAAGGGCTCTACATCAAATTGCGTCCCATTGTCAACTGTGAGTTGTCGAGGCACTCCGATCTGGCAAATGATATTTTTTATTCGAAGTGATAACTGTTAGGGGCTCTACTTCGACCCACTTTGAAAAATACTCAATTGCTACCACTGTGAATTTCAAATTTCCTTTTGCTACCAGGAAGGGGTCAATAAGATCCATGCCCCATCTGGTCATGGGCCATACTGGAGCAATGACTTGAAGAGTTGTTGGCGGGCGATGACTTCTTCTTCCCATCCACTGACAACCTTGGCAAGTGCGGACTAAGTTCTCCGCATCAGCTACTATTGTAGTCCAATAAAGCCACTGACGAAGTGTTTTTCCTACCAAAGCTCGAGGAGCCAAATGGCTACCGCAAAGTCCTTCATGAATTTCTCGAAGAATTTCTTGACCTTCGGCTTGAGATATACATCGGAGTAGAGGAGAACATACTCCGGCCTTATACAAAATATCGTAGATTACATGATAATTTCGAATTCTAAGTTTCAACCTCGAAAGTTGTGGCCCTTCAGACAAATTTGCTTCTCCTTGCAACAATTCCGCAATTGAACTTCGCCAATCTGTACTTGGAATGCAAAGGACTTCCACAGAAGGGATCTGTGGCACCGAAGGTGTACTGAGTTCTTCGTAAAAAGCCTCTTCTGGATTGTCCATAGCTCCGGCTGCAGCTTTTGCCAAGATATCAGCTTGCGCGTTTTCTGCTCTGGGTATACACTGAATGGAAATCCCTTTAAATGTTGCTTCAATCTTGCGGATCTCCTCCAAATATTTTGCAAGTTGTGGATGTCGAACTTGAAAACTTTTATCTACGTGCCCTGCTACAATTTGAGAATCTGTTCTAATAACAACTCTTGTAGCCCCTAAAGCACATGCCTTTCGAAGTCCTAACAAAATTCCTTCATACTCCGCTGTATTGTTGGTAGACTTAAAGTTGAGTCTTGCGGAGTACATTGCCTTTTGCCCTGAAGGCGAGATTATCACTGCTCCGACACCTGCTCAGATGCTTGGAAAGCTCCATCGGAGTATATCATCCAAATTCCTTCGCTTGGCTTCTCCGGAGCGCATGCTGTAGGGGGAGTCCACTCTGCCACAAAATCTGCCAACACTTGTGACTTAATTGCTGTCCTTGCCACGAAGGAGATACCGAAGGGTGCTAATTCAACAGCCCACTTCCCAATTCTTCCTGTGGAATCCTTACTTTGGAGCATATCTCCCAAGGGATATGAAGTTGGTACAATTACATTATGCGCCAAGAAATAATGCCTTAACTTCCTCGAAGCCATTATTAGAGCATAAGTGAACTTCTCAAGCTCGGAATATCTGGTTTTTGCTCCGGACAATGCTTCGGATACAAAATAGACTCGATGTTGCACCAACTTTCAATTGAAATCAACGTCTCTAACAAGGACTGCACTGATAGCAGAGCCAGTAGCTGCAAGGTAGAGGAGTAGGGTTTCGTCCACAATAGGCACCGTGAGTGTAGTGAGGTTACTGAGTTAATTCTTAATATCTTCGAAGCTTTTTTGACACTCCGGTGTCCATGCAAAATCTTTGGACCCTTTCAATGCTTTAAAAATGGGCAAACTTCTCTCCGCAGACCTTTCCAAGAATCTGCAAAGTGCTGCAAGACGACCAGTCAGCTTTTGTACTTGCTTTAAATTCTCCGAAGGAGCCATCCTTTGCAGCGCAGTTATTTGAGTGGGGCTAGCTTCGATCCCCCTGATTGAAACTAGATACCCTAACAATTTTCCAGCCTGAGCCCCGAAGGCTATTGAATGTGGCCAGTGACGAGCGGGGGCGGTGGTGATCTTCGGTTCAATGGCGATGGGGGTACTCCAATGGTCTTCCGGATGATCGGAGATGCGGCCAAGGTCCGTGGAGGTCCGAGGAACACAACAGTGTCGATGGCAAGGGTGGAGAGGTCCTTAGGTGATGGTGAACGGTGGCTGGAGTACGGACAGGGGTGGTGGCGCAAAAAGGCTCGCTAGGGTGCTCTGGTACGTGCGGGTTGGCGATTTTGTGATGCTTGGAAGCGGAGAGGGGAGAGGGTTTAAATAGGGGCATCGGGCAATGTTAAGAGGGCGCGATTGGGGGAAGCCAGGGAGCAATGGCTCCTTAACACTAGCGAGCTTAGCACTCACGATGGTACACTGGACCGGGACAGGATCGCGTGTGATTTAATGGGGGAATTAATCTCCGGATGGCGGGGAATTAATTTGCGGGCTCAATTTGAGGGGAGGGGACCAGCGGCAGTGGAGTGGGGGGCTAGGGTTTCGGCAGGCGAGGGGGGAGGGATTTGGGGGTGATTCCTACGAGGAAGAAAAAGCTGACGGGTGGGCCATGGTGGTCAGTGGGCATGAGCGGTGCAGTGAGTGATGTAGATAGCGCCGACAGGTGGGGCCTGTGCGTGGAAGAGAGGAGCGGGGCCTGAATACGGGGGATGGTGCCGACTGGCGGGGGCCGGGAGTCAGTGAGGGAAGAGAGGAAGATGGCGCTGACATGAGGGTCTCGCATGTCAATGAGGCCTGGGTGGGTTAGTGGGTTGGGCCGGCCTAGAGAGAGGGAAAGGAGGGGAGCGGCCCAATATGGTTTAAAATTCTTTTCCAATAAAATAATTCCAGAAATTCACTTATAAAATATGAGCCTTCAAGAAAAGTTATAAAAATTTGTGAAAACTCTCAAAAATATATTTTGGCATTATGAATCTAACATAAATTTCTCAAGTGAAAATTTGTTTTATTTATTCATGTTTTTATTTATTTGGACATTTCAAGTTTGTTGAAAAATTAAAAATAATACTTTTCCTGTCAAAAATAATTTTTCCCAAAATTTTTATTCAGTTGCCTCTTTTGGTCCAAACCTAACTGATTGAGTTTGGTCAAATAAAATGTTTTATTACTTCATTTCATTTTTACTTAAGGTTTTCCAATTAATTCAACCATTTCATTATCCAAAATCAATTTATTCATTTAAAAATTTTATTTTCTCCAATTTATTAATTTTAGAAAATTCAGGGTATTACAGGATCTGAGGGGGAAACAATCGTTGGCGTAAAGGTGAGTAATATCCCGGCATCAAATCGAGGATGGGCCAACGGCAGAGGCAAATCCGAGGGATAGGGTTTTGGCCGGAGATCTCGGGGGTGACGGCAACACGGGAAAGATGAATCTGACAAGACAGGGCCACTATTAGTGGCGGGTGCGGCGCGAGAGAGAAACGGTCAGCGCCAACAGGTGGACCAAGGCGCATGCGCTGAGGAGGAAGGAGGCTAACAGTTGGGCTAGGCCTCAAGCACGAGGCAGATGGCGTCGATAGGCGGGCTCCACTTGTCAGTTTGAGGGTGCGGAGGTAAATGCGCTAGGCCGGCCATGGAGGGAGAAGAAGGGTATGCAGCCCATTACTGTTTAGAATTCATTTGTGAATAAAAATAATTGTTGAAAATAGTTTAAAAATTAAGAGATACTTGCAAAGGCTATAAAAATTTGTAAAAATTCTCAAAAATATGTGTTGGTCTTAAAAACATATTATAAATTTCTTAGATCTAGATCATGATTATTTCTCTAGATTTCTATTTATTTGGACATTTTAAGCTTTATTGAAAATCAATAATAATAATTTTCCAGAGAAATTATATTTATTAATTTATTTTTACCTTTAAAATTTTGGGGTGTTACACAAGTAGTTGTCGAGCTTCATCTGTAGATTTAACAGGAGCCAGACACCTTCATCGAGGTTTAGAAGCACCAATCTCAGTGTTGTGCCATGATTGAGGATATGGAGTCCATTGAAGCAACCTGATGTGGTGTCTGGTGCCCCTTCCACTTTATCACCGGCCGATCGGGTTGAAGTGGGTAACAAGGTGACAAAGAACACCTTTGGTGAGGTGGTCAAGCACAAGGCATGACTCGTCACGAAGGGATACATCGAGCAGCTAGGCATTGACTTCAACGAGGTATTCACACTTGTGGCCTGCATCAAGTCAGTGCGGCTCTTGTTGGCGCTCGCCACCTAGGACGCATGGTCGGTGCACCATATGGACGTGAAGTATGTGTTCCTCAATGGGGAGTTGGTTGAGAAGGTCTATGTCAACCAGCCTCCTGATTTCATCATCGAGGGTCATAAAGACAAGGTGTTGCGCTTAGACAAGGCACTCTACGGACTTCATCGGGCACCACGCGTGTGGAACACCAAGCTCGACGATATGCTGGTGGCACTCGGATTCAACCACAATGCATCAGAGCACGCTGTCTATGCTCGTGCCAAGGGTGCTTCTCAGTTGCTGGTGGAGCTCTATGTCGACGACCTCATCATCACCAGGAATGACGCCACTAATATTGCAAAGATCAATAAGGAGACGAGTGCCAACACTACTACAAACATGAACTATAGTGGCGTTGGACGATTTCACTATAGTGGCGAGCCATTAGAGGCCCACCACTATAGTGGTTGGGGCTGACGCCAGCACCAGTGCCCACCACTACTGTTGGTACACTAGTGGTCATCGGTGCTAGCGTCAGCCCCACCTACCACTAGTGTACTAACAGTAGTGGAGGGCGGGGCTGACGCCAGCACCGACCGCCACTAGTGTACCATCAGTAGTGGCGGGTGGGGATGACGCCAGCAAATGGCCCACCACTGCTATGCTATCCACCACTAATGTGCTGATGACATCATAGGGGACCGCCACTACTATTCTGGCTATAATAAATACACACCTTCTTCCTCCCTGAGCCTAAGGCTACCGGAGTTCTCGATTTCATCCGTACAATGGCGACACAGAACTAGAAAGTGGAGGGGGAGGCTTTGTTTTCGTTTATTTTCAAAGATTTCATTCTAGGAGGTAAATCCATATCGAATATCACATTTATTTTGTCTTTAATCAAGTATATAATGAATTATTAGATTTTTACTAATCTAGGGTTTGTTCATAGAAATTTTCCAATATTCTTCCATTTATAGTGTTTCTTTCTCACAAATGAACAAATATGACCCTCACAATTATTCATGACTTGTATACATTTTTACCTTGTTTTAATCTCTTTTTAGTTTAATTTATGATTATATATCTAGATCTATGTTGTTAGGACAGAGAAACAAATGTAGTTAATTTATTTAATAAATTTTTCGTTCTATTTAATACTATTACTCCTTTATAATTAACAAGGTTTACATAGTTTCAATTAAAGTATTTTTAATTAATGTTGTTAGGAGAGAGAAATCAATATACTTTTAATTTAAAAATTACTAAGATTAATTATAATGAATAGGTAGCCTTTTATTAATATTTTTTTCAAAAATAATATGTTTTAGATGGAGCGCAGGTCCTAGATGTACTCGTCCAACAAGGGAGATGTGGTGTCATATTTTAACCGAGTAACTGAATTTATTGAAGCTACCGCACAATATGCTTCCCGTCAGAGTGAAGTGGCAATATATTATCTTTGTAAAGTTCATAAGAATGAAGCGATGTATACGTGTTCAGATCATGAAACCATACGTTTTCACTTTGTTGAAAAATGTCTTCGGGAAGAACTACTATATTTGGACCAAACACGGTGAGATAAGTGAAAACCCTCCTGATGATTCTGATGTGCCGCAAGATGCTCATCAACACAGAATAGGTTGTGATCATACATCCGACATAACACATGATATTAATCAACATGATGATGATGATGCCTGATGAGGACATCCCAGCACATGGTCCTATCACTGGTCCGATCACCGTGCATAAAGATTTGATCGCTATCACCGGTTATAAAGGTTCGATCACTCGCAGTCGCTCAAAGACGCTACACCATCAGGTTAATTCGCTCCTTCACACCATTGATGTAACTAATGAGAATTGTTTACTACCTAAATCATGTACTTTGATCTTGCTCAATTTCACACATGAAGCTATGAAGCACCAAGACCTGATTGAAGAGCACGGAGCACAACAAGAGCCGATCGGAGATCCAGGCTGACAGGCTGACAGAAGGCCCCACTTGTGAGCGTCACCACGGTTATAATACTGAGAGACGGGTGCTCTATGACTAATAGTTGGAAAGGCCATCAAGTCAGCTTTCACACCCAACAAACCATTCGTCTTTTGGAGTTCCCAAGCTTGAGTTATGGCTAAACCATTGAAAAGTGGTCCAGCAGTCAAACAAAAGCGCGAGTTCACAAGACAGCCTCTTGAATACTCCACCAGCTAGTTTCACACCCTCCCTGCGTGGAGAGCACGACTCATACTCATCTAGGAGGGTTGTTCCTTGTATAAATACCCCTGCTAGGCCTCTCAAACTGAACTTTTGATCATTTGATAAACCTACCTCTATGGTATATTGCAGCCGAGCTGCTTGAGTGTCTACTCACCCGTGTTCTTGCAAGTTCATCGTGCGCTTGTAAGAAAGATCTCTCTGAGATCCCCCATTTCGTGCTTACGGCTTCCGGTTCGGCCTCACTGTATTGTGTGGATTGGTCCTGGCTTGTGGTTCTGCGATCGTTCGGAGATTGATTCGAAGTCCTCGTGGTTTCGGTACCTCTCTCCTCATCGCTTCACTGCAGCCAAACCTTGAGACAGGTATAAAGCTCCCCTAATCCATGCTTGTCGGCTTCCAGTTCGGCTGCACCGGCCTATCGGATTAGTTCCCCGCTGTTCGCAGCAAGTTACCTGCTATTCGCAGCAAGTTATCGTGTTCGAGATTCTATACTGCCGTGAAGATCGGGCCACCCCAAGGTCGAGTCCTCACCATTTGGTATTAGAGCTTCAGTTGTCATGGTAGAATCTTTACCCTTCATTATCTCTGATTTGATTTATCCATCACTTGTTCGCTTGGTTTTTTTCCCATCCTAGAGTCCACAAAACTGCCACACAAAAAAAAATTCGAGCCCTTGTTGGTACTGTTTTTCTTGTGTTGCTTGCACTCATCTTGTTGTTGGTCACCATTGTGTTTTCTAGCACTATGTTCTTGTCTGTTCATCTTCCGCACCCCTATAGATATCATCTTGTGTTTGCTGAAAAAAAGAACAAAAAAAGAGAGATATTAAAGAAAAAGAGTCAAAAAAGAGGACACTGAAAGGGGCTAGATTGCGGATCATGTTGCTGAAAAATTTCAGATCCAAAGGTGTAAGTTTGTGGTACTTGTGACAACAACGTTTCGCATCTTTTGAGTGCTCGCACACTGGAATTTTCAGTACCAAAAGCCCTCCTTGAACAGCCACCTATAGCTCCACAAAAACCCGAAACCGTACTTGTGTCTTGTTCATTTTTCAGTGTTCCTTGTTCAAGCGGCGAAGCCCTGCTTCTGTGTTCATTTTTCTGCTTGAGCTTGTTGCATACCTCGCTAGTTTTAGTGCAACGAAGCCTGTCTAGGCGAAGTGTGTTTTGTGCGAAGTGTGCTTGTCAGTGTGCATTCGCTCTGTGTAACAGGAGGTGAGACCTCGCTGCTTACTAGCGAAGCCCTGATCGAAGCTCGTGTTTTTATCGTGTCTAAGTCCCTAGCGAAGTCTGTTAGTGTGCGTTTAGACCTTCGTGTACGAAGCACAGCACCAGTTGCTGCTGCCAAGTACTTGGTCGAAGTCCGCAGAGGGTCGTCCACTCTTGCGAAGGGTGAAGTGCGAAGCCTGCTCGAAGCACCCTGTGTGCGGAGCCTGCACTGACTTAGCAGAATAGATTTTCGAGGGTTGTGACTGGAGCAAAGTCTTCTTGGCTTCGAACTCTTGCTCTTGCGAAGCCTGTGTTCGGAGTTGTCAAAACACCTCCGAACCAAACCTTCGAAGGTAGTGTTCGAAGCCTGTTCCGCAGAAGACAGAACTAAAACCGATGGCTAGTTTTTAGCCCGAAATTTTTTAAAAGCTCCCATTCACCCCCCCTCTGGTCGCCGTTTTCGGTCCAACAGGTACCTTCGACGTCTGGTGCAAAGGGTCCCGCCGAAGGGTGCCTTCGGCGCTCGGACTAATCTAGCTGAAGGTGGGCTTCGAATAGATCTCGACGCGACAATCACCTCCGAACAGCGGGGTTCGGCGCGAAGTCTCTGATATGATAAAATAAACCGAACGCAACGCATTGGCGTGACTTCGTTTGACGCTTGGTACGAATGTGGCAAAGCCTGTCGTGACGAAGCCTGTTGCGAAGCGTGCTGGCGCGCGGGACTCAGTCAAACCGACAGCAGCATGACGGTCCGACACAGGTAGTCGAAGCAGTATTTTCGCCGAGGTGTGTTCTGGAAGACTCCAAAACCAATCTCTTGGCTCCGGACACCTCCGGCGAAGTGGCTACAAGAGTGGAAACCTACAACGTAACAGAAATCAAATACCAATTCGTCCTAAAGACCGAATTGTGCTAAGTGTTGTACTAGGGGGCAAAGGTAGCAATCTGTTACGCAGATTAGCGGATACTTCACAGGCGAAGTAACAAGGATTACCACTATTCTGAAGTGGTCGTCGGAGGGCTTCTAGGCAAACCCATGAAGGTTGCAAAAAAGTAGAGGTAAAAGTAAAGGTATGGTTCAAAGCTAGGGCTTTGTGTTGATTTGTGTTGGGGGTTAATGAATCAGCCTCACCCCTATATTTATAGAGGCTAGACTTCTAATATCTAAGATTAATCTGTTAAGATTCGCCTAATCATGTGTAGGGATAAAATTAGCCATAATCAGACACAAACTCTATCTGTGAAATCCTACCCGAATTGGGCCTTTGGCCAGCCCCGCCGAAGCCAACTCCTCGGGCCAAAGGTAGCAGGTCTGCTGGAAGCTTCCGAAGCCCACAACTTTAATGGGGCTTCGGCCCTGTAGGGCGTCGGCCTAATCCAGGACATGTGTATTTTTAGCCCAAATTACCAAAATTGATATTTTTACAATCTTAACCACTTAACGTCATTTTTTCTATCAACACATGCCCCCTGCCTTTTAGTGAACAAAGTGAACTAAAAACATAACGGGCTAAGGACGATACCTCTCATATCGTCCTTTCGACACTTTCAAGCCGTTTGCCCCACACTTGGGAAATACCTTTTCAAGTACCTGGCATTCAAAGCTCTTCGAAACTGCTCTCCTTGTAAAGATTCTAACACATATGCATTCCCTAGAGTGATTTCGGCTATTTTGAAAGGGCCTTCCCAACTAGGTGACACTTACCAAATTTAGGGCTCAGTGCCTAGGGGCAAAATCGTCTTTCAAACCAAGTCACCTTCTTAGAGAATCTCCAAAAGCTTGGCTATCAAGCTCTCCAAACCAAATTTTGGCCATTCAAGTGAAAAAATATCCTCCAACAGACTGGCTATCTAGTTTGCCAAGCCATCAGGTTAGCTAAAAGAGTCTTCTCGCTGGCTAGATTTGGCCAGCCATCTTGGCTGGCTATTTGTGCGGCTGGGTACTAAGCAGCACTTTGTAGTCGGCATGGCCCACTTTGTAGTCGCCTGGAAGAAGGCGAGAAGTGCATGAACCGAATGAAAAAGTTAACAAAAGAAGGAAAGGAAGGAAGGAAGCGGGAAAGAGAAAGAAAATAAAAAGAGAAAGAAAAAAGAACAAAACAGAAAAAAAGAAAGAAAAAATAAAAATAAAACGATTGTAAAAAAATCTAAAAAAGTCCCTCCTTCGTCCAAGGCCTTCGCATGAAGCATTCCATGAGCACTTCGTCGCAGTGTCTCTCCCCGAGCACACTCCTCGAAGAACCTCACCGAGACCATGCCTTCGACGCACCTCGACTTCTGAGACCTTTGTTGGGTATACCTTCGAGTGCCTCCCTCCGGAGCACACATCGAAATCCCTGCCTCATTGCTGAGGACTTAGTCCACCATACTTCGAAGTCACTCCATTCAGAGTACCCTTCAAAGTGCCTTGCCTCTGAGGACTTCGTCTCGGGGTACCTTCACTCGGAGCCATGCTCCACACTCTCTGCCTTCATTTGGCGCACCTTGACCCGAGATCCTACCTCGACCCCTTCGCAGCCTTCGTGACCAAGCTCCCCGCTCGCCTGGCATCAAGCCTCTCACTTGACCCAAGTTCACCTGCTGCGAACCGTGCGTCGCCTCCGAAGTCACCTGCGCACCACAGACAAATAGACAAGTGTATCCAGTACCCCGGAGACCTCTACGGGTAAATAACCTTCGGCACACACTCCGGTGTACCGCCCAAAGTACCAAGACCTTCTGTACGACCCAGTCATCGTGTACTGTCGGACCCCTCCGATAGGCACACTCCGCTGCAACAGCTGCAGCAAACAAAACCCACTAAACCCTTCGGTAAAACAACCTCTGAACCCCTTCGGAGAGACCCCTTAGAATTAGAGGATAAAATCCGTCAATCACTCATCACAAACTCCAAAACCAACCCTTGGTTTCTCAATCTCCCCCTTGATGAGTGCATTGACAACCAAATTCAAGTACAAGAAAATTTGAAACATTTCAGCACACAAGTGACCATAAAAACTCAGAAACGAGCCAAATCATGTCACTTGACAAAAGAATTTTCTTCCCCCTTTTCAAAAGAGTAAAAGCCCCCTACAGCAAATCTTTCCCTTTGCAAGATAAAACTCCCCCTTAGTTATTTTACCCCCATGCTGTAGAGAACTCAAAAATTTCTCCCCCTTTGGCAATGCAAGCATCAAGGAGCATTTAAAAAGATGCAAGGCTTCGAAATGGGTAGAATTGCAAAGACATATAAAGCAATAATATGCCAATCTTTAATACCGATTTTCATGTGCTCAGCTCAATTTAACATTCTCTAAAAACATGATGATAGCATGTGATTTCATCATTTTTGAAATAAAAGCATCACCAGTCAATCACAGTAACTAGACAAGTAAAAGCAGGGACTGCGCAAAGCTAGTCAATTTCTACTCAGACAAGTCCAGTTTAAGTGGAGCATGGAAAGAAAACTTGATGAACAATGAAGTTTTGTTGTTCTTTTCACAATGCCATGGGTTATTTGTTTGTCTACCTTATACTTTCCAATCAGGCCAAGCCTAGGCACGAAAGTCATCAGAAGCTTAAGGCGGTGATTTTGGCATACACTACACTATCCTGGTTCATACCAATGTGCAATGGTAAGCAGTCTAGAATAGAGTAGTGCGACAAACAAACCCACCTAGATCTTGTCGCTTGTAGCATGCAAATCATGGATTTTTGGATTTTTAATTAAGTGAACAATTTGTTTAGCACTTGATGAATATACATGAGTAAGTAATACAATTTTTCTAGTTGCAATGTTTAGCATCCAGAGAAAAAGGAGTCTTGCTATCAAGCAGATAAAAGATAGCTAAAGCAGTCCTGTCTAAACATGCTAGATTCAAGACTAAGGAGTGAGCATGATTTGATGCTGGAAAGAAAAATCATGCACACAATGTTTCAGACATATTAAATAAAGTTGAGCTGACATGATTTCATGAATTAAAATCACGCATATAAGTGCAAAAGATGTAAATGAAATTTCACACACAATGACCATATGAAAGACAATCAAAATCTGCTCCCCTCACAAAATGTCGTAAGGGTGACAAACACCAGGTTCCCCACGCAAGTAGGCAAAATGAGAAGCATCGAGGGGTTTTGTGAAAATATCGGCTAGCTCGTGTTGGGTATCAACATATTGAAGCTCAATATCACCCTTCTCATTATGATCTTTGAGAAAATGATATCTCACATCAATGTGTTTGGTTCTGGAATGTTGAACCAGGTTGTTTGCAATACAAATAACACTAGTGTTATCACAGAAAAGTGGAACACTCTTATAATCTAACCCAAAATCCTGCAAAGTGGAAACCATCCACAAAATCTGAGAGCAACAGCTAGCTGCAGCAACATATTCGGCCTCAGCCATCGATTGTGCAACACTAGACTGTTTGCGGGAAGACCAGCAAACCAGTGAAGACGTCGAAGACACAAAGAGGAAGACACAAAGAAGAAGACGTCGAATACCAAATGCCAAATTCGAGGGTATGTTTGAGATACCTGAGAACGCGCTTTACCGCTTGGCGGTGCGAAGCTCGTGGTGAAGCCTGAAAACGAGCACACAGACACACTGCAAAGTGTATGTCCAACCTCGTAGCAGTCAAGTAGAGGAGGGAGCCGATCATGCTTCAGAACTCCTTCTGATCTACGACTTCTCCATCTTCGTCTGGATCCAATTCTACAGATGTAGCCATTGGAGTGGCGAGTTGCTTCGCATCAGCCATGTCGAATTTCTTGAGTAGGTCCTTGGTGTACTTCGTCTGGTGGACGAAAGTACCTTGTTTGCTTTGCTTGATTTGCAAACCAAGGAAAAAAGTGAGTTCGCCCATCATGGACATCTCGAACTCCCTGCTCATGGCATGTGCAAACTCGACAACCAAAGCATGAGAAGAGCCACCAAAGATGATATCATCCACATAAATCTGGATTAGGAGGAAATTTTTGCCATGCTTGAGAGTGAACAGGGTTTTATCAACAGATCCCATCAAATATCCCCGTTCAAGCAGAAAAGACTTAAGTCTATCATACCATGCCCGAGGAGTCTGCTTGAGTCCATAAAGATCCTTATGAAGTTTAAGGACTTTATGTGGGTATTTGGGGTTTTCAAAATCAGAGGGTTGTTTTACATAAATATCTTCGCCTATGAAGCCATTAAGAAAAGCACTTTTGACATCCATTTGATAGAGTTTGAATCCCTGGGATGTCGCAAATGCAAGTAAAATCCCAATGGCCTCAAGACGAGCGACAGGTGCAAAAGTTTCAGTAAAATAAATCCCTTCTAATTGAGAATAACCCTGAGCTACAAGTCTAGCCTTGTTTCTAACTACAGTCCCATCCTCCCCTTGTTTGTTTTTGAAAATCCATTTTGTTCCAATGAAATGAACATTTGGTGGAGGATTAACTAAAGTCCAGACTTGGTTTCTCTCAAAATTTTCAAGTTCTTCATTCATGGCATTGATCCAACTAGAATCAGAAAGTGCATGACTAACATCTAAGGGCTCGAAAGAAGCAACAAAAGTTGAATCAATGATATGAGCATGAGAACGTATTACCCTTTGATCAAGCTCACCAATGATCTGCTCTAGAGGATGCATCATTAGAATGTGATGTGGAGCCTCGTGGCGAGATGAAGTCTCCCCCTCAACTTGTGCGTTGGAGTGGTCCAAGATGACTGATGTCGTGGTAGTTGCTTCAGGACCTTGTGCCGAAGTGGTCGAAGCGGGGTCGTCTTCAGGGGTTGAAGTCGAGGGTAGTAGGGGTTCATCCTCGAACTCTCCGGGATCTTCTTCGAAGAGGGTCTGTTCCATGTCGTGTTCATTTGCCTGTTCAAAAGTGGAACTAACAGAGGGGTTTGATTCATCAAAAGTCACATCACATGACTCGATGATAGTGTTAGTCTCCAAATTGTAAACACGATAAGAATGACCATGAGTAGTGTAACCCAAAAAGATCCCGTCAGAAGAATGCGACTAAAATTTTTCCAAATTTCCACGTTTTAGGATAAAGCAATGACAACCAAAAACTCGAAGATGAGTAACTTTGGGCTGTCTCCCAAAACGTAGCTCATAAGAAGTTAAGTTTAAAATTGAGCGCAAGAAGATTCGGTTTGAGAGGTAACAAGCAGTGTTCATGGCCTCAGCCCAGAATTTCCTAGGAGTCCTGTGCTCATCGAGCACTGTCCTAGCCATCTCAAATAAAGTGCTGTTCTTTCTCTCAACACCACCATTCTGTTGAGGAACCCACGGAGCAGAGAATTGATGGTCTATGCCATGCTCCAAGCAAAAGTCAACAAAGAGACTGTTCTTGAACTCGGTGTCATTATCACTTCGAATGAATTTCAATGCACTAGGGAGTTCAGTGAAAAGTCTCAAAGCCAAGCTCCGAGAGTGTGAAAACACTTCATCCTTGCTGGAAAGAAAGAAGACCCAAGAGTAGCGAGAGAAATCATTTACAACGACTAACACATACCACTTGCTGCCTAAAGAACTAACCTGAGAAGGACCTACAGTGGCCATGTGGAGAAGTTATTCGGGTTGTTCAATCATCACTGTGGTGACTGGAGAGTGCGAAGCGGCAATCATTTTTCCATGTCGACATGGAGCGCAAACTAAATTCTTCTCAAACTTGATCTTGGGCAATCCTCGGATCAGACCTAGGGCACTCAGGCGAGCGAGTAACTCAAAGCTCATATGCCCTAGTCTCCTATGCCACTTCTAAAGCTCAGAAGTCGAATGTGCAACAAGACAATGAGAAGAACCAGATGATTCAGAAAAATCAGCTCCAAAAACTCTCCCAACTCTAAAGATCTTACAGACCACAACGCCATCAGAATTGAGTACTTGCGAAGTATCGTGATGAAATCACACTTCGAAGCCCTCATCAAGCAATTGAGATACAGAAAGCAAATTGTATCCTAAGTTTTCAACCAATGCAACATCTTTGAGAGTGAAATTCAAGTTGATTCTTACCACACCTTTACCTTTCACTCTACTCCTTCGATTGTTGCGGAAGGTGATATGTTGCTTTTGCTTGGTTGTTGTGAGGCTGGAGAACCATGCTGCATCTCTGGTCATATGGCACGAACAACCGGAGTCCATGATCCACGTGCCCTCCATGCCTCGGTCTGGCACCTACACATGATAAGAAAATCTCGATCGCTCAGTGCTGGGGTGAGTGAATACATGACAAGGCATCCAGCACTGAGTAATACGAGTAGTAGGCACAGTTAAAATAGACCGTCCATGCACAAGATAATCAGAATGATGCAAAGTGTGAGGTCTACCTACAAGCTGTGACCCAAAAGCATGACGAGGTCTCCGACTCTGTCGAGGTACAAAGCTACTCGCCTAGGGTCTACCACCATATGGAACATGGTGAACACCTCGAGGAGCAAAACCTCTCCAAGAAGTACGAGAAGCCTTGAAAACAGGACGTGAGTACAACTCAGACTCATGCATACCTCGAGATGGGTAATGCATGTCTTGGAAACTGATCGCCTGAGAGCATCGCTCATCCTTGATGCGACGAAAACAGAACCCAACCAGATGACCCGCCCACTGACAATAGGAACAATGAAACAATCTCCTAGGGGCACTCACATGGGTCATAGGAGCAGTTCTCACAGGCTCCTTGGGCTTCTGCTGTGTTGTTTTCTTAGGAGGAATTTTCTTGGCATGAGGAGTGGTTTTCTTTGGAGTCCGGGTAGGCTTTTTGGCTGATGGAGTGTCTAACAGGGCTCTCTCTTTCTCTAAGGTAGTGGGAGAGGTAAAAACAGTTTTGTTTACACTGTCTGAAGGAATCCTCTCAAAACCCAATCCTAGAGCTAACCCTGCCCTGTCAGCACACATCTTGGTTTTGGCCAAGAGCAAGTCCATCCTACCCTTTCCCTTAGTGCATTTGTTAACCACAGAAAGAAGGTATTCATTTTCAGTCATGAGGTTTTCAGCTCGCTCTCTAACAGTGCCTAGCTGGTCCTTAAGGGTTATGCAAGTGTCACACATAGGTTGCACATCCTTCGAACTATTGGCCCTCTCCAATCTAGCCTCTAAGTCATGAACATGCTTATCACGTAAATCAATGCTCTCACGTAATAAAGAACAGTTCATGCATTCATTTATATCATGAGTACTAGAATCAACAATCAAAAGCTGCTTCTGTGCAGTCTCAAGCTTAGAAAGAGTTTGAGCATGCACAGAACGCAACTGAGCAAGCTCACCCATGACAATAGTGCAAGATTCACATTCAGCATCATTAACACTAGGCTTAAGCATGGCATAATCAGTAGAAACAGATTCTAGCCTAAGTCTAAGGTCTTTTCTATCTCTAGCGGCTTGCACAAGTAATCTATCCTGACCAAGAACTACTTCATTCAGTTCATCTAATTTAATTGAAAGTTGGCCATAGGATAGAGGTACCTCAGATGAGTCAAGCTCATTGCTGCTGTGATCGCTGTCGGCCATGAAGCAAAGGCCGGTGAAATCTCGTCCCTTATTGTCCTTCTTCTCCTCCTTCCTTGGGGACTCCTCCTCATTAGAGCTCGACTCCTTAGTTGAGGAAGTGTCGATGTCACTAAGAGCAGGAACAAAGACTCTAGAAGCGGCTTTGGCTACCCTCTTAGCCACCTTACCGCGCTTACCCTTAACAAAGGGTTTCCTCTCCTTTTTGTGGTATCTGGGGCGCTCACTCTCATCTCTCTTCTTGAGTTTTGGGCATTTGGCCTTGATGTGAGAAGTGTCGCCACACTCAAAACAACCACTAAAACCACCTCTCCTCTGATCCCGTCTCTCATGGTTAAAATGGGTGAACCTTCTGGCAATGAGAGCAAGCTCATCATAATCCAGAGTATCCACCTGCTCCTTAGTGACAGAGACCAGGGAGGACAAGGAAAAACCATCTACAAGAACACAAGTGCCTAATGTGCTTAGTTCTAAAGTGGTGCCACGGCTAGTGCTAGAAACTAGTGCAAATGGCTATGTCAATGAGTTCCTATGCACTGCAAGAGATGCCTTGGCAATTTCTGTGGACTTCAGCTTGCTGAAGAGCTCATCACAGGTCAATGTGTCATAACCTGCAGACTCCTCAATGCTGGATATCTTCACTTTCCATATGCTACGATCAAGAGCATAGAGAAGCTTGATATCCCTATCATGATCATTGTAAGCAAGCACCCCGTTGGACCGCAAGTTACTCACTATCGCATCAAAGCGAGAAAACATGGCATCTATAGATTCACCAGGCGCCTGCACAAACAGCTGATATTGTTGATTGTACGTGTTTTGGCGCCTAGCCTTAATCTGTGTAGAGCCCTTATGAAAAATAGTGAGTGTAGTCCAAATTTCCCTAGCTGTCCTAAGGTGCTGCACCCACTCAAACCAATGAACATTATATTTCTTGCCTTGGAGTTGGCATTATACTAGTTCTTCTCTGTTTGAGAGGTGCGAGTTTCAAGGATGGAGTATTGTGAGTCCACAATCTCCCAAATTGCATTTCCTTGGCTTAGCAAGTTAGCCTCCATGCGCACCTTCCAGTATGCAAAATCTGTCCCATCGAACAGAGGTATTTTACTAACTCTGTCCATGTCGCCAATAGATCACAAAACCGGTTAAGGTCAACTGGTGATCTTAACCTGCTCTAATACCAATTGTTGGACCGAAAATGGCGACCAGAGGGGGGTGAATGGGAGCTTTTAAAATTTCAGACTAAAAATAGCCTTCTATTTCAATTCTGTCTTCTGCGGAACAGCCTTCGAGCATACCCTTCGAAGTTCTGGTTTGGAGGTATTTTACAGCTCCGAAACCAGGCTTCAAAAGCAGCAAAAGTTCGAAGTCAAGAAGACTTTGCTTCACCCACAACACCAAAAACTCAACTCTGCTAAGTCAGTGCAGGCTCCGCACACAGGGTGCCTTCGAGCAGACTTTGCACTTCACCCTTCGCAGAAGCAGACTTCCCTCTAAGGACTTCGACCAAACACTGAGCGCTAGCAACTAGTACTAGGCTTCGTACTTCGAAGGTCTAAAAGCACACAGAACACACTTCGCCAAGAACTTCGATAAGGGAAGAAAACGGGCTTCGATTCAACCCAAGGATAGTGCTTCGCTAGTAATCAGAGAGGTCTAGCCTCCAGTTTACACAGAGTGAACAGACACTGAAAAACACATAGTTCACACGAACAGACCTCTCACACACTTCTCCAGAAGAGATCCAGTGCAGAAACTCAACCCAGAAGAAGATGATGCACAGAGAAATCAAAACATGCAGTGCAAAGTAGGCATACAAGTTCAAACAGTAAGTGAAAACAGAATCAAAGTTTCATTGCTTGAACAAGGAACACAAAATGAACTCACAGGATGAATACAGAGAGTGTGGCGGCTAGCACAGGAGTTCTACAATGGCTACTCAAAGTGTTGTTGTGGCCTAGGCTAGCCTCCACTATTTATAGGCACTATTCAGCCCTGTGAATAGACTACTTTACCCCTAGGGTTTACACTGTTTTTGTCTCATCAGAACAGGGGGGTACAGTTGGTAGTCTACTTTATTTAGAGGCTTCTTTTGTCAGCTTTGCAGAGGAGACAACATCATCTTTTGTAGAGAAGACACGGTCAGCCTTTGCAGTCTTGGAGTCTTCTGAAGCCCCCTTCGCACGCGAGGGGTGCGGTGGCTTCGGTGAGAAGCCTTGAGCCTGATGGCCTTCGCTTCACCAAAGTCAGCCTTCGATACAGTGATGGTTATGAGCTGAAGTCGTCAAAGCCCTTGAGCCTTCGCGCCATCACCTTCGGAGTGGACCACCACGTCTTCGTAGCTACTCCCAGCTCGAACGCCATCAGCCCGTGTACTGAAGCCATGCACGGCTGAAGTACCTCAAGTCAGCCACACTCCAAAGCCCCACATCCGGAGTACCACCCTTCGAAGTCCCTCCTTCGTCCAAGGCCTTCGCATGAAGCATTCCATGAGAACTTCGTCGCAGTGTCTCTCCCCAAGCACACTCCTCGACGAACCTCACCCGGACTATGCCTTCTATGCACCTCGACTTCTGAGACCTTCGTCGGGTATACCTTCGAGTGCCTCTCTTTGGAGCACACATAGAAAGCCCTACCTCATTGCTGAGGACTTGGTCCACCATACTTCAAAGTCACTCCATTCGGTGTACCCTTCGAAGTGCATCACCTCCGAGGAATTCGTCTCGGGGTACCTTCACCTGGAGCCATGCTCCGCACTCTCTGCCTTCATCTGGCGCACCTCGACCCGAGGTCCGACCTCGACCCCTTCGCAGCCTTCGTGACAGAGCTCCCCGCTCGCCTGACATGAAGCCTCCCGTTTGACCCAGGTTCACCTGCTGCGAACCATCCGTCGCCTCCGAAGTCACCTGCGCACCACAGACAAACAGACAGGAGTATCCAGTACCCCGGAGACCTCTCCGGGTAAACAACCTTCGACACACACTCCGGTGTACTGCCCAAAGTACCGAGACCTTCGGTACGACCCAGTCATCGTGTACTGTTGGACCCCTCCGACAGGCACACTCCACTGCAACAGCTACAGCAAACAAAACCCACCGAACCCTTTAGTGAAACAACCTCCGAACCCCTTCGGAGGGACCCCTTCGAATCAGAGGATAAAATATGTCAATCACTCATCACAAACTCCGAAACCAACCCTTGGTTTATCAAATACCATAAAGCTCAGTAAAGTCTCTCACTTCTTTGGAAACAAATGAACTACCTTGATTTGTAGTGAGGGTTTGGGGAATACCGAATCTATGTATAACGTGCTTCAAGATAAAATCAAGTACCTCGTTGTGAGTCATAATCCTGAGAGGCACGACTTCAGTCCATTTGGTGAAGTAGTCCATCACCATCAACACGAACCAATGCCCTTTTGAAGAAGGAGGATGGATCTGGCCGATGAAGTCTAAACCCCAACCTCGGATGGGCCATGTCTTGATAATAGGGTTAAGCAATGAAGCAGGAGCTAGCTGAATATTGCCGAACTTCTGGGATGCTTCACACTCTCTGTAATATCTAAAACAATCCTCAGTCATAGTCGGCCAGTAGAAACCTACTCTTTTGAGCATCCAACTCATTTTGTAGGCTGACTGATGAGTGCCACAAAGCCCTTCATGGACTTCTCCCATAGCTACCTGAGACTGTTCATCGTCTAAACATCTTAAAAGCACTCCATCAATAGTTCAGTGAGATAATACATCATCTAGCAACACGAATTTAAACGCTTGTCGCCGAACTTTCTGATAAACCCTATGACTAGGATTTCTCAAATACTAGACAGTTGGAATTCTCCAATCACCCTTATGGACCTCTGGAGGGTTTGCTGACTCCTTTCCTAGAGAGATGTCTAAGGTGCTGATTTCAGAGTACCCCTGGGCCTTTCCCACTTCTACCGAAGCCTAACTAGGTCTATTGTGCGGAGTTGATCAGGCCGAAGCCTTCTGCCATAGGGCCCAGGCTCCCGAAGACCTTCACTGTCCAGTGGGCTTCGGCGCAGGGGCTCTGGCGTGACAGGACCTTCGGTGGATGGAGTGTCCTGGCGCGAGGGCTCCGGCACATGACACCCTTCGGTGACCGGAGGGGTCCGACCCGTGGGGTTCAGCAGACCTCTTGCCTGCCTGAAGCTTCTAGCTTCGGCAGTAAGACCAAACATTGGCTTTTCCTGTACAGAAAATCTCCCTCTCCTAACTTGATAGCCAGATGCTTGCTGAGCCAAATCATTTGCAATTGAATTGGATTCTCTTGACACGTGAGAGATTTTGAAGTCATCAAGAGTAGCAATTATGTCTAAACATTTGTCTAAGTAACTATTTAACAGGCCATTAAAACATTGAGCACTCTTAGCTACTTGTTGCACTACTAACAAAGAATCACCATACGCATGGACATGTTCAGCACCTATAGATTCTACCAATTCAAGTCCCAGTAATAAGGCTTCATATTCAGCTTGGTTATTAGTAGAGGGAAATTTTAAACGGACCGAGGTCTCAAAGTGCGCCCCATTAGGTGATATGAGCACCACTCCAATACCTTGGCCACTCTTGCAACCAAACCATCAAAATAATGTTTCCATGGTACTACTTCAATTAGAGCAACATTGTCACTCCAACTGACATCTATGTGGTGATCAACTATGAAAATAGCAACAATTTGGCCTTTCATAGCTCTTAGAGGTTCATAAGCAAAATCATACTCAATCAAAGCGTAAGCCCACTTTCTGATTCTTCCCCTTAGGATCGGCTTTTGCAACATGTATTTTATAACATCGGTTTGGCAAGTGACAATACATGTAGTAGGGAGAAGATAGTGACATAATTTGGTACATGCATAGTAAAATGATAAACATAAGCGCTCCACAAACACGTACCTAGTTTCAGCGTCCAACAAGCGGCGGCTCAAGAATGTGATGATGTACTCTTTTCCCTCCACCTCCTAGGTTAGCACGGCCCCTATCATGCTATCTTCGGTGGCAATGTATAGCCGAAATGGAATTCTGGCTTTTGGTGCTCTCACCACGAGTGGTGACGATAAGTACTTTTTAAATTTTTCAAAGGCGCTTTGCTGACTTGCCCCCCCCCAAATGAACTTGACTTCATTTTTTAACCGGAGTATGGGGACAAAGGCATTAATTTTGCAAGACAAGTTAGATATAAAGCGACGCAAATAATTCATCTTTCTTAGCAACTTCTGCACAACTTTCTTGCATGTCGGCGCTGCAAAGTTTCTAATATTCTCCGGTCTCTTAGGATCAATTTCTATACCTCTTTCGTGAATCATGAATCCTAAGAACTTGTCCGCCGACACGCCAAAAGCACATTTGAGTGGGTTCATTTTCAAGCCATACTGTTGCATCCTATCAAAAGCCACTTTCAAATCGGCTAAATGGTTTCCCATAGCATCTGATTTGATTACAACATCATCTATGTAAACTTCTAACATTACTCCTAGCAAGTCATGAAAGATCAAGTTCATAGCACATTGATATGTAGCGCCAGCATTCTTTAAACCAAAAGTCATAACGACCCACTCGAACAAGTCGACAAAACCAGGGCATCGAAAGGCTATCTTGTAGACGTCCTCTTCGGCCATAAAGATTTGATTATAACCAATATTGCCATCAAGAAAACATAGTACCTTGTGTCCTGAAGCATCATTGATTAGCATGTCGGCTATTGGCATCGGATACTCATCCTTCGGAGTGGCCTTATTGAGATCCCTGAAATCAATTCAAACTCGTATTTTGCCGCTCCCCTTCTTTTCTATAGGCACAATGTTAACGACTCATTGAGCATACCTGACAACTAGCACTTCAACTACAATGAAGTACCAGTAAAATCTAATTTGTAGTCCATGACCGAGCTATATATGGTGAAGACAAGGAACACAACAACTACAAACCTGACAAGTAGCACGGCAAGAAGATGACTTGTTTTATGTATAATATGTTGTCTTGTTCATCTTGTAACATGTCTGTATATCATTGCTCATATCTAACATATTTTTCCACGACTGAAATCAATTTCTGTTGGTAACTTCATATCTGGTCATCATGCAATGTGTACTGACTATTTCATGAAACCTGATACTCAGGGAATTATTAGAAAACCTAGTGATATTACGTAGCCATGATTCTAATATCTGTCCAAGCTTCTATGCTTTTCAATCTCATGGTGACGATGTGCTATATCTATCCAAAGCTTATAGTACTTAACATTTATTTTGTGCCCCTCATGCCCTGCAACCAAACTGTAGAATATGGGTCGATCTACCAATATGTCTGACGGCCATTGTAGGCGTATCTCACTTCACATTAGTATAATTGGTAGTATAAATAGGTGCCTTGCCGTTTGGTTTCAATAAAGCTTGCATCCAACTTTGTGCTCATGGTGTTATGCTGTCTTGCTTCGCCATCACTGTCGAAGAGATTTCGGCTGACAAAATATTTATAAAGGGAGTAACACTTAGCGTGTGTTTGGATCAAAGACAATGAGGGATGGGATGGGATCATCCCTGTTTTTTGGATAGGATGATCTCAGTTTATGTTTGGTTATAGGGATAGAATGATTCATGTTTTTTGTTTGACTGAAAGGATAGAATGGGATGAAATGTTTCTATCTATTTGGTTTGAGGATTGAAGTGTGTAACACCCATATTTTTCAAACTGCCAAACTATTTTTTCAAACTAAATTTGAATTTAAAATTGGTTTAAATGAAGAAAAGCTTTGCAATTTAAAACCTTTAGCTAAAAGTATTGAATTTTGAAATTAAATAATTTTGTAAGGGTCCTAGAGCCTTAAAATATTTTATAAAATTATTTTGGAAATTTTTAGAATTCAAATTCATAATTTAAACTTCAAAACTATTTTTCGGAATTAATTTTATTTGAAAAAGCTTTTATTGCCTTAGTGGGCCGCGCCCTCTCTTTCGGCCCAGCCGACCCAGCAGCCCGCTTCCCTCCCCTCTCTCTGTCGTGTGGGGCACGCATGTTGGCGCCACTCCCCCGCGCTAGCGCCCCCTCTCCTCTCTCTGGCCGTTCGGCCCCACCTGCCAGGCCGCCCGCCCGCTGAGCCCCCGGCCCCGCATGTCAGCTCCGCCTTCCTCGCACCGGCCCCCTTTTTCCTCTCCCCATGCCGCCTCAACCGCCGCCCGAGTTCGCCGGTGCCCACCTCCGCACCTTTCGGCCCCCATTCCCCCACGACCCGAGCCCTTTTTAGGCCCCTCCTCCACCTCCGCAAGCTGTTTCCGCAATCGCTCCCTCTCTTCGCCGGATTTCGCCCTCCCGAGTGCTCCGCTGCCATCGCCTTCAGCCGCGCGCCGCCGCCGCCAGCGACCGCCGTAGCCCCCGCCGTCAGCACCTCCGTGCTCCCCGTCGCGCATGCTACACCGGCCCCGCCTTCCTTCGGCCTCCCCGCCGCCGTCCACCCGTGAGCGCCGCCGCCTCCTCCTCACCGCCGGCCACCTCCCGCCACCGGAGCTCGTCTCCCTAGGTAGCATCTTGCTCCCCACCTCGTCATCTTCCCATTTTTGCCGTTATTTTAGGCCTAGGGCCACCGCTCGCCGCTTGCTGCCGTTGGCCGGAGCCGGGGAAGAAGCCCCCTGGGCACCGCCGCGCGTGCTTGCCGTCCGTGGATCTCTGATCCAATGGCTCGGTGCGGCCAGTCCATGGCGCTGGTGTGCGCTGGTGCACCGTACACCCGGTCCGCCGTGAACCCGCGGTGCGTAGGGTCATCGGTCCACCGTGAGCAGCAGGGCGCAGGCGCGTGGTCCACAGTCCACCGTGGACCGATACCGGTTGAGTTAGGGTTTAAATTTGGCAGAATAGCTGTAATTCTTGTAAAATGCATATAAAATCCAAAATAGCTCCGATTGAACCCATTAAAATTTCAAAATGTTCATAAAATTATTCTCTACGTACTGGTATAATTATTTTGTACTATTTACATGACATGTTGTACTGTTTATTTATTTATTGTGTTTTTCGATGCGTTTTAGTCGAAGTCGAAGCGACTGAAGAATTTCCAATCGCCGCCGAGGATCCGAATCAGTTCTACGAGGATCAAGGCAAGTCACCAGACCCTCTTGTGGACATAGTTGATCATGTTGAGCCTACTTTTTGCAATAATCGCTATAACCCATAGGTTAATAACTGCATTAGCGATAACATGTTCACTCATCTGTTTATTTAGCTAATGTATAGTATTGCTCCCTGAAGTGTAAACCCAAGCCATGCTTGTATCACATTCTCCTTGTCGCCATCGTCGCTTAATAGTTAGCGCTATATAGTCGAGGCACATTAATGGCTAGCTTAATTACAATTATTATTAGTCGTCAGGTTAATCTCTTTATACTCCTTTTGATATATATATTTGTCTCGTATCGTCGATATTCTGGATTGTGGAAAGCGATGTGGAGTCGAAGTGGTATTGAGCATGGTGGGTTCCAGGTGCAAGCTAGGGCATTGGTGGTCGCACTCGGGGCACTATAAGGACCGGTCTGCGTGATCTGTCGCAAAGCATTGTCGTGCTAATCACAAGTCTATGGGTAAGACCTAATCTGTAGTATGGGTCGGTTCAGCTTGATGCACCGAGCGGAGGAGACAAGACCATCTATCGGGAGTTGCCCAGTGATGGCTTGTGCTGACGAGGCACTAATGGGGGTCGCACGTCTACCAATCGGGTTCTACTCAGACGTTATGAGTGAGATCCCAGTGGAGCGTCGATGAAACCTAGTGAGGTTGTCCTCTTGTTGAGCCGGACATGCGAAGGGTTTTGGCATGCGTTCCTGGGACTTGGGTCCTCGTAACACACTGCGGTGTGCAGGGACAAGTGCCTTGTGGGGAAAGTAGTACACCTCTGATCAGAGTATAACCTTTTCGAAAAGCCGTGCCCACGGTTAACGGCGAGCCCAGTGATGTTCTCCGCAGTTAGCTTTCAGTGTTGGAAATGTGAATTGCATGTCATGTTTATTATGGTTTGAAAGAGCGAGTGGGCACAGGTGTGCAACTCGAGGTAGTGGAAAGTCAAATTACTGTTATTTACTTCAGCATGTTTATTACTGTTTTAACACTGCTCATTAAAGATTAAACAACACTTAACATGCTTTTACGCAATTAGCCTAGTTTATGCATCCTTGTTCAGCAGCCACCATTATTTGCATGTCTGTGGCTTGTTGAGTACTTTGTACTCACCCCTCGTGGGTTAATTCTTTTAGATGTCGTGTATCAAGAAGAAGAAGTCCAGGAGTAGCGTCCCAGGTGAGGAGTCGGATCCGTAGAGTCAAGATGTTCTGCAGCTGCTTAATTTTGCTTCTGCTTGAATTTGTGTTGTAATAAGTGTAGCCTATGAGCTACGTACTCGCTTTATTTCTGTTTATTTCGTTGTCAGCTTGTGAGCGTCTTGTAATAATGACTTTTCATTTATAATCAATGAATTGCGGTTCGTGAGAACCCGGGTCGTTACAAGATGGTATCAGAGCCGACTCAACTGTAGGAAGCCCCCTGGACCATCGATGGGAATTATTTAAAAATCTTCTAAAACCTATTTACTCGGATAGTTTTGTTTATACTTCTTGTCTAATCTTGTTTTATTCTTTTCTATCGCCTCTCCAAACTTCAAAATTTTTGTAGCATGTCTTTGTGAGTGAGATGCAGGTGGAGCCTTAGAACACTAGCTTCCGTAGTTTTCAGTCTTGTTTGTTAGTGTGCTTGCTTTTGTGTTTGCTTGTAGTGTGCGTGTTTGGCAACTAGTGCCAAGGACGTGCTAACTCGTTATTAAAACTTTTTCACCCTTATTCTAAGTTTTTGCGTTATTCTCTTGGGTGGATCCGCCTATCTTCTTACATATGTCTTCCAACCCGAGTGACCATCCCGAGGCTAGCAATGCCAGAGCTAGTCAGCAAGCTGCTGAAGGTCACCCTCAGGCAACCAAGACTCAGGCGAACAGGATTTTGAGGAACTTGGGTGGGCCTAGCTGGGGCGCCACAGGGCCCCGCCAGGCCATACCAGTGCTGGCGCCGACCCATCCCACTTTAGCTGAGGTCATGGTTCAACAAAACAGTATGATGTCTGCTCTTATGACCCAGATGCAGCGGCAACAGAAGCTTGAGTAGCTAGAGCGGCAGTTGTCAGCGAGAGAGCATCAGGCTCCCCCTCAAGCACTAGCACCAGCACCGGCACCTGTGCCTGCGCCAGCCCCAGTCCCACCTCCCGCACCGGTGCCGGCTTCTCAACTATCGGAGTTTCTGTGGGTCAGGCCACCCACCTTCTCCAGCACAACAAATCCCATAGAGGCAGGTGATTGGCTTCGCACTATCACGAAGAAGTTGCAGTTGTTGTCGTGCACTGATTGGGAGCGTGTGGTGTTCGCCACCTACCAGCTACAAGGACCCGCCGCTGAGTGGTGGGATAACTTTCAGGAGGCTCAGCCGGTTGATCATGTAGTTACCTGGGCTGAGTTCACTGCAACTTTCCGGGCTACCCACATCCCGTCCGGCTTGATAGAACTGAAGAGGCAAGAGTTCATATATCTGCAGCAGGGCAGTCATTCTGTTACTGAGTATTTGCATGAATTCAATCGTCTAGCACGATATGCTCCCGATGATGTTCGTACTGATGCGAAAAAGCAGGAGAAGTTTCTTAGAGGCATCAAGGATGAGTTGAAGCCTCTGTTGCGAGCCACTGATCATGCTGACTTTCAGAGGCTGGTCAACAAAGCCATCATTCAAGAGTCAGAGCAGAATAGGGTGGAGAATAAGAAGCGGAAGATGGTTGTTTATCGCTTCCCACCAAACAGCAACCAGAGGCCCAGGATGGCACCAACTCCCATAGTGCCAAGCCACCAGCCTCTACCAGTTTACCGGCCCTCAACTATAAGTGGCCTCGGTTCGGTAGCGTCCCGTCTCGCTACTCCTTCCACTCAGAGCACAACTCAGTCCCCATTTCAGAAGACAGAAGTACTGAAGGACAAGTTTGGGAAGCTAGTGGTGTGTTACAATTGCCGTCAAGTCGGCCACTATTCTTCAGCTTGCCCTCACCCGAAGCGACCTCAGGCACCTGCTCAAGCTCCCGTCAACCAAGTGGTCCGTGCCAATGTGAACCATATTACTGCAGAAGAAGCTCAGGAGGCACCAGAAGTGGTGTTGGGTATGTTTCCTGTTAACTCAGTATCTTCAGTTGTTTTATTTGATTCTGGGGCAACACACTCGTTTATATCTGCATCGTTTGTAAAGAAGCATGATTTGAAAACTTTGCTACTATCTAAGCCTATGCTTATAGCCACTCCGGGCAAACAGACCCGGGCTGACCTATTTAGCCCAAGGGTGCTAATAGAGATTCAAGGGGTAGAATTCCGGGTAGACCCTGTTCTAATAGAGTGCAAGGGCTTGGATGTCATCCTAGGGATGAACTGGCTAGTTAAACACAAGGGAATGATTGATTGTGCTAGTAGAGAAGTTACCTTGACCAATGAAAATGGACACGTCGTCACCTTCAAGATGGTAGGGAAAAGAATCGAGACTCAAATGGTGAACCAGATAGCCTTGGAAGAAGTACGTGCGGTCAAGGAGTTTATGGATATTTTTCTGAAGATCTGCCAGGGATGCCACCGAAAAGGGACATCGAGTTCAGAATTGACCTTGTGCCAGGAACCACTCCCATCTCAAAGCGCCCGTACAGAATGGCCGCTAATGAGCTAGCGGAGGTGAAGAAGAATATTGAAGATCTCGAGCAAAAGGGTACATCAGGCCGAGTACTTCCCCATGGGGAGCACCGGTAATCTTTGCAATGAAGAAGGACAGGACAAAGAGAATGTGTGTTGACTAGAGGGCCTTGAATGAAGTAACCATTAAGAACAAGTATCCATTGCCTCGCATTGATGATCTGTTTTATCGGTTGAGAGGAGCTACAGTGTTCTCTAAGATTGATCTTCGATCAGGTTACCATCAGTTGAGAATCAGAGAGGAAGATATTCCGAAGACTGCTTTCACATCGAGATATGGTCTGTATGAGTATACAGTGATGTCGTTTGGACTTGCTAATGCTCCAGCATTCTTTATGAACATGATGAATAACGTCTTTATGGACTGTTTGGACAAGTTCATTGTGGTGTTCATCGATGATATCCTCATTTACTCCAAGACCCCAGAAGAACATGAAGAGCACCTTCGTCTATCTCTGACGAAGCTAAGAGAGCATCAGCTATACGCCAAGTACAGCAAATGTGAGTTTTGGACATCTAAAGTGAAGTTTTTGGGACACATAATATCAGATAAAGGGGTAGCAGTGGATCCTACTACTATTGAAGCAGTGACAGATTGGTTGCAGCCTACATCAGTTCCGGAGATTTGTAGTTTTCTTGGATTGGCGGGCTATTACCGTCGGTTCATCGAGAACTTCTCGAAGATTGCCAAGCCCATGACCAGATTGCTTCAGAAGGACACCAAGTTCAAGTGGACACCAGATTGTGAAGAGAGCTTTCGTACCTTGAAGAAAAAGTTAGTCTCAGCACCAGTGTTGACTCTGCCAGATATTCGAAGAGATTTTCATGTCTATTGTGATGCGTCTCATCAAAGACTAGGATGTGTATTGATGCAAGATGGAAAGGTGTTATCTTATGCCTCTCATCAGCTTCGCCCTCATGAGCTGAATTATCCTACTCATGATCTAGAGCTAGCAGTCGTAGTGCATGCTTTAAAGATTTGGAGGCATTACCTCATCGGCAACAGATGTGAAGTGTTCACTGATCACAAGAGTCTGAAGTATATATTCACACAGCCAGATCTGAACCTAAGGCAAAGAAGATGGCTAGAGTTGATTAAAGATTACGACATGGGAATTCATTATCATCCAGGCAAAGCTAATGTAGTGGCAGATGCACTGAGTCGAAAAGGGTATTGCAACGCTATAGTTCTCCAAGACAGAGCCCCTATGTTGTGTCGTGAGATGGAAAGATTGAATCTGGGAGTCACAACCCGAGCATACCTTGCTACGCTCGAGGCAAAACCAGCTCTCGAAGGTCAGATTCGTGAAGCTCAGAAGGAAGATCCAAATATGGCAGATATAAAGAAGATCATGAGAAAAGGGAAGGCCCCCGGTTTCTCGGAAGATGAAATGGGAACAGTTTGGTTTGGGAATCGTCTCTGTGTGCCAGATAAGCCAGAGTTGAAGACCATTATTCTGAAGGAAGCACATGATACTTTGTACTTTATCCATCCCGGAAGTACGAAGATGTATCAGGACTTAAAAGAGAAATATTGGTGGGTTAGTGTGAAAAGAGAGATCGCTGAATATGTGGCAATGTGTGACACTTGTCAGCGGGTCAAAGCAGAACACTAAAGGCCAGCAGGACTGTTACAGCCTCTTAAGGTTCCCGAGTGGAAGTGGGAAGAAGTCGGTATGAATTTTCTTACCGGTCTGCCCAGAACTCAAGCAGGTAATGACTCGATATGGGTGATCATTGATCGTTTGACTAAAGTGGACTCACTTTATAGCAGTCAAGAAAACTTACAGTGGTCTGAAGTTAGCAGAATTGTATATGACTCGGATAGTGTGTTTGCACGGTGTTCCGAAGAAGATCGTTTCAGATAGAGGAAGTCAGTTTACTTCAAAGTTCTGGAAGAATCTTCAAGGAGAGCTTGTTACCAGGTTGAATTTCAGTACATCATATCATCCTCAGACAGATGGTTAGACAGAAAGGTTTAATCAGATTCTCGAAGATATGTTGAGAGCATGTGCTTTAGACTTTGGAGGTTCTTGGGATAAAAATTTGTCGTATGATGAGTTTTCCTACAACAACAGTTATCAGGCTAGTCTGCAGATGTCACCGTTTGAAGCTCTGTATGGTCGCAAGTGCAGAACCCCTCTGCTTTGGGATCAGACCGGAGAAAGTCAAGTTTTTGGGACAGATATCCTTAGTGAAGCTGAAGCCAAAGTCAAGGTTATTCAGGACAGGTTGAAGATAGCTCAGTCTCATCAGAAGAGTTATGCCGACGTTCGTCGCCGAGATTTATCATTTAAAGAAGGAGACCATGTTTACCTCTGAGTCACCCCGCTTCGCGGTACTCAAAGGTTTAACATGAGAGGCAAGTTCGCACCTCGCTTCGTTGGCCCGTTCTTGGTTACCCATCGTCGAGGAGAGGTTGCCTATGAGCTTGAGCTACCAGCGTCATTGTCAGGTGTACACAATGTATTTCATGTCTCGCAGTTGAAGAAGTGTCTTCGAGTGCCTACTGAGCAAGCCGATCATCAGCAGTTAGAGATACAAGAGGATCTGACTTATGTGGAGAAGCCTATCCGCATTCTGGATACCAATGAGTGAGTTACAAGGAGTAGGGTTATCAAGTTCTGCAAGGTTCAGTGGAGTAACCATTCGCCAGAAGAAGCGACGTGGGAAAAGGAAGATGAGTTGAAGGCTTCGCATCCCGAGTTGTTCGAAGGTCTTTTCGAATCTCGAGGACGAGATTCTTTGTAAGGGGGGGTAGGTTTGTAACACCCATATTTTTCAAACTGCCAAACTATATTTTCAAACTAAATTTGAATTTAAAATTGGTTTAAATGAAGAAAAGCTTTGCAATTTAAAACCTTTAGCTAAAAGTATTGAATTTTGAAATTAAATAATTTTGTAAGGGTCCTAGATCCTTAAAATATTTTATAAAATTATTTTGGAAATTTTTAGAATTCAAATTCATAATTTAAACTTCAAAACTATTTTTCGGAATTAATTTTATTTGAAAAAGCTTTTATTGCCTTAGTGGGCCGCGCCCTCTCTTTCGGCCCAGCCGGCCCAGCAGCCCGCTTCCCTCCCCTCTCTCTCTGCCGCGTGGGGCCCGCATGTCGGCGCCACTCCCCCGTGCCAGCGCCCCCTCTCCTCTCTCTGGCCGTTCGGCCCCACCTGCCAGGCCGCCCGCCCGATGAGCCCCCGGTCCCGCATGTCAGCTCCGCCTTCCTCGCGCCGGCCCCCTTTTTCCTCTCCCCGCCGCCCGAGTTCGCCGGCGCCCACCTCCGCACCTTTCGGCCCTCATTCCCCCACGACCTGAGCCCTTTTTAGGCCCCTCCTCCACCTCCGCAAGCTGTTTCCGCAATCGCTCCCTCTCTTCGCCGGATTTCGCCCTCCCGAGCGCTCGGCCGCCATGGCCTTCAGCCGCGCGCTGCCGCCGCCGGCGACTGCCGTAGCCCCCGCTGTCGGCACCTCCGTGCTCCCCGTCGCGCGTGCTACACCGGCCCCGCCTTCCTTCGGCCTCCCCGCCACCGGAAGCTCCCCGCCGCCGTCAAATTACTGTTATTTACTTCAGCATGTTTATTACTGTTTTAACACTGCTCATTAAAGATTAAACAACACTTAACATGCTTTTACGCAATTAGCCTAGTTTATGCATCCTTGTTCAACAACCATCATTATTTGCATGTCCGTGGCTTGTTGAGTACTTTGTACTCACCCCTCGTGGGTTAATTCTTTTAGATGTCATGTATCAAGAAGAAGAAGTCCAGGAGTAGCGTCCCAGGCGAGGAGTCGGATCCGTGGAGTCAAGACGTTCTGCAGCTGCTTAATTTTGCTTCCGCTTGAATTTGTGTTGTAATAAGTGTAGCCTATGAGCTACGTACTCGCTTTATTTCCGTTTATTTCGTTGTCAGCTTGTGAGCGTCTTGTAATAATGACTTTTCATTTATAATCAATGAATTGCGGTTCGTGAGAACCCGGGTCGTTACAAAGTGGGACAAATGAATATGGCTACCTCCCAACTAACTTCGGTGAGATTACCTCCCAACAAATGAAATGAGATGAATATGCTTAACATCCAAACAGAATTTTATTCGAAAAAATTTGACAAATTCATATTTGAATAAATATATATTAGACAATATAAATACAGTAATTGGACAAATTCAGATTTGAATAAATATATATTAGGCAATATAAATACAGTCCACAGAAGAAATAATAGCACTCAACTGAATTTCAACAACTGAATTTCCATCTACACCACAAAAATTAGAAAATAAAAACGGATGTTACCATACAATGCTCAATCACTAGATAGAAAAAATACTATAACATAGATTAATCTTGCTCTTGCTAAGAATAACCATTCTACAAACAAAATCATATAAATCCATGCATGTTTAGTATGAAAGCAGTAGCTGTGGATTCATTGCATGAGAAAATTCTGTCCTTCTCAGATAAACTCCCTTTCAGCACCATCTCCCTGCACCGCTATTTCTCTATCTTCTTCCTGCAGAAGCATCGAGCAAAAATGATGGTCTACTTGCCACATGGGCACATCCGGTCCGGCGCAAAATGTTTTGCAGGACGGGCAAGGCCCTGGATGGCTGCAGCCTCGTCAAGGGAGGCACGTTTCACGACGGGGTGTGCTGCGGCTTCTTAGGCGGAGGGCGGGGCTTCCGGCCAAGCGCGGCGACAGTGAGGGCATGGTGGTGAGGAGTGCTCCGGTTATAGGGAGGATGCGACAGAGGGTGCCAGAATGCAGGGCGGGGGCAGACCATAGCTACCAGACACGGCGACGGCTAGGGAGGAGATGCTCACCTTTTGCGATGGGAGCACCTCAAGCAGCTGCACAAGGGGGAAGAAATAGAATAAGTTGCGAGTTGGTCGGACCGATATTTAGGAATAAGGTTATTTCACATTTCAAGGATTATTCTCTCTTTAGAGATCATTCCGTCCTCTGAGTCTCTCAATCAAACACATCTAAAACTAGAATCACCTCAACTCATTCTGCATATCCCATCTGTATATCCCACGAACTAAACACACCCTGGCAAAATGTATAGCAGGTAGCAGCAAGGAAACTACATCCGTGGCAGTTCAAAAACATGACATGCCAAACAGTCGGAAGCGAGCGCGGCCGAGCAAAACTCCAAGAAAACGCAGGCACAGTGCGCACGAGGAATTCTTCCTCGTCGGGGGAGGCAGAAGCAGCAGCGGCCTGTTAGAATTAGATCTCTCGGGAGGAGAGGGAGGGCTGAGTCCCTCTCTTCCCCTTAAGACTCGCCATACCCTAACCCCCTCCTGGTCTTCAGGCGCCTTGATCGGAGGCGCCCCAACTGAAGTTGTTGAGGGCCCCTGTCGCGCGGCATATAAAAGGGGAAACTGGGCGTATGAGCCAAGGTTGGTTGATTCGCCCAGCTCCACACACTATGGCTACCGATCTAAGCCATGCCGAAGCGATGGGAAGCCTCCCTCACCCCCACTCCGACTGGTCGGACTTCTACGACGCCACAGCACCATGTCATGGCGTCCTCCTCATCCTGGAGTACACTCAAGGTACACACCTGAGTATCTACCCTACTACTCATAACCCTAGACAATCCTCTAAGAACCCTAAGTAGACTAAGGATTTAACAATGGTATCAGAGCAAGGTTCTAGGGTTTAGACTAGTTAGGGTTTAGGGTGGCGTCGGAATCCCTTGAGCCGACGCCACCACCCCACTGTATTCCCTCTGTGAACCCAGCTTAGAACCCTTTTAAGTCCCCGTATTAAGAACAAGAAAGAACTTGGGATTAGGGTTCCCCGAAACCCTAATCTCAACCCTCCAAGTCCCTGCAAACCACTAAGAAAATCCCCAAAACCCCTAGAGAAACCCCTCGGGTAAGAGCATAAGAACACACAAAAAAAAAAGAAGGAGGATTAGGGTTAGGGTGAAACCCTAACCCTAAATAAGAACTTAGGGAGCCGGGTTAAGGACCTTACCTCATCGCCGACGCCAGATCTGGCCTCGCCGGAGTCCGGGAAGACGACCGCGCCGCCACTGTGCTCGCCTCGGTTGGTAGTGACCACCGCCGGTCAGCTCGACGGAGCGCCGCTCACCCTCGGGTGAGCGCGCGGCTCCGGCCAGCTAACCGGCGGGCGGCACGCCGCCGTCGCCATCGCCGTCGGGGGCCGCCGCCGCTATGCTCCGCGCCGCGCCGTTCGCGCCGCCGCCGCCGCTCTCTGCTTCGCTCGCTAGGGGACCGCGGGGGGCAAATGGGGCTAGGGTTTCTGGGACGGACGGCGCGGGGTTTTTGTTGCGGCGAAATCAGCGCGCGGCCGTCGGATCTGATCCGACGGCCAGCAGCGAACGGACCGCCTTCGAGCCCAGGCGGGGGCTTGCTTTCGTGGCCCAGGCCCAGGTTGCGGCCTGGGTCCGTTGGCGCGGGTGAGAGAGAGTTGGGCCGAGCCTGTTTTCTGTTGTGGGCCGGACTGTTTACACATGTGGGCTGGGCCTTTTGCACAGTACAGGCCAAAATTCAATTCTGAATTTCCAGATTTTTTGAATTAGTTTTTCATTTATTTTTGTCTTGAAAATTCAGAAAAAATGCCCAAAATTAAGAAAAGATAAGTTATCTGCGGGGAAAATTTTGTATAAGTTTGTACATACTCAGAAAATTTATTCTGAATTTTTCAGCAATTTTAAGTACTTTTATGACCTTTTCCTTATTAAATTTAGTCTAAGTACTATATTTAATTGATGGATATTATTTAGAATTTTGTTTAAGTTTAAATTCAGAATTTTATTACTGTTTTAATCAGTGTATTAATTAAGATTAAGTCTTCCGCTGTGCATACACTATTTAAAATTACTCAGAAATTTTGTGATCTGAATTTTGCAGCATTTTGTAAGTATTTTCATAATGTTTTCCTTATTGAATTTAGTCAAAGGACTATATTTAATTGGGAAATATTAATTTAGAACCTTTTGTCTAAGTTTAAATTCAAGTTTTATTATTGTTTTAAGCAGTGTAATAATTAAAATTAAGTTTTCCGCTGTGCATGTTTAGATTAAGTCTTTCATTGTGCATACATTGTTTAAAATTAGTACCATGCTGTAAATTCGGAATTTTATTACTGATTGAATAGTGTATTAATTAGTTTTAAGACTTCCTCTGTGAATACACTGTTTTAAGATCAGTACCATGTTTATCCTATCAATTAAGTAGCATTTATTTTGTCAATTAGATTTGAACCAACGAGATAATTTAGTTTGGCATTATAAATGTTGTATTTGGTAACACAGTGTTTTTATCTCCTCACCAACGTTGGTGATGAAATTACTGTGATTCAGTTGAATTGATTCTATTTCTGCCCAACGGTGATGTAGAATTAATTCGTTTTTTAAGTTTTAAGTGTGTCACATGTTGATTTTGAACAACGTTAAATTTTCATGTATCATATTATATCTGTTATAATATACTTTGACAATATTCCTTATTAGAAATATGCTAAGTCATATCTCCATCATTGAGTCCCTCAATGATAAGAACTACGGTTCCCGGAGACGAGATATTAAGATAGCTTTTGTGCTATGAGACAGAAATAAGAATAAAGTATGATATTGATCATACTAAATGAAATCAGTCGAAACACAAAATGTATTATGATTAAGAGCTCCATTATGGAGCCAATTAGGGGTTCTATCCCACGTCATGATACTGCAAAGAGTATCTGAAAGTGTTTTTTTCTAAGGCGTATGCTAGCACACTTATTAAGAAAAGCTTAGTAAGTTTTGCGACATGGTTTTCAAAGCTGAAACCCATGAATAAGGAGCTCGAGGATGATATTATCGTCCAATTTTTATTATGACGTCACGCTAAGTTTTCTGATCATTTTGTGATCAACTACAACTTATAGCGAGAGTGTTGAAGGTTGTAGATGCTGATTTCAAACTATGTATAAGAATTAAGAAAGCACACAATGATTTAGGTCATAATGTGCAACACGAATAAAGGAGAAGAAGCATTATAAGACTTGTTCTAATGATGCTAAGGACTCCTCTTATAAGCTCACATAAAGGAACATGATGTCCTGAAGGGCATGTACAGACATGTAAGGAGGAACACCACATGAAGGAATATGTGGAGTTCCCAAAATGGATGAACGAGAATGGTAATAGATGAATTTTCGCACTTAGAAATAAAGTCACTAGTCTTGCCTTTGAGCATGACAAACTTTATTTATTTTCTCAAGATGATTTTATCATCTGAGAATAATGATAAGAGCAAAAGAATTGATGACGTATTTTCGAAATTATGGCACTATCTAATGGACCATATTTCGAGGGGGGGATTGAACGTTGAGTCAATTCTTCCGCTTTAGTTTCTTTATACTAAGTTTCATGCATAGAATTGCACTAAGATAAATACGTCAAATAAATTAAGTAAGACGCGAAATTAAGTTTAATGATTGTAGTAATTTTTATCTCCTGATCAACGTTGGTGATAATGTTATTATATTTAAGTTCAATTGATTCTAATTCTGCCCAACGGTGACTTAGAATTAATTGATTAACATTTATCCAATCTAAGAGCGATCAGATCATAGCGATCAGATCATCAGTTGCTCTGGATAAATTTAAGATGTTTTTAAGACTGATTCTTATATCAGCATGATCTAAAGTTTAAAAGAGTAAGATCTGACCGTGCTACGGTCAATATACCCTGTATGGCTGTTTTCTCGAACTCTTTTGCAAGGTTCTATAGAAAATGGCCAAATAGCCCGATATTTTATATCGGGTGTACCTTAGCAAAATAGAGTGGCTATAAGGTGCACCCGCACTTGAGGAGCCATGCTGAATAGCGTGGGCCTCATGGCTCCAGAAGTGATGAGTCATTGTCAACGATAGTCAAAGAGGACTGAAGAAGAAGAAGAGATCTGCTGTTTCATGGGCCGCGTGTGACTCAGGTACACGGGCAGCGAGCGACTGTCGGGCAGAGGAGGCTGCGAAGTCGGGCTGGCCCAATCCGGGTGCATGGGCCAGAAGCAGTGGAAGACCCACTGGGCTGTTGACCAAGACTGACTCAGGTACACGAGCGGTGAGCGATTGCCGGGCTGAGAGAGCTGCGGAGTCGGGCCGGCCCAATCCGGGTACCTGGTGCAAAGCCGGTGGAAGCTTTGTCAGTTTCAGCGTAAAACTGACAACAGTTGATTCTGTATCCGACTGTCCAGAAGAGAAGCCGTAGTCACTACGAAAACTTAGCTTCCGGATAAGTCATCTGTAACTCTAGGCCCACAGTCAGTCAGTCGTGTCTGTAAAAATTCCTAAGGGCAGTAGAGTCTTTTCCTTTATTTTTGAGTCTGTAAAAACCCTAAGGGGCTGGTAGAATATTCCTAGTGTTGGGCTTCCTATAAATAGGACCCCAATCCCTAGGGTTTGGACTACCCTTTTGGCTGAAATCACATCTTCTCTTTGGGTCATTTTGTCTCCCGTTTCTCTCTCCTGTGTGCGCCGCCAGGCTTTGCTCCTTCCTGTTTGTGCATTACTTTTGCTCTAATCTCTTGGATGCATTAAAGCCTTGGTCCCTGCTAATTTTATTTGTTGCATATTGTTCGGTTTGGGGAGTTATTGCTTTGGCTACGGGCTGCTGAATTTATTTCGTGAGGAGAAGCTTCTTCTGTTGCTTCTGTTCTTCACAAACTGAGTACTAGTTCTTGCTGTTGCAAGTAGTACTACTTTCCTGTAGCTACAGTAGTCTGTGCAGCTTTTCACCTTCTATTGCACTGCTTTTTGATCGAGGCTGACAGGCTCTGTCACCTTTTTGGCTGTGTTTCGAGCGAAGCTACTCTCTGTTCGAAGCCCCTCAGTTTCGCGAGGCAGGCTTCGATCTATCTCCTTCGAAGGCTTCGGTCGATCTTCGGTCTTTGGTTTGCGTTCTGTGTTGCTAAGCTTCGAAGCATTTTTCTGAACGTCAGTAACGCATACTTCGAACAATAGTGCAAAGGGGCTTCGGCCCTATCGGTTCGAAGTCCATACTTCGACAAGTTTCGAAGTTGGGTTCAAAGCCTGTAGCTCCGTTAGGCCTCGCACTGACTTCTGTGTAGCGTGTCACCCTTCGCCTCTCTTTTCGGAGCTTACTCTTTTCGGAGGTAGAGCATTGGCTTCGGACTTGGTTTTCTGTCGTGTGACAGGCTTCGCTTCTTTGTTCGAAGGTTGTTCGTTTGTGTGTTGTGTTCGAAGCTTTCTGTTCGAAGGTTTTGCTTCGAAGCATTCGGTTCAAAGCTGTGTTCGAAGTTCTGTCTTCGAAGTGCACACTTCGAAGCAGGCTCCGACTTTGTCACTTTGCTCCGAAGCTCTTGGTTCGAAGCTGTGTTCGAAGCCTTGACTTCAAAGTACATACTTCGAACCAGGCTCCGGCATTGTCATACTTCGCTCCGAAGTACACTTCGCAACTTGCCACTTCGAACTAGGCTAGACCGCGACACCTTCAGCATCTCGGACAGACTCCGTCACCAACCTCCGAAGCAGACCTCGACGTGCGAAGGGGGCTTCGCCAAGTTCCGAACAGGAGACATATTTGGACAGTAACTTCTCTTTTCATCTTACACATACTTAGATATTTTCATTGAGAAGTTTAGGCCTGTTACAACTTGTTCACCTGCCTAGTTGCACCACTTTAGTTTTACACGGTTCTTCATCAGTTGCCTCTAGGTTAGAAACCTTTAGACTTAGGCCTTCTGTTTATTTTCTGCTGCATAGTCTGTTGAGGTGCGTTGGGTATTGGGAGCAGGCCATTGATTCGAAAGAATTTTTAAGGCGCCCATTCACCCCCCCTCTGGTCGCTACTTTCGGTCCTACAAGTGGTATCAGAGCAAGGTTAGGGTTTTTCCATACCTTAACCGGTTCTAAACCCAGTAGTGACTATGACGTCTCCTGGCAAGGTCCCGTCCTTGGAAGCCTATGGCTATAATTATTGGAAGACTCGCATGCGAGCCTATCTCATGAGCCAGGGTTCGGACATATGGGACATTTGCGTTCACACCACGTTTGTCATTCTGCCAGTTACTGAGCAAGGTACTGCTGGTATCATTGCTCAGCATCTGAGCAACAGTAAGGCTGTGAACATTTTGTTTTCTGGTTTAGGTCCCACTGAATTTGAGCGTGTGAGTCATCTCTCCACTGCGAGAGAGATCTGGGCTACCCTCAAGGCACACCATGAGGGAACAGCACAGGTCAAGGCTCGACTCTATCAGACCTACCGGCGTGAGTACGAGAACTTCACACAGAAGCCGGGTGAATCTGTTGAGGCTTTGTTTGGTCGCTTTCAGTCGATCATTAACAAGCTTCGGGACAACAAGGCTGAGGGTGCTCAGTTAGTCTCAGATCATGAGCAGGCGCTCAAGGTTCTTCATACCTTGGACCCAAAGATCTGGGAGATCAAGGTATCCTCTATCGTTGAGAGTACTTCTTATGATACCTTGACCATTTCTGAGTTGTTTAGCAAGCTAAAGGCCACTGAGGTAGATATCCAGTTGAGATCAAATCTCACTGGTTCTGGATCAAAATCCCTGGCCCTTGCTACACCTTCAGTTGATCCCTCTGCTGTGAGCTGTGCTGGGTTCTCTTTGATGTCTATCACTGAGGACCAGCTTGAGTTGTTGGGAGATGATGATTTGTGTCTCTTTAACAACCGGGTGCGTCGTGTCTATGATAAGAGAATGTTCAAAAGACACGGCACAAAATCCGGATGTTTTGAATGTGGTGATCCAGGACACTTCATCGCCGACTGCCCCAAGCGCAGTGGATACAAGAAGGGCACCGGCAGCAGCTTCCACGACTCCGACAAGCATGAGAGCCCCTCCTTCAACAAGGGCAAGCCGAAGACTCGTTTCTTCAAGAAGGCCCTGAAGGACTACCGGCGAGAGAACAAGAAGCGCGACAAGGCCTTCTTCGCCGAGATGGAGAAGACCTACTCCAAGCAGTCCACGACTTCTTCCTCTTCATCGAGCTCAAGTGATGAGGAGATCGCCATCAGGAAGGGGAAGGACAAGGATGATCCGGCGGGCCTCTGCTTCATGGCCTTCGGAGACAAGCCGAAGAGCCGCTCACACCAGCGCCGAAGATCCCGCAAGAGCTTCTGCTCAATGGCTCTTGGGGATAGAGAAGAAAAGAGCTCCTCCGACGACTCCGACGATGACGACAGCAAGGTATCATCTTATGAGCGTGAAATTGTTGATTTACTGGAGAGCAATCGTCAGGAGTTGAAGTATCGGGAGAAACTGCTTAGGGGGGCTAAGAAAAGGATAGACGAGTTAGAGAGTGAGCTTGCCGTGGCCAACGGTAGAATTGAGAGTCTATCTTCTTCCCCTTGCTTGGGTGATAGCAGTGAGTGCCCGAAGTGTGAGGTGCTTCTGTGTGACCTGTCGACTCTGAAGTCCAGGTACACAGAAAGGGTTGATGAGAGGGACGCTTTGGCCACTGAGCTTGAAAGCGCTCAGCTGGAGCTGAAAGATGCTCAAGCCACTGTCGTCGCACCCTGTGTTGATTGCCCATCTCATCTAGCTGCCTTAGCTGAGCTGAAATCCAAGGGTAATGAACATTTGGGTGACTTGGAGAGGTTGAGAGCTGAGCTTGCCCAGACTAGGCTAGAGCTTGAGACACTGTCAGTTCCACCCACTGTTTGTGAGAACTGCCTGTCTCTTAGAATGGAATTAATTAAGCTGAAAGCCGAGAAGTCTGTCCAAGTAGAGAGTGAGTGTGAGACCTGCTTGTCTCAGGTGGAGGTTCTAGCTTCCTTGAGAGAGGAGCTAGCAGATTCTCAGAATGAGAACTTTTACCTCCGTTCTATCCTGAGTTGGATCAGTGCCAGAGAGCCACAGCTTGGCATGATGATCCAGCAGTTCAAGAGGCAGGATGGGTTTGGGGTAGGTTACACCTACACCAAGGCTGACTTTGAGAGTGCCATTAGCCGGGCAGTGGAGTGGAGTAAAATGACTCCAGAGCAGAGGTATCCCAAGACTCACTCCACTGAGTCTTCCCAGGCTTGTCAGCCCAAGGATGGAGTGATCCATGAACCACCTAAAGCTCCACCCAAGAAACCTATCTGGGTTCCAAAGCCCAAAAATCTCCACACTTCTCTTGACTCTCTTCCTGGACCATCTCAGCCCAAGAAGACCACTCCAAACACTACCAAGCCCAAGAATCCTAAACCTCAACCACATCCCAAGAAGCCTACCTATCATTGTGAGTACTGTCAGAGAGACGGGCATCTTGCGGAGTTCTGCTTCAGGAGGAAGCGGGTTTAGAGAGCAGAGAGGGCTCGTAGTGATCAGGAGCAGTTCTACCAGCAGGGTGGTAGACTGCGTGTTCCTCGACGCGGGGAGAGGCTGGAGGCCAGGCCGCGTCGTGTAGGTGGTGGTAGAGGAGACGGCTTTCTTGCTCGTGCTCCAGTTGGTGGTGTTCGTTCCGGCAGAGTTCCAGACCGTGTTGGCTACGGTTCTGGACCTCGTGACCGCAGGGTTAGGCAGAACCGAGGACCGAGCTTTGAGCCACGTTTTGGTCCAAACTCTTTTGATGGTTTTCGCTTTCCATCTTTTGAGCAGATGGCTCGACACTGGTTTAGCTCTTTTGCTAAACCTGGTGCCGGACCATTTGCTCCCACTTACAGACACTGATTGTGCAGGACCGGGGACTGGAGGATGTTTGGATCATGGACTCAGGATGCTCTCGCCACATGACGGGACATCGCAAATGGTTCTCCAGTCTCACTCCCCCGAGCTCCAAAGAGTACATCACATTTGGGAACAGCGGTCAAGGGAAAGTAAGTGGCATAGGCTCAATTAGCATTTCAGATCATTTCTCTTTGAAGAATGTTGCTTTGGTTAAAAATTTGAACTTCAACTTGATTTCTGTGTCGCAACTTCTTGAGGATGGTTTGGAAGTGCGTTTTAAGAAGGGCAATTCTTCTGTGGTTGATTCTAGAGGGTCTTTGGTTTGTCAGATTTTACCCTTTGGTAAAGTTTTTCGAATTGACTTCTCTAGTTCTTTTGGCCCTTCTCGCTGTTTGATTGCTGGATCTTCTTCTGAGCTCTGAAAGTGGCATAGGAGGTTAGGTCATTTGAGTTTTGATCTGCTAGTCAGGTTAAGCTCTATGGACCTCATCCGAGGATTGCCCAAGCTTAAGATGGAGAAGGATCTAGTTTGTCATCCCTGTCATCATGGGAAAATGGTTGCCGCTTCTCACGCACCTGTGACTCAGGTGATGACTTCGTATCTGGGAGAGCTTTTACATTTGGACACTGTAGGTCCAGCTCGGGTACGCTCGGTCGGTGGGAAGTGGTATGCACTTGTGATTGTTGACGACTTTTCTCGATTCTCATGGGTTTTCTTTTTGGAGTCTAAGGATGAAACCTTTCAATTTGTCCATGACCTGATTTTGAAGCTGAAGAATGAGAACAATGGTCGGATGCGAGCAATTCGCTCCGACAACGGCTCTGAGTTCAAGAACTCTCAGTTCGTCAGCTTCTGTGGTGATCAGGGTCTGGATCATCAGTTTTCTTCTCCTTACACTCCCCCACTAGAACGGCGTTGTGGAACGAAAGAACCGCACGCTAGTTGAGATGGCCAGGACGATGCTCGATGAGCACAGGACTCCTAGGCATTTTTGGGCTGAAGCTGATGGGGGAGTGGTCCCGATCTTCCGCTAGGTAAAGGATAAACTTGGGTTGGTGGAGAATCTCGACGTTGGCGATCCAAGGCTCCGGTCCGGCGGATCAAAACCTCGCAATCGTTACACCACTGTCTCCGTTGGTTATCAACCACGCAGGACGCGATTGACCTCGCCACGAAGGCTAATTCCTGCAAGCGAACCCAAGAACACAAGCAAGAACAGGAAGGATACAAATCGAATGCCAAATCACAGACAAACGAAGATAAGTTGAGGTTTCACAACGCCAATGCGGCAGCCAATCGGTCCGGCGCAAGAGGCGGGATCTAAACACAACAGTGTAGATGCAACAAAGCAAAACCTAACCCTAGAAGTGGCTGGCGTGAGAATATATAGGGCGGCGGTCTGTGGAAGGGGAACAGACTTGGGCTGTGGGCTAGAAGACGTACAGACTCAGATTATGGCCAACATGGCCCAGTTCTGTCACGCAGTACTGTTTTAAATACACAGGTCGACTCGAGACTCCAAAAGATGTGAAACCAACGGCAAAAGATCCGTCTTCTCCTTAGCTTTCCAAAAAGTCAAAGAACGCACCAATCGGACTTCGTATGAGGAAGTTATGACCATTTTGGTGCAGGGTGGTCGATGTAGTCCGAACCAGCGAAATCTTGACTTCAAACAGCCGTGCGGCTCCGTCTTCAACTCCAACTCTTCTATTCCATTTCCCATGTTCCTAAGCAACAAAATATAACTAGTATTCAGTAGCATCTCATCCAAACAAATATTAACATAGTTGCTAAGGAAAGAATTAACCTCATGGTTCAAGCGACGGGCACGGGCGCATGTGATTCGTCCTAGTAACTGAATTGTAGGTGGAGGCTCCATTGTGTGTATCATGTGAAGTGATGTCCTCATCAGAAGCCATGAACACGGCTTGCTATCTGGCCAACCGCATTTTTCTTAGAGCTTACCTTGGTAAGACATCATATGAGTTGCGGTTTGGCAGACAGCCCAAGGTTAGCCACTTGCGAGCGTTTGGCTGCAAGTGCTTTGTGCTCAAGAAGGGAGGGCATTTGGACAAGTTTGAGTCTCGTTGCTGGGATGGTGTTTTTCTTGGTTATGCATTGCATTCTCGAGGCTTCCGTGTTTGGAACCTCGAATCCCAGCTGCTTGTCGAGACGTGTGAGGTTTCATTTGATGAGTCCTTGCCTTCTTTGACTCCTTCTTTTGAGCTTTCTGGTGATGATGAGCTCGGAGAGTCCATCTTCGAGGAAGATGAGGATACTCCAGCTACTGTTGAGGGCAGGCCTTCTGCATCCCCCGCAGAGCCCACACTTTCTGAGACTTCGACTGATGATGAGGGTGGACCCCTGATCACTTCTTCCACTTCGATTGAGCCCCCTCAGTCGAGTCCAGAGGTGCCAGCTGCTGACTCAGGTGAGGTGACTTCAGATCACCAGGGAACCCGAGCAGTTCAGCGTGACCATCCCTCAGAGCTAATCATTGGTGATTTGACTGAGAGAACATTGCGTTCTTCTGCCTCTCTTGTTGTGTTTGCTGAATCTGCGTTTGTTGCATCTTTTGAGCCCAGAGACGTTTCTCATGCTCTTTCTGATTCTAATTGGATTAATGCTATGCAAGAAGAGCTTGAAAATTTTGTCCGCAATCGGGTTTGGACATTAGTTGAGCCGCCATCAGGATGCAACCCCATAGGCACCAAGTGGGTATTCAAGAACAAACAAGGTGAAGATGGGGTTGTGGTGCGCAACAAGGCTCGACTAGTTGCCCAGGGTTATTGCCAGAAGGAAGGTATTGACTTTGAAGAAACCTTCGCTCCTGTTGCCCGTCTTGAGTCCATTCGTATTCTTCTAGCTTTTGCCGTTTCGAAGGGTTTTAAGCTTTTTCAAATGGACGTTAAGAGTGCTTTTCTGAACGGGTTCATAGAGGAGGAGGTTTATGTTAGGCAACCCCCCGGTTTTGAGAACCCTAAGTTTCCTCGACATGATTTTAAGTTGCACAAAGCTTTATACGGGTTGAAGCAAGCCCCCAGGGCTTGGTATGACCGGTTGAAGCAATTTTTGTTGGGGAAGGGCTTTGTGATGGGTTCTGTGGACAAAACTCTTTTCTTGCTCAGAGATGCTTCAGATTTTTTAGTTGCTCAGATTTACGTGGACGATATTATTTTTGGCGGTACTACTGATTCTCTTGTGTCCAAGTTCTCTGAGCAGATGCACAGTGAGTTTGAGATGAGCCTCATGGGTGATCTCAAGTACTTCTTAGGGCTCCAGATCAAGCAGACCAAGGACGGCACCTTCATCCACCAAGGTAAGTACACTCGTGATATGCTTAAGAAATTTGACTTTGGTGGTGAATTGAAGCCGCAGATGACCCCGATGGGCACTTCTGGGGGTCTGGACAAGGATGAGAGCGGTGTCAAGGTCAATGAGAGAGTTTCGAGGGATGATCGGTTCGCTGTTATACTTAACGGCAACAAGACAGGACATACAGTTCGCCGTGGGACTTTGCGCGCGTTTTCAGTCTTCACCACGCGCGTCTCACCGGCAGGCTGTCAAGCGCATTTTCAGGTATCTCACCTATGCGCCTGATCTTGGTCTTTATTATTCAGCATCATCATCTCTTGATTTATCTGGCTTTTCGGACGCTGACTTTGGTGGGTGCCGGTTGGATCGCAAGTCGACTTCCGCTACTTGCCAGTTTCTTGGTTCTTCTCTTGTCTCTTGGTCTTCTCGAAAGCAATCTGGAGTTGCTCTTTCGACCACAGAGGCTGAGTACGTAGCTGCTGCTAGCTGCTGCTCGCAGTTGGTTTGGATGATTTCCACTCTACGAGATTTTGGGTTGTTCTTTCCTACCAGGGTTCCATTGTTTTGCGACAGCACTAGTGCAATTAGTGTAGGGAAAAACCCGTGTCTCCATTCAAAAACCAAACATATTGTTGTGCGCTTTCACTTCTTGCGGGATCAATATGAGAAAGGTGTCATTGACCTTGTTCATGTTGATACCCATCATCAGTTGGCAGACATTTTCACCAAACCCCTAGATCAGTCTACTTTTGAGCGTTTACGAGGGGATTTGGGTGTTGTATATCCTTTCTAGGATATTTTGCGTCAGTTTTCTTCCTTCTTTACTCTTTTTCTTGAGTCCTTTTGTGTGTGTTCATATCATACATATTCACATATCACACTTTTGAGCCAGCTTCTGTTATATGATTGAACTGTTTTACTTATTCTAGCTGGTACATGCTTTTGATTACTTGTCAATGATCATGCTTTGGTTCAGTTCACTTGATATATCTGATATCTGTCATATGCATGGCTTTTACGCTTTCAACTTCAAAAATGATCACCGTTACTTCTGGTAACTAGCATGTGTAGGCTGAGTGCTTTTGTTATCTGCTACATGCCTTGTAGCTAGTTCATCACATAGATGCAGATATGCAACTTGGACATCTTTATGCTTTAACATGGAAAATGAGCTATGACAATCAAAACTGAATGACAATTCCATGCCTTTTTATGCTTGAATTGAAAAGATCCAAGTGGGTTTGCTTTGTCGCATTGCATTGTTCTGGATCGCTTACCATAGCACATTGGTATGAACTAGGACAGTGTAGTGTATGCCAAGACCAATGTCTTAAGCTTCTGATGGTCCAGTTTTGGCCTAGGCTTGACTTGGTCGGTTAGCATAAGGTTTGACATGCAAATAACCCTTGGCAAAAATAAAAAAAAAAGGAAAATGAAAATGCCTGAACATCTAAAAGATAACAAGTTTGCTGAAGCATTTTGTTTTTGGACAATGCTTATCTTGGTAGATATCAGTTAGCCTTTGCATCTCATGATTTACCTTGTTTGTTTACTGGACAATGTGGTGATGCTTTTGTTTGCCAAAACTAAAAAAATGTGTGCTAATGACTTTCTTTAGATATCATCTGTTGCACTGATCATGCCATGTGTCTTAGACAGTATCTCTTTTGCTATACTTGTTAGACATTGTAACTGCAGTCAATCATATCTGAGAAGCATGCTTTCTTCACTCCACCTGCATCCCAGTTGCATTCACTGCATATTTTAGGGGGAGTCGCATTTCAGGGGGAGTCTGTGTCTCTTTTTGAGTGCTTGATGAGTTCACTTGTCAACAAGGGGGAGAAATTTTGGGATCAGAGTTTAAGGGGGAGTTCTTACTCTGTTGATATCCTTGTTGTTCTGAAATCGCACTCATTTTGAGCTTTTGTGTTTTTGGTTAACCATAATGACCGCTTCTTGCTTTTGTTTGGCTTTTGGTCATTAAGGTTAAACTTTTACCTTATTTTTCTTCTTCTTTGTTTTCTTGTGTTTTGTTTTCGTGTTTCCACATTTGTTCGCAGGTGCTGAAGAGCTGAGAAAAGAGGAGTGTTGACAATGCACTCATCAAGGGGGAGATTGAGGAGCCATGCTGAATAGCGTGGGCCTCATGGCTCCAGAAGTGATGAGTCATTGTCAACGATAGTCAAAGAGGACTGAAGAAGAAGAAGAGATCTGCTGTTTCATGGGCCGCGTGTGACTCAGGTACACGGGCAGCGAGCGACTGTCGGGCAGAGGAGGCTGCGAAGTCGGGCTGGCCCAATCCGGGTGCATGGGCCAGAAGCAGTGGAAGACCCACTGGCTGTTGACCAGGACTGACTCAGGTACACGGGCGGTGAGCGATTGCCGGGCTGAGAGAGCTGCGGAGTCGGGGCGGCCCAATCCGGGTACCTGGTGCAAAGCCGGTGGAGGCTTTGTCAGTTTCAGCGTAAAACTGACAACCGTTGATTCTGTATCCGACTGTCCAGAAGAGAAGCCGTAGTCACTACGAAAACTTAGCTTCCGGATAAGTCATCTGTAACTCTAGGCCCACAGTCAGTCACTCGTGTCTGTAAAAATTCCTAAGGGCAGTAGAGTCTTTTCCTTTATTTTTGAGTCTATAAAAACTCTAAGGGGCTGGTAGAATATTCCTAGTGTTGGGCTTCCTATAAATAGGACCCCAATCCCTAGGGTTTGGACTACCCTTTTGGCTGAAATCACATCTTCTCTTTGGGTCATTTTGTCTCCCGTTTCTCTCTCCTGTGTGCGCCGCCAGGCTTTGCTCCTTCCTGTTTGTGCATTACTTTTGCTCTAATCTCTTGGATGCATTAAAGCCTTGGTCCCTGCTGATTTTATTTGTTGCATATTGTTCGGTTTGGGGAGTTATTTCTTTGGCTACGGGCTGCTGAATTTATTTCGTGAGGAGAAGCTTCTTCTGTTGCTTCTGTTCTTCACAAACTGAGTACTAGTTCTTGCTGTTGCAAGTAGTACTACTTTCCTGTAGCTACAGTAGTCTGTGCAGCTTTTCACCTTCTATTGCACTGCTTTTTGATCGAGGCTGACAGGCTCTGTCACCTTTTTGGCTGTGTTTCGAGCGAAGCTACTCTCTGTCCGAAGCCCCTCAGTTTCGCGAGGCAGGCTTCGATCTATCTCCTTCGAAGGCTTCGGTCGATCTTCGGTCTTTGGTTTGCGTTCTGTGTTGCTAAGCTTCGAAGCATTTTTCTGAACATCAGTAACGCATACTTCGAACAATAGTGCAAAGGGGCTTCGGCCCTATCGGTTCGAAGTCCATACTTCGACAAGTTTCGAAGTTGGGTTCAAAGCCTGTAGCTCCGTTAGGCCTCGCACTGACTTCTGTGTAGCGTGTCACCCTTCGCCTCTCTTTTCGGAGCTTACTCTTTTCGGAGGTAGAGCATTGGCTTCGGACTTGGTTTTCTGTCGTGTGACAGGCTTCGCTTCTTTGTTCGAAGGTTGTTCGTTTGTGTGTTGTGTTCGAAGCTTTCTGTTCGAAGGTTTTGCTTCGAAGCATTCGGTTCAAAGCTGTGTTCGAAGTTCTGTCTTCGAAGTGCACACTTCGAAGAAGGCTCCGACTTTGTCACTTTGCTCCGAAGCTCTTGGTTCGAAGCTGTGTTCGAAGCCTTGACTTCGAAGTACATACTTCGAACCAGGCTCCGGCATTGTCATACTTCGCTCTGAAGTACACTTCGCAACTTGCCACTTCGAACTAGGCTAGACCGTGACACCTTCGGCATCTCGGACAAACTCCGTCACCAACCTCCGAAGCAGACCTCGACGTGCGAAGGGGGCTTCGCCAAGTTCCGAACAGGAGACATTTGGACAGTAACTTCTCTTTTCATCTTACACATACTTAGATCTTTTCATTGAGAAGTTTAGGCCTGTTACAACTTGTTCACCTGCCTAGTTGCACCACTTTAGTTTTACACGGTTCTTCATCAGTTGCCTCTAGGTTAGAAACCTTTAGACTTAGGCCTTCTGTTTATTTTCTGCTGCATAGTCTGTTGAGGTGCGTTGGGTATTGGGAGCAGGTCATTGATTCGAAAGAATTTTTAAGGCGCCCATTCACCCCCCCTCTGGTCGCTACTTTCGGTCCTACAGCACTTCAGTGGACATAGTAAGTAGTATGATAAGTTATTCCACTCTACCGATTAATTTGTGGATGGAGGCATTCAAACCACCATTCATAATTTTAATTGGATCCTTAATAAGTCTGTGCCTAAAAGCACCATAAGAATTATGGACAAGACGATAACCATTTTTCTAAACTATTTTAGATTAAGGGTATGTCGTCCTGCTAAGGCTATATTTTAACCCAAATATTAATAAGTTAAATTCCTAAGACAGTAAGTTTTCAATTTTATTGACTGCAAAGATAAGTCTAAGTGATCTCATTTTGTAATGTCCTAACAGACATGTTAAGTTTGTAGAAACGAGATATGCATTTTATAGAAGATGCTTTAATCAGGGGGAGCATGGTACTTAGAGAAATTAATCTTGAAGAGAAGTGGGTTAGTGCATCCACTCCTATGATTCAAGAGCAATTTTTCATGTATCTGTGGTAGTGTCCTTTTGTTCAACACTTGAGTTTGGACCTTCATTAGCGACATCTATTGTACATGAGGCTCCTGTTATTCAGGAATCTGCATTTCTAGATGATGCTAATGAAGAAGTAAAGGAACAACTCTCTAACTTAGTAAATAATGTGCCAACTTAGATAAGAAGCAGATTAAATGAGACATTTTTGTATGTCTTATTTAAGGATTCTCTAAGAATCATTAAGGCACATTATGACTTAGAACTGCATCAGATTGATATAAAGACGACATTTTCAATAAGTTTTGAATGAGAATGTCTATATGACACAACTAAATGTTTTGACATAGAAATGAAAGGAAATTTTATGATACTGTTTTATCTAAGTCCAATGGACTTAAATAAAGTTTTAAGTAAGGGTATCTAAAATTTAAATTAGACTATTAGAAAATTTTGGGTTTTAAGAATAATGAAGAGGACAATTGTGTTTGTCTAAGTTTAAGAATGGGGAATTTATTTTTCCAGTTTAGCATGTGGATGACATTCTGCTTGCAAGTGGTAATGTCCATCTAATATTAGAAACTAAGAAATCTTGTCCTCTCATTTTGACATTAAGAATCTTGGAGAAATTTTCCTATATGTTAGGACTAGAGTTTCTCTGAGATACCATTAAGGGGATATTAAGATTATTGCATACGGCATACTAGAAGATATACTGATAAAGTATATAGTATGCATGCGTATAAGCTATCGCCTGATCCGATAGTCAAGGGTGATAAGTTGGGAACTTTCAGTATCCCAGGAACCAATATGAGATCGATCAAATTAGATTGGTTCCATATGCTTCTGCTGTCGAAAGCTAATGTATGCTCAATTATGTACTCATCCTGACTAAGTTTATACCGCCGGAATGCTTGGCAGATATCAGAAAATTCAAAATAGATCGCTGAATTAAATTAAGAAAACCTTGAGATTTATATAAGGCACAACGACCTCATGCTAATGTGTAAGATTAGATAACCTAGCGATTGCGGGTTATTCAAATTAAGACCTTGCGAGATGAGTGAATGCTAAGTAGTCCACATTAAGTTGTGTGTTCACACTCGCGAAGAGAGCTGTGTCGTGGAAAAGCTCCAAACAAACTGCGACGGCATCTTCCACGATGTATGCCGAGTTTGTAGTATGTTATGAGGTCGCCAGACAGGCACTATGTTTTAAGAAATTTATTCCGGTTTTAAAAGTGGTCGACAGCATTTAAAAACCACTTAAGTCATACTGTAACAATGAGTCAACAGTATATTTCTCCTATAACAACAAGTAGTGTGTTTGCTGCCAAACACATCTAAGTTAAGTGTTATATTGTTGAGGAGAGAATCCAAGATCAAATGATAAGTAGAGCATATTAGCCTAGTTTATGCATCCTTGTTCAACAGCCATCATTATTTGCATGTCCGTGGCTTGTTGAGTACTTTGTACTCACCCCTCGTGGGTTAATTCTTTTAGATGTCATGTATCAAGAAGAAGAAGTCCAGGAGTAGCGTCCCAGGCGATGAGTCAGATCCGTGGAGTCAAGACGTTCTGCAGCTACTTAATTTTGCTTCCGCTTGAATTTGTGTTGTAATAAGTGTAGCCTATGAGCTACGTACTCGCTTTATTTCCGTTTATTTCGTTGTCAGCTTGTGAGCGTCTTGTAATAATGACTTTTCATTTATAATCAATGAATTGTGGTTCGTGAGAACCCGGGTCGTTACAAAGTGGGACAAATGAATATGGCTACCTCCCAACTAACTTCGGTGAGATTACCTCCCAACAAATGAAATGAGATGAATATGCTTAACATCCAAATAGAATTTTATTCGAAAAAATTTGACAAATTCATATTTGAATAAATATATATTAGACAATATAAATACAGTAATTGGACAAATTCAGATTTGAATAAATATATATTAGGCAATATAAATACAGTCCACAGAAGAAATAATAGCACTCAACTGAATTTCAACAACTGAATTTCCATCTACACCACAAAAATTAGAAAATAAAAAATGGATGTTACCATACAATGCTCAATCACTAGATAGAAAAAATACTATAACATAGATTAATCTTGCTCTCGCTAAGAATAACCATTCTACAAACAAAATCATATAAATCCATGCATGTTTAGTATGAAAGCAGTAGCTGTGGATTCATTGCATGAGAAAATTCTGTCCTTCTCAGATAAACTCCCTTTCAGCACCATCTCCCTGCACCGCTATTTCTCTATCTTCTTCCTGCAGAAGCATCGAGCAAAAATGATGGTCTACTTGCCACATGGGCACATCCGGTCCGGCGCAAAATGTTTTGCAGGACGGGCAAGGCCCTGGATGGCTGCAGCCTCGTCAAGGGAGGCACGTTTCACGACGGGGTGTGCTGCGGCTTCTTAGGCGGAGGGCAGGGCTTCCGGCCAAGCGCGGCGACAGTGAGGGCATGGTGGTGAGGAGTGCTCCGGTTATAGGGAGGATGCGACAGAGGGTGCCAAAATGCAGGGCGGGGGCAGACCATAGCTACCAGACACGGCGACGGCTAGGGAGGAGATGCTCACCTTTTGCGATGGGAGCACCTCAAGCAGCTGCGCAAGGGGGAAGAAATAGAATAAGTTGCGAGTTGGTCGGACCGATATTTAGGAATAAGGTTATTTCACATTTCAAGGATTATTCTCTCTTTAGAGATCATTCCTGTTGGGGGAAATTACTTCATTTTCAGGACTTAAAGGTTAACCCTCCGAAGGCTCTAAGAAGGTCCCGAAGATGACTGACTAATGCTCGATGATACGTCAGCACGGTCGAAGGGTGTCACGATGCGAAGTCTCGGAGGATCCTCCGAAGGAAGAGAGGAGGCTTCGAAGCAGGAAGACGTGACTGATTGGATGCCTTGCTTATCCATCTACCCTGCAGCACTTTACCGTGTATAACCTCGTTTATAATACTGAAGGTCATTTGTAATATAAGGGTAAATAGGTCTATTCCTTAAACCTTTCTCCCTATAAATACCCCCCATTGTACCTTGTAAGAAGGATCCAGAACCAGTGGTTCAAACACACATATTCGGACCTCTTGAGTTGTTATCCTTTACGGAGGCTCAAGTTTGTCCTAAAAGCACAAACCTCTTGTTTGTTTGTTCTTAACTGCTAAGAACCTGTTGGTGTAACTTTTACGCCAACAGTTGGCGCCGTCCGTGGGGATCCAAGTTCTAAAAGCTTGTTCTCTACTGCTGACTGCACTCTGAAGAAAACTTACGGGGGGAGCCTCGGAATCCTGAGATTCCGCGCACCCTTCAGTTAAGGGCTTCTTAGTGCAGCCCGAAGACCTTCCCTCGACCCCCTCGAGTCGTTCGAAGCCTTCCATTTCCAAGACACCTCATCGACTAACCATGCCTCCGAAGCGTGGTCAAGCTACAGGTCCCCTTCGAAGGTCCCCTCGGACCAACGGAGCCGGACCCTCAGCTAATCCGACGGTTCCTGCCGGAACCGATGGGCGTCGAGCGCCCCGGGGCCCTCTACCCCCCCCCCCTACAATGCTTCAGACCGACTACGCAGCAAGCCAAGACCCTGAAGTTCCCTCCGACGAAGACGAAGGCCCTCCCGAAACCGAGGCTACGCAGCTAGCCAGGCTTCAGGAGGAGGTGTCCAGATGGAGGCAGGAAGCCGCCGACAGACTCCGCACTCAAGCTTCCACTGAAACTCCAAGAGGGCCTCCAGACGATGGAGGCCACAACCCCCCAGAAGTTATACAAGTCCAAGAAGAGGCCGAGAATGCGTCCTTCGACAATGAGTCTCCATTGCACCCTGATCTGCAGAGAGTGCCTTTCGACCCCAAGTTCAAGGCCTCGAAGCTGCACAAGTACTCCGGGGGGTCGGACCCCGGGAAGTTCGCCCGCTCGTACGCCCTAGCTATAGAAGCAAGCGGAGGGGTACGAAGCACCATGGCAAAATGCTTCCCACTTGCTCTCGAAGGTGTGGCGCTCTGGTGGTTCTGGTCCCTAAAACCAGGATCGATCAAGTCATGGGAACTACTCAAAAAGAAGTTCGTGAGCAACTTCCAAGGCACTTTCGTGGCCCCGATGTCCACGGGAAGTTTGTTCCAAGTAAAGCAGCGGGAAGGAGAAACCCTCCGAGAATACTTCACACGCTTCGCCCACACCAAGTCACAGATCAAGGGCCTTACTACCTCTTCGGTAGTCGATGCTGCCCGAGAAGGGGTGCTGAACCCCGACCTCCTCAGCAAACTCCATCGGAAGCCGGTAACATCCGTAGCACAGCTCATGGCATACTTCGAGCAATATGCCAAGGCAGAGGAAGGATGCCTTCGGCGAGCTGAGGCAGCACTACCCACCCTCCGGGAAGTCAAAAGGGAGCCAGAGGCCACCGCCCCACCACAACCTCCACAAGACAGCCGCCCTAGCGAGTATAGGCGAGGAAAAAAGCATTTCCGTTCGGAAGTACTAAACATAGCACCTTCAGCTTCGAAGGCACCGGCCAGTTTCCAGCAGGTAAAAAATTTTAAGGCTGGGCCATCAGTACCTCAAGAAAGGGTGCCGGGAAAGCGCCAGAGTCATTTTTGCTGCGTGCATGGCGATAATAGAAGCCATGACACGAAGGACTGCAAGACGATATTGACCCTTCGGGGTGAATACATTGACCGAAATACCAGGAGGGGTACTTCGGACCGGGCTCCACCTGCGGCACGATCGGAGCCTGTTCAAGCTGTGGCCCGAGCCGGTGCCCTCGAAGCCCCCATACGGCTACCGGTGGCCAGTATTATGCCACCACCAAGGCACGAAGATCCGCAAGACCGCGGCAAGAGAGTGGTCCTACCCATCTCCGGAGGAGGGACCCTCGGCAGCATGTCCAAGAGACAGCGCCGTGAGTACGTCCGTGAAGTTGGGCACATTGGGACTTCAAGTTCCGCTGAAGGGATGCCAGAATGGTCCCGTGTACCCATCTCATTCACAGCCAGCGATGCAGTAGGGGTGAAGTTTCCCCATGCTGACCCATTAGTCATCTCTGCCGATATAGCAGGGGCTGATGTTCGGAGGATCCTGGTGGACGGTGGAAGCTCCGCAGACATACTCTTCGTTCAAGCCTTCGACCAGATGTGTATACCCCGGAAGCATCTACTCCCTGCAGCCCAGCCACTTCAAGGGTTCTCAGGACCGCCTCTCGATGCCCTCGGCCAAATAGGCCTCGAGGTTGCCTTCGGAGAGGGGCCGCTGGCCCGAGTAGAGGAGGTGATTTTCGACGTGGTGGATGCCCCCTACGCCTACAATGCTATCTTCGGACGAGGGATGTTAAACCAATTCGGGGCTATAGCGCATCACAACTACCTTTGTCTCAAAATGCCCACACAAGGTGGAGTGCTCACTATTTCAGGAGACCAAGCTGTAGCCAGAAGGACAGAATATGGCCACGGGCAGCCATTGGACCCTCGACAAGTGCACAATGTGGCGGAGAGCGCCAAAGAAGTGCCAGAAGCCTTGAGCCCCCCGAAGGGATCCTCGCTCAAACCAAGCCCGGAGGGTGATGTCGAGACAAGAATAATCTCAGAAGACGGCAAAGAGTACCCAATAAAATTCGGCAAGGGGCTATCTCCGGAGATAACCGCCTCGTTAGAAGAAGTCGTCAAGAAGAATCTAGACATGTTTGCTTGGACCGACGAAGATATCACGGGGGTCGACCGAAGCATCATCGAGCACAGTCTACTCGTCAACCCGAAGGCCAAGCCAGTGCGCCAGGGGCTCCGAAAGCTATCAACAGAAAGAGCAAATTTAGCCAAGGCCGAAGTGGAAAAATTGTTAAAAGCTGGCATTATCAGGGAAGTGGCCCATACCGAGTGGTTGGCCAACCCTGTTTTTGTAAGGAAGAAGGATTCCAGCAAATGGCGCATGTGTATTGACTTCACATCACTAAATAAAGCATGCCCGCGAGACCCCTACCCAATGCCCCGAATAGATCAATTAATAGATTCCACAGCCGGCTCCGAACTATTAAGCTTCCTCGATGCATACTCCGGGTACCATCAAGTATGGCTGAAGCAAGAAGACGAGGCCAAGACAAGTTTCATAACTCCTTCAGGAGTATTCTGCTATGTAAGAATGCCGTTTGATTTACGGAATGCCGGAGCCACATTTTCTCGCTTAATAGCTAAAGCTTTAGGCCATCAGATAGGCCGCAATGTCGAAGCCTACATGGACGATATTGTAATAAAAAGTGCTCAAAAGCATCAGCATAGCATAGATTTAGATGAAACTTTTGAGAGCCTCCGAACATGTGGAGTACGCCTCAATCCCGAAAAATGTATATTCGGGGCACAAGCAGGGAAGCTGCTAGGGTACTTAGTTTCGAGCAGGGGGATCGAAGCCAGTCCAACACAAATAAGTGCATTGCAAAGAATGGCTCCACCCGAGAATTTGAAGCAAGTACAGAAGCTAGCAGGAAGGCTAGCAGCACTCAGCAGGTTCCTGTCCAGATCGGCAGAGCGAAGCCTCCCAATTTTCAAGGCACTCAAAGGCTCCGAAAGCTTCAGCTGGACGCCGGAGTGCCAAAAGAGCTTCGAAGAGATAAAAGCCTACCTTGGAACATTATCAACCTTAACTGTTCCTCTTCCAGGGGAAACATTGCTTTTATACCTTGCAGCGACAGGGTCAGCAGTAAGCGCAGTACTGGTCCGAGAAGTCGAGCTCAAAGACAAGCTGGTACAAAACCCAGATTATTTTGTCTCGGGGGCATTATCAGGAGCCAAGATCAGATACTCCGAGCTTGAAAAGTTTGCTTATGCTTTAGTAATGGCCTCGCGAAAGCTAAGGCATTATTTCTTGGCGCATAACCTTATTGTCCCTACATCGTATCCTCTTGGAGATATGCTCCGAAACAAAGATTCCACAGGCAGGGTTGGAAAGTGGGCAGTCGAGTTAGCACCCTTCGAAATCTCCTTCACAGCAAGGACGGCCGTTAAATCTCAAATTATAGCAGATTTCGTAGCAGAGTGGACTCCATCTGCAGTATGGACTCCGGAAGAACCCTCCGACGGTTTCAGGACAATATTCTCCGACGGGGCCTATCAAGCATCAGGTGCCGGAGCAGGGGCAGTAATCTTCTCACCATCAGGACAAAAGGCAATGTACTCTGCAAGGCTTAACTTTCGAACCACTAATAATGTCGCCGAGTATGAAGGAATCTTGCTAGGCCTCCGAAAGGCTAAAGCACTCGGAGCTACAAGGATAATGATCAAGACAGATTCCCAAGTCGTCGCGGGACATATTGATAAAAGCTTCCAAGCAAAAAACCCACATCTCGCGCAATACCTTCAAGAAATCCGCAAGGCAGAAGCAGCATTCAAAGGGTTTACAGTTCGAAGCATACCGCGAGCAGAAAATCAACTTGCAGATATTCTTGCAAAGGCCGCAGCAGGAGCAGTAGACCTCCCGGAGGGCGCTTTCTATGAAGAATTAGAGCAGCCAGCAGCTGACCAAATACCCTCGTCAGAAGTAATGTGTATTGAAGCTACGGATTGGCGAACTCCAATAATAACTATGTTGCAAGGTAGCAATGACCCTCCGGAAGGCCCAGAAGCTCGAAGAGTGCAAACGAGAGCTCGAAATTACAAACTTATTGGGGAAGTACTATATAAAGCCGGAGTATGCTCACCACTGCTTCGATGCATCTCTCAACCTGAAGGACAAGACATACTTCGAGGCATCCACGAGGGGCTGTGCGGAGGTCATCTAGCTCCCAGAGCACTAGCAGGCAAGACACTCCGACAAGGTTTTTATTGGCCGACGATCGTCAGAGACGCCGAAGACCTAGTTCGGACATGCCAAGGCTGCCAATGTTTGTTTGTTCTTAACTGCTAAGAACCTGTTGGTGTAACTTTTACGCCAACAATTCCGTCCTCTGAGTCTCTCAATCAAACACATCTAAAACTAGAATCACCTCAACTCATTCTGCATATCCCATCTGTATATCCCACGAACTAAACACACCCTGGCAAAACGTATAGCAGGTAGCAGCAAGGAAACTACATCCGTGGCAGTTCAAAAACATGACATGCCAAACAGTCGGAAGCGAGCGCGGCCGAGCAAAACTCCAAGAAAACGCAGGCACAGTGCGCACGAGGAATTCTTCCTCGTCGGGGGAGGCAGAAGCAGCAGCGGCCTGTTAGAATTAGATCTCTCGGGAGGAGAGAGAGGGCTGAGTCCCTCTCTTCCCCTTAAGACTCGCCATACCCTAACCCCCTCCTGGTCTTCAGGCGCCTTGATCGGAGGCGCCCCAACTGAAGTTGTTGAGGGCCCCTGTCGCGCGGCATATAAAAGAGGAAACTGGGCGTATGAGCCAAGGTTGGTTGATTCGCCCAGCTCCACACACTATGGCTACCGATCTAAGCCATGCCGAAGCGATGGGAAGCCTCCCTCACCCCCACTCCGGCTGGCCGGACTTCTACGACGCCACAGCACCATGTCATGGCGTCCTCCTCATCCTGGAGTATACTCAAGGTACACACCTGAGTATCTACCCTACTACTCGTAACCCTAGACAATCCTCTAAGAACCCTGAGTAGACTAAGGATTTAACACGGCCAGGCTTTGCAGGCGGCCGTCGGCCACGGCGGCGATCGTCGTCGTCCAGGACGTCCCACCCGATCAACCGGTGGATCACATGCACCCGATCGCGATCGAGTCGGTCCAAGCCCTTGCAGCTCCCCCGATCTCGCATCCATTGCGTCACATGACGTCCCGGACTCAGTTCTCTCGCCTTGACGCGACATGCAACCATTCGTCCATCCCCTGTACCCTCCCATTCAAATCATCAATAATTAATCCTCGCCATTCGAATCAGCCGTTCTCGCCAAGCTCTTTTTGGAATTACATGCGATTTTCTCGGTAAAAGCTACGGGCTTGGCGCCTTTGAAGTTGATGGGAGAAGGAATGTACATACAAGTGCACTGTTAATTCAGAAGCAAAAGGGCGAAGAAAATGCAATCATACTCCAGCTCGTCGTACACTTGCTTGTCACTTGGCGGCAAGAAGGCACGAGCAGGAGCAGGAGCAGCAGATCAGAGGCAAAGACAAGCAATGATCGCGCAGACCAAGGCTATGGCGATCGATAGTAGCAACAGCGCTAAGAACAGAACCAAAAACTAATTCAGATGATCCCTATTACTAGTGCTAATTCTTGTACGAATCCGTAGTTTGACCTAACACAGTCTTGCAATGGCGAAACGGATTCACGCTGTGTTGTTCACCACCTCTTCTGCAGGAAGAGGTCGCGGTCTCTGTCGGCCGGCTCCGTCGACGAGCGGTCGAAGCGGCTCAGCACGACCGCCTTGAAGTTGAACACCTCCTGGACACGGTTGCACGACCTGTGCATGCCGACGCCGCTCAAGCTGGGCCTAGCATCAAGGGTCACCTCGCTCAGCGGCACCCTCTTCCGCGCGCCGGCGGCGGCGACCGGCTCCGGCCGTTGCTTCGGCGCGCTCTGCGACCGCACCTTCGCTTCGGAGGACTGCGTGCTCGACATGTAGCCGCGGCAGCTGGGCGACGCGGCACACACGCTCTTCGTCGGCGTCACCGGGATATTCGTCAACCGGGGCGTGCACTGCGCCGTCGCCGGCCGGGCCTTCTCTAAGGCGCACCAGTCGTACTCCGGGAAGTTGCGCGCGCTCGGCGCCGATATCTGCGGTAGTGCGCTGGGAAGCTGGTCGAACGGCAGGAGCGGCGACGACACCGAGTTGGTGAACCACTCGTCGCTGGCGCCGGCGTCGACCACCGGAGGGCTCGTCCTGACAGAGGACGACCGCAACTTAGGCCTGCCGGTGTCCATCTCCACGATCTTCGGGCTCCGGTCGTAGCCGTACGACGACGACTCGATGCTCGTCGACAGGCGGCGGCTGTACGCCGCCATGCCGTGCTCGCTCCGCGTGTCGTCTGCATACCGCTCTTGCTGCGAACACAAGACACCCAAAGCTAAGAATTTAACACAGAGCAACCTCGGACGAGTACGTGAAAGGCTAGTCCGCTTCGCACGCAAGCGACCGCGGTCGTACCAGGGAGTAGCACGGCCGGAAGGGAGGGTGGTGGTGGTGTTGGAGGTGGAGCGGCGAGACCGCGGCCCGCGAGCGGGGGGCGCGGATGGTGGCCAGGCCGCGGACGAGCGCCTGCATGCTCTGCAGCGTCGCCGCTGCCTGCCTCCGCACCAGGTAGCCTCGCACCAGAGCCTGCAGCTTCACCAGCGCCTTGAGCGCTCGCAGCGCCTTCTTGGCCTGAGTAAAATTCACGGCTAATTAATCATGGCTTAAACTTGCAAACTAAAATTGTATGACGCTTTCCAAACCTTTTTTTAGGAGGTAAAAAAAGTAAAGATTTACTGGAATAGTGGATGAACATATGAAAAAGAAGATGAATAGATCAAGAACAGAGGCAAACACTGCTGTTGTTGGATTAAGTGGAAGTGGTGTGTTTACTGACCAGGAATCCTCGGAACGCCGTCTGTATTTTGACCGCAGCGGCGGCGCGGCCGCGATGGTCAAGAGCGGCGCATCCGCTGCCGAACACCGACGAGGTGGGCCCATGGCTGGTGAGGCGGACGACCTCCACGGCTGCCTGAGCCGCGGCAACGGCCGCGTCCGCCGCCGCCGCAGTCGCCGCCGCGACGGCAATGGCGTGCTCGCTCTGCTCCCGCTCCGTCTCGCTGTACAGCGACTTGAGCCACGCCGCCTCAGCCGCTTTCGCTATCGCCGCGTTACTCCCCACCGCCGGCGCCTCCTCCGTGGCCGAGTCCCTCGGCGACTTAGCGAAGCTCCAGCGCTTCCTGTCCGGCGGGGGCGCCGACGCCTCATCCGTCGTCGAGTCCCTGGACGACTTAGCAAAGCTCCACCTCTTCCTGTCCGACGGGGGCGCCGCAGCCGCCTTCGTCGCCGTGCTCCCCTGCTCCTTCTTCCCGCCTCCCCACAAGTTGCGAAACCACCGCGCCGCCTTGCCCATGGCTGGAATCAGCGACCCCGGGCGGCAAGAGACGCCGCGTTAGCTGGACACCAGCAAGCAACGCTGAACGCTCTGCACCTCACAAAAAGGCGTCGCTGCAAATGGGCCAAGTTTGAATAAGAGAGGGAAACGGCTCGGAAGGAGGGAGGAGCGGGTTTCAAATAAAAAGAAGTGAGAGGGACAAACACAAGACAAACGGGTATAAAAAATAAACCCAAAAAACTATCCCTTCAAAAGAATCAAATCAAACAAAACAAAATACGGACGGACTCATGGATGATGCCAAGTGACTTGCACAACCTAGATGCCAATAAACAAATGGCAGCTTCGCAGTGCAGATAGCATCCAAATCCAAGAGAGTGAGAGCATGACAACATGCATGCAGGGATCAGCTCACCATTTCAAAAAGTTTGGAGGAAACTAACCAAGCTAAGCTACCTCCCTATGATCTTTCATCTTTGTTTTTTTACAAAACTAGGTGGAAATGGTTACTAACCGTAATAATTGGATTGGTTTTTATAAACTGTGTGCAATCAAAGATAAGGTTAAAAATAAAAACAAACAGGTGGCGTGCCACCTGCGCATTTGTTTGTAGTGGCGAGCAGTCGGAGCAGATGTAGCGCAGTTATGGGTAAGCACTTGACCACGCCCAACGGAGCCGACATGTGATGCGAGCTTGCACGAGATGGTGAAAAATACAAACCATATGGCCTCTTTCCACAGCTAGAAAACGCAGGCATGCACGCGGCACCCGTACGTACAGTGCTATGATCCAGATCCGTACGTGAACCCGACGAGCGGAAAAAAACGTTGCATCCACCGCTCCCTTTTCCATCGAAGAGACAAAACAAACGCACGAGTAGCAACTACGCACACGTAAATGTGTTCTGCTCTCTGCAGTAGTAAGGGGTTGTTTTTTTGTAAAATCACATATTCAGCTTCAAGACCTATGTTAGATCGGTAATATACGTGATAAAATAAAAAAAAACATTTTTGTTTCTAGTCTAAAATTAGAACTAGATAGTTTAACTACATCTTCTTGATTTAGGACTATTTGGGATTAGATTCTAATAGTTGTACATATTTTTAAATTTACGTACCTAAATTGTGAATAGTTATAGAATTTAAAAATTAACTAGAATTCAAAAATTAAAAAACATCAGCTTGTCTAAATTCTCATAAGTTATAAACTTGCCTGTTATTTCCCATAATACGAAGCTTCCCAAATATGTTCTTAACCACATGTTCAAAATTAAGATTTCTTATTGTTAAAGTTGAACATCTTAAAACATACAAAATTTAGAACAATTCAAAATAGACCTGAATATTAGGTTCGTATAGATGGTCTTGACTGTGAAGACATACTCTCCGTAAAAAACTTCTTTTCTACCTTTTTTTTTTAAAAAAAATATTCCTCAATAATTAGCACTCCTTTAAAACACAACAATTTTATATAAATTTCAGTTAATTTATTTTATGCCCACAAAAGTCCTTTAATTTTTCAGATGCTTATTTACGATTGCTTCGCAAATTAAGATGTTCTGTTCATTTAATATCTCTTACCTTTTAATCGTATTATTTACCTATTTAATATTATTCACATTATCAAATTATTGACTTTATTTCAAAATGAAGTATTTTTATAGAGAAAGTATATGTACTTATGGCCGTATCTCCTGGCAGCAGCGGCAAAAAAAAGGCAGCAGCAGTAGTTTTTTCTTTTCTCACGGAGCGTATCATATATGGGCTTCACGCTGCCACGCTCGTGAGTGCTCTTTGACCTGTATAACAGTATGAGTAATATAAGGTAGCGTTTGGTTTATGAGTTAGGTGGAAGCGAGCGGCTCCGTTCCATTTTTTATATGTTTGGCTTAGAATTAGATGGAACAGAATAGTTTCAAAAAGAGAATATTCTTTCCAGATGCAGAACCATTCGTTCCCCCAAAAATGAGCGAACCGAGTGGCTCGCTCCTTTCTTGTCCGTCTCAACCCGCAGCCCCGCACTCCTCCCTCCCGAAAAAATCAGGTGAGTCTTCTCCTCCTCCGGTGCTCCTCTTCCTCCCGCACCCTCTCCTCCCGGCGCTCGTCTCCAGCACCGGCAACCGCACGCGTCCGCGCCCATCTGCGCTCGTCTGCACCGGCGCTCGTCTACTGTGGCCGCGCGTGGCCGGCTGCGCCGTGCGGCGCCCGCGCGTGGTCGCCTGCGCCGTGCGGCGCCCGCGCGTGGCCGGCTGCGCCCTGCTGCTCCCGTGGCTGGCCGGTTGCGCGTGGCCTAGTTGCGCCTGTGGCTGCGCGTGGCCTGGCCGGCTGCGGTGCTTGGCCGGATTTCAGATCTGGAGAATATTTGTTGAATATTTTGAATGTTTCAGATCTAGAGAGGAGCATAAAAAAGAGAATTTGAAGAACTCGACTATTTGCCTCAAGGTAATGAATTATTGATGTGTAATGCACTGAAAATACTTGATTTGTAATGCAAAATGGTAATATTATCTTTGTTGTATCATATAGATGGATGAGATCAACCAACTCGTAGTAGTGTATGTGGCCGCTGCTCATTTGTTGCTTTCTATGATGGCGGCGGCGGCGGCCATTGAGTCTAGAAAAAGAAAGCGTCATGCTCATGCGTCTATAGGTGAAATTAGTTATGGTCCAATTGAAGATAAAGATAAGAGTAGAATTGACTATCTTAATAATAAGATTTGGAAAAATGATATCATTTGTGTTAATATGCTTAGACTTACTAAAGGCTCATTCTTTCGTTTTTGTGGTCTTATTCGGGAACGTGGTCTATTAGAAGACACCGTTCACATGTGTGTTGAACAACAAGTTGCAATGTTTTTACATACCATAGGTCACAATGTTAAGAATAGAGTAGTGGGCACTAATTTTAGTAGGTCTGGTGAAACCATTAGTCGATATTTTAATAAAGTACTTCACACAATTGGAGAGCTACGCAATGACTTCATTAGACCTCCATCATCGACAACACCGGCTAAAATCTCAGGGAACACACGATGTGATCCTTATTTTAAGGTAGTATCACTATTTTTTGACAATGTTGATTCAAATGGTAGTGTTTGCATTAGGGCTCATCTATTGTCATTGTAATGGTCAACTAGGATTGTATTGGAGCTATTGACGGCACACATGTTCGAGCCTCTGTTCCTAAGGAAATGGAGGCTCCGTTCCGTGGTAGGAAGAGCTACCCTACTCAAAATGTAATGGCTGCCGTTGATTTTGATCTACGATTCACATTTGTGGTGGCCGGTTGGGAGGGGACAGCTCACGATGCTCTAATTTTACGAGATGTTCTAGAACGACCTAATGGTCTTCGTGTCCCAGAAGGTAAATAAAAATTTGCATAGCTCATCCCTTTAGATATGACATACAATAGCTCACATACATCTCCTTATATGATAGGCAAGTTCTACCTAGTTGATGCCGGATACAGAGCCAAACCAGGATTTTTGCTCCCTTTTCGTGGTGTAAGGTACCACTTGAATGAGTGGGGCAACAATCCCGTTCAAAATGAGAAGGAATTATTCAACCATAGGCACTCATCACTCAGGGTCACCGTAGAGCGTGCATTTGGTTCATTGAAGAGAAGATTCAAAATTCTTGATGATGCTATACCATTTTTTCCCTTCCCTACACAAGTGGAAATTGTAATGGCTTCTTGCATTATTCATAATTGGGTAATTGATGACGGGGTGATGAGTTCATTATACCCGAGGATGAGGAGTTGCCTACTATTACTCACCAAACATCAACACATGGACAAGCTACGGACCATGCCTTTATGGTTAACTTTAGACAAGAAATTGCCAATGCCATGTGGGAAGACCGTCAACACTATCATGCCAATGCCAATGCCAATTGCCAATGATCCATTGTACTTTGTGTTTTGAATGGACCTATGTAATTTGTACTTGAATGAACATATGTACTTTGTATTTGAATGAACATATGTACTTTGTATTTGAATGAACATTTGTTTATGTATGGTGCTGAAATCTTCTTGTGAATGGTGCTGAAATTTGTTTTGTATGGTGCTAAAATTTGTTTTGTATGGTGCTGAAATTTGTTTTGTATGGTGCTAAAATTGTATATGTATGGTGCTTAAATGTTCTAATTTTCAGGCAATGGAGGGAGAGGGAAAAAGTGGTGGTGGAAACAATCAATGGACACCAAGTCAATCAACTTTTGTGCAAACTTTTCTTGCCAACCTTGTGTTTGAGGGCAAAAAAACATCTACTGGTTTTAAAAAATTTCATCTGAATGGTTGTGCTAATGCTTTGAATGATCATTTCAAGATCAACAGGACAGCTGATCAAATTGCAAATCACTTGAAGACATTGAAGAAAAAATATTCCAGAATTAACTACCTCAAGAACCTCAGTGCTGCTGGTTGGGATGAAGTTGATTTCATCGTTACTTTTGATCATGAACACTACACAAATCATTTTGAGGTATAATATGTGACTCCAATTGTATATTATATTGTTACATTTAGTGTTGACATATATATACTAATTATGATGCTACTTGTTAGGATGGAAAAAATAAAGGTGATGATGAATTTATAAATAAGCCTCTTCCATACTATGGCATTTTGGCTACAATATTTGGCAACAGTGTGGCAACAGGACAATTTGTCAGGACCTCACAATAACAGTTTTCTGTAGATATGTGTGACAACTCACATAAGGATGGAATGACTCCGAATGAGAGTGGGACATCATCAGGTAATAAACCATCAAAGAGAGCTAAGAAGGATGACAATGTAGTAGATGACTTGGTTAGAGCAATTGATCGTGGTACTGAGTCACTAGCCTCATTAGCAGAAGTCATCAAGGAAGTGGCAGCAGCTAAGACAACGCCAGAGGGTTTGTTTGAGGAGGTGAACAACCTTCCAGGTTTTGAGCTCGAGCACAAATCCAAGTATTTTGCTTATTTGGTGGCTAATCCCGATATTGCAAGAGCGTTCATGAAGTTGTCATTGCTTTACAAGATATCATGGATCTCAACCTTTCTTAATCAAAACTAATTATTAGCTATGTTTACACATATCATTTTAGTATGGACCTAATTATGTGTTTTGAATTATGTGTGTTGAATTATGGATCTATATATGTGTGGAACTATGTGTGTTGAACTATTAAAATTATGTGCTATCTTTTGAAATTATGGACCTAATTATGTGTTTCGAATTATGTGTGTTGAACTATTGAAATTATGTACTAATTATTGTTTTTTGTGTTTGATTTCTGCTCTTGAACCAAACAAGGGATAGAACCATTCCGTTCTATCAGATTGCAGAACCAAACAAAAAACAGAGTGACTCCATTCTTGCTTCCAAACACAGAACGGAATCATTCCATTCTTAGAATCTGGAACGAAGCCATTCCGTTCTATCAGCCTCCTGAACCAAACGGCACCTAATACTACTATCACCTTATGTCACGTAAGAGATAATTTATTAATAACTTATACTTAAAAGTAACAATAATTTATATAGTAAATATAAGAATCGTAATAAATTTATATAATAATTATAATATAACTAATAATTAAAATCAGTTATCTCTTTACTTATCTAATAACTGTAGATCCTAAAGAGATCAGAGGGAGGGTGAATGAGTGCAATAATAAATTTGCAAATCACAGATAAAACAATTGCTATCACTCTTTTGTCATATGAGATATGCAGTGATAGTTTCAGAGATTATGAGCACGATTAGATCAATCTAGCATTTAAGAAAGTTCAAATATTTTTTTCCTAAAAGAAATATCACCGGCAGTCTATTAACAAAGACACACACTAACACTCAAAGGCATCAATCAAACATGTCATGTGCATACCAAAACACATAACGTACTTGACATACATCTTATTTTGCATTTCATCGAATACAAGGCATGTTCAATAGATCTCAAACACAAATGAGTCAAAGCATCTCAGCAAATACACGTTGTTCACCCCGAATCTAGAATCTAGCAGGCATTTCATGAAACATGTATCATGTACTTGGAATTGATAGACATTTTATAAAGCACTAGTCAAGTACAAAAAGATCGCAAGCAATTCATCGAATAAAGTAATTGCTAGTTAGAAACATTCTTACCTAACTTACCTGATCACAAATTAATCGAATAGCATGAAGCAGTGAATGCACGGCATGGGTGTCAATGTCCCTCAGGCGAGGTGTGATGCAGTGCGGTGCTGTCCAGGTGCCGTGTATAGTCGCTAGCCGTAAGCACACGCAGGGGCACCACGAGCAGGCCTGGCGCGAGTGCCGACGAAGCGTCTTGGGAACTAGGAAGTGGTGTCATGCGGTAGATGTACAGGCCGGGTGCCGCTCAAGAGGAAAAAGCATGGGGGCCTGGTGTCGATAACCAGCGGTGCCGATAGCTCCCTCGTGATTCCAAACAACAGCGCAACCTCGGTGAGGCATTGGCAGTGAGAGTCGTGGGCTTTGTGGGCGCACGGATGGAGCTCTTTGGAACGGAAAATGAACCCTAAAAGTATATTGTTGGTGTAACGGATTACGCTAACATGTTCTATAAGATCAAGAACTGACAAACGAAGTGTTTGTGAATGCAGACTATCTCAAGTCTCCGAATAGGATAATAGCTCAGAATAGTTTGAAGTGTGTATTGAATATCTAAATATTCAATGCCTATTATAGGGTGAGAAGCGGAGTATTTATAGGTAAAACCTTTAGGGAAAACACCTTTTTACCCTTAATTACAACTGACATAGTGGATATTATTTCGCTATCCCTTATAGGGTTAATATGGTAAAACATGCTCGAATAATATCGATAAAATAGACGTTCCATCCTTCTGGTTGTTTTCCACTCCGGAGGGGAAGCCTTTCGGAGGGTCTCTTCGGACCGGAACCTGGATGGACCCTTCGGTTTCGAGCCCTTCAACCCGGAGGCAAGTCTTGAGCTCCGAGATTAAGACTTGCCTTCATCTTCGTCGCATAATGTATTTCATTAGAATCTTGGAGGATCATGAGGATGAAGTATTTTTCCCCAACAGTATCCCCTCGAATACGCTTCTCTGAATAACTTGTACAATAAGGAGAGCAGTATACGCAAAAATATTTTTATGCTTAGGAACATAGAAAAAATTCAAGGTGTTATAACCGTTCGAAGTATCTTTGGCATCGAAGGTGTATCGAATCCAGGCTTCGAACTTGAACCTCCATATGATGGCTCCGAAAGAAAGTGAACCGTTATGACGGCAGTGCATCACAAAGAGTCTTTACTTTTGTGCCGTTACCCCTCAAATAGCCGTTAGACCTTTCGAGAAAGCATCAGCCGCAAATTTTTACCGCGGGTTCACATTATTTCACCTTTTGGCCCCACCTTTTGGATCTACAAGTGTGAAAACATACACGAATCGCGCCGAACGAGAATGGAGAAGTTATAAAAGAGGAAAGTGACCGGCGACGAAAAGTTTTTACAGAGCTTCTGTGCTTCGACCTTTCCACACTTCCATATTCAACCTTCCTCTGCGAGACTCTCGAGCACTACTCTAATGGCGAGAACCAGTGCGAAAGTGCCGATGGCGACGTCGACCTTGGCTTAGCGGCATGCTTGGACCGCATCTGCAGCGGCGACAATGGCAGGTGCTCCGAGGGGCTCTTGGCCCAAGGATCCATGGGAACACCGCCCACCGTCGAAGAAGCAACTAAAGCAGACGTTCATCCTCGAGAAATCGACTTGCTCGGTAGAGTCTATCGAGGAAGCGGTGAGCAGAAAGCTGGGGTCGGGAATGAGGACTCAGGTTCCCAGAGAAGAAGTGACTCCGGCGCCGAGAAGCGGAAAAGTCATCGTCTTCGAAGCCTTCTTTGAAGCGGGACTTGGACTTCCTTTAATAAACTTTTTGATAGAAGTGCTGGAGATGTTCCATGTCACTCTGCCGCAGCTGTCTCCGAACACCATAGTCAGGTGTTGACATGAAAACGTGCCCTTGCACTTGGGTCAGTTCGATGATCCAAAAGTGTGCGGATACTTAGGGACAAGCCTAAGCATAACACAACACTAACGTCGCGTTTCGACTACCCTTAATAGTGGCAACGGGTGGAGTCGCCAGATAATCAGATCACATAGAAATAATCCAATTAGCCGAAAATAAATATATTAAATAAAATAAATTAAAGGTATTCTTCGGTGTTCGGGCTGATCTAGCTGAAGGTAGGCTACGAACAGATCTCGATGCGAAATCACCTCTGAATAGTGGGGTTTGACACGAAGTCTCTAACACGACACAAATATTCCAATGCGCCACACTAGTGTGACTTCGTATGGCGTGGGATGCAAACGTGGTGAATCCTGACGTGACGAAGCCTGTTGCAGAGCGTGTTGGCGTGCGGTACTTAGTCAAACCAACAACAGCATGATGGCCCAACAAGGGTAGGCGAAGCAGTATTTCTGCCGAAGGGTGTTCTAGCAGCCTCCAAAACTAGTCTCCCGACCCCAGACACCTCTGGCGAAGGGGGTCCGAACGTGGAAACCTGCAACAGACACTTTCGCAGATTAACAGATTACTACGAAGGTTGCAGAATGGTACATAAAAAGTAAAGGTCCGGTTCAAAGCTAGGGCTTTGTGATTGATTTGTGTTGGGGGGTTGGTGAATCGGCCTCACCCCTATATTTATAGGGGCTAGTATTCTAATCTCTAAGATTAATTTGTTAAGATTTTGCCTAATCATGCGTAGGGATAAAATTATCCAGAATTAGACTCAAACTCTATCTCTAGAAATTAGCCTGAAGTAGGACTTCGGCAGGGCCCACCGAAGCCTGCTCCTCGGGCCGAAGCTTCGGCGAGGCAGGCCTCCGAAGGCCTCCAGGCCAAAGGTAGCAGGCCTGCTTGAAGACTTCCAAAGCCCAAATCTCAATGGGCCTTCGGCCCTATAAGGCTTCGGCCCGATCCAGGACATGTGCATTTTTGGCCCAAATTACCAAAATTGATATTTTGACAATCTTGACCATTTAATGCCATTTTTTGCTATCAACACATGCCCTCTGACTTTTAGTGAACTAAGTGAACTAAAAGCATAACGGGCTAAGGATGATACCTTCTATATCGTCCTCTCGACACTTTCAAGCAGTTTGCCACACACTCGAGAAATACTTTTTCAAGTACCTGCCATTCAAAGCTCTTCAAAACTGCTCTCCTTGTAGAGATTCTAGCACATATGCATTACTTGGAGAAATTTCGGCTATTTTGAATGGGCCTTCCCAACTAAGTGACCACTTACCAAATTTGAGGCTCTTAGTGCCTAAGGGAAAAATCGTATTCCAAACCAAGTCACCAACTTGAAATGATTTTGGTTTAACTTTCTTATTGTAGGCTCTAGCTACTGTTCTCTTGTTTATCTGTATAGCGTCTAAAGCCCTTAGCCTCTTATCAATCACTTCTTCTAAATTGTCCTTCAAAAGAGTTTCATATTCATCGACCAATAAGCCATCTTGCTTTAGAACTCTTAAAGAGCCAAGATCCACCTCTATAGGTAGAACAACCTCTTGCCCATATACTAGCTCACATGGACTAACTTTGGTAGCACCGTGCTTTGCAACTCTACAAGCCCATAGTGCCTTGGAAAGCACATCATGCCATCTCTTAGGGAACTCTTTTATTTTCCTCTTAATGAGCTTAATCACAATTTTATTACTAGACTCGGCCTGACCATTGGCTTGAGCATAATATGGTGAAGAGTTAATCAACTTAATACCATAAAACTCGGCAAAGTCTCTCACTTCTTTAGAAACAAATGAAGTACCTTGATATGTAGTGAGGGTTTGGGGAATACCAAATCTATGTATAATGTGCTTAAAGATAAAATCAGTTACCTCATTGTGAGTCATATTCCTGAGAGGGACGACTTTGGTCCATTTGGTGAAGTAATTCGTTGCCATAAACACAAACCGATGCCCTTTTGAAGAAGGAGGATAAATCTAGCCGATGAAGTCTAAACCCCAACCTCGGAACAACCATGGCTTGATAATAGGGATAAGTGATGAAGCAGGAGCTATCTGAATATCACCAAACTTCTGGCACGCTTCACACCCTTTATAATATCTAAAACAATCCTCAGTCATAGTCAACCAGTAAAAACCTGCTCCTTTGAGCATCCAACTCATTTTCTGGGCCGACAGATGAATGCCACAAAGCCCTTCATGGACTTCTCCCATAGCTACTTTGAACTGTTCATCGTCTAAACATTTTAAAAGTACTCCATCAATATTTCGGCGATAAAGTACATCATCCAGCAACTCAAATTTAAACGCTTGTCGCTGAACTTTCCGATCAACCCTTTGACTAGGATTTCTCAAATACTAGATGATTAGAATTCTCCAATCATCCTTATGGCCATTCGGAGGGTTTGCTAACTACTTTCCTAGAGTGATGTCCAAACTGCTAACTTTAGAGTGCTCCCCGGGCCTTTCCCATTTCTGTCGAAGGCTGACTGGGTCGGTCGTGCGAAGCCGATCAGACTGAAACCTTCCACCGGAGGGTTATGGTTCCCAAAGACCTCTGCTTGTCCAGTGGGCTTCGACGCAGGGGCTCCGACGTGCAAGGCCCTTCGGCGATCGGAGGGGCCCGTACCGGAGGATTCAATAGGCCTCAGATTAGCCCGAAGTCTCTGACATCAGCATCGATTTCAAGCATCGACCTTTCCTATATGGAAAATTTGCCTCTCCTGACTTGATAGCCAAATTCTTATTGAGCCAAATCATTTGCAATTGATTTGGCTTCTCTCACTACGTGAGAAATTTTAAAGTCGTCAAAAGTAGCAACTATGTCTAAACATTTATCCAAGTAACTATTTAGTAAGCCAGTAAAACATTGAGCACTTTTGGCTACTTGTTGTACTACCAACAGAGAATCACCATATGCATGGACATGTTTAACACCTATAGACTCTAGCAATTCAATCCCTAGCAATAAAGCTTCATATTCAGCTTGGTTGTTGGTAGAAGGAAATTCCAAACGGGTTGAGGTTTCAAAGTGTGAACCATTAGGAGATGTGAGGATGACCCTGATACCTTGGCTATTCTTACAAGCTGAACCATCAAAATAAAGTTTCCATGGCACTACCTCAATTAGAGCAATATTATCACCCCAACTGACATCTATGTGGTGATCAACTATAAAATTAGCGACAATTTGGCCTTTCATAGTTTTTAGAGGTTCATAGGCCAAATCGTACTCAATCAAAGCGTAAGCCCACTTTCCGATTCTTCCACTTAGAATCGGATTTTGCAACATGCATTTTATGACATCGGTTTGGCAAGTGACAATACATGTAGTAGGAAGAAGATAGTGACATAATTTGATACATGCGTAATAAAGTGATTGTTGGGGGAAAATATTCCATCCTCAGGGTTATTGCAGTAACAGGACAAAAACAAGCAATTGATTCAAAGGTTTTCAGACTGCATCTTCGGAGATGCGTTGAGTCAAGTTCGAAGTATGAAGACAGATCCTAGTTCGGAGTATATCTTCGAACATGGACTCTTCTAAGATCTTTTCTGCCAGCTAAGATGGAAGACTTATCTTCTTTCTCATTAGATTAGTCTTTTACCATTTTAGCCCTATTAAGGGTACCGAATAGTTTCCACTATGTAGGTTGTAATAGAGGGGTAAAGAGGTCTTTTCCTTAATGTTTGGGCCTATAAATACCCCCCATTTTACCCTAGTATTACAGACCGAATACAAGTTATTCAATACACACTTTCGAACTATTCTAAGTTATTATCCTTTCGGAGGCTTAGAACAGTTTGCTTCACAAACACTTCGTTTGTTAGTTTCTATTCTTCAGAAACCTGTTAGCGTAATCTTTTACGCCAATAGTTGGCGCCGTCCGTGGGGAACCTAGTCCAAAAAACTTCGTTCTCTACCAACTCTTTACACCATGACTCCGGAGCGGAGCGCCTTTGGTAACCCTGTTCGGAGGTCCCCTCGGACCTCCGGAGTGACATTTCCAGACACAGTTGAGGTCAGAGGACCTTCGACGTTTCCTCCACCTCAAACCCCGGAAGGAACATCCCTTCCCCGAGTACACGGAGATCCTCAGTCAACTCCATTCATACTTCGGCCCGACAGAGTTCCCCCTCCACCTCAGTTTTCACTTCGAACCGATCTTCACAACTCTCGAGACCCGGAAGGTCCTTCCGGAGGAGATGAAGATAGACTTGGTGATATGGTTGTGCAGATGGCCAGTCTCCAAGCCAAAGTAGGGAGATGACAACAAGAAGCTGCAAATAGGCTTCACTCTCAAGCCAACCCGGTTATTCCCGAAGTGCCTGAAGACGAAGAACTCATTTATCCAGAAGCCCCGGAGAATGCCTCCTTCGATGATGAATCTCTGTTGCATCCTGAGCTGCAAAAAGTTCGCTTCGATCCGAAGTTTAAGACTTCAAAGCTTTGCAAGTATGCCGGAGATGAAGATCCTGGGGAATTTGTCTGTTCTTATGCCCTAGCAATTGAAGCTAGTGGAGGAGTTCGGGACACCATGGCAAAATGCTTCCCCTTAGCTCTTCAAGGGGTGGCATTGCGATGGTTCTGGTCTTTAAAACTAGGATCAATCAGTACATGGGGGCAGCTAAAGAAGAAGTTCATAAGCAACTTCCAAGGTACCTTCGTACCTCCAATGTCGACGGGAAGTCTTTTCCAGGTGAAACAGCTCCCTGGAGAGACGTTGAGACAATACTTCAAGCGCTTCGCTCATACGAAGTCGCAAATACGAGGGTTGTCTACATCTTCAGTAGTGGATGCTGCTCGAGAGGGAGTCACTCATCCAGGGCTACTTGATAAACTCCATCGGAAAAGCATATCTTCGGTCTCTCAATTGATGGCTTATTTTGAAGAGTATGCGAGGTCGGAAGAAGGTTGGCTTCGGAGAACTGCAGCTTCTCCGTCCATACTGTAGGAAGTCAAGGTGGAAGTAAAAACTTCGGCACAGCCGCAAGAACCAGTCTTCGAAGTTCAACATGATAGGAGAAGGGGGCAAAAGCATCCTCGTTCAGAAGTTCTGAACATTGCACCCCCACAAAAGTTCATTCAAAGAGCTCCACAACCTTCGGGAAACAAGGCCAGCGGCTGGAGGCCGCTAGGGAAACCGGCTAGCAAGGGCCAGACCCTTTTCTGTTGTATTCATGGTGAAAACCGAAGCCATGCAACTGATACTTGCAAGGCTATACTTGCTCTAAGAGGAGAGTATCTAGAAAGAACTTCGGGTCGAGGTACTACTGACCGAGTTCCAGCTAAAGTGCGCCCAGAGCCTGTCCAGGCCGTGGCGTGGATAGAAAACTCCGAAGCTGCAAGACGCCCTCCGGTGGCCAATGTTATGCCACCTCCAAAACAAGAAGAAGGGCAAGACCGGGGAAAAAGAATAGTTCTCCCCATCTCCGGAGGAGGTACTCTCGGAAGCATGTCTAAAAGACAGAGAAGAGAGTATGTCAGAGAAGTGGGGCATATTGGAACTTCGTCATCTGCAGCTGCTATGCCCGAGTGGTCCCATGTGCCAATATCTTTTTCTGCAGAGGATGCAGCTGGCATTAAATTTCCGCATGCAGACCCACTTGTTATTACTGCTGACATTGCGGGAACTGAGTTTCAAAGAGTGTTAATTGACGGAGGTAGTTCGGCAGACATTATTTTTGTTCAAGCCTTTGATCAATTGTGCATCTCTAGAAAGCACCTTCTTCCAGCGGCTCGTCCCTTGCAAGGCTTCGCAGGACCTCCGCTTGATGCACTTGGCCAAATTGGCCTGGAAGTTACCTTCGGAGAAGGATTGTTAGCCAGGACAAAGGAAGTGGTCTTCGACGTTGTAGATGCTCCATATGCTTACAACGTCATCTTCGGAAGAGGCATGTTAAATCAGTTCAGAGCTGTGGCGCATCACAATTACTTGTGCATGAAGATGCCCACGCAAGCAGGAGTACTTACCATCCTCGGAGATCAAGCTATCGCCAGAAGAGCGGAGTATGGTCACGGCCCCCCTCTTGATCCAAGACAAGTAAATAATGTGCAAGATAATCAAGAAATTTTTTCAGACCCTTCCGAATCTTCGAAGAAATCCTTCCCAAGACCAAGTCCTGAAGGAGAGATAGCAACGAAGATTATTGTTAAAGATGGTAAAGAATATGCATTTCAATTTGGTAAAGATTTATCTCCAGAAATTGCCATCTCCTTGGAAAAAGTAGTTGAGGAGAACTTAGATGTCTTCGCTTGGTCTGACGAAGATATCACCGGAGTCAGTCGGGATATTATCGAGCATAGTTTACTTGTAAACCCGAAGGCCCGGCCTGTTAGGCAAGGACTCCGAAAAATGTCTGCAGAAAGAGCTGCTCTTGCCAAAGACGAAGTTGAAAAATTGTTGAAGGCTGGGATTATCAGAGAAGTGGCTCACACAGAATGGTTAGCCAATCCAGTCTTCGTCAAGAAGAAATCCTCTGGGAAGTGGCGCATGTGCATTGATTTCACATCTTTGAATAAAGCATGCCCTCGTGACCCCTACCCCATGCCCCGAATTGATCAACTGGTCGACTCCACTGCAGGTTCGGAGTTATTAAGCTTCCTTGATGCGTATTCTGGTTATCATCAAATATGGTTAAAACGCGAAGATGAGATCAAGACAAGCTTCGTACACCTTCGGTACCACAAATTCCCTCCGCAGAGATACTTTGCATTCCATGTACAGATTGGAGAAATTAAATAATGGAATTTTTACAAGGAGGGATAAATTTGCCTGAAGAGCCACATTTTTCAAGATTGAAACTAAGAGCAAGAAATTATCAAATAATCAAGGGTATTTTATACAAGGCCGGAGTATGTTCCCCTCTACTCCGATGTATATCTCAAGCCGAAGGTCAAGAAATACTTCGAGAAATCCATGAAGGACTTTGCGGTAGCCATTTGGCCCCTTGGGCTTTGGCAGGAAAAACACTTCGCGAGGGGCTTTATTGGCCTACAATAACAGCTGATGCGGAGAGCTTGGTTCGCACATGCCAAGGCTGTCAGTGGATGGGTCGACCGAGTCATCGCCCACCAACAGCTCTGCAAGTCATTGCTCCGGTATGGCCCATGGCCAGATGGGGTATGGATTTAATTGGCCCCTTTCCAGTAGCTAAGGGAAATTTAAAGTTCGCAGTGGTAGCTATTGAATATTTTTCTAAGTGGGTAGAAGCAGAACCCTTAACAGCTATCACTTCGAACAATGTATAGAAATTCTTTTGGAAAAGTATCATTTGCCTGTTCGGAGTACCTAGACAACTCACAGTTGATAATGGAACACAGTTCGATGCAGAACCTTTCAGGAAATTCTGCGAAGATCTAGGCATCCAGTTATGTTTCGCTACAGTGAGGCATCCTCAGTCTAATGGAGCTGTAGAAAGAGCCAATGGAAATATTCTATAAGGGCTAAATCAAAGAATAGTAGGATTGGCAAAAGGACTGTGGACCGAAGAACTCCCGAAGATTTTGTGGTCCATTCGGACTACGCAAACAAGGTCCACAAGTTTCACTCCATTCAGATTTCTATTCGGAGATGAAGCTATGACTCCAACAGAGCTTAAAGGAGGATCACTTCGCAGTACCGAACCGGAGATTGCAGGAGAAAGACAAGCTTTGCTAGATTTAACAGAGGAGACAAGACTTCGAGCTGTGGCTAATTTATCAAAATATCATCAGCAGACGAAGGCTTGGTTTGACCCGAAGGTTAAGATCAATGAGCTTAGACCCGGTCATCTCGTTTTACGAAGCATCATAGCGCCAGGAAAATTAGGAAATAAATGGGAAGGTCCATACCTAATTGTTCGTTCAGGCTGTCCTGGTTCTTTTAAACTAGCTAATTTAGAAGGTGAAGAGTTAGCCCATACTTGGCATGCGGAGCACCTAAAACGATACTTCGCATAGGGGCTCCTTGTAAATCATTTGTAATCATCTTCTGAATTAATAAAGCATATGGTTCAGATAGTGCCTTCCCCTCATAAACTTCCAGCTTCCGAGTGGACGCACTGGAACCGCGTGGTTGGCCGAGAGGGAAGTGTCATGAAGCTGAGTCATATTTTCCGACGTGGGGGCTGACATAATCCGGAGTCCAAGCCACCGGCTTGAAGACATCCGTAAAAGAGCCCAAAACCACATCATACGGAGTCCAAGCCATCGGCTGGAAGACATCCGTAAAAAGAGTCGAAGGTGACCAAATCATGCAGAGTCCAAGCCACTGGCTTGTAGGCATCCGTAAAAAGAGTCCAAAGAGACCACCGTGAATTCCGAACCATTGGTTTGACAGAATTCGCAAAAGAGCCGAAGATGGCCAAAACAAAACAGAGTTCAAGCCATGAGCTTCGAATGTCTGTTAAGAAAGTCCAAAGTGACTAACTGTTTAAGACACCGAAGTGTCCAGAAAGTTATCTCAAGTGATTTCTTTCAAAAAACAAAAGGTACTAAGTTGCCATTCTTCGGACTACAAATAGTCGAAGACATTTTATAAGATTTTAAAAGATCTTTAAGTTGCAGAGGGGCTCCGAACCCCCAAAATTGTACTCCAAAGTTTTTCTTTGTGCCTAACCATCTTTGAATACAGTTCGAAGTTGCTTACACCCAAAGAGGGGCTAATAAATAAGGAGACAATTTTAAATCGATATTTATTATTCGAATGAATATGATTACAATTACATCATGAAAAATTGGTATCTATACCAAGAAGGAATCGAACACCTCTTCGATCTCTAGAGCTAGGGTTGGAACGACTAGTTCCACTACCGGGAGTTCTAACAACTTTGCGTTTAACTCTCCGGCCTCCCTTCGAAGCTCTAAAGTCTTTCTGTTCTTGCTGAAGCTCGGCCCAAGTTCGAAGCTGTTCGGAGCTCCTTTCCCAGCTTCCAAGTTCTTCAGGCTTTTTACTTCGAGCTTCATCTTCGTTTTCGGACCATACAGCGTCTTCGGATGCAATTGCTCCGGAATCATCTCGAGGAACTAGAAATCGAGGGCGTTTATGAAGTTTTAAGATTTCGAAGGTGGCCCATAATGAGCGAAGTTCGTCGTTAACGTCTAACACTTCGACATCTTCCATATGAGGCAAAGCCTAAAAACATGATAAACAAATTTTCATTGATAAATGTACATTAGCATAAGGCTTTACATAGTCAAAAATCCTAAGGTACTTCTAAACCTGCGGGTTCGGAGGAGGTTGGCTGCTCGAAGCTTGGTTCCGAGCTTGCTTCTGGCGCTGTCCTTCGTCAATCCAGGCCTTAATCGCAGTGCGACCTTCGGCTCTCCATGAAGCTTGGAAGGTTTGCCAAGCAGCGGCCACACCTTCGGAAGGAGTGAGAAGCTGGTCGTCGTCGAAGGTAATTGGGCCCTCTCCTGCGCTCGGAGCTATCAATCGACCCAGATCTTCATAATAACGAAGTAGTCCAACGGCAGCCATTTGTCCGGAGAGTTCTCCGTAACGAATGCCCGCTGTCTTCATTTGCTTCGCTACCCCTTGGATTCTTTTCAACCGGCGCAGCAGAGAGATGTTGTCATCTGAAGGAAGCGTTCCAGTAGTACCGAAGTACTCCAGAACGCCTAACATTTGGTCCATGACCTCCACAGCTACCTTCTCAGACTTCAGCTTATGTTCAATCAGTGCATCCTTCGCCGAAGCTACTTCTTCTAGTACTCTAGAGAGTCTAGCAGCCTCCGTAGCCAAAGAATTCTTCTGATTTAATAGCTGGCCAGCTTCCTCTCGGAGCCTAACAAGTTCAGTCCCCGCATTAGCATGCTCCGACCGCATCCTTTCAATTTCTGCTCGAAGCATGATTCTTTCTGCTTCGAGCTCCTTGTTTGCAGCCTCCAAGGCTTGTCTGGCCCTGCGCTCTGTTGAAACCATATTGTCCATTTGAACCACTCTGCCTTCGGAGATAGTGATGTTTCACTGAAGAGTCTCGTTTTCCTCTCTAAGGCGAGCGATTTCACGTTCACTTGATATAGTTGCAGCTCGGGCCAAGACTGCTTGCTGAGAAAAGAAAAAACCAAGGTAAGAAATTATTTGTATATAAATTTGATTTTGTTTCGCAGGTATTCCGTACCTGGTAGGCTGCACGTTCCATGGCAACGTTAAGCTCCGAACTCTCCGCCTCGCTCAAAATAGCCACCAACTCCGTCTCCCCGATTTCGCGACTAGCTCGACCCAAAGGCTTGAGCAAAGTCCGAAGCCCAGTTCTTTGCTCCAAAAAAGGAGTTAAAAGGGGGAGCATTTTCGAGGCTTGCTGGTCATCCTCGCTTGGCAAAGGTTCGGAGCTTTGTGTTGTGGTCTTCAGAGCCTCAGTAGATGGACCCCCCTCAGTGGATTGGCTTTCGTCTGTTGATTCAGACAGAGTTGATCCTAGAGCAGGAAGGGAGTCCATCTTCCCTTTGCCTTTCCCTGGTCCCATCTGAATGGCTTCCGGGATTGGCTCCGAAGTCGTCGAAGGCCCTCGAGTTGGATCTTCGGGATGGACTTCTTCCACAGAAGAGGGCTCTGCAAAAGCAAAGGTATTATACACTGTATAATTTTGCAGAAAAGAACAAAAGAATTATGCGAAGTTTACCTTCGACATTCTGGCGGCGAACGAGCATTGGACTGCTTGGAGGATCGAAGGCAAGATCTTCTTCGTCCGAATCAAGCGTCAAAACTTCGACTGCTGGAGCATCTCCTTGAACAGTCGTTGCTTCATCCGGAATCGAAGTCATAGTAACTTCGACTCCGCTTTCAGTCACAGGGGCTTCGTCTTGGTCTCCTCCTAGAGGTAAATCCTCTTGAGAAGCTGGAGTCCTCACTTGTTCGAGGTTAACTTGAGACTCCGGCATGCTCGCAGCACCTTCGATATGAATATCTGTTTGAGCTGCATCTTCATCAATCAACCTTTCCATTAATCTACCTTCGTCCTCCTGAGAATCGGAGACTGAAGCTCTCGGGCTCGAAGGTGCAGGCTTTTTAGGCTTCCGAGCCACTTTCTTGAGTGGAGTCTTGGCAGAGCTTGAAGTTCCAGCTTTCCTCTTTTTGGGCCCTTTCTCCGAAGGCACCCAATCCACCAAAGGGGGCGGATTCAATTCAAGCAGCCCCCATACTCGGTTGAATCACTCCCAACTACCAACCAGTTTAACTCTCCATTCTTTTTCGGTTGGAGTTGGGGCGCCTAGAATCTTCTCCGAAGCTCTCACAATCTGCTCCGAAGTCATAGGGGCTGAAGAAGCTGAAAAACAAGTTAAGTTATTTATTCCTTCGAATGAATATGCATAATACATGTTGTTTTCGGAGTTACCTGCAGGGCTTGAAGTTGAAGAAATTTTTCGAAGACCGCCTTCCGAATCCTCTTCGAAGATTATAGGCCAGTTGGCCATCAAAGGAGGGATTTGAAGCCCGAGGAATTCTTCAGCTAAGTCCCGCATACTTAGGCGGCGACTAATTTTTTGCAGCAGGCTGAGGCGAGCTTCGAGCTGGCCCGGATCCGGATGCACAAGAGCTTCCTTTCGGAAGTTGATATCTTGAAGGGGTCCGGCTAGGCGACTGCTTGTTCCAACTTCGGCATAAAACCATTTTAAGATCCAGTCAGTGTACCACCTTGCATTGATGGCTTTAGCAGGAAATTGAAGGGCGTACTCGTCCCGAAGCCTGAAGTTAATACTTCCGAAGGCCACTACCATTTTTTCACCTCCGGGGCCTACGAAGGTCTTCGGCTGGCATGAAGCTCTGTGTAGTGCAGCGAAGATTTCTGCCCTCCCTTCGCAACCTTCAGCTCGCAATGCCCATTCGAAGATGGCGAGTCGAGCTATTGCATTCGGAGAAAGCTGGGCGAGAGCGACATGGAACAGATCCAGTACCTCGGCTAAGAAGTCTATCGCAGGAAGGCCCAATCCGGCTTCGAAGACAACCACCTCTCCGGGCCTTGGCGAAGGAATGATCTCTTTCCTAGGTTTGCGAATCATCACCCCCGAACTAATTCTGCCTTCTACTGCTGCAGCAAGCGATTCCCTACTACAGGTTGATGGTCCCAGTTGATAAGACTAGTCCACATACTTCGCAGATGCCGGGAAGAAGCCTTGATCGCCAACATTTGGGGGATTCCCTCCTCCAGCCGTCATAGTTGCCGCTGCGGGTGTTGGAGCTACTGTCGCCAATGACTTCGCCGCCGCCGCCGCAGCAGCAGCCTGCTATCGGGCCAAGGCTGAAGGTCCAGAACCTTTGGTTTTCGCCATTGAAGCTAACGGATTGCTTTGGAAGGAGAATGGAGGCTAGGGCTCAAAGGATGTTTTATTTGCAAGAAAGCGGTGGAAAGGTACTCTGGAAAAGTCTAGGTCTTCTATTTATAGCCCAGACTTTACATTTGTTACCGTTTAACCATGTCGTTTCGCATTCTTGCCCGTTACTTCATTCCGAAATTAACGCCATGCATAACTTCCGTTAGAAGAAAGAAGCCAACGGCTATTTCTTCTAAGTCTAAAAAGACTTTCGAGCTTCCTGAGTTAGTTCTAAGATGGTTCGAAAGTAATTGTCCTAAAACTAATTCGAAGTTTACATCTTCGCATATTTCGGAGATGGTTTAAATCTGCTAACCCCTACACATGATTATTTTTCTTGCGTATACTGCTCTCCTAACATTACAGATTTAGCGGAGAAGCGTATTCGAGGGGCTACTGTTGGGGGAAAATATTCCATCCTCAGGGTTATTACAGTAACAGGACAAAAACAAGCAATTGATTCAAAGGTTTTCAGACTGCATCTTCGGAGATGCGTTGAGTCAAGTTCGAAGTATGAAGACAGATCCTAGTTCGGAGTATATCTTCGAACATGGACTCTTCTAAGATCTTTTCTGCCAGCTAAGATGGAAGACTTATCTTCTTTCTCATTAGATTAGTCTTTTACCATTTTAGCCCTATTAAGGGTACGGAATAGTTTCCACTATGTCGGTTGTAATAGAGGGGTAAAGAGGTCTTTTCCTTAATGTTTGGGCCTATAAATACCCCCCATTTTACCCTGTAATACAGACCGAATACAAGTTATTCAATACACACTTTCGAACTATTCTAAGTTATTATCCTTTTGGTGGCTTAGAACAGTTTGCTTCACAAACACTTCGTTTGTCAGTTTCTATTCTTCAGAAACCTGTTAACGTAATCTTTTACGCCAACAGTGATAAACATAAATGCTCCACAAACACGTACCTGGTTTCGCCGTCCAGCAGTCGGCGGCTCAAGAATGTGATGATGTACTCTTTTCCCTCCACCTCTTGGGTTAGCACGACCCCTATCACGCTATCTTCTGCGACGATATACAGCCGAAACAGAATTCCGGCTTTTGGTGCTCTCACCATGGGTGGTGATGACAAACATTCTTTAATATTTTCAAAGGCACTTTGCTGACTTGCCCCCCAAGTGAACTCGGCTCCATTCTTTAGCCGGAGTTTAGGGACAAAGGCATCAATCTTGCCAGACAAGTTATATATAAAGTGACACAAATAATTCATCTTGCTTAGCAACTTTTGCACATCTTTATTTCATGTCGGCACTGCAAAGTTTCTAATCTTCTCAAGCCTCTTAGGATCTATTTCTATACGTCTTTCATGAATCATGAATCCTAAGAACTTGCCTGCGGACACGCCAAAATCACATTTGAGTGGGTTCATTTTCAAACCATATTATCGCATCCTATCAAAAGCAACTTTCAAATTGGCTAAGTGGTTTCCCATAGCGTCCGATTTGACTACAACATAATCTATGTATACTTCTAGCATAACTCCTAGCAAGTCATGAAAGATAAAGTTCATAGCACGTTGATATGTAGCGCCAGCTTTCCTTAATCCAAAAGTCATAACGACCCACTCAAACAAACCGAAAAAACCAGGGCATCGAAAGGCTGTCTTATAGATGTCCTCTTCGGCCATAAAAATTTGATTATAACCAGCATTGCCATCGAGAAAACTTAGTACCTTGTGTCCTGAAGCATTGTAGATTAGCATGTTGGCTAGTGGCCTTGTTTAGATCCCTGAAATCAATACAAACTCATATTTTTCCGCTCCCCTTCTTTTCAACAGGCACAATGTTGGCAACCCATTCAGCATACCTGCATAGCCTAATAAACTCAGCCTTGACTAATCGCTCTACCTCTTCTTTAACTCTGTCATAGACGACCGAATTAAAGCGACGCGGGGGCTGTTTATAAGGCCTAAATCCAGGTTTAATAGGTAGCTGATGCTCCACGAGCTCGCGGCTTAATCCGGGAATCTCGCTATACTCCCAAGCGAAACAATCGACGTACGACCAAAGCAACTTTATTACTTCAGCCTTCTCATCAGCCTACAAATGTTGGTTTACAAAAGTCCGCCTTGGGATGCTACCATCGCCTATGTCAAGTTCTTCTAAAGGATAGGCCGATGCAAAATATTTTCCTAATTTTTATACTTCGCTAAAGTCTTCGATGGCCTCGGCAATACCGTCTTTAGTAGACCGATATTGCTCTACATGAGACTTTAGCCAATATAGATTGCTTTTACTAGACATACTACTAATTTAGAAATAGCCTTGCTACACCAGCCGGCTTTACAGACACTGGTACGAAACGTCCCCCGAACATGCTAATGAAGTCGTAATCCAAAAGATCCCTACCTGATAGACATTCTACTTTGTTGTGGATGGCGTCAATGGACACATCAGCCAATGCAACCTGGGCTGAAGTATCCGTTGGTATGACCTCCACATCATCGCCATTCCACTATAGTAGGCATTGATGCAAAGTAGAAGTGATACAACAATTCACGTAAATCCAGTCACGCCCGAGCTGTACGCTGTAGTTGCCTTGTACGTCAACGACGAAGAATGCTGTTGGCAATGTCTTGTTGCCTACTGTCAACTCCATGGAGAGTATGCCTTTGGCCTCAGAATTCTCACCGTTGAAAACATTGATCATTAGATTAGTTTTCTTCAAGTCCTCGTCGTCCCCGCCAAGTTTCTTCAATAGCGAGTAAGACATTAGGTTAACGGTGGCGCCACCATCAACAAGCATCCTAGAGATCGGCTTCCCATCAATGTGACCTCTGACGTAGAGAGGCTTTAGATGGCGAGCCATATCCTCGGGTTTCTCAAAAATAGCATTGCGTGGGCCGAGGTTCAATTGAGCGACCTCGGCCTCGTCTTGTGGTAGGGCGAATTCGGCAGGCAACATGACGACATTAATATCCATTGCCTGAGGCGCGGGACCCTTAGAGATGGGATAGCAGTCGTCATCGAGCGTGTCATCATCGTTGCTTGGACTAGGAGCCAGGTTGGTTATCTAAATCGACTTGATCCTCCATACCTGTCTTGTAGCTGGCCGGGGGCGGATCTCCTCAAAGATGGTGTCTCGTTCCTCCTCGGCCTTTCTCTCGCGCATCTCCTGTGCTCGTAGGCATTGTAGGCATCTTTTATGTGATTTGGACATGCCCGGAGGTGCCCAATATTGTTGCGGCTTAGTACCAGGTGCCACCACCTTGTTTTTGTGGTCTTTGGCTGAAGGGGTATTACCCAAGTTATCCTCGTATGTTTCACAATCGGGGGGCACTTCGCTGTGGACCCTGCCAATCGGACCAGCCTTGTTGGGCCGATCGGATCAGGCTCTGGCGCTGGCTTCGGCTAGAGTAGGGGACTTACCTCCGTCGGGCTTCGTTGAGGAGGCCTTCGGGATTGGGACTTCCTGAGACCCTACTTTGACCGTGATGGCTTCAGATCCCCAATCCTTGGCCTCTTCATGTTTGTTGGTGTAAAAGATTACGCTAACAGGTTCTCTAAGATTAAGAATGGACAAATAGTGAGTTAGTGTTTAAGAACTATCTCAAGCCTCCGAATTGGATAATAGCTTAAGTAGTCCGACTATGTGTATTGAATAGCTGAGTATTCGATGCCCATTCAGGGTAAGAAAGGGGGTATTTATAGGCAAAAAAGTCTAAGGAAAAGACATGTTTACCCCTCAATTACAACCAAAACTATTTGAGAAATCATGTTGAAGAATATGGTTTTGATATTCTAGATGTGATGAGTGATTGTCAACAGAAGTCAAAGGAAGGGAGAGATGAAGACCTGTCGAGTCTGAGGCGCATGTGACTCAGGTACATGGGCAGTGAGCGATGGCCGGGCAGAGGAGCTGCGGAGTCGGGCTGGCCCAATCCGGGTACATGGCTAGGAGCGGCAAATGATCCACTGGTCTATTGACTGGGTTTGACTGAGGTACATGGGCGGCGAGCGATTGCCGGGCTGAGGAAGCTTGTAGGACCGAAAGTAGCAACCAGAGGGGGGGTGAATGGGCGCCTTAAAAATTCTTTCGAATCAATGGCCTGTTCCCAATACCCAACGCACCTCAAAAGACTAAGCAGCAGAAAATAAACAGAAGGCCTAAGTCTAAGGGTATCTAACCTAGAAGCAACTGATGTCAAACAGAGAACTATTAAAGAAGTGCAACTAGGCAGATGAACACTGTGTAACAGGCCTAAACTTCCCAATGAAATGATCTAAATATATGTAAGGTGAAATGAGAAGTTACTGTCCAAATTTGTCTCCTGTTCGGAACTTGGCGAAGCCTGCTTCGCCCGTCGAGGTCTGCTTCGGAGATGTTTGTCGAAGACTGCTTCGCTGGTCGAAGCCTGCTTCGGAGGTCAGTTGCGAAGCATGTCGAAGATGCCGAAGGTGTTTGGGTCTAGTCTAGTTCGAAGTGGCAAGAAGCGAAGTATGCTTCGAAGCGAAGTATGACAAACGTCGGAGCCTGCTTCGAAGTGTGTACTTCGAAGACAAAACTTCGAACACAGCTTCGAACCGACAGCTTCGAAGTCAAACCTTCGAACAGAGAACTTCGAACTCAACAAACAGACGAACAACCTTCGATCACAGAAGCGAAGCCTGTCACACGACAGAGAGACCAAACTCGAAGTCTACACTCTACCTTCGAAAAGAGAAAGCTTCGAAAAGAGAAGCGAAGGCTGACACGCCACAAAGAAAATAGTGCGAAGCCTAGCAGAACGACAAGCTTCGAAGCCAACTTCGAAACCTAACGAAGTATGGACTTCGAACAGCTAGGGCCGGAGTACCGTCGCAACGTCGCTCGAAGTATGCGATGCTGTCCGTTCAGAAAATACCTCGAAGCTAGCAACACAGGACACAAAACAAGGTTCGAAGTTTGAACGAAGCCTTCGAAGGTGTTAGATCGAAGTCTGCCTCACGGAGCTGAGGGGCTTCGAACAGAGAGGGGGCTTCGCCAGAAAACAGCCAGAAAAGTTGCTAGAGCCTGCCAACTTCGATCAAAAAGCTGCGCAATAGAAGGTAAAAAGCTGGCAGTGAGTACTGTAGCTACAGTGTAGTAGTACTACTTGCAACAACAAGAACTAGTACTACTTGCGTGTAGAACACAAGCAACAGAAGCCATCCGAAGCCTTCACAACCGGGAATAAATTCAGTGAGAATGAATTAAATGCTTGCAGATCCATTAAATGAGAAACATCACAAGGCATTAGGAATAAAAACATCCAACAAAACAGAGACAAACATAGAGGAACTGCAGCTATTAGCCTGGCGGCGCACACAGCAGAGAGAGACAAGCACAGGAAACAAAGAGATGACCCAATGAATGATTCAAAAAGTGATTTCTAGAAGGGTAGTCCAAACCCTAGGGATTGGGGTCCTATTTATAGGCTGCCCAACACTAGGAATATTCTACCAGCCCCTTAGGGTTTTTACAGACGCAAGAATAAAGGAAAAGACTCTACTGCCCTTAGGTATTTTTACAGACACGACTGACTGACTGTGGGCCTAGAGTTACAGATGACTTATCCAGAAGCTAAGCTTTCGTAGCGACTACGGCTTCTCTTCTGGACAGTCGGATACAAGATCGACGGTTGTCAGTTTTGCGCCGAAACTGACAAAGCCTCCACCGACTTTGCACCAGGTACCCGGATTGGGCCGGCCCGACTCCGCAGCTCTCTCAGCCCGGCAATCACTCACCGCCCGTGTACCTGAGTCAACCCTGGTCAACAGCCCAGTGGGTCTTCTACTGCTTCTGGCCATGCACCCGGATTGGGCCAGCCCGACTTCGCAGCCTCCTCTGCCCGACAGTCGCTCGCTGCCCGTGTACCTGAGTCACACGCGGCCCATGAAACAAGCAAATCTCTTCTTCTTCTGTCCTCTTTGACTATCGTTGACAATGACTCATCACTTCTGGAGCCATGAGGCCCACGCTATTCAGCATGGCTCCTCAATCTCCCCCTTGATGAGTGCATTGTCAACACTCCTCTTTTTCAGCTCTTTAGCACCTGCGAACAACTGTGGAAACACGAAAAGAAAACACAAGAAAACAAAGAAGAAGAAAAAATAAGGTAAAAGTTTAACCCTAATGACCGAAAGCCAAACAAAAGCAAGAAGTGGTCATTATGGTTAACCAAAACGTAAAAGCTCAAAAATGAGTGCGATTTCAGAACAACAAGGATATCAACAGAGTAAAAATTCCCCTTTAAACTCTGATCCCAAATTTTCTCCCCCTTGTTGACAAGTGAACTCATCAAGCACTCAATAGAGACACAGACTCCCCCTGAAATGCAACTCCCCCTCAAAATATGCAGTGAATTCAACTGGAGTGCATAAGGAGTGTAGAAAGCATGCTTCTCAGATATGATTGACTACAATTACAACATCTAACAGATACAACAAAAGACATACTGTAACAATACATGGCATGATCAGTGCAACATATGATATCTAAAGAAAGTCATTTGCACGCATTTTTCAGTTTTTGCAAACAAAAACATCACCACATGTTCCAATAAACAAGCAAGGTAAAGCATGAGATGCAAAAGCTAACTGATATCTACCAAGATAAGCATTGTCCAAAACAAAGTGCTTCAGCAAACTTGTTATTATTTCAATTTTCAAGCTTTTTCTTTTTCCTTTTTCATTTTTGCCAGGGGTTATTTGCATGTCAAACCTTATGCTGACCGACCAAGTCAAGCCTAGGCCAGAACTGGACCATCAGAAGCTTAAGAAATTGGTCTTGGCATACACTACAGTGTCCTAGTTCATACCAAAGTGCTATGGTACGCAGTCCAGAACAATGCAATGCGACAAGACAAACCCACCTGGATCTTTTCAATTTTAAGCATAAAAAGGCATGGAATTTTCATTTTTCTGGTTTTTCATTATTTTATAGCACATTTCCATGATTAAAGCATACAGATTTCCAAGTTGCATATTTGCATCCAAGTCAGGAACTAGCTACGAGGCATGTAACAGATAGCAAGAACATTCAGCCTACGCATGCTAGTTATCAGAAGCAATGGTGATCATTTTTCAATTTTAAAGCATAAAAAGCCATGCATATGGCAGATATCAGACTTATCAAGCAAACTGAGACAAGACATGATCATTGACAAGTAATCAAAAGCATGTACCAGGTAGAATAAGTAAAGCAGTTCAATCATATAACAGAAGCAAGCTCAAAAGTGTGATATGTGAATATGCAAGATATGAACACACACAAAAAAAAAGACTCAAGAAAAGAGTAAAGAAGAAAGAAAACTGACGCAAAATATCCTAAAAAGGATACACAACACCCAAATCCCCTCGTAAACGCTCGAATGTAGACTAATCTAGGGGTTTGGTGAAAATATCAGCCAACTGATGATGGGTATCAACATGAACAAGGTCAATGACACCTTTCTCATATTGATCCCGCAAGAAGTGAAAGCGCACATCAATATGTTTGGTTTTTGAATGGAGACATGGGTTTTTCCCTACACTAATAGCACTGGTGCTGTCGCAAAACAAAGGAATTCTGGTAGGAAAGAACAACCCAAAATCTCGTAGTGTGGAAATCATCCAAACCAACTGTGAGCAGCAGCTAGCAGCAGCTACATACTCAGCCTCTGTGGTCGAAAGAGCAACTCCAGATTGCTTTCGAGAAGACCAAGAGACAAGAGAAGAACCAAGAAACTGGCAAGTACCGGAAGTCGACTTGCGATCCAACCGGCACCCACCAAAGTCGGCATCCGAAAATCAAGATAAATCGAGAGAAGATGATGCTGAATAGAAAAGACCAAGATCAGGCGCATAAGTAAGATACCGGAAAATGCGCTCGACAGCCTGTCGATGAGACGCGCGAGGTGAAGACTGGAAGCGCGCGCACAGTCCCACAGCAAACTAAATGTCTGGTCTTGTCACCGTTAAGTATAGCAGCGAGCCGATCATCCCTCGAAATTCCCTTTCATTGACCTTGACACCGCTCTCATCCTTGTCCAGACCCCCAGAAGTGCCCATCGGGGTCATCTACGGCTTCAATTCACCACCAAAGTCAAATTTCTTAAGCATATCACGAGTGTACTTACCTTGGTGGATGAAAGTGCCGTCCTTGGTCTGCTTGATCTGGAGCCCTAAGAAGTACTTGAGCTCACCCATGAGGCTCATCTCAAACTCACTGTGCATCTGCTCAGAAAACTTGGACACAAGATCATTAGTAGTACCGCCAAAAATAATATCGTCCACGTAAATCTGAGCAACTAAGAAGTCTGAAGCAACTCCGAGCAAAAAGAGAGTTTTGTCCACAGAACCCATCACAAAGCCCTTCCCCAACAAAAACTGCTTCAACCGGTCATACCAAGCCCTGGGGGCTTGCTTTAACCCGTATAAAGCCTTTTGCAATTTAAAAACATGTCGAGGAAACTTAGGGTTCTCAAAACCGGGGAGTTGCCTAACATAAACCTCCTCTTCTATGTACCCGTTCAGAAAAGCACTCTTAACATCCATTTGAAAAAGCTTAAAACCCTTCGAAACAGCAAAAGCTAGAAGAATATGAATGGACTCAAGACGGGCAACAGGAGCGAAGGTTTCTTCAAAGTCAATACCTTCCTTCTGGCAATAACCCTGGGCAACTAGTCGAGCCTTGTTGCGCACCACAACCCCATCTTTACCTTGTTTGTTCTTGAACACCCATTTGGTGCCTATGGGGTTGCATCCTGGTGACGGCTCAACTAGTGTCCAAACCCGATTGCGGACAAAATTCTCAAGCTCTTCTTGCATAGAATTAATCCAATTAGAATCAGAAAGAGCATGAGAAACGTCTCTGGGCTCAAAAGATGCAACAAACGCAGATTCAGCAAACACAGCAAGAGAGGCAGAAGAACGCAAAGTTCTCTCAGTCAAATCACCAATGATGAGCTCTGAGGGGTGATCACGCTGAACTGCTCGGGTTCCCTGGTGATCCGAAGTCAGCTCACCGGAGTCAGCAGCTGGCACCTCTGGACTTGACTAAGGGGGCTCGATCGTAGTGGAAGAAGTGATCAGAGGTCCGCCCTCATCATCAGTCGAAGTCTCAGAAGGTGTGGGCTCTGCGGGGGATGCAGAAGGCCCACCCTCATCAGCAGCTGGAGTATCCTCATCTTCCTCAAAGATGGACTCTCCGAGCTCATCATCACTAGAAAGCTCAAAAGAAGGAGTCAAAGAAGGCAAGGACTCATCAAATGAAACTTCACAAGTCTCGACAAGCAGCTGGGATTCGAGGTTCCAAACACGAAAACCTCGATAATGCAAAGCATAACCAAGAAAAACACCATCCCAGCAACGAGACTCAAACTTGTCCAAGTGCCCTCCCTTCTTGAGCACAAAGCACTTGCAGCCAAATGCCCGCAAGTGGCTTATCTTGGGCTGTCTGCCGAACCGCAATTCATATGATGTCTTACCAAGGTAAGCTCTAAGAAAAATGCGGTTGGCCAGATAGCAAGCCGTGTTCATAGCTTCAGCCCAAAAAACGCCTAGGAGTCCTATGCTCATCGAGCATCGTCCTGGCCATCTCGACTAGCGTGCGGTTCTTTCGTTCCACAACGCCGTTCTGTGGGGGAGTGTAAGGAGAGGAAAACTGATGGTCCAGACCCTGATCACTACAGAAGCTGATGAACTGAGAGTTCTTGAACTCAGAGCCGTTGTCAGAGCGAATTGCTCGCATCCGACCATTGTTCTCATTCTTCAGCTTCAAAATCAGGTCATGAACAAATTGAAAAGTTTCATCCTTAGACTCCAAAAAGAAAACCCACGAGAATCGAGAAAAGTCGTCAACAATCACAAGTGCATACCACTTCCCACCGACTGAACGTACCCGAGCTGGACCAACAGTGTCCAAGTGTAAAAGCTCGCCCAGATACGAAGTCATCACCTGAGTCACAGGTGAGTGAGAAGCGGCAACCATTTTCCTATGACGACAGGGATGACAAACTAGATCCTTCTCCATCTTAAGCTTGGGCAATCCTCGAATGAGGTCCATAGAGCTTAGCCTGACTAGCAGATCAAAACTCAAGCGACCTAACCTCCTATGCCACTTCCAGAGCTCAGAAGAAGATCCAGCAATCAAACAGCGAGAAGGGCCAAAAGAATTAGAGAAGTCAATTCGAAAGACTTTACCGAAAGGTAAAATCCAGCAAATCAAAGACCCTCTAGAATCAACCACAGAAGAATTTCCCTTCTTAAAACGCACTTCCAAACCATCCTCAAGAAGTTGCAAAACAGAAATCAAGTTGAAGTTCAAATTTTTAACCAAAGAAACATTCTTCAAAGAGAAATGATCTGAAATGCGAATTGAGCCTATGCCAATTACTTTCCCTTGACCGCTGTTCCCGAACGTGATGTATTCTTTGGAGCTCGGGGGAGTGAGACTGGAGAACCATCTGCGATGTCCCGTCATGTGACGAGAGCATCCTGAGTCCATGATCCAAACATCCTCCAGTCCCTGGTCCTTGTTGTCATCGTCGTCGGAGTCGTCGGAGGAGCTCTTTTCTTCCTTATCCCCAAGAGCCATTGAGCAGAAGCTCTTGCGGGATCTTCGGCGCTGGTGTGAGCGGCTCTTCGGCTTGTCTCCGAAGGCCATGAAGAAGAGGCCCGCCGGATCGTCCTTGTCCTTCCCCTTCCTGATGGTGATCTCCTCATCGCTTGAGCTCGATGAAGAGGAAGAAGACGTGGACCGCTTGGAGTAGCTCTTCTCCATCTCGGCGAAGAAGGCCTTGTCGCGCTTCTTATTCTCTCGCCGGTAGTCCTTCAGGGCCTTCTTGAAGAAATGAGTCTTCGGCTTGCCCTTGTTGAAGGATGGGCTCTCGTGCTTGCCGGAGTCATGGAAGCTGCCACCGGTGCCCTTCTTGTATCCATTGCGCTTGGGGCAGTCGGCGATGAAGTGTCCTGGATCACCACACTCAAAGCATCTGGATTTTGTGCCGTGTCTTTTGAACATTCTCTTATCATAGACACGACGCACCCGTTTGTTAAAAAGACACAAATCATCATCTCCCAATAACTCTAGCTGGTCCTCAGTGATAGACATCAAAGAGAACCCAGCACAACTCACAGAAGAGGGATCAACAGAAGGTGTAGCAAGGGCCAGGGATTTTGATCCAGAACCAGTGAGATTTGATCTCAGCTGGATATCTACCTCAGTGGCCTTCAGCTTGCTAAACAACTCAGAAATGGTCAAGGTATCGTAAGAAGTGCTCTCAACGATAGAGGATACCTTGATCTCCCTGATCTTTGGGTCCAAGGTATGGAGAACCTTGAGCGCCTGCTCATGATCTGAGACTAACTGAGCACCCTCAGCCTTGTTGTCCCGAAGCTTGTTTATGATCGACTGAAAATGACCAAACAAAGCCTCAACAGATTCACCCGGCTTCTGTGTGAAATTCTCATATTCACGCCAGTAGGTCTGATAGAGCCGAGCCTTGACCTGTGCTGTTCCCTCATGGTGTGCCTTGAGGGTAGCCCAGATCTCTCTCGCAGTGGAGAGATGGCTCACACGCTCAAACTCAGTGGGACCTAAACCAGAGAAAAGAATGTTCACAGCCTTACTGTTGCTCAGATGCTGAGCAATGATACCAGCAGTACCCTGCTCAGTGACTGACAATATGACAAACGTGGTGTGAACGCAAATGTCCCAAATATCTGAACCCTGGCTCATGAGATAGGCTCGCATGCGAGTCTTCCAATAGTTATAGCCATAGGCTTCCAAGGACGGGACCTTGCCAGGAGACGTCATGGTCACTACCGGGGTTTAGAACCGGTTAAGGTATGGAAAAACCCTAACCAGGCTCTGATACCACTTGTAGGACCGAAAGTAGCGACCAGAGGGGGGGTGAATGGGCGCCTTAAAAATTCTTTCGAATCAATGGCCTGTTCCCAATACCCAACGCACCTCAAAAGACTAAGCAGCAGAAAATAAACAGAAGGCCTAAGTCTAAGGGTATCTAACCTAGAAGCAACTGATGTCAAACAGAGAACTATTAAAGAAGTGCAACTAGGCAGATGAACACTGTGTAACAGGACTAAACTTCCCAATGAAATGATCTAAATATATGTAAGGTGAAATGAGAAGTTACTGTCCAAATTTGTCTCCTGTTCGGAACTTGGCGAAGCCTGCTTCGCCCGTCGAGGTCTGCTTCGGAGATGTTTGTCGAAGACTGCTTCGCTGGTCGAAGCCTGCTTCGGAGGTCAGTTGCGAAGCATGTCGAAGATGCCGAAGGTGTTTGGGTCTAGTCTAGTTCGAAGTGGCAAGAAGCGAAGTATGCTTCGAAGCGAAGTATGACAAACGTCGGAGCCTGCTTCGAAGTGTGTACTTCGAAGACAAAACTTCGAACACAGCTTCGAACCGACAGCTTCGAAGTCAAACCTTCGAACAGAGAACTTCGAACTCAACAAACAGACGAACAACCTTCGATCACAGAAGCGAATCCTGTCACACGACAGAGAGACCAAACTCGAAGCCTACACTCTACCTTCGAAAAGAGAAAGCTTCGAAAAGAGAAGCGAAGGCTGACACGCCACAAAGAAAACAGTGCGAAGCCTAGCAGAACGACAAGCTTCGAAGCCAACTTCGAAACCTAACGAAGTATGGACTTCGAACAGCTAGGGCCGGAGTACCGTCGCAACGTCGCTCGAAGTATGTGATGCTGTCCGTTCAGAAAATACCTCGAAGCTAGCAACACAGGACACAAAACAAGGTTCGAAGTTTGAACGAAGCCTTCGAAGGTGTTAGATCGAAGCCTGCCTCACGGAGCTGAGGGGCTTCGAACAGAGAGGGGGCTTCGCCAGAAAACAGCCAGAAAAGTTGCTAGAGCCTGCCAACTTCGATCAAAAAGCTACGCAATAGAAGGTAAAAAGCTGGCAGTGAGTACTGTAGCTACAGTGTAGTAGTACTACTTGCAACAACAAGAACTAGTACTACTTGCGTGTAGAACACAAGCAACAGAAGCCATCCGAAGTGATGGGGGACTGGTCCCGATCTTCTGCTAGGTAAAGGATAAACTTGGGTTGGTGGAGAATCTCGACGTTGGCGATCCAAGGCTCCGGTCCGGCGGATCAAAACCTTGCAATCGTTACACCACTGTCTCCGTTGGTTATCAACCACGCAGGACGCGATTGACCTCGCCACGAAGGCTAATTCCTGCAAGCGAACCCAAGAACACAAGCAAGAACATGAAGGATACAAATCGAATGCCAAATCATAGGCAAACGATCCGTCTTCTCCTCAGCTTTCCAAAAAGTCAAAGAACGCGCCAATCAGACTTCGTATGAGGAAGTTATGCCCATTTTGGTGCATGGTGGTCGATGTAGTCCGAACCAGCGAAGTCTTGACTTCAAAACATCTGTGCGACTTCGTCTTCAACTCCAACTCTTCTATTCCATCTCCCATGTTCCTAAGCAACAAAATATCACTAGAATTCAGTAGCATCCCATCCAAACAAATATAATCAAAATTGCTAAGGAAAGAATTAACCTCATGGTTCAAGCGACGGGCACGGGCGCGTGTGATTGGTCCTTGTAGTTGAATTGTAGGTGGAGGCTCCATGTGTGTATCATGTGAAGTGATGTCCTCATCATCCTCCCCCTCTTGAATTGGAGTCGTCCTCGACTCAAGCTCATCGTCAGCTTCCAAATAGGGTTTTAAATCATCAGCACGGGGCATCAATTTAAACTTTCTCAAATCAGGAAAACGATCCTTGCGCAAGTACAACCAAACAAGATCTCCTGGTTTGAAAAACATCTTCTTTCTTCCTTTATTTGTCTTTTGAGAAAAATAGCGTACCTTCTTTTCTATAACTTCCTTGGTCTTCAGATGCATAGCTTTCACAAACTCTGCACGCATAGTTGCCTCCATGTTTGCTCTCTCTTGAAAAGGAAGTGGGAGCAAATCAAGTGGTGTGATTGGCTTAAAACCATACACCACTTCAGACGGGCACAATTGTGTTGTTGAGTGGACAGCTCTATTGTATGCAAATTCAACATGTGGAAGACAGTCCTCCCATTCTTTCAAGTTCTTCTTAATCATTGTTCGCAGCAACATGGAGAGTGTACGGTTTACCACCTCTGTTTGACCATCAGTTTGCGGGTGACAAGTTGTTGAAAACAGCAATTTTGTGCCAAGCTTGGCCCACATTGTCTTCCAAAAGTAACTCATAAACTTCACATCATGATCTGAAATAATGGTTCTAGGCATCCCGTGCAATCTCACAATTTCCCTGAAAAATAAATCAGCAATATGTGAAGCATCGTTGGTCTTGTGACAGGGAATAAAGTGTGCCATTTTAGAAAACCTATCCACTCTTACAAATATGGAGTCTCTCCCCCTCTTTGTCCTAGGCAATCCGACAATAAAGTCCATGCTAATATCTTCCCAAGGTGCACTAGAAACAGGAAGTGGAGTATACAAACCATATGGGTTATGTTTGGACTTAGCTTTATGGTATGTGGCACAACGCTGCACAAATCGTTCAACATCTCTCCGCATCTTTTGCCAATAAAAATTATTGGATAGCAGGGCCAAAGTCTTTTCTCTCCCAAAATGCTCCATTAATCCACCGCCATGTGATTCCTGCAACAACAGCAAACATACGGACGAATTTGGAACACATAGCTTGTTAGCATGGGACAAGAAACCGTCATAAACATGAAATTTTTTCCAGCCTTTCCCATCATTACATTTAGTGTATGGTTCAGCAAATTCTTTATCTACAACATACAAATCTTTCAAGCTTTCCAAATCTGGAACGTTAATATCAAGTTGAGATAATAGAACAACCATGCGAGACAATGCATCAGCAACCACATTTTCTTTGCCATTCTTGTATTTCACAATGTATGGGAAAGGTTCAATAAATTCAACCCATTTAACATGTCTACGGTTCAGTTTAGCTTGCCCTCTCAAATATTTTAGTGCTTCATGATCAGAATGTAAAAAAAACTCCTTAGGCAAAAGGTAATGTTGCCAAGTTTCAAGCACACGCACTAAGGCATATAATTCCTTATCATAGGTGGAATAATTCAACTGTGGACCATGCAATTTCTCACTAAAATAGGTCATGGGTTTACCTCCTTGTAGCAGCACATCTCCTATTCCAAAATCACTAGCATCACATTCTAACTCAAAAGGCTTACTGGAGTCGGGTAGCTGAAGTAGAGGTGCACGTGTAAGGCGATCCTTGAGTGTGGCCAAAGCTTGTTCTTGTGCTGGCTCCCAAGTAGAAGTAACTCCCTTCTTGGTCAACTCAGGTAAAGGGCCGGCTATGGTGCTGAAATCTTTCACAAAACGCCGGTAGAAACCTGCAAGACCAAGAAAACTACGTACTGCAAGGTTAGTTTTAGTTGCATGCATGACACATCCTTTCAGATTAATAACTTGTGATGAGGAAGGAGAAACAACTTTGTCTTTTTGTTGCCTCGGAAGTGTTTTAGGTACTTGCTGATTTTCAGAAAGTTGTTTGCTCTTTTGTGCGTCCCTAGCACATTTTTCTTGTTCAAATTTCACAATTTCAGCAGGAGTCATAGGAAGCAATGTAACTTTCTTTCCTTTATACATAAATGTGTACTTATTGCTCCTACCATGGTGTGTAGCATCAGTATCATATACCCAAGGTCTACCAAGTAATAGAGAATATGCTTGCATTGGTACTACATCAAATTCAGCAACTCCGAAGTATGTACCAATGGAAAATTCGACGTGAGCAGTTTGTGTTACCATGACCTTACCGCTATTGTTGAACCATTGCACATGGTAAGGTTGTAGATGTGCACGTGTGGGAAGTTGAAGCTTAGTTACCACGTCGAGGCTCACCAAATTGTTGCAACTACCGCTGTCGATGATGACACGCGCACGACGGTTATTGACGAGGAAGAAGGTCTAAAATATGTTGTTCTGTTGTGCCTGGTCGTCCTGGTCCATGTGAGTGCTCAAGTCACGTTGTACAATAAGTGCTGCCATGTTAGTGAAAAGACAAAACAACAAAGAATAATCCTTATGTAAACAGCTAGGTGGGGTGGTGGATGTGTGGTGGAAGCAATCCGTCAAGCACCTTACCCACGCTTGCAAGTGTTCTTACCACGCCGCAGTGAGGTAACCGGCCTACAGGTGATGAACCAAGTGGAGGGTGGTGGCAATTGCAAGGAATGAACCTGTCCTGACCAAGAGAAAGGTGTAGCTTGGAAGGCAAAGTGAGTAGTAAGGATTAGCGATAATAATAACAGTTAAACCAAGTTCAATAAGTATTCCCTAGTACTCGTCAAAGTTGCTGGCCTTAGTGCTCCCAAGGTGAAAATTCAAGCAATAGAGGGAAACTATGTGCCCAAAACTCAAATGGAAGCAACACAGGCCAAATTCAGCTCTCTGCAGATCGGACAAGAGATCGGACAAGAGATCGGACAAGGGACTGGACAAGCAGAAACTGCCACTGAAACTGCCACAGCCTGCCACTGATCGGACAAGAGATCGGACAAGAGTTCGGACAAGGGATTGGACAAGCAGAAACTACCACTGCCTGCCATTGATCGGACAAGAGATCGGACAAGAGTTCGGACAAGAGTTCGGACAAGCAACTAACAGGACCGCTTCTCTTTTTTTTAAAATTTTTTTTCTCCTTTTTTTTCACTCTATTTTTTTGAACAAAGATGACCAGAGATGCAACCACAAAAATTGGCACCTACAACTGAGGTGGGATGTGGCTCACAAAAATTCAAACAAGTTCACTGTCCGGCGAGCAAAAACTTTGACCAATTTTTTTCTTTATCTTCCTGATTTTTTTTGGCGATTCTGGTGAGGGCTAACTGGGGAACCGAGTTAGGGTACCCCCCAAATTGGGTCAGGAACACACTCACAAAATTTCAGATTTTTCTGCCAAACGAGCGAAAAGTTATGCCTGTTTTACTGAAGGGGGGTCTCAAGAGTCGATGTGGAAAACAAAGTAGGGTTGCGGAAGGGGGGGGGTTTCGGTGGGGAATTTTTTTCTGAGACACAAGAACAACTACTACTCAAATGACACAGAGGGATGACTAAACCAGCAACAAGACTCGACCAAGAACACGAACTCAACAAAGTTAAACTGAAATTAAAATCGCAAGGCACAAAGGGGTTCTCGGTGGGGAATTTTTTTTGGTGCGGTTTTCTGGACTCTGGGTAAAAACAAAGGCAGATCGAGATTACCTAACGGGAAATCTGAGCTCTGATACCAACTGATGGGGGACTGGTCCCGATCTTCCGCTAGGTAAAGGATAAACTTGGGTTGGTGGAGAATCTCGACGTTGGCGATCCAAGGCTCCGGTCCGGCGGATCAAAATCTTGCAATCGTTACACCACTGTCTCCGTTGGTTATCAACCACGCAGGACGCGATTGACCTCGCCACGAAGGCTAATTCCTGCAAGCGAACCCAAGAACACAAGCAAGAACAGGAAGGATACAAATCAAATGCCAAATCACATACAAACGAAGATAAGGTGAGGTTTCACAAACGCCAATGCAGCAGCCAATCGGTCCGGTGCAAGAGGCGGGATCTAAACACAACAGTGTAGATGCAAACAAAGCAAAACCTAACCCTAAAGGCGGCTGGCGTGAGAATATATAGGGCGGCGGCCTGTGGAAGGCGAACAGACACAGGCGGTGGGCTAGAAGACGTACAGACTCAGACTATGGGCCAACACGGCCCAGTTCTGTCACGTAGGACTGTTTTAAATACACAGGACGACTCGAGACTCCAAATGAGACGAAACCAACGGCAAACGATCCGTCTTCTCCTCAGCTTTCCAAAAAGTCAAAGAACGCGCCAATCAGACTTCGTATGAGGAAGTTATGCCCATTTTGGTGCATGGTGGTCGATGTAGTCCGAACCAGCGAAGTCTTGACTTCAAAACATCCGTGCGACTTCGTCTTCAACTCCAACTCTTCTATTCCATCTCCCATGTTCCTAAGCAACAAAATATCACTAGAATTCAGTAGCATCCCGTCCAAACAAATATAATCAAAATTGCTAAGGAACGAATTAACCTCATGGTTCAAGCGATGGGCACGGGCGCGTGTGATTGGTCCTTGTAGTTGAATTGTAGGTGGAGGCTCCATGTGTGTATCATGTGAAGTGATGTCCTCATCACGAAGCCTTCACAACCGGGAATAAATTCAGTGAGAATGAATTAAATGCTGCAGATCCATTAAATGAGAAACATCACCAGGCATTAGGAATAAAAACATCCAACAAAACAGAGATAAACATAGAGGAACTGCAGCTATTAGCCTGGCGGCGCACACAACAGAGAGAGACAAGCACAGAAAACAAAGAGATGACCCAATGAATGATTCAAAAAGTGATTTCTAGAAGGGTAGTCCAAACCCTAGGGATTGGGGTCCTATTTATAGGCTGCCCAACACTAGGAATATTCTACCAGCCCCTTAGGGTTTTTACAGACGCAAGAATAAAGGAAAAGACTCTACTGCCCTTAGGTATTTTTACAGACACGACTGACTGACTGTGGGCCTAGAGTTACAGATGACTTATCCGGAAGCTAAGCTTTCGTAGCGACTACGGCTTCTCTTCTGGACAGTCGGATACAATATCGATGGTTGTCAGTTTTGCGCCAAAACTGACAAAGCCTCCGCCGACTTTGCACCAGGTACCCGGATTGGGCCGGCCCGACTCCGCAGCTCTCTCAGCCCGGCAATCACTCACCGCCCGTGTACCTGAGTCAACCCTGGTCAATAGCCCAGTGGGTCTTCTACTGCTTCTGGCCCATGCACCCGGATTGGGCCAGCCCGACTTCGCAGCCTCCTCTGCCCGACAGTCGCTCGCTGCCCGTGTACCTGAGTCACACGCGGCCCATGAAACAGCAGATCTCTTCTTCTTCTGTCCTCTTTGACTATCGTTGACAATGACTCATCACTTCTGGAGCCATGAGGCCCACGCTATTCAGCATGGCTCCTCAAAGCTGCGGGGTCGGGTCGGCCCAATCCGGGTACCCGGTGCGAAGACGGTGGACGCTTTGTCAGTTTCGGCGTAAAATTGACAATCTATGTTTAATGCGTTTTTTAGGATATTAATATTTAGTTTCTAAGTTTAGAATATTTTTATTTAAGTCAGGTAATTTTTCTAAGAATATTTTAGTAATTTTCAGAATTTTTTTTAGAGTTAGTTTATTTTACCCGAGGGTAAAGTAGTCTTTTCATATATTAGGATTTGCCTATAAATAGGCCTCTATCCCCTTGGGGATAGTTGACTGTTTTCATCAGAGATCAATCTAAAGTCCAGTTTTCTACCGTCATTCTATTTCTCCCGAGATCAATCTAGAGTTTAACTTTTTCTGTTCGGTTTTTTCATCTTCTTTACCGGCGTTTGTTTATTTCTGCTATAGTGCATCCGGCCATTGTTTCTCCGTGCATTTTTTTAGCCGAGGAGCAGTTTCCAGGCGTGGGGCCAGCCGCACGCAACGTACAGCGGCGGTAGGAATTGGCGCTGACGCCGTGGCTGATGCAAGGAGAACGGCAGCAGCACTAGGCTGCAGGGCTCAGCACGGAAGCTACGGCGGCGCAGGGCTGGCGCAAGCGGCGCGACGTCACGACGTTTTCTGGTGGAGCTTTTCCTGGCGGTCACAGCGCGTGGAGATTGGTTTTGTGATCTGGTTTTTCTGGATGCAGATTTGATTCCTTCCTTGTTTGCACGCAAACCGAGGCACGAGCACATATTTGTTTCTCCTGTAGTTTTTGTTTCACGCCGGTGTATGCATGCAGGTAAAAAGTTTTAATCCCCTATTTTTGGTAGATCTATTTTTAGAGATAATCATCTATTAATTAATTAGCTGAAAATTTGTTTAGAATTTTCGTGGGTAATTTAATCTGCTAGAATAATTTTTAGTACTCGCATATTTTTATTGAAATATCTTTTAATCTGCTCGTGTAAAAAGAAAAATTATTTTTAGTCGCAGCAATATTTTATTCTAGATTTACATGAAATATTTTAGGTTTATTTCTGAATTAATTTCTGGATGATCCATGTTTTTATTTAGTTTATTAATATTTTATTTTTAGACCGCAACCTAAATATTTTATTAATTTATTTAGGTATCTTGCTTACATCATTAAATTTTTTCTAGTACCAATTTTATTTACTACAGTATTTATATTTAGTTTATCTTTAATATCATTTTAATTAGCACACCGGTCATTTGTAAGCTAGACAACTTTAATTCCTGAAATCTGCTTTGCAAATATTATTTGTCTGGTTATGTTTATTTGGGTGGTGGGATTAAAATATAGTTTAACAAGAAATTTTTAGGCGCCCATTCACCCCCCTCTGGTCGCTACTTTCGGTCCTACACTATTCGGTACCATGAACATGGTTAAAATGGTAAAATCTACCCAAAGCAAGTAGATAAGTCAAACATCTTATCAGTCTTGCCGCTTTCCTTCGGAGCCTCATATCTTGAGGAGGGTTCCTTCAGATCGTAAGTCGGAGCACCCTTCGGCTTAACGACTCCTCCATCTTCGTGTATAAGCCCATCAGCTCCGAGGCTGATAAGTTATTTTGGACTATTAATATCTAACTCCTAAAAGTGAAGCATTTTCCCCCAACAGTAGCCCCTCGAATACGCTTCTCCGAACTTGACCTGTATAGAAGGGAAGCATTATACGCAAGGAACATTTTCATATTCTGGGACTTAGAGAAGTTAGAACATATTACAGTCATTCGAAGGGTCTTTGACCCCGAAGCATTCGGACGACGGCTTCGAGCCCACAACTGTCGTGTGAACGCTTCATGGGAAAGAGAACCGTTACGAAGTCCAAACGTCGTGAAGAGTCGTTTATTTAGAACCGTTACTATTCAAGTATCCGTTACGCTCTTAAAAGGTAACGGTCGAAATTTACGGTGGACTCACACCGTTTCGCTTCCTAGGCCCACCTGCCAGCAACGGAAGTCGAACCTGTAGTGTGAACGTAATCGAAGCACAGCAACTAGCGGAAGGTTATAAAAAGGGGATCATAATTCACCAAGGGCTTTTTACCATGCCTAGCATCTGAAACTTACTTTCTTCAACCTCCAACTCCCTCAACCTCCTGAGCAACCAAGCCATGGAGAGGACCAGCCACACTGTGCCAGCGGTGGTGGGTACTTTGGTTCAGAGGCAAGCGTGGGCGGCTTCAGCAGTAGCAGCAATGGCGGGAGCTCCGGGAGACGCCTGGCCTAAGAATCCTCGGGAACCCCGCCCGCCATCCAAGAAGAAGATCCCTCAAAGCTTCATCATCGGTCAATCCACAAGCACCGCAGAATCTATCGAAGAAGCTGTGGAAGGGAAACTGGGGTCTGGAATGAGGACTCGGGTCCCCGGACCAAAATCAATGTCAAGGCCATGAAGCGAAGAAGTCGTGGTCTTCGAGGCCTTCTTCGAAGCAGGTCTAGGGATTCCTGCCATCAATTTCTTATCTGAGGTATTGGACATGTTCCACATTACCTTGCCTCAGCTATCTCCCAATGCTATCGCCCGGCTGGCCATCTTCGAGTGGGCGCTTCGAGCCGAAGGGTCCGAAGGGCGATCAGAGGTCTTCACCGACACACACGAAGCCATTTGCCAGCCCAAGCTGCAAGATGGCCCTAGAGACACCAAAGTGATAACGGCCTTCGGAAGCGTCAACTTCTAGTTGCGGAGGGAGCACGCCCAGTATTTTCCAGCGAAGGCCATCAATGACCGATGGTATACTAACTGGATCCTTCAGTGGTTCTACGCCGAAGTCAGAGAGGACTCCCCCCTCGCTGGACCCCTCCAAGAGATCTGGTTTCGAAAGGAGGCAGAGGTCACCAAGAACCCTAGCCTGCTCTCAACGCGGCTAGGGCTATTAACTTCAGTGGCTAGTCGCATGAGCATGCGTGACCTTGGCGAAGAGTTCATCGCTCTCTGAATTCCACCCCTCGAAGCTGACTGGCTGATAGTGTTTCAGCCAGCTTCGGAGGGTGAGCTCCGAAATCTCGGTAAGACTTCGACTCTCCTGCTATAACATGTTAGATGAAGAAATAACATACTTATAATATGTTACCTTTTTTCAGCGGCCCCACTAGCATTAGCCCCGGAGCAGATAGCACGGGCCACCAAACGGGTCCTCGGAGCCCCTACGGTGGCCGAAAGGAAAAAGAGGATTGAGCTGGTGGGGAGCTGGGAGCGCTCCAACAGTGTGTGGGAAGCCCTCAGAATAGTGCCTCCTCCTCTGCCAGATTTCAACCCGGCTAGAGTGGCCCCTCGGAAGAGGAAAGCCGTCGCCGAGCCTCCGAAGAAGGCCAGCAAAACCCTCGTCAATAAGGGGAAGAAGGTAGCGAAGATCCCTCCTCAGCTGACCCCGGCTTCATCTGCCTCGTCCTTGGGCATTCGGAGCTCAGCTTCGAAGGACTCTGGGAGCAAAGGCTCTGGAAGCAAGGGCTCCGACGTCCAACTGGCGAAGGTACTTTGAGAACTATCTACTGGAAGGCAATGAAGATGGAGCAGGGGCCCCGACTGAAGCTTCTGCCCGAGAGGCTACGGAGGCAGACAGTGCACATATTCCGGCGCCTGCTGCTGTGAGCTCAGAGCCGGAAACTGTCGCCCCAACTAACCTGTAGCTGGTGTGATCACGACGGAGGTTGAGGCTCCAGCGGCAAGTACACCAGAGAGGACTTCAGGGGACGACCTCGACGATATTCTCTAGATGTACAAAGTCCTAGAGGACCCACCATTTTACCTCAAGGTGCCTCCGAAGCTATACTTCGAAACTTTTGCATTGGTCAATTCCTACAACAATTATCACTCGTATATGTTCACCAAATACCTTGATGCTTGTAGGTACATCGAAGGGCGACGAAGCCCCGGCCGCAAACAAAGCTCCAGCCTCTTCTGAGGTTGCTGCTCCGATGGACACCTCTGCTCCACTGGACGCCCCTGCTCCAGTGGTAGGGGCCGTCTCCGCTGACGCGGCTCCAGTGGCAAGGGTCGTCCCTGCCGACGCGGCTCCGGCCGAAGGGGCAGCCGTCGAAGGAGGATCTACCTCTGCCGGAGTCAGGCCTCCCGCCTTCATGTCGGGGAGGGGAAAAAGCATATCGAGCCTTGGACTCCCTCCTGCTCCAATGATAACACCCTCTTCCAATGATCCTTCGGTAAGCAACTTGGAGGAAGAGGCAACGGTAGATGATCGCCAAGCTCTATCTTGGCTTCCTCTGCTGGCTCCTTTCCTGGAGCAACGGACGGGCCTCCGGGCGCTTCTGGAGCCCTTGGCAGAGAAAGGCCAGGAAGTCCTTAACTCCGACTTGGTCTCCGTCTTGAGCGAAGCCAGGGCCTCGAAAGGGTTGCCCTTCAGGTATAAGGAGTACCACGAATATTTTTAATTAGCAAATGTAAATACTTAGTACTTACTTGTTCCTCTTTCAGCAATTTGTCCTTGCTAGAGCGGCAGCGACTTCCAACGAAGTCGAAACTAACCGACTCAAGAGGAAGGTTACCACCCTCCAATCCGCGCTTAAGGACTCCGAAGAGAAAACACTTCGGTTGGAGGAAGAGCTCCTCGAAGAACGGAGGGCTAGGTCCGAGGCCGATGAAGCCCTTCGACTCGAAAGGCAGAACAATGGCACACTCCGAACTTCAGCCCAAGAAGCTGAAGCCGAGTGCTTGGTGCTCCGAGCGGAGGTCGAGAAGCTCTGGAAGGCGGAAGCTACTTAGAGCACTCAACTGGTAGAGCTCCAAGGCTCTCTCAAGCAGGCGATGGCCCAGAAAAGCTCCCTGCTGTCCCAGATGGCTGAAGTATCTGCTACTGCTGCGGGGTTGGAGGCGATAGAGAAGAAGAATGCCATTATAGCATAACGTACCTTGGATGCCCTTCAGGGTACTTTGGAATATTTTGGCACCATGTTCCCTTCGTATTCTGCTGTGGCCAGCGAGTCCCTCGACCGGAAGCTGAAGAGGATTCAAGTGGCGACGCCGCTGATGATGGGCTCCGACGCCCGGTACGGAGAGATCTCCGGACAGTGTGCTAGAATTGGAGTCCTCCGTCATCTCGAAGCCCTTCAGATTCCTATCACTCTGACCAGGGGTTCGACACCCGGAAGCTTTGCCTCCGAGAACTTGTTGCATCCTTCGCCAGATGTAGCCTCGGCTTGGGAAGTTTTCCAGTCAACCTGGAAGATAGACCACAAGGCTGTAGCTAAAGCTTGTATCGATGAGGCCCGTCGGTAGAAGTAAGCACAGACAAGGCCGCCGCTTCTAGCTTCATTGGCTCCGACACCTCCTGCTCCGCCAACTGACCCGCAGGTTTAGCTCATAGGATGCTTAATCATGTATAAGAAATCTTGTAAAGCCCCTTGCATTAATGAAAAGTTTATAAACGAAGGACTTGTTTGGGTGTTTTATTCTTTTAGGTTCTGTCATGTCTTTTGGAACCTGACTTCGAAATATTGGAAATTAACGAAGGGCTCCGTTGGTAGTGGTCAATCCTTGAGAGCCTAAGGCCTTACCGCCGCTCCCGCTTCCTGTTCCTCGCGGAGATAAAGGATAGGTAACCCTTGAAGTTTGTCAAGAAGTCTTAACTTACATCAAGGAGGAGGAAAAGGAGAAGACATATTCATCCTCCGAGTACATAGATTGGTCTGACTCGGAGTATCAGGCCGAAGACCCTATGGAGGCTAACTCCGAAAGGCTTCTGACTTGGGCCGAGCTTCAAGAGGAGCAGAAGAAATTGCGAGCTTCGAGGAAGAAGAGAAGCACTCGAACTAAAATGACAATCTCGGTGGCTTCGAGCTCCGAAGGTCAAAGTAGCCGTAGAGGTAGCTCTAGAGGCCGAAAGGGTCTCCGATTTTACCTAGGCTTAGACAAAAATTTCTCTTGATGTAAAAGTATGACAAATTAATATGAATTGCACCGGAAGCATCTTGTTGTTCTTTACCCTCCTACCCCTCCTTGTGGGTGGGGGACCTTGCACGTTGCAATAAGGTTCGTCGGACACAATGACGTGCACAACAATCCGATGCTTCACACAACATTTAATAACCATAGTTTACTTTTTCGTAGATTTCTTCAAACCATACGTTCGTATTATGGTTTTTGTAAGTTTCGGAGTTATACTAGTCGCTTAGGACATTAAAATTGTCTCATTGGCCAGAGCCTTAAAACCTTATTGCTTGGTCACCTTCGACTCTTTTATAGATGCTTCGAACCCGGAGGTCAGAAGTCTGTTCTTTTAAAGTCCTTAGACTCTTCTATGGATCCTAACAAGCCGGAGCCTGGAATCCGTAGGCTGGCCACCTCCGGCTCTTTTATAGATGCTTCGAACTCGGAGGTCGGAAGTCTGTTCTTTTAAAGTCCTTATACTCTTCTACGGATCCTAACAAGCCGGAGCTTGGAATCCGTAGGCTGGCCACCTTCGGCTCTTTTATAGATACTTCAAACCCGGAGGCCACAAATCTGTTCTTTTAAAGTCCTTAGACTCTTCTACGGATCCTAACAAGCCGGAGCCTAGAATCCATAGGCTGGCCACCTTCGGCTCTTTTACAGATGCTTCGAACCCGGAGGTCAGAAGTCTGTTCTTTTAAAGTACTTAGACTCTTCTACGAATCCTAACAAGCCGGAGCCTAGGATCTGTAGGCTGGCCACCTTCGGCTCTTTTACAGATGCTTCGAACCCGGTGGTCAGAAGTCTGTTCTTTTAAAGTCCTTAGACTCTTCTATGGATCCTAACAAGCCGGAGCCTGGAATCCATAGGCTGGCAGCTAGGCCCATGAACCAATGGTTCGCAGGCTATTGCCCGGGACCTTAGAAATATGCTTGACTCTGCAAGCATCTCCGTCCTACTGATGCGTCCACCAGGAGTAAGGGATATTGGAAGAGCAAACAAGATTCGAACCTCCACTTTATTTAGAAAAGGAGCTTTTACAATTGATTACAAGGAGCCCCTAAGCGTAGTAACGCTTAAGGTGCTCCGCATGCCATGCATGTTTCAATTCTTCCCCTTCTAAATTAGCTAACTTAAACGATCTGGGGCGCCCTAAGCGTAGGATAATATATTGTCCTTCCCGTTTATTTCCTAGTTTCCCCAGGGCTATTACACTTCACAAAACTAAATGACCTGGTCTAAGCTCGTTCAGCTTTATCTTCGGGTCATACCTTGTTTTTGTTTGGTCTTGGTACTTCGTCAGATTGGTGACAGCTTGAAGCCTTGTTTCTTCTGACAAGTCTAGCGAAGTGTTCCTCTTGTCTTCGTCTCCGGGCTGTACTACTCGAAGGGATCCACTCCTGAGCTCCGTAGGAGTCATGGCCTCATCTCCGAATAGTAGTCTAAATAGGGTAAAGCCTGTGGACCTGGCTTGGGTGGTCCGAATGGACCATAAAATCTCGGGGAGCTCTTCAACCCACAGCCCCTTGGCAAACCCGACAATCCTTCGATTCAGACCGGACAGAATATTCCTGTTGGCTCGCTCGACGGCTCCATTGGACTATGGGTGGCGCACTGCTGTGAAGCGTAATTTAATGCCCAGTTCTTCACAAAATTCTTGCACATTCCTTGAAGTGATAGCAGTCAAGGGTTCTGCTTCGACCCACTTGGAAAAATATTCGATTGCTACCACTGCAAACTTCAAGCTGCCTTTGGCCATTGGAAAAGGGCCGATGAGGTCCATGCCCCACCGAGCCATTGGCCATACCGGGGCAATAACTTGAATTGGTACTGGAGGACTGTGGCTTCGTCTTCCCATCCACTGGCATCCTTGGCAGGTTCGAACCAACTCCTCCACATCTCTTACAATTGTCGGCCAGTAGAGCCCCTGCCGAAGTGTCTTCCCTGCTAGAGCACGAGGGGCTAGGTGGCTTCCACATAAACCTTCGTGAATGTCCCGAAGTATATCTTGGCCTTTGGGTTGGGAGATGCACCGGAGTAGAGGAGAACAAACTCCGGCTTTGTACAACATTCCATTGACAAGCTTATAATTTCGAGCCCTTGCTTGTAACCTTTGGAAATCCGGACCCTCTGAAGAATCTGCGCTACCTTGCAAGACATCCATTATCGGAGCCCGCCAATCTGCAGCTAGAATGCAAAGGACTTCTGTGGAGGGTAATTAATTGACTGTAGGCTCGACTAGTTCTTCATAGAAAGCACCCTCCGGGAGGTCCAATGCTCCAGCTGCAGCTTTTGCTAGAATGTCTGCAAGTTGATTATCTGCTCGAGGGATACTTCGAACAGAAAATCTTTTGAATGCTGCTTCAGTTTTGCGGATTTCCTCTAGGCACTTCACTAGATGTGGGTTCCTTGCTTGAAAGCTTTTGTCAACATGCCCTGCGATGACATGGGAATCTGTTTTAATTATTATCCTTGCTGCTCCAAGTGCCTTTGCCTTTCGGAGGCCTAGCAGGATCCCTTCGTATTCTGCGATTGTTCGCGTAAAAGATTACACTAACATGTTTCTGTAGAAAAGAAACTAACAAACGAAGTGTTTGTGAAGCAAACTGTTCTAAGCCTCCGAAAGGATAATAGCTTAGAATAGTTCGAATGTGTGTATTGAATAACTTGTATTCTGCCCCTATTACAGGGTGAAATGGGGGGTATTTATAGGCCTAAATATTAAGGAAAAGACCTATTTACCCCTCTATTACAACCGACATAATGGAAACTATTCGGTTCCCTTAATAGGGCTAAAATAGTAAAAGACTAATCTAATAAGAAAGAAGATAAGTCTTCCATCTTAGCTGGCAGAAAAGATCTTGAAGGGCCTTAGTTCGAAGAGGTACTCCGAACCAATGCCTATCTTCGTACTTCGAACTTGGTTCTGGGTATCTTTGAAAATGATCGTCTGGGAACCTTCGAACTCGCTGTCTGCCTTTATGTTGCTTCGGCAATAAGCCCGAAGATGAGATATTTTCCCCCAACAGTAGCCCCTCGAATACGCTTCTCCGTTTGACCTGTAACGTTAGGAGAGCAGTATACGGAAAGAAAAGATAACCAAGCATAGGGGTTATTGGTTTTTATTTTATCTTCAGAATGCATGAAGATATGAACTCCGAATTAGTCTTAAGGTAATTTCTTTTCGAACTATCTTAGAACCGACTCAAGAAGTTCGAAAGTCTTTTAGACTTAGAGAAAATAGCCGTTAAGTTTCTGTTTCTAACGGAAACTGCAGTAAGCATTAATCTCGGGGAAAAGTAACGGCAGGAATGCGAAATGACATGGGTTAACGGTAAAAAAGTGAAGTCTAGGCTATAAATAGAAGGCCTAGAAGTTACCTGGTTACCTTTTCACCGCGTTCTCGCAATCAAAAACTTTTTAGCCCTTTGAGTTCTTGAGCCCTAGCCTGCATTTCCTCAGAGCAATCCAGCGGTCGCGATGGTAAAGACTAAGGGATCTGCACCTCCGTCGGCCTTGGCCCGGCAGCAGGCGGCCACAGCAGCAGCGGCGGCAGCGTTGGCGGCGGCACCTCTGATGCCGGCGGTGACATCCATGGCGGCAGGGGGGAGAAATCCCCAAATCGCCGATGACCAAGGTCTGTGCCCGCCATCGACAAAGTATTTAGATCAATCTTTCCAGTTGGGTGCTTCTACCTGCAAAAGAGAGTCACTGGCAATCGCAGCGGGAGGAAAAATTAGTAATGGAGTTATGATTCGGAAGCCAGGCAAAGAGATGATTCCAGCGCCAAGACCCGGAGAAGTAGTGGTATTCGAAGCCTTCTTCGAAGCTGGCTTAGGCCTCCCTGCAGTGGACTTACTGGCGGAGGTATTGGATCTGTTCCATGTAACCCTCCCTCAATTATCTCCGAATGCGGTAGCTAGACTGGCTATCTTCGAATGGGCGCTGAGGGCCGAAGGGTGCGAAGGAAGGGCAGAGATCTTCGCTGCATTACATAGGGCTACATGCCAACCAAAGACCTTCGTAGGCCCTGGAGGTGAAAAAGTAGTGGTATCCTTCGGCAGCATCAACTTTAGGCTCCGAGATGAATACGCCCTTCAGTTTCCTGCCAAGGCCATCAATGCCAGATGGTATACTGATTGGGTTCTAAGATGGTTTTATGCCGAAGTTGGGGCAAGCAGTCCTCTGGCCGGACCCCTCAAAGAAATTCAATTCCGGAAGGAAGCCTTAGTGCAGCCCAACGAAGGTCAGCTCGAAGCTCGTCTTAACCTGCTTCAAAAGATTAGCCGAAGGTTAAGCATGCGGGACTTAGCCGAAGAATTCCTCGCCCTGCAAATTTCTCCGCTGATGGCCAACTGGCCTGTCATCTTCGAGGATGATTCGGAGGGCGGTCTCCGCAAGATTAACTTGACTTCGAGCCCTGCAGGTAACTTCGAAACCAACATGTATTATACATATTTACTTCGAAGAAAAACTAACTTAAATTATTTATTTTTCAGCTTCTTCAGCCCCTATTACTTCAGAGCAAATTGTAAGGGCTTCGGAGAAGATTTTGGGTGCCCCAACTCCGACCGAAAAAGAATGGAGAGTTAAATTGGTCGGGAGTTGGGAGAGGTTTAACAGAGTATGAGGAATGTTGGAGTTTACTCCGCCCCCTCTGATGGACTGGGTGCCTTCGGAGAAAGGACCTAAGAAGAGGACAGCTGAAGCCGGAGCTTCGAGCTCCGCAAAGACTCCGGTGAAGAAGGTGGCTCGGAAGCCAAAAAATCTCGCACCTTCGGATCCTGCGCCTTCGAGCTCAAGAACCTCAATCTCCGGTTCTAAAGAAGATGAAGGTATACTATTAGTGAGGTTGATTGATGAAGATGCAGCTCAAAAAGATATTCACATTGAGGATACTGCAGGTATGCCGGAGCCTCAAGCTAATAGTGAAGAAGTGAGAGCTCCGGATGCTCAAGAAGAGCAAATCGAAGCCCCTATGGGCGAAGATGAAGTTGAAGTTCCTACAACTTCAGTTGTGGATGAAGGGAGGACTGCTCACGGAGATACTCCTGCAGCAGAAATTTTAACTGTGGATTCAGACGAAGACCTCACCTTTGATCCTCCGAGCAGTCCGGTGCTCGAATGCCCCCAGAATGTCGAAGGTAAACTTCGCATAATTCTTTTATTATTTTCTGCAAAATTATACAATGTATAATACCTTTGCTTTTGCAGAGCCCCCTTCGGAAGAAGTACATCACGAAGACACAATTCAAAGGCCTTCGACAACTTCGGAGCCGCACCGGGAGGTCACTCAACAAGGGCCTGGAAGGGGTAAAAGACACATAGAGCCTCTCCCTACTCAAGGATCAACTTCGTCTGAGTCAACAGATGAAAGTGAATCAACTGATTGGGGGCCATCTTCCGAAGTTCCAAGGACCTCAGGAGAACGCTCCGGACCTTCGCCAAGCAAGGATGACCAAGAAGCTTCGGCAATGCTCCCTCTTTTAACTCCTTTTTTGGAGCAAACTGGGCTTCGGACTTTGCTCAAACCTTTAGGTCGAGTGAGTCGCGAAGTCGGGGAGACAGAGCTGGTAGCAAAATTAAGCAGGGCGAAGAGTTCGGAGCTTAACGTTGCCCTGGAACGAGCAGCATACCAGGTACGGAGCACCTTCGGACCAATATCTTTTAGCGAATTATATTGGGTTCGGAGTACATCTTCGAACCAATAGCAAATTATACATGAATAATTTCTTACTTTAGTTTTTTTTTCTCAGCAAGCGGTCATGGCTCGCGCTGCAACTTTATCAAGCGAGAATGAAATTGCTCAGCTTCGGGAAGAAAATGAAGCTCTTAAACGCAACTTATCTTTCTCCGAAGCTAGAGTACTTCAAATGGATAATGTGATTTCAACGGAGCGTAGGGCCAGACAGGGCTTGGAGGCTGCTAATAAGGAGCTCAAAGCAGAAAGAATCGTGCTTCGGGCTGAAATTGAAAAGGTGCGGTTGGAGCATGCTAGTGCTGGGTCCGAACTTGTAAGGCTCCAAGAGGAAGCTAGCCAACTCCTAAACCAGAAGAATATTTTAACTACGAAGAATGCTAGGATTTCCGGAGTTTTGGCAGAAACAACTTCGAGCAAGGATGCACTAATTGAAGAAAAGCTTAAGTCGGAGAAGGTAGCTACGGAGGTCATCGAACAGATGCTAGGTGTTCTGGAGTACTTCGGTACTACTGGATCACTTCCTTCGGATGACAACGTGACTCTGCTGCGCCGGTTAAAAAGGATCCAAGGAGCAGCGAAGCAAATGAAGACGGCAGGCATTCGTTATGGAGAACTCTCCGGACAAGTGTCTGCCCTCGGACTACTTCGTTACTACGAGGATTTGGGCCGAACAATCACTCCGAGCGCAGAGGGCTCCATTACCTTCGACGACGAGCGGCTTTTGAATCCTTCGGAAGGCGTGACTGCCGCCTGGCGAGCCTTTCAAACCTCATGGAGAGCCGAAGGTCGTTCCGCGATCAAGGCTTGGATCGATGAAGGCCAACGCCAGAAGAAAGTTCGGAACCAGGCTTCGAGCAGTCAGCCTCCTCCGAACCCGCAGGTTTAGGAATCATTTAGGATTTTTGATTATGTAAAGCTTTATGCTTGTAAACATTTTATCAATGAAAATCTTGTTTGTTATATTTTTAGGCTTTGCCTCTTATGGAAGATATCGAAGTGTTAGAACTTAACGACGAACTTCGTTCATTATGGCATACCTTCGAACTTCTAAAGACTTACAAGCGTCCTCGATTTCTAATTCCTCGAGATGACTCCATCGTAATTGCGCCCGAAGTAATCAAAGATGTAATGTCTTATATTAAAGAGGAAGAGAAAAAGGTTAACGTGAACACCTCGTCTTCTGAAGACACTATTTGGTCTGAAGACGAAGGTGAAGCTCGAAATAAAAGATCTGAAGATCTTAGAAGCTCGGAAAGAAGCCCCGAACGGCTTCGAACTTGGGCCGAGCTTCAACAAGAGCAGAAGGATTTTAGAGCTTCGAGGGGGAGGAAGAGAGTTAAACGTAAAGTTCTTAGAACTTCCGATGTTGGAACTAGTCGTTCCACCCATAGCTCTCGGGACCGAAGAGGTCTCCGATTCCTTCTTGGTATAGATACCAATTTTTCATAGTGTAACCTGTAAACACATTTATTTGAATAATGAATGCAGATTTAAAATTGTCTCCATATTTACTAGCCCCTCTTTGGGTATAAGCAACTTCGAAATGTATTCAAAGATGGTTATGCGCAAAGAAAAAACTTTGGAGTACAATTTTTTGGGGGTTCGGAGCCCCTCTGTCATTTAAAGATCTTTTAAAATCTTATGAAATGTCTTCGACTTTTTGCAGTCAGAAGAATGGTAACTTAGTACCTTTGTTTTATGAAAGAAATCACTTGAGATAACTTCCAGGACACTTTAGTGTCTTAAAAAATTTGTCACTTTGGACTATGTTAACAGACATTCGGATCTCATGGTTCAAATGCTGTTTTGCTTTAGCCATCTTCGGCTTATTTTTGCGATCTCTGACGAACCAATGGTTCGGAGTTTGCAATGGTCTCTTTGGACTCTTTTTACGGATGTCTACCAGCCAATGGCTTGGACTCCGTATATTTTGGCCACCTTCGGCTCTTTTTGCAGAAGTCTACCAGCCAATGGCTTGGACTTCGCAGATTTTGGCCACCTTCGGCTCTTTTTGCAGAAGTCTACCAGCCAATGGCTTGGACTTCGTAGATTTTGGCCACCTTCGACTCTTTTTACGGAAGTCTACCAGCCAATGGCTTGGACTCCGTAGGTTGTGGTTTTGGGCTCTTTTACGGATGCCTACAAGCCGGTGGCCTGGGCTCCGGATTATGCCAGCCCCCACGTCGGAAGCTTCGAACTTTATGGGTTCGAAGTCCGAAAATACAACCCAGCTTCATGACACTTCCCTCTCGGTCGACCCCGCGGTTCCAGTGCGTCCACTTGGAAGCTGGAAGTCTATGAGGGGAAGGCACTATCATGATCATATGCTTTATTGATTTAGAAGATGATTACAAGCAAATTACAAGGAGCCCTTATGCGAAGTATCGCTTTAGGTGCTCCGCATGCCAAGTATGTGCTAACTCTTAACCTTCTAAATTAGCTAATTTAAATGAACCAGGGCGCCCTGAGCGGACAATTAGATATGGACCTTCCCATTTATTGCCTAACTTCCTGGTGTTATAATGCTTCGTAGAACCAGATGACCCGGTCTTAGTTCATTGAGCTTAACCTTCGGGTCATACCAAGCCTTCGTCTGCTGATGATACTTTGATAAATTAGCTACAGCCCGAAGTCTCGTTTCTTCTGATAAATCTAACGAAGCTTGTCTTTCTTCTTCAATGTCCGATTCGGTGCTGCGAAATGATCCCCCTTTGAGCTCCGTTGGAGTCATAGCTTCATCTCCGAATAGTAGTCTGAACGGAGTAAAACCTGTGGACCTTGTTTGCGTAGTCCAAATGGACCACATAATCTTCGGAAGCTCTTCGGTCCACAGTCCCTTTGCTAATCCTACTATTCTTCGATTTAGCCCTGATAAAATATTTCCATTGGCTCGCTCTACGGCTTCATTCGACTGAGGATGCCTCACTGCAGCAAAACATAGCTGAATGCCTAGGTCTTCGCAAAACTTCCTGAAGGGTTCTGCGTCGAACTGCGTTCCATTATCAACTGTGAGGTATCTAGGCACTCCGAACCGGCAAATAATGTTCTTCCAGAAGAATTTCTGTACATTGTTCGAAGTGATAGCTGTTAAGGGTTCTGCTTCTACCCACATAGAAAAATATTCAATAGCTACCACCGCGAACTTCAGATTTCCCTTTGCTAACGGAAAGGGACCAATTAAATCCATACCCCATCTGGCCATAGGCCATACTGGAGCAATGACTTGAAGAGCTGTTGGTGGGCGATGACTCCGTCGACCCATCCACTGGCATCCTTGACAAGTGCGGACCAAGCTCTCCGCATCAGCTGTTATTGTGGGCCAATAAACCCCCTGGCGAAGTGTTTTTCCTGCCAGAGCTCTAGGGGCTAAATGGCTTCCACAAAGGCCTTCATGAATTTCTCGAAGAATTTCTTGGCCTTCGGCTTGAGATATACATCGGAGTAGAGGGGAACACACTCCGGCCTTGTATAATATACCGTTGATTAACTGATAGTTTCTGGCTCTGAGCTTTAATCTTGACAACTGGGGCTCTTCGGGAAAATTTGTTCCTCCTTGCAAGAGTTCCATGATCGAATCTTTCCAATCTGCACTAGGAATGCAAAGAATCTCCACAGAGGCAATTTGTGGCACCGAAGGTATATTGAGCTCCTCATAGAAAGCTTCTTCAGGCACATCCACAGCTCCGGCTGCAGCTTTCGCTAAAATGTCCGCTTGCACGTTTTCCGCTCTTGGTATACTCCGAATGGAAATACCCTTGAAGTGTGCTTCGATTTTGCGGATTTCTTCTAAGTACTTTGCAAGCTGTGGATGCCGAACTTGAAAACTTTTGTCTACGTGCCCTGCTACTATCTAAGAATCTGTTTTTATAATTATTCTTGTAGCCCCTAGAGCACGTGCTTTCCGAAGTCCCAATAAAATCCCTTCGTACTCCGCTATATTATTGGTAGACTTAAAGTTGAGTCTTGTGGAGTACATTGCTCTTTGCCCTAACGGTGAAATCAACACTGCCCCAATGCCTGCTCCGGATGCTTGGAAAGCCCCATCGGAGTAAACAGTCCAAACTCCGTCACTTGATTTCTCCGGAGTCAAATTCGCAGGTGGAGTCTACTCTGCTACGAAGTCTGCTAGGACTTGGGATTTGATAGCTGTCCTTGCCAAGAAAGATATGCCAAAGGGTGCTAGCTCGACTGCCCACTTTCCAATCCTTCCAGTGGAATCTTTGCTTCGGAGCATATCTCCTAAGGGATACGAAGTTGGTACAATTACATTATGAGCCAAAAAATAATGTCTTAGCTTCCTCGAAGCCATTATCAGAGCATAAACGAACTTCTCAAGTTCGGAGTATCTTGTCTTCGCTCCTGATAATGCTTCGGATACAAAATAAACAGGATTTTGGACCAACTTCCCATTGAAATCCACTTCTCTGACAAGGACTGCGCTGACAGTTGAACCTGTAGCTGCAAGGTACAGGAGTAGGGTTTCGTCCGCAGTAGGCACCGTGAGTGTAGCAAGATTACTGAGATAATTTTTAATATCTTCGAAGCTTCTCTGACACTCCGGTGTCCATGCAAAATCTTCGGACCCTTTCAAAGCTTTGAATATCGGCAAGCTCCTCTCCGCAGACCTTGATAAAAACCTGCTAAGTGCGGCCAGATGCCCAGTCAGCTTTTGCACTTGCTTTAAATTCTCCGGAGGAGCCATCTTCTGCAGCGCAGTTATTTGAGTAGGGCTAGCTTCAATTCCCCTGCTTGAAACTAAATACCCTAACAATTTTCTAGCCTTAGCGCCGAATATACATTTTTCGGGGTTAAGGCGGATCCCACATGCCCGAAGGCTATTGAATGTTTCTGCTAAGTCTAGGCTATGTTGGTGCTTTAAAGCACTCTTTATTACAATATCATCCATATAGGCCTCCACATTGCGACCTAGTTGATGACCTAGAGCTTTAGCAACTAATCTTGAAAAAGTAGCCCCAGCATTTCTTAGGCCGAAGGGCATTCTTACATAGCAGAAGACTCCCGAAGGAGTTACGAAGCTTGTCTTGATTTCATCTTCGCGCTTCAACCATATTTGATGGTAACCAGAATACGCGTCAAGGAAGCTTAATAACTCCGAACCTGCAGTGGAGTCAACCAGTTGATCGATTCGGGGCATGGGGTAGGGGTCACGTGGGCATGCTTTATTCAAGGATGTGAAATCAATGCACATGCGCCACTTCCCGGAAGACTTCTTTCTGACGAAGACTGGGTTGGCTAACCATTCTGTGTGAGCCACTTCTCTGATAATCCCAGCCTTCAACAATTTTTCAACTTCGTCCTTAGCTAGAGCAGCTCTCTCTGCGGACATCTTCTGGAGTCCTTGTCGAACAGGCCGGGCCTTCGGGTTTACAAGTAAACTGTGTTCAATGATATCCCGATCGACTCCGGTGATATCTTCGTCAGACCAAGCGAAGACATCCAAATTTTCTTCCACTACCTTTTCCAAGGAGGTTGCAACTTCAGGAGGTAAATCTTTACCAAATTGAAAAGTGTACTCTTTACCATCTTTAACAATGACCTTCGTTGCAATCTCTCCTTCGGGACTTGGTCTCAGAAAAGACTTCTTCGAAGCTTCGGAGGAGGCTGAAAAAATTTCTTCATTATCTTGCACACTGTTTACTTGCCTCGGATCAAGAGGGAGACCATGACCATATTCCGCCCTCCGAGCAATGGCTTGATCTCCGAAGATTGTAAGGACTCCGGCTTGTGTGGGCATCTTCATGCACAAGTAATTGTGATGCGCCACAGCCCCGAACTGGTTCAGCATGCCCCTTCCGAAGATGACGTTATAAGCATACGGGGCATCTATCACATCGAAAATTACTTCTTCAGTTCGGGCTAATAAACCTTCTCCAAAGGTGACTTCCAGGCCTATCTGGCCAAGTGCATCGAGCGGGGGTCCTGCGAAGCCTTGAAAAGGACGAGCCGCTGGAAGAAGATGCTTCCTGGAAATGCATAACTGATCGAAGGCTTGAACAAAAATGATATCTGCCGAGCTACCTCCGTCAATTAACACCCTTCGGACTTCAGTGCCCACAATATCAGCAGTGATAACCAATGGATCTGCATGCGGGAACTTAATACCAGCTGCATCCTCCGTAGAGAAAGATATCGGAACGTGAGACCACTCCGGCATTGCAGCTGCAGATGACGAAGTCCCAATATGACCTACTTCCCGAACTCGGTCTGGGCGCGCTGCTGCTGGACTTCGGTCGGTACTGCCTCGACCCGAAGTTCTCTCCAAGTACTCTCCCCTTAGGGTAAGGATAGCCTTGCAAGTGTCAGTTGCATGGCTTCGATTTTCTCCGTGAATGCAGCAGAAAAGGGTCTGGCCCTTGCCAGCCGTTTTCCCTGGCGGCCTCCAGCCGCTGGCCTTGTTCCCCGTAGACTGTGGAGCTCTTGGTGCAAACTTCTGTGGGGGTTCAATATTCATGACTTCAGAACGAGGGTGCTTTTGCCCTCTTCTCCGATCATGTTGCACTTCGAAGACTGGTTCCTGCGGCTGCGCCGAAGTCTTCACTTCTACTTTGACTTCTTGCAATATGGACGAAGTAGCAGCAGTCCTCCGAAGCCAACCCTCTTCTGACCTCGCATACTCCTCGAAGTATGACATTAACTGAGAGACTGAGGAGATGCTTTTCCGATGCAGTTTATCCAGAAGGCCTTGATGACTGACGCCATTCCCGAGCTGCATCAACCACTGAAGATGTGGACAGCCCCCGAATTTGTGACTTCGTATGAGCGAAGCGCTTAAAGTACTGCCTCAATGTTTCTCCGGGGAGCTGTTTCACCTGGAAAAGGCTTCCTGTTGACATAGGAGGCACGAAGGTGCCCTGAAAGTTGCTTATAAACTTCTTCTTCAGCTGCGACCATGAATTGATTGATCCTGGCTTCAAGGACCAGAACCATCTCAATGCCACTCCTTGAAGAGCCAGAGGGAAGCACTTCGCCATGGTGTCTCGAACACCTCCGCTAGCCTCAATTGCTAAGGCATAAGACCGAACGAACTCTCCGGGATCTTCATCTCCGGCATACTTACAGAGCTTCGAAGTTTTAAACTTTGGATCAAAGCGAACCTTCTGCAGCTCAGGATGCAGTGGAGACTCATTGTCGAAGGAGGCGTTCTCCGGGGCTTCGGGATAATCAAGATCATCGTCTTCGGGCACTTCTGGGATGGCTGGGGTGGCTTGAGAGCGAAGCCTGCTCGCAGCTTCCTGTCACCACCTTGCCACTTCAGCTTGAAGGTTGGCCATTTGACTGGCCATATCTCCAAGATTATTTCCATTTCCTCCGGAAGGATCTTCCGGGTCTTGAGAACTGATAGGATCAGTTCGAATCGGGATGGAGGGTGGAGAAGGGACTCCGGGTTGTCGGAGTATGGAAGGGGTTGGCGGAGAAGCTTCGTATACTCAAGGGATAGAAGCCCCTTCCGGAGTTTGTGGAGGGAAAGCCGAAGACCATCCGACTTCAACTGTGTCAAAGGGTATCTCTCCGGAGATCCGAGAGGACCTCCGAGTGGGATTGCGGGATGCGCTCCGCTTAGGAGGCATGATGTAAAAGGTTGGTAGAGAACGAAGTTTTTCGGACTAAGTTCCCCACGGACGGCGCCAACTGTTGGAGTAAAAGATTACGCTAACAGATTTCTATAGAAAAGAAACTAACAAACGAAGTGTTTGTGAAGCAAACTGTTCTAAGCCTCCGAAAGGATAATAACTTAGAATAGTTCGAATGTGTGTATTGAATAACTTGTATTCTGCCCCTATTACAGGGTGAAATGGGGGGTATTTATAGGCCTAAATATTAAGGAAAAGACCTATTTACCCCTCTATTACAACCGACATAATGGAAACTATTCGGTTCCCTTAACAGGGCTAAAATAGTAAAAGACTAATCTAATAAGAAAGAAGATAAGTCTTCCATCTTAGCTGGCAGAAAAGATCTTGAAGGGCCTTAGTTCGAAGATGTACTCCGAACCAATGCCTATCTTCGTACTTCGAACTTGGTTCTGGGTATCTTTGAAAATGATCGTCTGGGAACCTTCGAACTCGCTGGCTGCCTTTATGTTGCTTCGGCAATAACCCCGAAGATGAGATATTTTCCCCCAACAGCGATATTATTGGTGGTCTTAAAGTTGAGCCTCGTAGAATACATGGCCTTTTGCCTTGACGGTGATCTGCAGATGGAGTCCACTCTGCTACGAAGTCAGCTATGATTTGGGATTTGATAGTTTTTCTTGCCGTGAAGGAAATTCCGAAAGGGGCTAGCTCGACAGCCCATTTTCTAATCCTACGTGTAGAATCTTTGCTTCGGAGCATATCACCAAGAGGATACGAGGTAGGAACGATTAGGTTATGCGCCATAAAGTAATGCCTTAGCTTCCACGAAGCCATTACTAGGGCATAAGCAAATTTCTCGAGCTCGGAGTATCTTGTCTTTGCTCTGGACAAAGCTTCTAAAACAAAATAAACTAGGTTTTGCACTAGCTTTCCCTTAAGCTCAACTTCTCTGACCAGTACTGCACTTACTGCGGGGCCTGTTGCTGTAAGATAACGGATGAGTGTTTCCTCTGGGAGGGGCACAGTAAGCGTTGACAGGTTTCCGAGGTATTCCTTGATATCATCAAAGCTCTTCTGGCACTCCGGCGTCCAGTTGAAACTTTCAGACCCCTTTAGGGCTTTGAAAATTGGAAGGCTTCGTTCGGCTGACCTGGCCAGGAATCTACTAAGAGCTGCGAGCCTTCCTGTTAACTTCTGGACTTGCTTCAAATTTTCTGGTGGAGCCATTCTTTGCAGTGCACTTATCTGCATTGGGCTAGCTTCAATTCCCCTACTCGAAACTAAGTACCCTAGTAGTTTTCCTGCTTGCGCCCCGAATATACATTTTTCAAGGTTGAGGCGTACTCCACATGCTCGGAGGATCTCAAACATTTTAGCTAAGTCTAAACTATGGTGGTGCTTTTGAGCACTCTTTATTACAATGTCATCCATATAGGCTTCGACATTCTGGCCTATTTGGTGACCTAGAGCCTTAGCTATTAAACGTGAGAATGTGGCTCCGGCATTCCACAAACCAAAAGGCATTCTTACATAACAAAATACTCCGGATGGAGTTATGAAACTTGTCTTGGCTTCATCTTCATGCTTTAGCCAGACTTGATGATACCCGGAGTAAGCATCGAGGAAGCTTAGCAATTCGGAGCCAGCTGGTCTATTCGGGGCATAGGGTAGGGGTCTCGTGGGCATAATTTATTCAATGATGTAAAATCAATGCACATGCGCCACTTGCTCGAGTCCTCTTTCCTAACAAAAATAGGGTTTGCCAACCACTCGGTATGGGCTACCTCCCTGATGATGCTAGCCCTTAACAATTTTTCCACTTCGATCATGGCGAGGCCTGCCCTTTCCGCAGACAGCTTACAGAGCCCCTAGCATACTGGCCTGGCCTTTGAGTTGATGAGCAAACTGTGCTCGATGATACTTCGATCAACCCCGGTGATGTCTTCATCAGTCCGGGCAAAGACGTCCAAATTTTGCTTGACGACTTCTTCCAACGAGGCAGCTATCTCTGGGGATAGCTGAGGAGCCATGCTGAATAGCGTGGGCCTCATGGCTCCAGAAGTGATGAGTCATTGTCAACGATAGTCAACGAGGACTGAAGAAGAGAAGAGATCTGCTGTTTCATGGGCCGCGTGTGACTCAGGTACACGGGCAGCGAGCGACTGTCGGGCAGAGGAGGCTGCGAAGTCGGGCTGGCCCAATCCGGGTGCATGGGCCAGAAGCAGTAGAAGACCCACTGGGCTGTTGACCAGGACTGACTCAGGTACACGGGCGGTGAGCGATTGCCGGGCTGAGAGAGCTGCGGAGTCGGGCCGGCCCAATCCGGGTACCTGGTGCAAAGCTGGTGGAGGCTTTGTCAGTTTCGGCGTAAAACTGACAACCGTTGATTCTGTATCCGACTGTCCAGAAGAGAAGCCGTAGTCGCTACGAAAACTTAGCTTCCGGATATGTCATCTGTATCTCTAGGCCCACAGTCAGTCAGTTGTGTCTGTAAAAATTCCTAAGGGCAGTAGAGTCTTTTCCTTTATTTTTGAGTCTGTAAAAACCCTAAGGGGCTGGTAGAATATTCCTAGTGTTGGGCTGCCTATAAATAGGACCCCAATCCCTAGGGTTTGGACTACCCCTTTGTGCTGAAATCAAATCCACTCTTTGGGTCATTTTGTCTCCCGTTTCTCTCTCCTGTGTGCGCCGCCAGGCTTGTGTTCCTTCCTGTTTGTGCATTATTCTTATTCTAAACTCTTGGATGCATTTAAGCCTTGGTCCCTGCTGATTTTATTTGTCGCACTTGTTTGGTTTGGAGAGTTATTGCTTCAGCTACGGGCTGGTGAATTTATTTCTTGAGGAGAAGCTTCTTCTGTTGCTTCTGTTCTTCACAAACTGAGTACTAGTTCTTGCTGTTGCAAGTAGTACTACTTTCCTGTAGCTACAGTAGTCTGTGCAGCTTTTCACCTTCTACTGCATAGCCTTTTGATCGAGGCTGACAGGGTCTGTCACCTTTTTGGCTGTGTTTCGAGCGAAGCTACTCTCTGTTCGAAGCCCCTCAGTTTCGCGAGGTAGGCTTCGATTTATCTCTTTCGAAGGCATCGTTCGATCTTCGGTATTTGATTTGCGTTCTGTGCTGCTAAGCTTCGAAGCATTTTTTCTCTGATCATCAGCATTGCATACTTCGAACAACAGTGCGAAGGGACTTCGGCCCTATCTGTTCGAAGTCCATACTTCGACAAGTTTCGAAGTTGGGTTCGAAGCTTGTAGCTCCGCTTGGCCTCGCACTGACTTCTGTGTAGCGTGTCATCCTTCGTCTCTCTTTTCGGAGCTTGCCTTTTTCGAAGGTAGACCATTGGCTTCGGACTTGGTTCTCTGTCGCGTGACAGGCTTCGCTTCTTTGTTCGAAGGTTGTCCGTTTGTGTGTTGTGTTCGAAGCTTTTGGTTCAAAGTTGTGTTCGAAGCTTTGTCTTCGAAGTGCACTTCGAAGCAGGCTCTGACTCTGTCACTTTGCTCCGAAGCTCTTGGTTCGAAGCTGTGTTCAAAGCCTTGTCTTCGAAGTACATACTTCGAACCAGGCTCCGGCATTGTGTTACTTCGCTCCGAAGTACACTTCGCATCTTACCACTTCGAACTAGGCTAGACCGTGACATCTTCGGCATCTCGGACAGACTCCGTCACCAACCTCCGAAGCAGACCTCGACGTGCGAAGGGGGCTTCGCCAAGTTCCGAACAGGAGACAAATTTGGACAGTAACTTCTCTTCTCATCTTACACATACTTAGATCATTTCATTGAGAAGTTTAGGCCTGTTACAACTTGTTCATCTGCCTAGTTGCACTACTTTAGATTTACACTGTTTATCATCAAGTTGCTTCTAGGTTAGAAACCTTTAGACTTAGGCCCTCTGTCTATTTTTCTGCTGCGTAGTCTTTTGAGGTGCGTTGGGTATTGGGAACAGGCCATTGATTCGAAAGAATTTTTAAGGCGCCCATTCACCCCCCCCTCTGGTCGCTACTTTCGTTCTTACAATAGCCCCTTGGCGAACTATATTAGGTATTCTTTGCCATCCTTCAAAATTATCTTCGTCGCGACATCACCTTCCGGGCTTGGCTTAAGGGAGAGCCCCTTCGAAGAGTTCGAAGACTCCGGAACCTCTTCGGTGTGCTCCGTCACACTATGTACTTGCCGGGGGTCCAACGGCTGGTCGTGACCATATTCCATTCTTTGGGCTATAGCTTGGTCTCCCAAAACAGTAAGAACTCCACCTTGCGTGGGCATCTTGAGACATAGATAGTTGTGATGTGCTATAGCTCCGAACTGGTTCAGCATCCCTCGCCCAAAGATTGCGTTGTAGGCATAGGGGGCGTCGACGACGTCGAAGATCACCTCCTCCACCCTGGCCAAAGGCCCCTCTCCGAAAGCAACCTCGAGGCGGACCAGCGAAACCCTGAAGTGGCCAGGTGTAGGACCGAAAGTAGCGACCAGAGGGGGGGTGAATGGGCGCCTAAAAATTCTTTCGAATGAATGGCCTGTTCGCAAAACCCAACGCACCTCAAGATACTAAGCAGCAGAACAGATCAACCAAGCCTAAATAATCTAGCCTAGAAACGACCGGTGTCCAAAACAGGGAAACACCAATACAGTGCTAATAGGTAGATAAGCAGAATGTTCAAATCAAGGCAGATGAACCTTCTCAGCAAATGATCTAAGTATACATGTAAGGGTATGAGAAGTTACTGTTCAAATTTGTCTCCTATTCGAAACTTGGCGAAGCCTGCTTCGTTGTGTCGAAGCCTGCTTTGGAGGTCCTTGACGAAGTCTAGCGAGGGTTGTCGAGGAAGTGCCGAAGGTTTGTTGTATCTAGCCTAGTTAGAGTGCAGTAGTGAGCGAAGTATGCTCCAAAGCGAAGTATGATCGTATCGAAGCTTGCTTCGAACAGTATACTTCGAAGCCTCAGACTTCGATCAGAACACTTCGAACTCAGTTCACAGAAAAGCTACCTTCGAAAGACAAGCGAAGACAAACACACATCAGCAAGAAGAAATCGAAGCCTATATTCTACCTTCGGAGCTAGCTTGATCGAGGTATAACAACCGAAGTTGTGACCTTCGATCCAGAGGCTAACTTCGAATAACAAACTTCGAACATAAGCTGAAACCTTCGGAAAGACAGCAGCAGTAAGATCTCAAAAAACATACTTCGAGCGAAGTCTATCAGAAAGACATACCTCGAAGCTACCTTCGAAGCCTGTCAAAGTATGCTTCGCAAAATAGTAGAAGTATGCTAGAGTCGAAGTACACCTTCGCAAAGACAGTCGAAGTATGCCACGCTATCAGACACTAAGCACAAGACATACTTCGAAGCAAGATTCACAGGACATGAGTGAAGTTAAAGTTCTATCGAAGCCCTCGAAGATGTCAGATCAAAGCCTGCCTTACGGAGCTGAGGGGCTTCGAACACAGAAGGGGTCTTCGCTAGAAAACAGCCAGAAAAGGTACTTAGCCCTGTCTACTCGATCAAAAAGCACCACAGTAAAAAGCAAGGCTAGAGTACTAGTGTACTGTTGCTACAGGGAAGTAGTACTACTTGCAACCAGCAAGAACTAGTACTCCTCACGAAGAACAAATCGAGGCAACAAAGAAGCTTCTTCTCACTGAATAAACTAGCCGCATGCACAAAAACAACGGTGACATTAATGGAACGTTGTGCACAAAATAGCAGGAATAAAAGCTTCAGACCAGAGAAGAACAAAATGAAATCATGAAGAACAGGAGAACATTCCTGGCGGCGCACACATGAGCAGGAGAGAGAAGATAGGGAACAAAATGACCCAATAGAATAAAAGGTGATTTCAGCAAAAGGGTGACCTAACCCTAGGGATTGGGGCCCTATTTATAGGTTGCCAACACTAGGAATATTCCACCAGCCCCTTAGGGTTTTTTACAGACGCAGAAATAAAGGAAAAGACTAGGCTGCCCTTAGGAATTTTTACAGACTCGACTGACTGACTGTGGGCCTAGAGATACAGATGACTTATCCGGAAGCTAAGCTTTCGTAGCGACTATGGCTTCTCTTCTGGACAGTCGGATACAAGATCAACGGTTGTCAGTTTTGTGCCGAAACTGACAAAGCCTCCACCGACTTTGCACCAGGTACCCGGATTGGGCCGGTCCGACTCCACAGCTTTCTCAGCCCGGCAATCGCTCACCGCCCGTGTACCTGAGTCAAGTCTTCTACTGCTTCTGGCCCATGTACCCGGATTGGGCCAACCCGACTTCGCGGCCCCTCTGCCCGACAGTCGCTCGCTGCCCGTGTACCTGAGTCACATGCGGCCCATGATGCATCAGATCTCTTCTCTTCTTTTGTTCTCTTTGACTATCGTTGACAATGACTCATCACATCTGGAGCCATGAGGCCCACATTATTCATCATGGCTCCTCAATCTCCCCCTTGATGAGTGCATTGTCAACACTTCACTTCTTCAGCTCTTCAGCACCGGCGAACAAATGTGGAAACACGAAAACAAAGCACAAGAAAACAAAGATGAAAAATAAAGTAAAAGTTTAACCCTAATGACCAAAAGCCAAACAAAAGCAAGAAGCGGTCATTATGGTTAACCAAAGGTAAAAGCTCAAAACGAGTGCAATCTCAGAAACAACAAGGTTATCAAAAGAGTAAGGACACGCTCCCCCTTAAACCCTTATCCCAAAATTTCTCCCCCTTGTTGACAAGTGAACTCATCAAGCACTCAAAAGAGACACAGACTCCCCCTGAAATGCAACTCCCCTAAAAAATATGCAATGAATGCAACTGGGGTGCAGGTGGAGTGAATAAAGCATGCTTCTCAGATATGATTGACTACAATTACAATATCTAATAGATACAGCAAAATACATACTGTCTAAGATACATGGCATGATAAGTGCAACAGATAATATCTAAAGAAAGTCATTAGCACACATTTTTTCAATTTTGTTAAACAAAAGCATCACCACATTTTCCAGTTGACAAGCAAGGTAAAGCATGAGATGCAAAGGCTAACTGATATCTACCAAGATAAGCATTGTCCGAAACAAAGTGCTTCAGCCAACTTGTTATCATTTCAATTTTTAGGCTTTTTCTTTTTCCTTTTTCATTTTTGCCAGGGGTTATTTGCATGTCAAACCTTATGCTGACTGACCAAGTCAAGCCTAGGCCAGAACTGGACCATCAGAAGCTTAAGACATTGGTCTTGGCATACATTACATTGTCCTAGTTCATACCAAAGTGTTATGGTACGCAGTCCAGAACAATGCAATGCGACAAGGCAAACCCACCTGGATCTTTTCAAGTTATGCATGAAAAGGCATGGAATTCTTCATTTTTCTTGATTTTTCATCATTTTTATAGCACATATCCATGTTTTAAAGCAGAAAGATGTCCAAGTTGTATGTTTGCATCTAAGTCAGGAACTAGCTACAAGGCATGCAACAGATAGCAAGAACATTCAGTCTACGCATGCTAGTTACCAGAAGCAATGGTGATCATGTTTTCAAGTTTTAAAGCATAAAAAGCCATGCATATGACAGATATCAGACATATCAAGTGAGCTGAACCAAAGCATGATCATTGACAAGTATTCAAAAGCATGTACCAGCTAGAATAAGTAAAGCAGTTCAATCATATAACAGAAGCAACTCAAAAGTGTGATATGTCAATATGCAAGATATGAACACACACAAAAAGACTCAAGAAAAGAGTAAAGAAGAAAGAAAAACTGACGCAAAATATCCTAGAAAGGATACACAACACCCAAATCCCCTCGTAAACGCTCAAAGGTAGACTGATCTAGGGGTTTGGTGAAAATGTCACCCAACTGATGATGGGTATCAACATGAACAAGGTCAATGACACCTTTTTCATATTGATCCCGCAGAAAATGAAAGCACACATCAATATGTTTGGTTTTTGAATGGAGACAGGGGTTTTTCCCTACACTAATAGCACTGGTGCTGTCGCAAAACAAAGGAACTCTGGTAGGGAAGAACAACCCAAAATCTCGCAGAGTGGAAATCATCCAAACTAACTGTGAGCAGCAGCTAGCAGCAGCTACATACTCAGCCTCTGTGGTTGAAAGAGCAACTCCAGATTGCTTTCGAGAAGACCAAGAGACAAGAGAAGAACCAAGAAACTGGCAAGTACCGGAAGTCGACTTGTGATCCAACCGTGACCCACCAAAGTCGGCATCCGAAAAGCCAGATAAATCAAGAGATGATGATGCTGAATAGTAAAGACCGAGATCAGGCGCATAAGTGAGATACCTGAAGATGCGCTTGACAGCCTGCCGATGAGACGCGCGTGGTGAAGACTGAAAACGAGCGCAAAGTCCCACGGCGAACTGTATGTCTGGTCTTGTCGCCGTTAAGAACAGCAGCGAACTGATCATCCCTCGAAACTCCCTTTCATTGACCTTGACGCCGCTCTCGTCCTTGTCCAGGCCCCCAGATGTGCCCATCGGGGTCATCTGCGGCTTCAATTCTCCACCAAAATCAAATTTCTTAAGCATATCGCGAGTGTACGAACCTTGGTGGATGAAAGTGTCGTCCTTGGTCTGCTTGATCTGGAGCCCTAGAAAATACTTGAGCTCACCCATGAGGCTCATCTCAAACTCGCTGTGCATCTGCTCAGAAAACTTGGATACAAGAGAGTCAGTAGTACCGCAAAGATAATATCGTCCACGTAAATCTGAGCGACTAAGAAATCTGAAGCAACTCTGAGCAAAAAGAGAGTTTTATCCACCGAACCCATCACAAAGCCTTTCCCCAACAAAAATTGCTTCAACCGGTCATACCAAGCCCTGGGGGCTTGCTTCAACCCGTATAAAGCTTTTTGCAACTTAAAAACATGTCGAGGAAACTTAGGGTTCTCAAAACCGGGGGGCTGCCTAACATAAACTTCCTCCTCTATGAACCCGTTCAGAAAAGCACTCTTAACGTCCATTTGAAAAAGCTTAAAACCCTTCGAAGCGGCAAAAGCTAAGAGAATGCGAACGGACTCAAGACGGGCAACAGGGCCGAAAGTTTCTTCAAAATCAATACCTTCTTTCTGGCAATAACCCTAGGCAACTAATCGAGCCTTGTTGCGCACCACAACCCCATCTTCACCTTGCTTGTTCTTGAACACCCACTTGGTGCCTATGGGGTTGCATCCTGGTGGTGGCTCAACTAGTGTCCAAACGCGATTGCGGACAAAGTTTTCAAGCTCTTCTTGCATAGCATTGATCCAATTAGAATCAAAAAGAGCATGAGAAACATCTCTGGGCTCAAAAGATGCAACAAAAATAGATTCAGAAAACACAGCAAGAGAGTTACCAGACGAAGGCAAAGTTCTCTCAGTCAAATCACCGATGATGAGCTCCGAGGGGTGATCACGCTGAACTGCTCGGGTTCCCTGGTGATCTGAAGTCACCTCACCGAAGTCAGCAGCTGGCACCTCTAGACTGTACTAAGGGGGCTCGATCGAAGTGGAAGAAGTGATTAGAGGTCCGCCCTTGTCCTTAGTCGAAGTCTCAGAAGGTGTGGGCTCTGCAGGGGTGCAGAAGGCCCACCCTCATCAGCAGCTAGAGTATCCTCATCTTCCTCGAAGATGGACTCTCCTATCTCACCATCAACAGAAGGCTCAAAAGAAGGAGTCAAATAAGGCAAGGACTCATCAAAAGAAACCTCACAAGTCTCAACAAGCTGCTGGGAGTTGAGGTTCCAAACACGGAAGCCTCTAGAATGCAAAGTGTATCCAAGAAAAACACCATCCCAACAACGAGACTCAAACTTGTCCAAATGCCCTCCCTTGTTGAGCACAAAGCACTTACAGCCAAATGCTCGCAAGTGGCTCACCTTGGGCTGTCTGCCAAACCGCAACTCATACAAAGTCTTACCTACGTAAGCTCAAAGAAAAATGCGGTTGGCCAGATAGCAAGCCGTGTTCATGGCTTCAGCCCAAAAATGCCTAGGAGTCCTATGCTCATCGAGCATCGTCCTGGCCATCTCAACTATCGTGCGGTTCTTTCGTTCCACAACGCCGTTCTGTGGGGGAGTGTAAGGAGCATAAAACTGATGGTCAAGAACTTGATCACTACAGAAGCTGACGAACTGAGAGTTCTTGAACTCAGAGCCATTGTCAGAGCGAATTGCTCGCATCCGACCATTGTTCTCATTCTTCAGCTTCAAAATCAGGTCATGAACAAACTGAAAAGTTTCATCCTTAGACTCCAAAAAGAAAACCCACGAGAATCGAGAGAAGTCGTCAACAATCACAAGCGCATACCACTTCCCACCGGCTGAGCATACCCGAGCTGGACCAACAGTGTCCAAGTGTAAAAGCTTACCCGAATACGAAGTCATCACCTGAGTCACAGGTGAGTGAGAATCGGCAACCATTTTCCCATGACGACAGGGATGACAAACTAGATCTTTCTCCATTTTAAGCTTGGGAAATCCTTTGATGAGGTCCATAGAGCTTAACCTGACTAGCAGATCAAAACTCAAATGACCTAACCTCCTATGCCACTTCCAGAGCTCAGAAGAAGATCCAGCAATCAAACAGCGAGAAGGGCCAAAAGAACTAGAGAAGTCAATTCGAAAAACTTTACCAAATGGTAAGATCTGGCAAATCAAAGACCCTCTAGAATCAAACACAGAAGAATTGCCCTTCTTAAAACGCACTTCCAAACCATCCTCAAGAAGTTGCGAAACAGAAATCAAGTTAAAGTTCAAATTTTTAACCAAAGCAACATTCTTCAAAGAGAAATGATCTGAAATGCGAATTGAGCCAATGCCACTTACTTTCCCTTGACCACTGTTCTCGAATGTGATGTACTCTTTGGAGCTCGGGGGAGTGAGACTGGAGAACCATCTGCGATGTCCCGTCATGTGGCGAGAACATCCTGAGTCCATGATCCAAACATCCTCCAGTCCCCGATCCTACACAATCAGAGGTTGTAAGTGGGAGCAAATGGTCCGGCAACAGGTTTAGCAAAAGAGCTAAACCATTGTCGAGCCATCTGCTCAGAAGATGGAAAGCAGAAATCACTATGAGAGTTCGGACCAAAATGCGGCTCAAAGCGCGGTCCTCGATTCTGCCTAAAGCTTCGGCCACGAGGTCCAGGACCGTAGCCAAAATGGCCTGGAGCTCTACCGGAATGGACACCACCATCTGGAGCACAGGCATGAAAGCCATCTCCTCTACCACCACCTACACGACACGGCCTGGCCTCCAGCCTCTCCCCGCGTCGAGGAACACGCAGTCTACCACCCTGCTGGTAGAACTGCACCTGACCACCACGAGCTCTCTCTGCTCTCTCAACCCGCTTCCTCCTGAAGCAAAACTCCTCAAGATGCCCATCTTTCTGACAGTACTCACAATGATAGGTGGGCTTCTTGGGATGTGGTTGAGGTTTGGGGTTCTTGGGCTTAGTGGTGTTGGGTGTCGTCTTCTTGGGTTGAGAGGGTCCAGGAAGAGAGTCTAGAGAAGTGTGGAGGTGTCTGGGCTTTGGAACCCAGATAGGTTTCTTGGGTGGAGCTTTGGGTGGTTCATGGATCACTCCATCCTTGGGCTGACAAGCCTGGGAAGACTCAGTGGAGTGATTCTTAGGGTATCTCTGCTCAATGGTCATTTTACTCCACTCCATTGCCCGGCTAATGGCACTCTCAAAGTCAGCCTTGGTGTAGGTGTAACCTACCCCAAACCCATCCTGCCTCTTGAACTGCTGGATCATCATGTCGGGCTGTGGCTCTCTGGCACTGATCCAACTCAGGATAGAATGGAGGTAAAAGTTCTCATTCTGAGAATCAGCTAGCTCCTCTCTCAAGGCAGCTAGAACCTCCACCTGAGACAAGAAGGTCTCACACTCAGTCTCTACTTGGACAGACTTTTTAGCTTTTAGCTTGATCAATTCCGTTCTAAGAGACAAACAGTTCTCACAAATAGTGGGTGGAACTGACAATGTCTCAAGCTCTAGCCTAGTGTGCGCTAGCTCAGCTCTCACTCTCTCTAAATCCCCCAAATGCTCATCACCCTTCGCTTTCAGCTCAGCTAAGACAGCTAGATGAGATGGGCAATCAACACAGGGTGCGACGACAGTGGCTTGAGCATCTTTCAGCTCCAGCTGAGCGCTTTCAAGCTCAGTGGGCAAAGCATCCCTCTCATCAACCCTTTCTATATACCTGGACTTCAGAGTCGACAAGTCACACAAAAGCACCTCACACTTTGGGCACTCACTGCTATCACCCAAGCAGGGGGAAGAAGATAGACTTTCAATTCTGTCGTTGGCCACTGCAAGCTCACTCTCTAACTCGTCTATCCTTTTCTTAGCCCCCCTAAGCAGTTTCTCCCGATATTTCAACTCCAGACGATTTCTCTCAAGTAAATCAATGATTTCGCGTTCATAGGATGATACCTTTTCATTGTCGTCATCGTCGGAGTCATCGGAGGAGCTCTTTTCTTCCTTACCCCAAGAGCCATTGAGCAGAAGCTCTTGCGGGATCTTCGGCGCTGGTGTGAGCAGCTGTTCGGTCTGTCCCCAAAGGCCATGAATCAGAGGCCCTCCGGATCATCCTTGTCCTTCCCCTTCCTGATGGCGATCTCCTCATCACTTGAGCTCGATGAAGAGGAAGAAGACGTGGACCGCTTGGAGTAGCTTTCTCCATCTCGGCAAATAAGGCCTTGTCACGCTTCTTGTTCTCTTGCCGGTAGTCCTTCAGGGCCTTCTTGAAGAATCTGGTCTTCGGCTTGCCCTTGTTGAAGGAAGAGCTGTCATGCTTGCCGGAGTCGTGGAAGCCACCACCGGCGCCCTTCTTGTGACCAATGCGCTTGGGGCAGTTGGCGATGAAGTGTCTTGGATCACCACACTCAAAGCACCCGGATTTTGTGCCGTGTCTTTTGAACATTCTTTTGTCATAAACACGACGCACCCAGTTGTTAAAAGACACAAATCATCATCTCCCAACAATTCAAGTTGGTCCTCTGTTGGGGGAAAATATCCCATCTTCGGGGTTATTGCCGTAACAGCACAAAAGAAGATAATGGATTCGAAGGTTTCTAGACGTCCATCTTCGAAGATACCCTGAGTCAAGCTCGAAGTACGAAGATAGGCATTGGTTCGGAGTACATCTTCGAACTAAGGCTTTTTGAGATCTTTATTGCCAGCTAAGATGGAAGATTTATCTTTTATATTATTAGATTAGTCTTTTACCATTTTACCCTATCAAGGGTACCGAATAGTTTCCACTATGTCGGTTGTAATAGAGGGGTAAATAGGTCTTTTCCTTAATATTTGGGCCTATAAATACCCCCATTTCACCCTGTAATAGGGACCAAATACAAGTTATTCAATACACACATTCGAACTATTCTAAGTTGTTATCCTTTCGGAGGCTTAGAACAGTTCACTTCGCAAACACTTCGTTTGTTAGTTTCTAATCTACAGAAACCTGATAGCGTAATCTTTTACGCCAACAGTTGGCGCCGTCCGTCGGGAACTTAGTCCAAAAAACTTCGTTCTCTACCAACTTCTTACATCATGCCTCCTAAGCGGAGCGCACCCCGTAACCCTGTTCAGAGGTCTTCTCGGATCTCCGGAGAGACACCATCCGACACGGTTGAAGTCGGAGGGCCTTCGACATTCCCTCCACCTCAAACTCCAGAAGGGGTTTCCATCCCTCGAACATACGGAGCTTCTCCGCCGAATCCTTCCATACTTTGACCACCTGGAATCCCTCTTCCACCTTCCATCCCACTTCGAACTGATCCTACTAGCTCTCAAGACCCGGAAGATCCTTCCGGAGGAGATGAAGACAATCTTGGAGATATGGCCACTCAAATGGCCAGCCTCCAAGCGGATGTAGCAAGATGGCGGCAAGAAGCCGCGAACAGGCTTCGCTCTCAAGCCATCCCAGCTATCCCAGAAGTGCCCGAAGATGACGAACTCGTTTATCCCGAAGCCCCGGAGAACGCCTCCTTCGATAATGAATCTCCGCTGCATCCTGAGCTACAGAAAGTTTGCTTTGATCCGAAGTTTAAAACTTCGAAGCTCTGTAAGTATGCTGGAGATGAAGATCCCAGAGAGTTTGTTCGTTCTTATGCCCTAGCAATTGAAGCTAGCGGAGGAGTTCGAGGAGTGGCCTTAAGGTGGTTCTGGTCTTTGAAGCCAGGATCAATTAATTCATGGGGGCAGCTGAAGAAGAAGTTTTTAAGCAATTTTCAAGGTACCTTCGTGCCTCCAATGTCAACGGGAAGCCTTTTCCAGGTGAAGCAGCTCCCCGGAGAGACATTGAGGCAATATATCAAGCGCTTCGCTCATACGAAGTCGCAAATCCGGGGGTTGTCTGCATCTTCGGTAGTTGATGAAGCTCTGGAAGGCGTCACTCATCAAGGCCTCCTGGATAAGCTTCATCGGAAAAGCATCTCCTCGGTCTCTCAGCTGATTTCATACTTCGAGGAGTATGCGAGGTCGAAAGAGGGTTGGCTTCGAAGAACTGCAGCTACTTCATCCATATTGCAAGAAGTTAAAGTAGAAGTAAAAACTTCGGCACAGCCACAAGAACCAGTCTTCGAAGTTCAACATGATCGGAGAAGGGGGCAAAATCACCCTCGTTCTGAAGTCTTGAATATTGCACCCCCACAGAAGTTTACATAGAGAGCTCCACAGTCTTCAGGGAACAAGGCCAGCGGCTGGAGGCCGCTAGGGAAAACAGTTGGCAAAGGCCAAACCCTTTTCTGCTGTATCCATGGTGAAAATCGAAGCCATGCAACTGATACTTGCAAGGCTATACTTACTCTAAGAGAAGCGTATCTAGAAAGAACTTCGGGTCGAGGTACTACCGACCGAGCTCCAGTTGCAGCGCGCCCAGAGCTGGTTCAGG